>OY282642.1:151868802-152501302 GCA_958299015.1 Tetanocera ferruginea | reverse complement strand
AGTTTGCAATTTTATTAAAACAGCAACAAGAAATTTTTGATTCAAAATTTTGATTTTGATTTTGATTTTGATTTTGATTTTTATTTTGATTGTGATTTTGATTTTGATTTTGATTTTGATTTTGATTTTGATATTGATTTTGATTTTGATTTTGATTTTGATTTTGATTTTGATTTTGATTTTGATTTTGATTTTGATTTTGATTTTGATTTTGATTTTGATTATGATTTGGTGTCGGTTTTGGTTTCGGTTTCAGTTTTGATTTTGTTTTTGATCTTGGTTGGGATTTTGATTTGGGTTGGGATTTTGATTTCTTCATACCTCATCTCGAAAGAAAATTTCTTGTTTCTGTTTTAATAAAATTGCAAACTATCGTAATGCCAATAGTCACATTTATGCTGTCAATGTTGGTTTCGTCATGGTTATTACTGGGTTAACTGGCTTCTTCAGATATCCTATGAGTTCACAATTCTTTTTTTTTGTCTTATGCCACAAAATTAAGCTGTAATGTCGTTTCAATTTCTGTAATGATAACATCATGACTTTAATTTTTTTGTTATGAAGACATAGCACCATATTTTTATCCTCTTTGTTAGCTTTATTGGATCAATATTAAATTCTACGTGCTTTTATCTTTGAAATTCCAGTTATATTTTGAGTTTCTTTGAAATTCCACAGTTGGAAATTTTGTATCCAATTATGAATAGAATACATGTATTTATAAAAAAAACAAATTTGCCATTTCAGTCCTTGAAAGGACTTTGTTGCGTTTGTGTTTAAATGGTGGCAAACAATTGACCGAGCACTGAACCTACATGTTTTATGCCGATTTTGAATGGCTAAAGTTCATGTCTTCAAGAAGCTTTACATGGCATTGTTTACTCTCTCACGTTTGCCATTATCTGCAGAGAGGTGACGGCCGAACAGAACAATTTATTTCTATTGAAAAAAACTTTTTTCGAGGTGAGGTTTGAACTCGGTATTCATTGACTCGCACGCCACACACTTAACTCGCACGTCGTCATACATGGAATATACTTATAAATATGTTCTAAATTTTATTTCCTAGAGAGATTATACAGATTAATAATTTCATAGCAATAAAATGATTTATCTTGAGAGTTTTGTAACGAATTTTTTCGACTGAAACTCTGGAAGTTTTAAAGTGTAAAAAAATGTGTTTCACAATAAAATACATATAATTTCATCTAATATGTATAAATTTTGTTTGCATTATGAAAATTTCAATTGTTTTTCATATGATGCCACCCAGAAAGAAATCCACTTGAGATGCCAAATCAATTCTTAAGCTAATCAATAAAATAAAAAATAAAACTGCTAAAAATCAAACAGCTTAAGTTTCCAGATCTAACAAATTTCTACAGCAACATGTTCCTGTCATGTGCAACAGCGGCAACAGAAACAGTACTCAACTCAAATGAAGGAACATTAATTCTTTAGCACCTCATTAATTTTTTTCCGCCAGTTCAAGAACACCTTTTAACACCAGAGAAATGTGTATAAAATATGTACTAAATGTAGCGGAATGCGGTAGGTTAACGATTGTTCCTTGCATGATACCCAAAACGTTTCAAAATATCAAAGAGCTATACAGCAGACCACACACACACACACAAACGCGCACATAAGGACTACACTAGAGCATGGAAAACATGGTTACTTATGTCAACTGCTGACACATAAATAAAAGCCTACTTGAAGAATTATCATAATATTTACGAAAAATCTGAGCACAAAGCAAAAAAAAAGGACAATAAAAAAGAACAAACTCATAATTCAAGAACTTGAGAGAAATTGTAAAATTATGCTTGCAGCGTTGCACATGCGCAGTTTTGTTGGTTTTACACATTAGCCAAGTGAAAGCAAAGAAAAATATTAAAATTATAATAAACAGCACTCAAACATCCTGTAAAGGTGCCTTTCTGTCTTTGTGGCGTATCCTTCTATGCTTTGTCTATTAAGGCAAAAAAAATGCAGCAAACATCAAATAGTTTTCTGCACAGCATGTGCCTCTGCATTGCGTAAGAATTACAGCCTGAAGTCACTTCAAAACTTGCCACAAGCAAATAAAATCAATTGTCCTCGAAGGTGGCGGCAAAATCCTTTGGAGTTGAATGTTGAGCATTTCAAGTGGCAGGCAGGCAAAGACAAAGCATAATTTTTGTGCCAAAGATTTGCATAAAGCGGCAAGATTTGCTCGCAGCATGCAAATGTCGCACAACATATGCAGTATTTGCAGCATTTCGTCATGGTTCATTGTGATTACTTTTTCATGTCTTGCATTTGTAGATTTGGTCTGACTGTCTGTCTGTCGGTTGGTCAGTTGGTCGGTTGTCCATTGTAATCACTGCCGCCTGGCCATTTCATGGAAAAACTCATGTCTGTCGTACCGTATAAGGTGAGACAATTGCTGTACCGCAACTGCTGCTGATGGATGATTGCATCTTGTTTGTTACTGCCATGCATTCAGATGCTCTGGTCAGTGTTGCGCTATTTTATGCTTAGAAAATGAATTTTGCATTTATTGATCGGAAAATTAAAAAAAAAATTCTTTCAGTCTACATTTTTTTAAAAATCAGTTACTACGAATTGGAAAAAAGTTAAATTCAGCATCAGAAGAAACTTGACCACATTTTCAACTCTTAGTCGCTTCATCTGCTACAATATAAATGCAGCAACAATGTTAGCTATAATTTCACAAATTGTTGGATTCCAAAAATCAACTGTTTGTTTATTTATTTTCCCAATTATAAAAAAAAAAAAAAATAAAAAAAAAGAGAAAAAATACTTAATCGCTGTTGAAGTGATGGCGCCAGTGGCAACAAAAATAAATCCAACACCCAGCCACTACAGCAATTAAGTAGTAGATGGCGCTAGTAACGCAGCGCCCACATGGCCAAACATGGCCAATACAGCCAGACAAACAAACATGCATGCATCCATTGTATTAATGCCTGCGCAGCTTCAAATATTTATACTAAGAAAACATAAATTTTTCATTTTTTAAAATCAATAAAAATTGTAGTTTGATCGAAACAGTCGATGCGATTCTAAAGATTCATTGTGTTCATCTGAGGCGAAGATGAAGATGCAGCAGCAGAGAAACAGAGCAAGGAAAGATTTTAAACGGAAAACATCAACGCTACGTCTGCAGCACATCCAGTAGACGCCAAAATCTAAACAAATCAATTTGTTTGCTTTAAGTTTTGTGAAGCTTTTTGTTCTTGACCTGGTAAGCGTGGCGAAAGGCAAAAACGTAGGCATGTGGAAAGGGGGGGAGAAATAGCGCAAGTTGGCAGTGACGCAAAAATAATTTGCTGCCCAAAAAAACAATCAAACAATCAGTTCCACCACAATGATCTACGAGCGACTGTTTCGGTGGCTAAATAAACCTTAATTTGTTTATGTGTTTGCCAAACTAGCTCTTTATAATTAATATTGTTATAAGAATGTTACATGCAATAACAATAAAGTTCAGCTATTACATTTTTTTTTTTTGCATTTTATCAGCATTAAACTATTTACAGCCACGAACCATATCATATCAAAAATATAACGACACGTAGTTCAAAACAAGTTAACGTGGGAAAAATTTACCCATAAAAGTTTGGGTTGGGCTCAGGGACAGCATAGGACGTAACTACTAACCATGCATACATAGATCAAATTATAGAATAGCTTTTAATCTACTTTTGAGTTGACCTTTAGACAAATTAACATCAAAAACGCTACAGCTGTTAACAAAGATACTTATGCGGTTTTAAAGAGCAGTTGATATAAAGTTCGTTCTACTAAAAGGTTAATTATTTAAGGAGTTGGTGTAATTATACGATATCTGCAGACCTCCTCTTAAACTATTTTAGACTCTCCGCCTTAAACGATAAGAAGGAAAGTTTGAAATGTCAGTTCCACTTAAGCTCTTAGAGCAAACTGTTCAAAACGTTACTGGATTCTCTCTAGTCGTTCAACATGCACATTGTTACTTGGGGACCAGACTTGACTTGCGTACTCCAAGTGTGGACGCGCTATTGCATAGTACAATAGTTATAGTAGTACGTTGTAGGCCCAGCGTTTAATAAATCCAAGCATAAAAGATGCTTTTTTACAAATATTATCAATGTGAATGTTAAACTACAGCTTAGAATCCATGCATATTCCGAGGTCATTGATGCATCTACATGACTTAAAGCAGAATTTCTAATTTTGTAAATAAAAAATGAACTTGCTCTTTTTCGCGAAAAAGTCATGGATTGCGAAACGTGTTGTTTTTAGATCAGCCTGGAGTAGGTTGGAATTGTCTTTAGTATTTATTTTTCTGTATATTTCCATATCGTCAGCATAAATTAGTGTGACGTCATTAGTTGCTAAAATAAACAAAAGTGCACCAAGGTGACTACCTTGAAAAACACCTGATTTTGCCATAAGTTCAGAAGACAAGAACCCTCGGAATAGTATTGGATAATATTGTGGAAATCCTATTAACTTTAGTTTGAATAAAAATAAATAACGAGGTAACTTATCAAATGCTTTACTTAAGTCAGTGTGAATACAGTCGACTTGGTAACCAGATTCCATTGAATTTAAGCAAAACCATACTGACAAAACCATACTAACGAGTTTTTATTACTTCCCCACAATGAATTTAAACACGATCGTACACAATTCGCTCAAAAAGTTTAGGAATCGATGAAAGCTTGGCAATGGGCCTATAGTTATTAACATCATTCCTGCAAGCTTTTTTATATACAGTATGAACTCGGTAAACGCAACTAATAAAAACCGAGGCTGTTTCATTTATTGAGGTTGTTGCACCCAGCAAGGAAAACATAAAGCGAGAACAATTATATATAGAACGAGTTTTATGAAATTTAAAGCGAAATGCTAAATAAAATTTACAGTATTGAAATTATTCAATTCATTATAATAAGATAATTAACTTATTCAGTTTTAATATATTATATCTGTTTTAAAATATCTTTTGTTTTTGTTTGTACTTTGTATAAGTTACAGTTTGTACAACAGCAATCTCTCGAAGTTCCTTAAGAATAAGAATGTATTTTGATGGAATACCATTTCTTTCAGACCACTGAATACACGTGTGAAACGACTGCACAGCAACTGAACATTTTATTTGAGGTACTGGGCTAAGTTCAGAATAACTGTTATCTGTACTTTCAATATCTACGATTTCATTATATTCTTCTTTGTCTGCAAAACTTTCGTGCATCTATTCATGAAGATCATCTTTTTGAAAAAATTCATTCGGCGCAACTTACGAGCTTTTAATTTAATGATATCGACGGAAAAAGGAACGTTTTGCTTTCTTTGTTTTAAAAACCATTTGTAGAGAGCCTTTTCCATTTTTGGATATTCATAGGATTTTAGAGTTTGCCGTTTTTTGGCCCAGCTTCCATATTTCCAGCATATTTCAGAATCTTGTCTTTTTTTTTATTCTCGTGATTGTTGACTTGTGCACATTCTATAGGCTGCACAGTGCTTTTTACGATACACCACATTTAGTTTAATGCAAAGTTTCACACTTTTGTTTAATAGTTAGCTTTATCAATGTTTTCGTGATCGCCATTACCTTCCATCAAAAAACACTACCGGGCAGTCGAAGTATAAGCAGATACTAATTTTTTGTGTTAACGATTGCGCTCAAAGCAAACGCACCAAAGAGCAAACAATTCGACGAAATAACTTCTTTAAAAAAGTCAAGCTTAAAAATCCATAAAAATATAAAGATCAAAAGAGACCAAATACAAACTAAAACCCATCATATAGATATATAAAGCGTAGTCAGTTGCAGTTATTGAGGTTACTATTTTTAGCGAGTTGCACTTATAAAGGGTACAATGCTTTGTCCCGCTCTGTTGCAAAAATCGAGGAATTGCGTGTATCGAGGGTTGCGGTTACCGAGTTTGTACTGTATAAGACTTAAAATTAAATTTTTTAAAAAAACTGTAAAATAACTAAGGCAGGAATACCATCTGTTTCAGCCCCATCAATTGTCTCAATATACTTTAAAAAATCCCCAGATGTAAAAGGTATAGACTCCAAAGAGACCTTGGCTGAAAAGTTCATATAATCATAGTATTATTCATCAGAATTAAACGAGTTTGAACATAAAGATTCCTTGAAAATATTGGCAAAAAGGCCACAAATTATGTAGTAGGATCGTCCGTAAAGCCATCAAGTGTTTTGAAGGATGAAGAAAATCCATCAGATTTTTTCTTTGTATTTATGAATCCCCTTAAATTTCTTTTGATCAGACAATATTCTCAGCTTAATATTGTCTAAACATTAATGAAACAATAAAGCTGAAAGATTTCGAAATTCCAGCAATATTAAAAGTGTGTAGATATCTAGGTAATTTTAGTGAAAACTACAGACATAACTTTTCCAAGTTCTTTTCCTGTTATTTCACAGTGTATTTAAATCCTTTGTGTACCAAGAGTACGCCGGGTTTTTCGCAAATTTGAGGCTATATGGTTCGCACTGAGAAATTCCAGCAAAAAGCTCCAAATAAAAAAAAAAATGAAACAATTTCGATAGTATCGTAAATGTTGACGTAGAGTTCCGTTTAAGTTGTAACCTCTTTGTCTCTTTGGACCGAATGTTTTGCCCATTTTGCAAGTATTTTTTATTGATCTTCCGAAAATTAAAAAATAAATTAATGGACTTTTCATCGAGACCAAAACAAAGAAAACGTTAAAAGTCATCATGATAAAATGAGGAAGCAAAGAGAAACAAGCAAAATGTAAAATTTTTTGATCATTTCGTTAAGTTTGACAGGTTGAGTTCATTGACTTAGTTGAAAACAAGTAAAGAAAGTCTAAAGTCGGTCTAGGCCGACTATGAAATACCCTAAACCCACTTTTCAAAAAAAAAAAAATTTATTGTAAATGGGCGTGTCCGTGGGCGGATGAAGTCCATTTTTCCAAACCATCTTTGTCTTGTCATAAAAAACATAAGTGCCAAATTTTAGCTCTGTAGGTTAAACACATGCTTATTTATTGCGTTTTCAATTTTTGGGTTGTATGGGAGGTAGGCGTGTCCGTGATCGGATGACGTCCATTTTCCGAAGACATATTTGTGTTAGTATGAAACACATACATATCAAATTTTATTGTTGTAGGTTAACTATGAGCTGAGTTATGCAGTTTTCAATTTTCGCGTTGTATGGGAGGTAGGCGTGTCCGTGGGCGGATGACGTCCATTCTGCAAACCAATCTTTGTTTTGTTATAAAAAACATATGTGGCAAATTTTAGCTTTGTAGGTTCAACAGAGGCTTATTTATTTTGTTTTAAATTTTTGGGTTGTATGGGAGGTGGGCGTGTCCGTAGGCGGATGACGTCCATTTTTCAAAGACATCTTTGTGTTAATATAAAACACATACATACCAAATTTTATTGTTGTAGGCTAATTATAAGCTGAGTTATGCAGTTTTCAATTTTCGCGTTGTACGGGAGGTAGGCGTGTCCGTGGGCGGATTCCAAAAATATTCAATAGTGCAGATCCTTGGGTTTATGTGACCATGTGTACCAAGTTTCATCCAATTATCTCAACTCCTTCTTCTTATCCTGTGTATACGGACAACACACAGACGGACAAACGGACAGACGGACGGACGGACGGACGGACGGACGGACGGACATGGATAGCTCGACTCACGTGGTGACGCTGATCAAGAATATATATACTTTTCTACACCGGACTCGCTTCGTTCTATGCGTTACAAACGTTTGCACAAAGTTAATATACCCTGACCTTTCAGGTTTAGGGTATAAAAAGGCGAAGCAAATGCACTTTCCATTGGTGCCATTTTCGTTTTTGCCCGATATATAGTTTAAGAGCTACAGTCAGATTAACTAAGTAAGGTAAAATGGTGAGTTTTTAATCACACTTTGATTTTGTGCCATAACTTCCTCAAAAATCAATATTTTTTTGATCTGAAACCGTCTATTTGTAGATCATCCAGATGCATTTATTCAAAATTTTTAATTAAAAAAAAACTTGCAGCTTGAAAAAAAGCGATTTTTGGATTTTCAAAAAAGTGGGTAGTTGTGAATCACTACCATAAATGGTGTACAATAAAACTTTTGATTAATAAACTTTTATTAAACTTGAAAAAAATGAAAAATGGAATGGCCAATTTTATGTTTTTTGACGAAAATTTGGATTTATGTCGCGGCAGGATGTCTGAGTAAATCTTGAAAAACAACATAAAACAAATTTCAATTTACTTTGATTTCACATAAAACGTTCATACAATTCATTAATAATGCGTAATCTATACGTACATATGTGTATGACAGATGTGCGAGCCAGTTGTCAAAGTTCGAAAACAAGGTGCTTCACAACTCCCCACATAGGTTGATTCACAACTACCCATTTTAAAATAGGCGAAGCGTTATCAGCACACAATGTTATTTCTACAAAATCACTTCGGTGGCTTAAAAGGCAATAGATTAAGGATAATTTTGACGATACTTACGTTTCGATACACTTCCGAAATAGTTTTCAAAATTTTATACGCGTTGATCCTTGAAAAACTTTTTTCAGCAAGCAAACAAATTATTTTTGGTAGACACTCACTGAATACGTGTTGATGGCACAAATGCTTATAAAAAGTTAGAGCCCAGACTAGTAAACAATTTTGACACTAGTTTCCTGATATCAAGTAAATTCAACATGGCGGATATTTGAGTGATTAACAACTCCCCATTTGACCTTACTAATTTCAAAATAAAATTTAGACCCCGATTTTAAAAAAAAACCCTGACTATATCTCAGGCAGAGCACATGTCCTTTCCATTAATGCCACTTTCGTCTATGTCCGATGTTAATTTTTTAAGCTACACTTTCGTATCTGTCCGATGTATGGTTTGCGAGCTTCATTCGCTAGTGCTAGTGGGATGTGGGATCCAAATTAATTTGCATTAAAAACAAAAATTAAAATTTTAAGCCATCTATTGGGTAAAAGCATAAAACGAAATATGATCCAACTCGTTTTTTTCATAAGAGTTAAATCTCACCAAATCACAGACCCATTTCGTTAAGTGTGACAGTTTGATTTCATTGACTGAGTTGAAAAGAGGTTGTGATTGACAAAATAGAGCACTCAATTGTAAGTAGTACATACAAGAACTCAATAAAGAAGTAGTACATACAAGAATCCAATGAAGTAGCCTGCGAATCCGTTCGTATAAAACAAAGAAAGCTGCAGAAACAGCATAAGCAGCTGATGATTGATTTTTTTATATAAACACATACATTTTTCTTCTTATATATTACTGTTTTGCGGCTTTAATATAATAGTGACAAAATCCAAAATTAGATATTCATTCAGCGCAGGATATATCTGATATTTAAGTATTTACATTATCCTTGAACGATGAGTATTAAAGGCTGTAGGTATACTCTAAAGTATTCGTCAAAAAAGTTTCATGGCCTTGAAAAAAGCTGTTAAAATGATCCCACACAAACCGAGTTGTAAGACGTTATTCTATGTCAAAATTAATTTATTCATCAAGATTAGATCCATTCATATGAACACATAAAATGCAAAAATTAAGTATTTTTAAAAATTGAACTCATAAACCTTGTCCATTATTTCTGAATTGACTTTGTTTTCTTTTTCCGATTTATACTAAATAAATACAAAAAGATGGATGGCAAACATCAATAGTTATAGTCTTTCCAGAAATTAATCAAAACAACTCACAAGTCAGAAAAATGTTAATGTCTTTCCAGAAATTAATAAAAACAACTCACAAGTCAGAAAAATGCCATATTAAGTTGGGCAGATTAACATCGCCCAACAATAAAATGTCGTTTTTTAAGATATAATTAACTTTTTGGGATGTATGCAGTTTCTATAAGAGGTTGATACAATAGCAAATTTCTTGACAGAACCTACCGATAGCAGACTAGACAGCTGTTTCCTTGGTTGTTACACCAACATAACCATAATCATTAGGATGGCATCCCCACCTGAGTCGATTCTGCCATGTCCGTCAGTAAGTTTTTAGCTATCTTTATGAAAATGAAAGCTTTTTTCTAAGAAATTAAGATCAAGTTCGAAAATGTTCCAAGTCGAATTTTCGTAACTATTCGTAGCTTTTAATAATGAAATTGTGTCTGATACTCCGGACTTTTGTGCCTGCATACTTTCGCACGGACACAAATTGTTTCTCGGCAAATAAGCGAGATTAAATTATTTCATTAACTTGTGACTAAAAATGGCAAAGCCTAAGGAACTTAATTAATTTTCTGTCAAATCGAATAATCATTATTTTTTACCGATCATTTTCTAAGCTAAAAACGTTAAATGTATGGAATTCTTTAAATTTTTTCAAAAGCTCTTTTCAATCGCTTGCAGCGTATAGCTAGCTATAAATGATTACATTATAATGAGGTATATCTCTGTGTAGAGCACTTGAGTACGTTTGCAACATGATTGCGATCGATTTCAAAGACAACAACAACAGTAAAGTCTAGTATTGCACTGCATAGATTTTATATTTGCCAAGCATTACAATGCCCGCGGACCGTAACGAACTTCTGATTTTGCATGGCAGATTCTGCTATGAATATCATATCGTACACTCAATACAATATTATTGTGTGATATTAAATTTTCAATATGATTTTTGTTTGCGTTCTGACCGAGGTGTACCTTCATAGAAGCTTTATTAAGAAAAATGTCTTAAAAAAGTCTTATATCTTATTGGGACAACTTATCTTGTACCAAAACTGTTGAAAAAAGGGTTTTTGTTAACAGAAACTCAAAATTTTATGAAAGGAAAAATATTTCAAAATTCAGTCTGAGACACTTTCTAAACTCATTTCTTACATTTAATTTTGTTTTGTTTGATTAAAACTTTTGCAAAACTCTCCAAACCATATTAATTTCATCAAACAAATACTTTTTTCTTTGAAGCTTTATTAAGAAAAATGTCTTAAAAAAGTCTTAAATCTTATTGGGACAACTTATCTTGTATCAAAACTGTTGAAAAAAGGGTTTTTGTTAACAGAAACTCACAATTTTATGAAAGGAAAAATATTTCAAAATTCAGTCTGAGACACTTTCTAAACTCATTTCTTACATTTAATTTTGTTTTGTTTGATTAAAACTTTTGCAAAACTCTCCAAACCATATTAATTTCATCAAACAAATACTTTTTTCTTTGAAGCTTTATTAAGAAAAATGTCTTAAAAAAGTCTTAAATCTTATTGGGACAACTTATCTTGTACCAAAACTGTTGAAAAAAGGGTTTTTGTAAACAGAAACTCAAAATTTTATGAAAGGAAAAATATTTAAGAGCCCAGTCTGAGACACTTTCTAAACTCATTTCTTACATTTAATTTTGTTTTGATTCAAATAGAATCTTTTAAAACTTTTGCAAAACTCTCCAAACCATATTAATTTCATCAAACAAATACTTTTTTCTTTGAAGCTTTATTAAGAAAAATGTCTTAAAAAAGTCTTATATCTTATTGGGACAACTTATCTTGTACCAAAACTGTTGAAAAAAGGGTTTTTGTTAACAGAAACTCAAAATTTTATGAAAGGAAAAATATTTCAAAATCCAGTCTGATACATTTTCTAAACTCATTTCTTACATTTAATTTTGTTTTGAATCAAATAGAATCTTTTAAAACTTTTGCAAAACTCTCCAACAAATACTTTTTTCTTTGAAGCTTTATTAAGAAAAATGTATTAAAGTCTTATATCTTATTGGGACAACTTATCTTGTACCAAAACTGTTGAAAAAAGGGTTCTTGTTAACAAAAACTCAAAATTTTATGAAAGGAAAAATATTTAAAAATCCAGTCTGAGACACTTTCTAAACTCATTTCTTACATTTAATTTTGTTTTGATTCAAATAGAATCTTTTAAAATTTTTGCAAAACTCTCCAAACCATATTAATTTCATCAAACAAATACTTTTTTCTTTGAGTATACTAACAAAATTTCATCATGTTTACGATGGTATCATATTTTTGCATTTATTTTTAATCCGCATGGCGTTCATTTTATAAACTGCCCGCTCAAAGTCAATTCAATCCATTAAAATTTTAATAAAAATCGCCTGCAGCGAATTTAATTGCGATTGCGATATAAATTTGTCCTCTATAAAGACTTGTAGATGCTATTCCACTCCAGCGTAGCGAATCTTGAGTGAAGGTCGCGAATGCAAGAAGCGGCATTAAAAGGATCAACTGGCTTGCTGTTGTTGTTGATTTCCATTTTCTCTACCGTTCTGCTCAGCTCAGTGCTATGTGAGCGTGATCGTGGAGTGTTTGTAGAAATTATTATAATACTATAAAAATAATTATAAACGTAATAATATTCGCCATTCAAGAAAGCATAAGGCCAGCAACTACAAGAAACAATTTACTTCTTTTGTTAACCGTGCTGAGCATAATTTCAATTTATGTGATCGAGCAAGATCGAATCGTATCTATATTGCTAGGTTGAAAGCGATCGAAATTAAATTGAAAATATTATATCAGGTAACTTCGTGTATCGAACGAAGTGTGTGAATTTCTTATTTATTGTCGAGTCTTTGATAGCAAGTTAACTGTGAGCGATTGATCTTGCTATGATCTTTGAAACTATAGGTCGGAAGAGTGTCAGAAGTAAAACGAAAACGAAGCTGTTCATAGTTCATACTTTTAATTGAGTTCACAAAATAAGTACACTTTCCAAGCTTATCTAAAAGTAAAAGATAACTTTTATTGGAAAAACGGTATGGGATGCTATAAAAATAGTATGAGAGATTATATCGTTATCTTTTATAATAGTTAACGTATAATAAAACAAAAAGAAAAAAAAACAAATTGGCCATTTCAGCCCTTGAAAGGACTTTGACCGAGCTTCTTATGATCAATTGTTTTGTGTGTGTTATTAAATGTTTGCGCACAATTGACCGAGAACTGGAGCTACATGTTTTATGCAGACTCCGAACGGCTAAAGTTCATGTTCTCAAGAAGCTTTACATGGCATTATTTACTCTCTGAGGTTTGCCATTGTCTGCAGAGAGGTGGTGACCGATCAGAAAAATTTTTTATTGAAAAAACTTTTTCGCCGCGGCTGGGTATCGAACCCGGGCTCCGAGCATACTTAGCCTCCACTTAACCTGCATGCCACGGTCACCACTGTTAACGTAAAATAATAGTTATAATTATAACTTGGAATGTTGATTTCACGCCGATAATTTTGTAAAGAAAATTTTCTGATGTTTTACTCAAAATATTTTTTGAAAGAAAATAAATAAGAATCATATGTATCTTATTTTCATATTTCATATTTTCATTATTATATCATCATATTTTCTTTTTCTTACCAAAATGATGATATGAATTAACTGAAGAATTTTGACATTTGAAATAAGAATATCTCGTGTAGTTGAATGGATTATTTTATTAACACAGAGTTCTTAAATGCATTGCTTATTCCATCGCTTTACCAACTAACCACTAATTAGCTGAACAAGTTCAATTCGTGCTGATATTAAAATCTCTCTTCTCTCTTTCCTGCTTGTATTTTTTGAGCAGAACATATTAGTTCAGCTGGTAGACCGCAATTATGACAAGCGACACCCATAAATTATATTTTGTGGCCATCAGGCAGGGCAAACATTAGCTCTTTAATATTGTGGACAAAGTAGACTTAAGCACACTTGCTTGGCTTGCCTGAAGAAGAGTGAAGAGTCTACTATATCAGAAATACGTATTTCATGCTGTGATCAAGCCATCCTCAGGAATTCTAATTCGCGGTAATCCACCCACTTTTCACTACTGGCTATGGACATCATAGTTGTTGCACTACTACGAAGTTGTAGTACAAGAATTCCTGTTGTTGTTTTTGCTGTTAAAGCTGTTATGATTGCCAGCAATTTGTAAAGTATGGGAGTGTTTCGTGCAGAAGTTTTGCAATTTGCATATGAATTTGCAGCGTGATGATGTGAACGCTGATTTTACGATAAAGATTCTGACGATGATTTTGTTGTATTTGGCTTATTTTTATGCAACAGGGTTGCAACTGTCAAGAACTAAGATAAAACTTGTACCTATTATGTAATTGACTTATAACTAAGGAATATAGTCGTGAGAAGAAGATTTTCGAAAAATCAGTGTTGAAATATCTTTGATTTTCGAAAGATTTTCGAATTAAAAAAAATGAAGATAGTGCCGTTAGACCGATTGCAGTTAAGGTCACATACAAGTTAGATTACATTCAGTGCCAACGAGGGTGGCGTGTGTGCCAACAAACCGATGTTAATCTAGACTGAAATCTCTTATTTTATATAGAAAATTTTTGTAAGAAAAATACAGTTTTATGTAATATAACTTATGAAGTCACTTTAGCTAGCTTCGTTATCATATTGAATAAAATGTTGGGGAGTTGGTCATAGATTCGTGGCATCAGAGATGCTGCAGATTCAAGTCAACCAATAAATTATCTAATATGGCCACTTAAATTTGATAATTTGAAAATATTCTTTTGTTCTATGTATTATATTGAAACTTAGTTATTTATTAAAATTTGGCAAACTAAAATAAGGAATGCTTTAAAAAAGAGAAGCTACTCACCTCATATCGACCGGATTTTTTTTATAAAATTCCTTTTGATCTTAATAGGGTAGAATTTGTAATTCGAATGGTAAAACATTTAGAACAGTCTTTGGCGATATTTCTATATTCAGTAGAATGTTTGTATGATTCAAAAATAAGCTAGAAAATATTGCAAGCATCCTAGATATTTAGTGTACGTAGCTTTGAGAAGAGTAACGAGGGTTACAGGTTTTTTTTTGGTACCAGCAATTAAAAAGAAAACAAAACAAATTGATCGTGTCTTGACTTTGCACTTTCTGTTGATTTTGTGTCTTGACCTAAAGAGTAAAGCTTAAATATACATACATATGTAGTAGGCATAGCGTCAACAAGAGAAACATTGTTTTTATATCAGCAAAGAAAAGCTGCGTTCGATTCGCCAGCCTATACTCGCTTAATGTCGCTTATTTCAAAATTTGTATGAGAAAACAACAACAAAGTCTCCAGCTAGTTGAGCATGGAGAAAGTCAACTACCTATTGAGTTGAGTAAAGTTGCGTTGCCAAGTTCTTGCTTTTTAGTTGGTTTGTGTACGGGATAAAGTTAACTGTCATAGATTCTGCCAAAATATGACGTGAGTACAAAAACAAAATCAAATTTCTTCTAGCAGTCAACTGCTTATACCCTAATAATGAAAGGTCAGGGGTTGTCCGTAAAGGTCCGTCAAGGTCCGTCAAGGTTGTCCGTAAACACAAGATAAGGAGTTGAGATAATTGCATGATACAATACAATACACACATTCACATGGACCCAAAGATCTGCACTATCAAGAATTAAGTTAATTAATTAATAATTAAGAAAAAATAAGAATTTATTTATGTTTGTTTAAGTATATCAATATATATTTAAATATGATAGGAGGTTAAGGGTATGCCATAGTCAGGCTAGACCGACTTTAGAGTTTCTTTGCTTGTTTATTTTCAAAATATTTCAAAATGTCTTATGTCGATTGATTTTTTGGCAGGTAAAAAATTTAAATTTATTTATTTATGTGGTCGTCATGACAAAATTGTTGCCAACTATTGAGCAAATAGAAGTTAAACGCGTAGACGTTTTATTCACAAGCGAGTTGAGCACTGGCGAATCGAACGCAGCTAAAATAGAAAACAAAACAAATGGTTTGCGTCTTAGCTTTGGACTTTGCCTTGATTTTGGGTCTTGACTTCTTTCATATACATACTTCTTTTTCTTCTTTAATTCTTATACATACTTCTTACTTCTTTAGGATAGGATTTTCTTCTAGCAAAAATCGCTCAATGAGTTTAAGAAGTTTTTTACATCCATAAAAGAGGTGTTCTTCTCATAACTTTACTATTTGGTAACATATGGGCTTGTCCAGAAAACGGTCAACCGAACACATACAATTTTTATCTATGACTTGAATATTACAATTTTTGTATTTGTAATATTACAGTTGTTGTTTAATTTTTCTAAGAACTTATTTTATTTGTAATTATTATTTGTAACGTCCGAATGGCCGACAAAAAGAAGAAATTTTAGTTTAATTGTGGTCAAACGCATAATGTTTTTATTAAAATTTTCCAGAAAATGATAATGAAAATGGTTAAAATTCAAAAAGCGAGGGAGAAACCTATCAAGTTTATTACTTACTTACTTAGATGGCTCTTACAACCGTTGGTCGGTCTTGGCCTCGTCTAAGAATTTTCGCCAGCCTCTTTTGTCGTGTGCTTGCTGGCGCCAGTTGGAAATTCCAAGCGTTGTCAGGCTATCCAATGCCTGGTCTTTCCAACGGAGATGCGGTCTTCCTCGTCTGCGTTGGCCACCGCTGGGTACCGAATCCAATATTTTTTTCGCTGGAGCTTCGTCGTTCATTCTCTCGACATGACCTAGCCAGCGAAGCCGCTCTATTTTAATACGCTTGACTATATCGATGTCGGCATATAGCTCATACAGCTCGTGGTTCCATCGTATTCGGTACTCGCCATTGACGCAGATTGGACCATAGATCTTGCGAAGGATTTTTCTCTCGAACGCTCCCAAAGTCCTTTCATCAGAGCTGCTCATCGTCCAGGTTTGTGATGCGTATAGTAGGACGGGCATGATTATTGACTTATAGAGCGTCAGTTTTGTTCGTCGAGAAAGAGCTCTGCTTCTCAATTGCCTACTGAGCCCAAAGTAACACCTGTTGGCAAGAGTTATCCTTCGTTTAATCTCAATACTGATATCGTTGGAGGAGTTAATGCTGGATCCCAGGTAAACAAAGTCCTTCACTACCTCAAAGGAGGTGTTGTCAACAGTGACGTGGTTTCCAAGACGATAATACCTACCTTTTCGGATTTTGTGGAGTCCCCCGAGTACAACTGCGTCTTTGGTTTAGTTAGATTGGCGCAAAATTTTGAGAATACCATGTTTTTCCAAATGACCGATTTTGATCTATTCTAAGCTTTTTGCCATGTCTTTTTATACCAACCAACGAAGAAAACTAAAGGTAATGAAATTCTACGACAAAAGTTCCTATACTACTTTCTAATCAGAGGATCAGTTTTTGTGTAATTAATAAATTTTTCCCTAAATTATGGTTTTCTTAAGAAAAATTCAAATTAATTTTACGCTACGACAATTTTATAGGTTTTCCATAATTTTAAGAATTTTTAAAATTATACTGGTAGATGATTCCAATTTTCATTTAAAAAAACTACAAGATTTAAAAAATTGATTTATTTTGCAAAAACAAATACTCGGATTCGAAAGTAACATGAGAACTATTGAAGAAGAATTTAAATACCTTTAGTTATCTCTTGTAAAGAAGAACTGGTTTGCGTATATCTTTATTAAAAGATAAAAGACTAGTTCTTTCCCGTCAAAAATGACGGGCCCATTTCCACTTATTCGATTTTAAATTATTCAAATAATAATTTTTAGTTCCAAATACTGAAAAAATACCTCAACCATAGTAGGTATGACGAAATTTGTTAAAAAATTTTTTGTAAAACTGAAACTTTCAAAATGAAAAAAAAAAAGAATATAGTTTTTGAAGTTTCAATAAATCACAAAACAGAAAATGCCTAAAAATATGCTCTGAAATTTTTCAAAAAAAATAAATCGTTTGAACCAATCGAACTAAACCAAGGACACAGTTGTGCTCGAGGGACTCCCCAAATCCGAAAAGGTTGGTTTTATCGCAGAACCAAAAATTTAGTATCAAAAACTACAACAGTGTTATTTGTAAAACTTTATGGATTGTTTTGTTTTTCCTTTTTGAAAACGAATGCAAACGCATTACTTGGGGTGTTTTCAAAATTTTCATTAAAGAAGAGAATTTGTATTGTTCGTACGAAATTGGAATTATTAAGCGAAGAAACCAAAAGTGGAGTGATTGCGTTCGCTTTACAAAATGATTTCATTACAGTTAAACGTTCTAATTGTGACACATCAAGGAACAAAAAAAAGTATGCGATTAAGAGAACTACCTGTTAGTTAGATTAAAAAGGTTAAGTTTTCACTAAAGCCATTAAATTTTTTAGAAATAGCTCATCGATTTTTCATAAAGAAATAATTTTATATTGTAAAATTTAAATTCATTTGATTCTTTGTCAAATTCGGATTTAAATATGGCCCTCATAAATATTCTTTTATATGTCTTGATAAAAAAATTTACATTTCTAGAAAAAGTTATCTCTAAAGCATTTCTCTGAAAAATACAACTAAAAAAAATCGCGTGTAGCAACGTACACGTGGCAGAAGTGAAACTTCTTTAACAGTAAGAAATAGATAAAATAATTTAATAAATAATAGATATAGATATAGATATTTTAGTGTGAAATAGAGAGAGAAAGTATATGAAATGAAATTCAATCAATACGAAATGGAATAATAATCTGTTGATTCAATATTTGCATCCAAGGGCCGTATCGGCTATGGTTTTTATTGAAAGTGTCACATATTAACTTTTATCTCTTTGTTTTTTTTTCCGACAGAAATAAAAGTTATTTTAGCCTTATAGCTTTTACTAAAAATAACAGTTACTTTTGACTTTTATTTTATCGGTCGAAAATAACAGTTATTTTCTGCCGTTTATTTTTTCGGTCAAAAATATCAGGTAGTTTATATTTGTTCAAGTCATTTTACCGACTAAAAAAATGTTGATACCATTATTTTCATCTCATCGGTGAGACATTTTAACAGTTCAATCTGTCAAGCGGCCTTTAAAAAAACATAAATTGCTTGATAATTTTGACCGAAGAAATTAAAGATAACATAAAAGTCAAAAGAACCTTTATTTTTCCTAGAAAAATACATGGCAAAAAATAACACTTAAATTTTAACTTTTTAAGAATCAGTCTAAAATTTAAAAGGAACTTAATATTCATGAGGCTGAGGACATTTGTAACATAATGGTATATTTGAAAAAGTCTTTCAATAATTTTTTTCATTTGAAAATTGTAAAATAACAGTTATTTTCGTTCCTTGTTTTAGTTCAGTTGGTGTTTTAGTTGCTTTCGAATGTCTTCTCAACATTGTCACTTTTTGAATGCTAGATTGCATTTGCATAGTACTCATTGAAGGAGCCTCCGAAAGCAGAAGCAAATCTTGTTGTTTATTACCTCCTGCCTCCTGCTTCCTGATAATTGCTATGTTAAGTGAGGGCCTCGTAAAGCAGCGAACGTTGATTGTTGAGTGTATCAACTTTTGTTGAGATGATTTTGTTGAGATGATGGCTGAGTTCCAAAATACATTTTAACAAAGCATCAGTGTGTGTTTTGGGGCTTGGTTCTTTGTAGATTCACCAAAATACACTAATGTTTCGTAAAAATGCATTTTGGAACTCAGCCGATGTTGCAATCACCTTACCTTCATCATTAGTTGCAGACCCAGCTGCGGCTGCATTCTTAAGAGCTCTAATTCGCTCTCTATATTCACGAACTCGTTCTGCTCCTGTTTTAGGTATTTTTCTAATTTTTTCCGTGCATACTTGTAGGATGAAAATTAATGTTGCGGTTATGTTAATAATGTAATGTTAATGTTAATGTTAATGTAATGTTAATGTAATGTTAATGTAATGTTAATGTAATGTTAATGTTAATGTTAATGTTAATGTTAATGTTAATGTTAATGTTAATGTTAATGTTAATGTTAATGTTAATGTTAATGTTAATGTTAATGTTAATGTTAATGTTAATGTTAATGTTAATGTTAATGTTAATGTTAATGTTAATGTTAATGTTAATGTTAATGTTAATGTTAATGTTAATGTTAATGTTAATGTTAATGTTAATGTTAATGTTAATGTTAATGTTAATGTTAATGTTAATGTTAATGTTAATGTTAATGTTAATGTTAATGTTAATGTTAATGTTAATGTTAATGTTAATGTTAATGTTAATGTTAATGTTAATGTTAATGTTAATGTTAATGTTAATGTTAATGTTAATGTTAATGTTAATGTTAATGTTAATGTTAATGTTAATGTTAATGTTAATGTTAATGTTAATGTTAATGTTAATGTTAATGTTAATGTTAATGTTAATGTTAATGTTAATGTTAATGTTAATGTTAATGTTAATGTTAATGTTAATGTTAATGTTAATGTTAATGTTAATGTTAATGTTAATGTTAATGTTAATGTTAATGTTAATGTTAATGTTAATGTTAATGTTAATGTTAATGTTAATGTTAATGTTAATGTTAATGTTAATGTTAATGTTAATGTTAATGTTAATGTTAATGTTAATGTTAATGTTAATGTTAATGTTAATGTTAATGTTAATGTTAATGTTAATGTTAATGTTAATGTTAATGTTAATGTTAATGTTAATGTTAATGTTAATGTTAATGTTAATGTTAATGTTAATGTTAATGTTAATGTTAATGTTAATGTTAATGTTAATGTTAATGTTAATGTTAATGTTAATGTTAATGTTAATGTTAATGTTAATGTTAATGTTAATGTTAATGTTAATGTTAATGTTAATGTTAATGTTAATGTTAATGTTAATGTTAATGTTAATGTTAATGTTAATGTTAATGTTAATGTTAATGTTAATGTTAATGTTAATGTTAATGTTAATGTTAATGTTAATGTTAATGTTAATGTTAATGTTAATGTTAATGTTAATGTTAATGTTAATGTTAATGTTAATGTTAATGTTAATGTTAATGTTAATGTTAATGTTAATGTTAATGTTAATGTTAATGTTAATGTTAATGTTAATGTTAATGTTAATGTTAATGTTAATGTTAATGTTAATGTTAATGTTAATGTTAATGTTAATGTTAATGTTAATGTTAATGTTAATGTTAATGTTAATGTTAATGTTAATGTTAATGTTAATGTTAATGTTAATGTTAATGTTAATGTTAATGTTAATGTTAATGTTAATGTTAATGTTAATGTTAATGTTAATGTTAATGTTAATGTTAATGTTAATGTTAATGTTAATGTTAATGTTAATGTTAATGTTAATGTTAATGTTAATGTTAATGTTAATGTTAATGTTAATGTTAATGTTAATGTTAATGTTAATGTTAATGTTAATGTTAATGTTAATGTTAATGTTAATGTTAATGTTAATGTTAATGTTAATGTTAATGTTAATGTTAATGTTAATGTTAATGTTAATGTTAATGTTAATGTTAATGTTAATGTTAATGTTAATGTTAATGTTAATGTTAATGTTAATGTTAATGTTAATGTTAATGTTAATGTTAATGTTAATGTTAATGTTAATGTTAATGTTAATGTTAATGTTAATGTTAATGTTAATGTTAATGTTAATGTTAATGTTAATGTTAATGTTAATGTTAATGTTAATGTTAATGTTAATGTTAATGTTAATGTTAATGTTAATGTTAATGTTAATGTAATGTTAATGTAATGTTAATGTAATGTTAATGTTAATGTTAATGTAATGTTAATGTAATGTTAATGTAATGTTAATGTAATGTTAATGTAATGTTAATGTAATGTTAATGTAATGTTAATGTAATGTTAACGTAATGTTAATGTAATGTTAATGTAATGTTAATGTAATGTTAATGTAATGTTAATGTAATGTTAATGTAATGTTAATGTAATGTTAATGTAATGTTAATGTAATGTTAATGTAATGTTAATGTAATGTTAATGTAATGTATGTTAATGTAATGTTAATGTAATGTTAATGTTAATGTTAATGTAATGTTAATGTAATGTTAATGTAATGTTAATGTAATGTTAACGTAATGTTAATGTAATGTTAATGTAATGTTAATGTAATGTTAATGTAATGTTAATGTAATGTTAATGTAATGTTAATGTAATGTTAATGTTATGTTAATGTAATGTTAATGTAATGTTAATGTAATGTTAATGTAATGTTAATATAATGTTAATGTAATGTTAATGTAATGTTAATGTAATGTTAATGTTATGTTAATGTAATGTTAATGTAATGTTAATGTAATGTTAATGTAATGTTAATGTTAATGTTAATGTTAATGTAATGTTAATGTAATGTTAATGTAATGTTAATGTAATGTTAATGTTAATGTTAATGTAATGTTAATGTAATGTTAATGTAATGTTAATGTAATGTTAATGTAATGTTAATGTAATGTTAATGTAATGTTAATGTAATGTTAATGTAATGTTAATGTAATGTTAATGTAATGTTAATGTAATGTTAATGTAATGTTAATGTAATGTTAATGTAATGTTAATGTAATGTTAATGTAATGTTAATGTAATGTTAATGTAATGTTAATGTAATGTTAATGTAATGTTAATGTAATGTTAATGTAATGTTAATGTAATGTTAATGTAATGTTAATGTAATGTTAATGTAATGTTAATGTAATGTTAATGTAATGTTAATGTAATGTTAATGTAATGTTAATGTAATGTTAATGTAATGTTAATGTAATGTTAATGTAATGTTAATGTAATGTTAATGTAATGTTAATGTAATGTTAATGTAATGTTAATGTAATGTTAATGTTATGTTAATGTAATGTTAACGTAATGTTAATGTAATGTTAATGTAATGTTAATGTAATGTTAATGTAATGTTAATGTAATGTTAATGTTATGTTAATGTAATGTTAATGTAATGTTAATGTAATGTTAATGTAATGTTAATGTAATGTTAATGTAATGTTAATGTAATGTTAATGTTATGTTAATGTAATGTTAATGTAATGTTAATGTAATGTTAATGTAATGTTAACGTAATGTTAATGTAATGTTAATGTAATGTTAATGTAATGTTAATGTAATGTTAATGTAATGTTAATGTAATGTTAATGTAATGTTAATGTAATGTTAATGTAATGTTAATGTAATGTTAATGTAATGTTTATGTAATGTTAATGTAATGTTAATGTAATGTTAATGTAATGTTAATGTAATGTTAATGTAATGTTAATGTAATGTTAATGTAATGTTAATGTAATGTTAATGTAATGTTAATGTAATGTTAATGTAATGTTAATGTAATGTTAATGTAATGTTAATGTAATGTTAATATAATGTTAATGTAATGTTAATGTAATGTTAATGTAATGTTAATGTAATCTTAATGTAATGTTAATGTAATGTTAATGTAATGTTAATGTAATGTTAATGTTAATTATGTTATTTTCAGTATGTGACGCGTTCAGTTTTAATTACATTTTGTTTGATAATTTTCATGTGCCTACATGGCGTAATGGTATAGATTCCAACTCTAAAGCAACGATGTTCGGGGTTCAATTCTCGGCAGCGGCAATAATTTTTTTAAATTTTCATATGAATTGAAAACGTTAGTCTAGCGTCACGAATAAGAGACCTTGAAATTTCACTCGCAACCAAAGAAGTTTCACTTCAAAAATTTTTTAGATTTCGAAAGTTTATTTCATACAACGTTTGCTATTCCAATGGAATTAAATAAAATGCAACTTCACTAAATAATTTTTAAAACCATATTTATAATTGAAAGCTATGTTAAGTTGGCATCCCTGTCAGGCATAAAATCGTGCAAAAATATAATAATTTAGCGCGGAGAAAAATTTCCGCATATCCATGTAATGCTGTCAAATAAATTAATACTCACGAGCAGAACAAATTAATACAACTTTCATCAAGGCGTATCAAAGCCAACCAACTTCAGCAAAAACGTTTGAAAGACGGTTTGGGCGATGCATTTTGTTGCGCTTGCGCAAATATTTCTCAGCTCTTGTGTTGTGTTGCCAACATTGTTGATGTTGCAGATGACTTGATTTTAAGTTTTAAGTTGTTGATTCTTTGCGTGCGCTTGAAATATGTAGATGTTGTTGTATGGGCTGTTGTAAATTCAAGGTTTTTTCATGTTGCTGTTATTGTTGTTGCTACAATAAGACAACTTAGGGACTGCATGTTAAACTAGAGTTATATTTAAAAATGTTTTCAAGCTAAAAAATAAACAATCATGGCGCACAACCTAAATGGCTAAATAAACATTAACTCAACTGTATAGTTTAGTATAACAACTCTTCTTAAAATACCTCTTTTAAAATTTATACTACGTTTTCACTCCATTAAATTCTTTGTCGGCTGTTAACCTTCTTGTTTAAGCCAATTATTTTTATTACAAATTCTGTTAATAACTTCTGTTTCGATTTAAAGCGATTTGCAAGATTGTATTTTTTTAACTTCTGTCTTATACATTTTTACTTATAGCCAAATATAACAAATTCATTCATCATTGTCAGCTTTGTTGTACTCTCTTTTTTTTCTACTCCATCTTTATGATCGAACAATTACCATGACCAACAAACAATTTAATAGCATTTTAAATTGATTTTTTTATTTCTCCATCATTTCGATCATAAATAAAATCATAGCTAAACAAAATAAATAAAAATACAAATCGTGAGAATATTTAATGCAAAACTATGATATACGATTTCTTCAGCCAGTTCAATTGTTTGCTTTGTCCTCTCTTTGAGCCTGCCAACAATTGGCTAACAATTTTGTGCACAGGTCATTTTAAGTGCTTTTGCGAAGAAGTAAGAAAAAAAAAAACACACAAAATTTAACTTTATGCAATGTAGCGCATTCGAGCTTACCGCGTTGCCAACTCAATTCTACATCGCGTGCATAAATCATAAAGTTACTTCGTTGGCGATGCTAGGCCGTATTTTAAATTTGTAGGTAGTTCGTGTAACGTTTAGTTGATTTTTGGGTTGGATTTCGTATTTGGCCAATTGAGTTGATTGCGGTGGTCAAAAGTGATATATTGTTTAATAATCGGAAGGAACTTTAATAATTGGCAAGTAATTCGAAGCTAACAGAACTTATACATATTATTTATATGTATGTGAATCAGAGTTTTAGAAATAAACAGATTCGAAAATTCATCAAAAAATCGTAAAATTATCTTTCTAGCTCTTCTGAAATCTATTTAAACTAGTAAGGAATTATCATACTACGCTAGATCTGGATGTCAATCTCTTTTCTGCCAGAAAGTTATTTCAATAGAGATACATTTTTCCGATCTGTCCACACCGATACATCGCACTGTGGCCTAAAGTGAGATTCTAGCGCGAGTAGATTAGAGTTTGTAATCCTTTAGTTTATTATTTTGTACGCTGAATCCAGAAAAGCTAAAAAAATTTTAACTAAAATATACATACATATGTTTATAATAATTCCCTGCAAACATTTTCAACCGCCTGAGAATCTCCAGCGAATCGCTTGGAAGATGAAACAATCGCCGGCGAGTTCTTCTGAGAGTCTTCCGGGTATCGCCGAATGTAAGCAGCTGAGGTCATAAAAGCGATTCGCCGGGAAGATTAGCCAACGAATCGCCGAGATGGGGCTTAGGCGATTCCCTAGGAAGAGTTGCGAACGATTCGCCGAGAGGAGTCTTAAGCGATTCGCCGGGAAGATTCGCCAACGAATCGCCGAGAAGAGTATTAAGCGATTCGCCAGAAATTCGCTCACGAATCGGCTGAAGGGGTCTAAAGTGACTTGCTGACAAGACATGTCAAATGGCCAAGATGTCGCTTTTAGAGGTCGTCAGCGATTTGTTGCAACGTTTTTGGACGTTTCAATTTGTTGCAAGTTTGAACTAGCAGTTTCATGAAGTAGCTTACAAGTTGAATTTTTTGATTTATTTAAACGATTTTTCAGAGCCTGCTTTATATTCCAATGATAGATTTAGAAAAATTTTTAAAAAACTATCTTCCAGCGATCGCCCGAAACAGCCAAGGAAGATTTTGAAAATATTTTGAATCGCGCATTCATCCCTTGGGCGATCGAAAAGCGATCCATCTTCCAACGATCGCCGGAACGAGCGAAGGAAGATTTTGAACATTTTTTGTCAATCGCGCATTCATCGTTTAGGCGATCGAAAAGCGATCCATCTTCCAACGATCGCCGGAATAAGCAAAGGAAGATTTTGAAATTTTTCGAGAATCGCGCATTCATCGCTTCGGCGATCGAAAAGCGATCCATCTTCCAAAGATCCCTAAGGCGAATCGCTAGCGCGTTGCCAAATGATCTAATCTTCTAATTGTCTTTCAAATGTTTGCAGGGTTAAGATACCAAAATCTACTGATACATGAAGTTTCAACCATAAAATGAAAAGTTAGAAGAATTATTTTAATGATATGTTAAATTTAAATATTAAGTTAAAAGAAAACACAAGAACTCAAAAAAATTCTGAAGAAAAATTTATAAAATTTAAAATTTTTCAAACGCAGCCATTCATTGCAGAGCTCCATACGAGGTCCGCTCCTATAATATAAGAGAAAAGTCAAAGTGGCGGGTAGGGGCACTTATTTTTTTTTATTTCTAGAAACCAAAATTATAAAGATTATGTTAAAATATGTTTAAAGACTTGCAAATTCGTGCAAATTTTTTTAACCGTTAAAATATATCCATTTTTATCAATATATCAGAAAAAACACTCTTCTAATACCCTTCTGAGTTTTAAGAAAAAAAGATATTTTTAATAAAAAATTTTAAAACTTACTTTGTAAAATAAACTCCATTACGAATTTGTCAAAAACTATGCACTTTTTATGTAAAAATCACTTAAAACCACAATCAAAAAACTGCAATTTTTGTAAACGTTGCAACACGTGTTGCGAGTTAACGGAACCAAGCGGAGTTGCCACATTGTAAAACAAAATTGTAAGGAAATTTTTATTGCTGTCTAAGTTCTCATATATTATCTATTGAAAAAATTCATTTGTAAGCAAAAAACTATAAGCCGATTTTTTTATTTAATTCGCGCTAAAATCATCATCTAGAGTCTAGATTCTAGATTCTAGATTTTAGACCACAGTGCATCGATGTAAAATTTCTTAAAAGTTAAAATGAGAATTTCTGTCTATGTTGACTATATTTCTTTCACTTATATACCATACCAACGAGGAACATAAAGGTTGTTTTTTTTAGAAGTATAGAACTTTGAAATGAAATAAAACAGAGATGAATTTTTAAAATTTACATGAAATTGACTTTATTCAAAATATTATCTTTTGGCATCTAATCTGGAGGTCCATTTCAATTTTCAATCACTTTTTCCAACATTTGTGGCCATATATCGACAATAACGCGGCGAATGTTGTCCTTCAAGAGGCCGATCGTTTCGGCGTAGACTAGTGACTTCACATATCCCCAAAGAAAACAGTCTAGCGGCGTTAAATCGCACGATCTTGCAGGCCGTCCGGAACGAGAAATTATGCAGTTATCAAACGTTTCCTTCAGTAAATCAATTGTAGCAAGAACTGTGTGACATGTTGCGCCGTATTGTTGAAACCACAGCTCCTGCAAATCATGGTTGTTCAATTGAGAAACGAAAAAGTCAGTAATCATGGCTCTATAGCGGTCACCATTAACTGTAACGTTCTGGCCAGCATCGTTTTTCAAGAAGTACGGACCAATTATCCACCAGTCCATAAATCACACCAAGCAGTCAGTTTTTCTGCATGTAACGGTGCCTCAACATACAGTTGAGCATTATAAATACTAATCAATCAAAAACGACCGCATCATCTAATATACGTCAAAATTGTTAATGCTTGATACATGCAGATCAGTGAAAAATTCCTACGGGTTCAAAAGTTACAGCCGGATAAGTCAGAGCGCATTTTTAATTTTAACCTTATTTTTCTTTGTTCACAAACTTTGAACGCGTTTATCTTGAAACCATGTTTTTCATATTGGTTGCGGCAATAGCGGGTTCATTTTTCGACGAATTTTTTTTTTTTTTTTTTTGTATTTTTTTAAACTTGATTCGATAATGAAAAAAAATTTTAAAAAAGCTCCTGTCATACAATAACCAATTGTGCTAAGATTTAAAAGAGACATTTTTTTCCAGATCGGACAATTTTTACGACTCCCAGTGCTGCAACCACCAGGCCCCGTTGTTTTCTCTGCCGCCAGTTTGGAGCTCTATAAAACCATGTTGGAGTGAAAAATATATTTTTTTTTTAATTTTTTTTCTTGTAATTTGCTCAAGTCTATACAATAAGAAAAAAAATGTTTGTTTTTGACTGAGTTATGAATTTTTAAAAAAAGGTCTGTTTTCTCTGCCGCGTCCCACCTTAAGATAAACTTTAAGATATTAATAAGAGACTTTGAAAACTCTAAGCTAAGATAAACTTCAAGATATAAATAAGAGACTTTGAAAACTCTTAGTTGTTTCAATGATTCCATTAAAGAATTTTATTAAAATATATTTAATTTTGTTTTTGACAAAGTTATCATAAAACATATCTTAAATATTTTCTAATCAAAAAATTCTTTTGATAATCGCAAAAAAATTCTTTTGATAATAGAATCAATTGACAACAGCTTTAATTTTGGCTCATTGCTCTGGGGAAGGGGGGGAGTCTGGACCCATGGACCCCCATGCACCCCCATGCTTACGCCATTGTTGCAGATTGAGTAGATTTCCTATCGAAAGTAATGTTTTGACTAAATTTTTTGTTGTATCAAAGCCTCTTGTTTTATTGATATGACATGCGTAATCTTAAACTAAATAAACAAAGTGCCATGATCAAGAATGTTAAAGTTGTTAGAATTTATTAAAATACAACAAAACTTTACAGAACTTTTATTATAAAGTTAAAGTTATTAAGTTTCATAAGGCTTACAATACAGGGGCGCAACCAGGATTTATTTTTGGGGAGGATTTTATCAAATTTCGGACTTATATATAAAATCAATTTTACAAAGGCTTTATATCACAGCAATTAGTTTCAACTCTTCTGAGTAATATTTTCAAATAGAAGTTAAGTTAAGTTAATGGGCTAGGTGGGTTTCGAAGGCTCAAACAAAGCATATAATATTTTGGACATATTGTACAATGTCATAAGGCAAAAACAAAATTCATTGTCAAACCGACCCAACTCATTAAAAAACATTCATATATAATATTTAAGTTAAGTTTTTATGAATAGTATTTTAATAGTAAAGAAAAGAAAAGGTAAATATTTTCAGTTTTTAAAATAGTTTGAGAAAACGCGAATCAAAATTTTTGTATTTTGTCAAAATCTTACCAGAAAATATATTAGAAAAAAACTTAATTTCAAAGAGGGCATAACTATTTTGAAAGTTCTGTTTTATAAAAAAATCAACTTAAAGATAAGAAAATTTATGACAAAAACTTAACAACTTAATAACTTAATAAAAAATATATCCGCCATTAGTTTGTATTACTTTTTGAAGATGTTTTGGGACTGATTCCTGATTCAAAATATCTACCGGAATTTGCTCCCATAGAGTTTTTATTTCAGATATTATCTCTTCCCTGGTTCGAGTCAAGCAAACGCTTCGTTTTCCTGTAATATAGGCCCACAAATTTTCAATAACGTTTAAATCAGGACTTTGGGTCGGCCAAAAAAAAATTTCTACGCTATGGCACTGGCGCGCCAGTTCGATTCAAAAAGTTCATTATGAGCTTACTCTTGAGACATGCTGCATTATCTTGTAAAATAAATGACTCTCCAATAAGTTTGTCACCAGATAGAAATGAGTGATCATTTAAGACATACAAATATTTGTATTGGTTCATCTTTCCAACTAATGGAACCATATTCCCATGACCACAAGAGGAAATGTAGCCCCAGAACATAACCGATCCGCCGCCATGTCGATTGCTTGTAAGACTGGAGCAATTTCTTTGCGTGAATTCTTTGGAATTCAGACAATTCTTTTTTTAAGGTGAGCCGTGATACTCAAACGTACTTACATCAGTCCACAAAACTCGGTTTCAAAATCTCATAGTCTTAAAAAAAAAAGAAAATATTTGGCAAATTGGAGACGTTCGATTTTATTTGCCGGGGTTACATACGGTATTTTTCTTACGGAATATGTACCGAATTGGAATTCTTTTAAACGCCTGCGAATTGTGCGTTTGCTTACCGGATTCTTAGAAAAATTTTTCATTTGTAATGCTAGCTTTTCGGTGTTAAACCAGGGTTCTTTGAGAACTCTCGTATAATTAGCTGATCTTCTTTACGTGTGTTTTTCTGCCCGAACGTGGCAAATTTTTTACTGAATTTGTTTTTTTGTGCTTATTTATTTGATAGTGAACGGTTTGCCTTGATAACTGTAACTCGGAGCATATTTCTTTGACTGAAATACCACAATTATGCTTCTCCACGATTTCACATCTCATTTCAACGCTTAATTCCTACTTTTTCCCAATTTGTTTATAGAATTATAACTAAAATAAACAAATATATTTGAATAAAGTTGAATATATATTTAAAACTCCGATTTTACTTACAAAATCGTTATTTGCTTACAAAATCCTTCTGCCACCAAAAAATCCTTTCTTCTTGTATTTAACGAATTACATCCTCGAGAAGCGTGACTTAAATGACCTCGTTTAATTACGTTAAAATTTCTTAAACCATGTTTTTACAATAAACTATCGTTGTAAAAATAACCAATTGGGGCAAGCCTTAAAATTTGTCCTTTGGTTAGCACTATTGGACCTCATTTCCGAAAGTATAAAACACACAATTTCTGACACTTTGGGATGAAAAACTAAGAGCCTAATTATGAAAAAATTGTTTGAATCTTTTGCCACCAAAAAATAACCGATGAAATTTCCTCTAAAATTGACTTTTATATCGTCAAGAAATTTTTATGAAACAGATTCGGGAAAATACGATGGACAATTATGAATTGTAAATTTTTGCTTCAGTTTCGGAAGTCAATCGGAATTAGTTTTTTAGAGTTTGGGTAAATTTATGTTTATAACACTTTTAAACATAACACTTTTTGAGGAAATTCCTTTGTTCACTTCGCTGGCGAGAAATTCGACCGCTCTTCCTCAAATTCAGGCTTACTTATTTCATGTTTTTTTTTAATTAATTTTTATCCAAATATTTCAAATCGTTTGAGTGGATTCCAAGCTAGAAGTTGAAAAGACAACTCAAATCGAACCCCTCAAGTGGTCAGTATCAGTCTGAAGGAAAAAATATATAAAATTTTGTAGATTATGCATCCAAACAGCATAGATTTGAAATATACATTTGGGATTTTCACTCATTTGATAAGATGTGTGATTGCTTTTCATATGAATCAGTTTGATTTAATCCTATTTTGCTAGGTACTACAATAATTTTTGAGGGGGTTTAAACCCCGAAACCCCGAAATTGGTTGCGCTAATGCTTCAATAAATCTTTGAACAGCTTTTTTACAATTCTTGGTAAATAATTATTGTAAGTGTCGGCTTTTTCACAATTCTTGGTAAATAATTTTTGTAAGTGTCGGCTTCGCCTTTTTTGTAATCGACTTTCTGATAACCTGCAGTGCTAAGTTGTTACAAGAAGATTTGAAGCACATTTCTTATTATCTTCAAAACTTTATTAATAAAATTATTAATCTTATCTTATTTTATATGAAAAATATTTTTCATTACAATTATTACCACTACCATTACACGCACAGGTGCATAAATGATTGATTTTATTTTTTGTTCCCCTGTTCATATAAAAGTATGCAAATTTTAAAAATTAAATTACTTCATATTTATTAACAAGTCTCAATAAATCATCATTGATAATTCTTGCAGTGCTATTTTGACAGCATCAGACAGCAACGCACAAAAAACTAAACTATAAATAATACAGCTGATTTCAAACGTTTTGTTTTAATTTGTCAGTTATAATTACGCCTAACTATGTCCGCCCACGTCTCCTTCCGCTGCTGTCAACTTGGCCAACACACTAACTCTGAGGTATTTGAAAAATTTATTAGTTTTGTTTTTATTTCATTTGCTTGTCTGTCGGGCACAATATTTGAAAAAATGCAATTAATTACTTTGTTTACATCGAAGTTAATTTATTCAACTGCAATAAATTATTTGCTTCTGCATAATGGCGGATAAATGACGCTTCGAATGTGATCACACACGCTTCGAATGCAAGCGTTGCAGAAAGATAATTTAATAAAATTAAAATAAATGCTAGTGGAATCAAATCGTAATTTAAAACAAGTAAAGAAAGTCTAAAGTCGGTCTAGGCCGACTATGAAATACCCTAAACCCACTTTTCAAAAACAAAAAATTTTTATTGTAAATGGGCGTCTCCAAGGGCGGATGAAGCCTATATTTTATATGCATTTAAATGTTGATGAAAAATTTACACATACCAAGTTTTATTCCTGTAGCTCACAGTTAATGCCTTTATTGTGCTTTCGCTATGGGAGTTGGGCGTGTTCATGGACGGATTACTTCCAATTTTTGGAAACACCTTAGTTTTGGTATAAAATACATCCATACCAAATTTAAATTCTCTATGACAAACATAACCTTATTTATTGAGTTTAAAACTTTTTGGGTTGTATGGGAAAAAGGTGTGTCCGTAGGCGGATGACGTCTATTTTTCAAAACTATCTTTGTCTTGTCATAAAAAACATACGTGCCAAATTTTAGCTCTGTAGGTCAAACAGAGGCTTATTTATTGCGTTTTCAATTTTTGGGTTGTATGGGAGGTGGGCGTGTCCGTGAGCGGATGACGTCCATTTTTCGAAGACATCTTTGTGTTTGTATAAAACACATACATATCAAATTTTATTGTTGTAGGCTTATTACGAGCTGAGTTATGCAGTTTTCAATTTTCGCATTGTATGGGAGGTAGGCGTGTCCGTGGGCGGATGATGTCCACTTTTCAAAACCATCTTTGTTTTGTTACAAAAAACATATGTGCCAAATTTTAGCTCTGTAGATTAAACAGAGGCTTATTTATTGCGTTCTCAATTTTTGGGTTGTATGGGAGGTGGGCGTGTCCGTGAGCGGATGACGTCCATTTTTCAAAAACATCTTTGTGTTGATATAAAACACATACATACCAAATTTTATTGTTGTAGGCTTATTATGAGCTGAGTTATGCAGTTTTCAATTTTCGCGCTGTATGGGAGGTAGGCGTGTCCGTGGGCGGATGATGTCCACTTTTCAAAACCATCTTTTTTTTGTCACAAAAAACATATGTGCCAAATTTTAGCTCTGTAGGTTAAACAGAGGCTTATTTATTGCGTTTTCAATTTTTGGGTTGTATGGGAGGTGGGCGTGTCCGTAGGCGGATGACGTCCATTTTTCAAAGACATCTTTGTGTTAATATAAAACACATACATACCAAATTTTATTGTTGTAGGCTAATTATGAGCTGAGTTATGCAGTTTTCAATTTTCGCGTTGTACGGGAGGTAGGCGTGTCCGTGGGCGGATTCCAAAAATATTCAATAGTGCAGATCCTTGGGTCCATGTGACTACGTGTACCAAGTTTCATCCAATTATCTCTACTCCTTCTTCTTATCCTGTGTATACGGACAACACACAGACGGACAGACGGACGGACGGACGGACGGATGGACGGACGGACGGACATGGATAGCTCGACTCACGTGGTGACGCTGATCAAGAATATATATACTTTTCTATACCGGACTCGCTTCGTTCTATGCGTTACAAACGTTTGCACAAAGTTAATATACCCTGACCTTTCAGGTTTAGGGTATAAAAATTAATTTTCAATTATAAACGCACGAGACTTGCTTTTAAAGGGCGGTTGTGTTATTGTTATTGTTGTTGTTGTTTGGTTGCAGTTACTGTTATACACTAACAGCCATTTAAATAACACTTTTGTGTGACTTGTGTGTGTGTGACTTGAGTGCAGTATTTTATACACTCATCGTTTTGGCCAAAATGCCAATTATGCTGTCAACTCTTGGCCAATTACATTTACCAGCCCCAACAATCGACCGATACATGAAAAGTCAAGAAATAAAATGTTGCTGCCTCGCAGTTGTTGCACTTGCTTGTTTTGGTTAGTTTGCTGATGTTGTTGTTGGTCAACAGTCAACAACTGCAGAGTGGTAATTAGAACTTTCTTTGGCAGAAGCCTGAGGATGCAATTTTAAATACTTAATGCTTGAGCTCGAAATTTATAGCTTTCGGATAACGGAAGTTTTTTTATGTTATTGCTAAATTCACATAATTTTCCATGTGTCTGCTTAGACATCTGAACAGGAAATCGATCATAACTGAGTTGAATCTACTATTGAAGGACTGTTATTATGCGTGAACAAGTATTTGGTAAAACAAGTGAAGTGTTACCGAAATAAAGGTTAAGATATGATAATGGTAAAAGCCCTCGAATGGTAAGAGTAAAACTGGAAGATTAACCTAAAGTATGATATGAAGAGATATTAAGTGGAGCAGTGGTGGGCACCACAAGATTTGTTGATATAAAAAAATAATCAAACAATTTTCTGAAAGAACAATTTTGAAAAACTCTGTGTCGAGAAAAAAAAACGTTTAAAGGGACTTCCCTCCGTCAAAAGTGTGTAGTCTGATTTCCGTAAAACAGTATCTGCCGGTCATATTTAAAAAAAAAAACATAACATCTTCAAAGTCTAGATCTGACATCTGGGTTCTTAGGACTATGATCACGCAGTTTGAAAAACTCATTTTGAGAACATTATCTCAAAAACAACATTCTTATTTTAAAAAACCTTTTTGGGATTGATTCGATTTTTGGATTGCCTCTGTTCAACTTTGGTTTTGGCCGATACTGTTCGGTTGATTTTTGTTTATATTTATATAGCCTCTGCTTGTATTCATTAAACTTCTTTTTATTCATTAGTCTTTGGTTCTTGACTTCGTTTGCCTTGATTCCTTGATTTTTGTCAAAAGAACTTTTAGATTCATAGGATCTATTTCAGTAATAGATACAAATGTTTTTCAAGTTTCATCAAAATCGGTTCATCCGTTTTGACGTGAATGAGCCAGACATTAGTTGATTAGTTGACATTAGTTGCTTGAATAAAGCCCCCTCCTACGGAAGTTTTTGAAATTTATGTAGCCTCAATTCCGTTGCAGAGTCAAGTTATTTCGCGTACCAAATTTAAGTATAATCGGTCAAGTCATTTGAGAGTTATTGAGTCTTAAAAATGCACTTCTTTAAGCGCCCTCTTGCGGAAATCTTTGGAATTTTTATAGCCTGTGTTATATCTTGATCGTAGTTGAACCTTCATATGAAATTTCATTGAAATAGGTCCAGGTATTTAGGAGTTATTATAGAGTAACACGCCCACATATTTCCGCCCACTTTTTTACAGCCCCTATGAGCTTCCTCTCTATGAAACGTACGTGGTGTCCAAATTTCAGCACAATCGGATATACGGTATGCGCACCTAAACGGAACAGACAGACAGACAGACAGACAGACAGACAGACAAACAGACAGACAGACAGACAGACAGACAAACAGACAAACATTTAATTTTTTTATATTAGATAATAGCTAAACTTTATGTTTTATTTACAAAAAATAAGTTTTTAAACAAATTTTAACTTAAAATGTTCGGATGAAAATTTAAGTAACGTAACGCCAGTAACGTCACGCCAGATGACTTAGCCTAATAAATAAAAACCCGAGAAAAGATTTTTTAATTTGATAACCATCAAAATAAACTCATATTATTTTAAATTCTTCCAAATAAAGTTCTGTGTAAAAAGTCTTACCCACTTCGCAGAGTTTTGCAAATTTTCTAATCTAAGTCGAAAACCACTTCTGTTTTTTTGTAACGTCACGCCAGTGCATATTTTTGCTTATGTCTTTTAATTCTTACAGTCGGTTGTTATAATTGTTTTACTTAATAGAGAGCAACTTAATTACAACGCAAATATTAAAAAAAATTTTTAAAACTTAGTCTTCTTAATTTTTTTTTTTTTAATTTTTTCGTACAAAACTTACATAACGCCAGTTTGGAAATGCCCATATTTAAATTTCAGTTTGCCCGCCATGATTTTTTTAATGATTTATTAAAAAAAAATACCAGTAGCAATATATGTGATTAAAATAATAAAAAAAATTTATTTTTTCCGAAAATTTTTTAAAAAAAAATATATACAGAATTTTTCAAAATTATATCTTAAGTTTTATTCAACTTTTACGCATTTTAAAACATTAAAATAAAAAAATGTTTGAAGGTGTCACGTTCCCTTAAAGTAAAATGCGTGAACTATTTTCGTTGCGGGATCTCTCGGTGAAATCTTTATACTGAGGAAAAATATTATTACTATAATATAATTCTTTAAAATGTGAGTGCGGAACGCTCGATTTTTTTTTCACAGCATCGACCAACATCGACTCCAAGCATCAATGGTATCCTGCATTGACGTATTAACTTTGCAGGAATACCAAATTCAGACTTGGTGGAATAAAGGTGAATCCTTATCGAACTGTTGAAGGTGGCTTTGTAATCAACAAAAAGATGGTGTGTGTCGATTTGTTTCTCAAGGGTCTTCTCCAAGATTTGTCGTAGCTTAAAGATCTGGTCGATGGTGGACTTTCCAGGTCTGAAGCCACACTGATAAGGTTCAATCAGTTGGTTGACGATGGTCTTCAGTCTGTCACATAATACGCTCGACAGAACCTTGTATGCGATATAAAGAAGAAAGTCTTTCTTGTGGATTGTGCAGGGTATACTGAGGTTCCAATCATCTGGTATGCATTCTTTTGACCATATACTGCATAGAAGCTTGTAAATGCATTTAAACGGAGCTTCGCCTCCGTTTTTAAACAGCTCAGCTGGTAAGCCATCGGCTCCTGCGGCTTTGTGGTTTTAAAGCCGAGCTATAGCTGTTAAGACCTCTTTAGTCGGACACCGGAACTTCAGGTTCAGGATTGCTGTCAGCGTTGCCATTTAAAAGACTAGTGAAAAGCTCCCTCCATACATCAGTGTACTCTGGACATCTGACACTAGATTCCCATTTTCATCCTTGAATTAAGAGGCTCCGGTCTTAAAACCATCGGCCAGGCGTCGTATTTTTTCGAAAAATTTTGAGTGGTAAGGTATATGAGGTCGTTTTTAAAAGTGTTTTTAAAGCACATGAAACATTTTTAAGTAATACTTTAGGGTATACTTACAGCCTTTAATACTCATCGTTCAAAGACAATATATATGCTAAAATATCAGATATCTCGTAAGATTAACGAATATTTTATTTTGGATTTTTCCACTATTTTATTAAAGTCACAAAATAGGAAAATTTATAAGAAAAATAAATATTTTTCTAAGAGAATATTGGTTATTAGCTGCTTATGTTATGAGTGCTGCTTTTGTTCTTGCTGTTTCGTTGTTTTTGCTTGTGTTGTTGTTGTTTTATATGAATTGACTTATTTTCAGCATTGGTTCTCTATTCTACACAAGAGGGCATTTGGTGCATTGGGTTTTTTTATGTACTACTTCTATAGTATAATGAGTGCAGCAAGAGGTATATTTTAGCCAATTTGTAAACATTTTTCATCTATTAGAGGTTTGGGCATTTGTGACTTTTATATTTTCAATTATGCTATGAATATAGCATAAAAATTAACTTATTATAAGACATAAAATTAATCTTTTAAATATTACTATTTACTTGAATTCTACGTCTACAGTTACGACACTATCGAAACTGTTCCTTTTTCATTTCAATTAGTTTTTATGAAAAAAATTGACCACCAAGTCTTGACCAGTGCAAACCGGGACTTTGTCGGTTGAGGTTGATAAGTGCTTGTATCAAAATTTTTGCAAGTAGGATACCATTTGGAACCAAAAGAAACTATAATTTTATAGCTTTTTAAATAGCTTTTAATAATTTTATAACTCTTAATAATATTTATTTTTATTTTTAGGTTTTATTAGATATTTACCGACATATTTTCTAAACAAATATAATTTAAAATTCATTTTTAGTATTGTTTGGGCTCAAACTCGCCAAAGTTTTTCTAAAAAAGCTTTCATCACTATCAACCGGTTAAGCAATGAAGTTTTCTTATCAACAACTTTTGCTGACTGTTCATGACTTCCATCTTAGAGGTTCGTGTTCAACACCAGCTATGACGTAATACTATCTGCAAAATTTAAGAAAAATATTTTGTGCGGCCGTCATCTATTTAAAGACATAAGCAAACTCCACGATATAAATTTTAATACGTGATACGAATAAATCATAAACATAAAGCCCTTTGGAGTCAGTAAAATAACCATTAGAATAACATTTTTTCATAATTTCATAAAGAGGGTGAAGAGTAATTGCCATACCTAAAATGCATAATTGCTTCATAAGCTAAGAAAAAAAAAACCTTGAAACATAACTAACCGTAACTACCTATTTCAAATATTTTATAAATACTACATTACCCTAAAGTTTTATTTAAAGAATTCTATAAATTTTAATTGCAATAATTTATGAAAATTGCACCTAATTACAAACGTTGAAATGCAACAATAATTATATTAACCTTGCTGGCAGCAACATCTCATTCAACAACAGCAACTGGCATGCAAGATTTAAGGAATTGCAAGCAAAACGAATTAATACCAACAACAATTTTTTAATGATAATGCAACAATTAGTTGAGGCAACAATTAATATCAAGTGCAACAAATTGCTGCTGTTGCATGCAGATTTAAAATAGCAACAACAAATGAACACACGCAAGCAACAGCAACTGCCACACATTGGGAGTCAGCAATTCCAACAACAATTACAAAAAAACAAATCGTTGATTCGATCGTCAATGCTGCGGAACGCTAGGGAACCGACGCACAAATAACTACGCCCCCTGTCGGCGTCTGATGGACCAATCACGTGACAGGCCATATTGAAAAGAGGGCGTTGTTCATGTGAAACTCAGACAACAACAATGAGAGCAACAACAAATTCCACCACCAGCTAGCATGAGTTACAGCAATTCATCGGCATTCACAAAAACATGTTTGTTGCGTGTGCGCCGCTACAACAACAACAACAACATTAAAGCTGTGCACGCCAAAAAGAGTACGAAGACTGTTTTTGTCTTTAGTTGACGTTGCTGCTGGCTAACGACAGCCAATATTTCTTTGTGTGCTTCCCCTGATGTTGACGAGTTGCCGTCTCCAGCTATCAATCCGAGTCAAACTGGGTGTGTGTGTAAGTGTGGTTTTCTGATGTTCGAGTGAAACGTAGCTTAAGCATGAACGAGTGCGGTATAGAAATTATGATGATGACGACGCAAGTTCAGCTAGTCGCCGACAAAGGCGCTGCGAGCGCTTTGTTGTCATTCACTGCTTGAACTAAGATTTAAGAGGCGACAACATTTGCATTGCTTACAATTCTGTTGCTATCTGACACTTTTCACTGACAGTTGCGTTTAAGGCAGTAGCAATTGATGTGCCTCTTGTACCGCCAAATAATCTAGCAACATTTTTGCGCAAGTTTCTTGCTTTTGTTTCTTCTGCTGAGCAACACTATGGTTGTTTATCACTCGGCAGCGGAATCGTTGCTGTTGACTATTCGACAGCTGGTTGTCAAATGATGTGCGAAAAACGTGTGTTGCTGTTCAGCCTGGTCAGCAATAAATTCATCTCTGCTTAAAGGATTCACGCACACTCAGAACAGAGAGGACAGGATGTTTTCTTTTAACTTTCTGTAGCTTCTGTTTTGATTTTGCCTTAGAAGTTTATAAAATAAGTAGGTATAATCACCGAGTTGATTTCCAAATTGAAAGTATTTTGCAGCGGAGTTGAAGACTGTTTACCATTAACTCTTTTGTGGTAAAGGACCTGTTACGAATTAATAGTTTTTCGTAGAAATTTTGCGATTTCTCAAAACAAATTTAGAATACTTTTTTCATGAGTGATTTTGTATATTTCGGTTTTGAAAGTTGGATAATTTTTCAACAGATGTTGCATGTTGATCACGGAATAATGTTCTTGTTGTTAGCTTTATTAAAAATATTCCTATTCCTATAGATACAATAATTTACTAGCACTAAAAATTTCGAAATTTTCAGCATTTCATTACTATCTTCACTTTGACCAGAATACTGAATAAAAATTGCTGAGAATTCTGTTCAGTGCTGTCACTTTACCACAATTCTGGTAGATCTACCACTTTTTTCGCTTTTTTTGACTTCTACCACTTTTATCACCCACTATTTATCTTTTTCCAAAATCTACCACTATTTCATTTCCGTCATCATTTTTATTATAAACCTATTTTAACATAAAAATAATAAATTTAGATTTAACAAATGTTAAAAATATCATTTAATCCATGAAAAACTAAAAAAATTATTGTATTATTTGTTTTTCAGTATTTTTCCAATTATTCTGATTATTCTGAGAAATTGGCAGACAACGAAAATGCAAGCTTAGATACAGTTCTTGTTCCCGAGGGAATTCAAGCCATTTTAATGTTATCTGTCTTTTCCATTTACAATCGAAGTCAGAAATTTTTTAAAACGCTTTTTTGTCACTTGAGGCAAAATAAAATTTCAGCCTCTCGACCTTGCAAGTTCCCGAATTTTCCCAATATGCAGGAGTCCAATTTTTCAACATTTCGAAGGTTCTATAAAAGTTTTAAATTTAATATTAGACCTAAGCAGTTATATTTTGGTGCGCAGGAAAACTATGCTTGAAAATTCCTTCACCATCTACGTCATCATCACATTCCTTGCGAGTAGATCCTTGTCTACTCTTGGCTTGTTCGCAGTTTGGTTTGTAGTTTGAAGCTCATGATTGGAAGCAGGATTTATGGAAATATTTTAGGTGTAGCTATTACAAAAGCATTTCAAGTTCGCAAGCGAGAGCATGTAAAAATTCATACAAATAAGTTTCCTAGTCTGTAGTCTGTAGATAGAGGAGGAGATAGAGAAGGAATCTCTTCTCAGAGATTCATCTTTTCCTACTTCCTAATAAATTAAAAAAGACGCTAATATTTAAGGAGATGTGCAGGAAGCCGAAAAGCGATGTGTACAAAACAAAAAATAAAGGGAAATAATTGAAAAATAGAAACAAAATATGATAACAAAATAAGACAAGTCTCTTGACAAAACAAAAGAAGCTACGTAGATTTTTGTCAATAGATTTAATTCTTTGCCTTAGGAAGTGAATAAGAGATGAATTACCCCGTAGTAGTAGCTTCATACAAAATAATATATGGCGTTTGGAAACGAAGCGTCATGATCTCCGAATCCTAAAGTTTGTGCCAAAAATCTATCTGGAAATGATCGCTTTTCCTGGTGGGTTGAACTCGTGAGCTAGCCTATGTTCTTGGACTAAGCAGAGAGAGACCATTTCTACTACCTTAAATTTCACATTTGAATTGTTTTTATGGTCGGTTTTTCACTGTATATAATGTATGTAATGCACCGTTTGGAAAATAATTTGTGAATTCCTGTTCTTTTTTGCAATAATATTTAACCCTCCGTCATTCGCGGACCTGTTTTGGGACGCCGCCACTCGCGGGGTGTTTCTTGCAGAAGATTAAACTTAAATAGTTCTTAAAACAAAATTATTTTTAATAATAATAATAATAATAAACTAGTAAGGTATATCTTCGACTTGGCCGAAGTTAAAATACCCCCACGGCCGATTCTTAAGGGTGGAAGAATCTTTAATTGGAGAGCTTTTTGTATGAGATTTTGAGAGATTTTATTATTTTTATGTGTCTTAAATACATACATATCAAATTGCTTTCCTGCAGCTTAAATATAAGCCTTTTTATACTGTTTTAAATTTTGGGGTTGTATGGGAGGTTGGCGTGTTAGATTGTGTATGACGCCCATTTTTCTAACATACCTCAGTTTCGACATATAATACACAAATACCGAGTTTCTATCTTGTAACTTTAATATTAGCCTCTTTATAGATTTTTCAATTTTGGGGTTGTATGGGAGGTGGGCGTGGTAATGGGTGGATGACGCCCATTTTTATAACACACCTCAGTTTTGATATTTAATACACAAATACCGAGTTTCCATCTTGTAACTTTAATATTAGCCTCTTTATAGATTTTTAAATTTTGGGGTTGTATTGGAGGTGGGCGTGTTAATGAGTGGATGACGCCCATTTTTCTTACACACCTTAGTTTTGACATTGAATACACAAATACCGAGTTTCCGTCTTGTAACTTTAATATTAGCCTCTTTATAGATTTTTCAATTTTGGGGTTGTATGGGAGGTGGGCGTGTTAGTGGGTGGATGACGCCCATTTTTCTAAAACATCTTAGTTTTGACATAGAACACACATATACCAAATTTCAGTATTGTAGCTTTAATATTAGCTTCTTTGTAGAGTTTTCAATTTTGGGGTTGTATGGGAGGTAGGCGTGGTTTTCATCCGATTTAGCCCATTCTCGAACTTGATCTTAGTTTTTTTAAAAAAAGCTTAAATATTGAATTTCATTACGATAGCTTCAAAATTACGGCTGTAATCGTGTCGACAGACAGACGGACAGACGGACAGACAGACGGACATGGCTAAATCAACTCAGGTGGTGATGCTGAGCAAGAATATATATACTTTTCCATACCTACCACGCCTCCTTTTGGGTGTTACACACGTCGTGACAAAATTAATATACCCCTTACGCAGTACGCGTGTGGGTATAAAAATTAACACAGGAATTTATTAAACAAAACAAAACAATTTTTGTCCCAAAAAAATAATTAATATTGTGTACAAAAAATACATATAAAACATAATACAAATACGACAAAATAACGCTAAACCATAATTTTTATTAGATTACAGCAAATAAATAAAATTTTTGTAAATAGTATAAATCTACCACTAATTTTCTTAATCTACCACTATTTTTGAGCACATTCTACCACTATTTAAAATTTTGAAGTGACAGCACTGGTACTGTTCGTATTTGTTTAAAAAAAATATACTTGAATCTCAAGAGAAAAAGTTTCTCTTTGAGTTATAGTACACTGAAGAAATAATAAATCCATTCAACAGGCACCTGTCTGTTCTGTACTTTTCTAATGAGTTGAAAAGTTTCCGAATGAACCAAAGGAATATTTTAAAAATTAATTTAGGTATTTCTCTCGGTAGCAAAATAAGTTCGCGGCATTTATAAATTTACCATTTTTAAATAAAGTCTTCGAACTATAATACAGAAACTATACATACCTTTGTTTGTAGAGACCAAAGAATAGAAAATTAATTCTTTTTTTAATAATTTTATATATCTAAAATACTACAGAAATTTATTTTAAGCAATATGTACATTAGACCGTTTCACCTTGTATGGCAGAAAAATATACCTATTTTGACCCCACCTCAATCGTTAGATATTTGAAAGACATTTTTGAAAAAAATATTTTTTTTTTAAAGTGGTCCCTATGGTGCTATTTTGGTTTTTTCGTTATATCTTCGGTGTTTCTTGTTTGATACGGAAGATTTTATATCAAGTCAAAAAAAAAAAAAACATTTGAGGTAAAAAAACATCAGAAAATATTTGGATAATACCAACAAACACACAGATATAAAATCTTCCGTATCGAACAAGAAACACCGAAGATATAACGAAAAAACCAAAATAGTTTTGCCCGATACGCTCCAATGTACATTGTTTTGTTCATTTAATAGAGAGAATGTAAAAAATAATTTTATATTATTAATTATTTTTACTTATTTAAATGCTTCTTATTCGATGCGAAAATAAATTCAAAATTTTTGGATGATAAACATGTTCATGAATTTTATCTTCTAATATAATAATATTATAATACAATATATACATATCATTGCAGGTAATACGCTATAAGCTAAAGATGAAATTCCCTTTATAAAAAATAAGTACCTGGGCGACCGAGCTCCGCTCAGATTCCTGCCGTATATTCAAATGTTTTACGGTTTTTAATGTATCGGAAATGCCAACTTTATTTTAGAAACAACATATATGATCATATTTTCCAATTAACTTTAAATGCATTTTTATTTTATGATAACTTCGTTTTTCAACTAAACGAAATTTGTTTTCGTTTTATATATTTTTTTTATATTTGGTTTAATTTTTTTGATAATTTACTTATGCTGAACTTATGCCGGCCATTCCAAGCCTAAGTACATTTTTTTTTTCCCAAAATTAACCTAATGCTCTTTTTCCACTTACAAGAATATAAGTTATTTTTTTATGTCGCAATTTTTTCTAAAGTTATGGAGATAGCAATTTTTGATCAAAGTAAAAATCTTGAAAATGGAGTCATTTTCAATAAATCATACCTCTGTCATTTGTTACCCCTATTTTTGTAAATGAAGTATCGTTAGAAAGCAATTAAAAAGCGATTATTAATAAAAAAATAAATACTTTTTTGTGAAATGAGACACAAAAACGGTGATAGTTTTTTCAAAAACTGCCAAAAGTAATAGCCGTAAAAAAACCCAAAATTAATTTTATTTTGTGTAAGGATCAAAGAGTGATTGTATCATTAAGCTATTTTATTTTGAACTTTAGGTGTGATACTCTGCTCGCATACTAGCATTTGACAAAAATAATAGGATTACTCTTATGATATTGAAATTTTGTATGCTTCATTAGCTTAAAATAATTAAAAACAATTAAGAAATTTTTGAAATCGGTTAGTTCAGAGAGTTACCGTTTTCCTTGATTTTTGAAAATATAGTCAGTCTATCACAAAAAAAGTAAATTAGTAAATAATTTTTTTTTATTTACATTTAAATAAATAATTTCTAGAATTAATTTATTTGTCATAAGAATTTCTTGTTCTACAATAAATAATTTTTTTAAAAAAAAAGTGGAAAAATACTTTCAATAAATTTTTATATATTAAAAAAATCTTACTTTTCTTGAATTCATTCATCAAAATAAGGCTGATTCCACACAAATGAGGAACGGAAACATGAATCCTGAAATGCTTTCAATTGAAATAATTTTTGGTTCTCGCATTAAAATGAAGTCTTAAGTTACTCCTGTTGCAAAATTATTTTTAGTTTTAATGCTTTTTTATGTTTTTTTGACAATTCAACTAAACAAACTTTGAGTTGAGAAAAACTTAAAATATTTTGTTTAGATTTAAGACGTTGAAAATAGCCATCTCTTGATTCACATTCAAAAAAATTAGGTAAGCAATGCTAAAAAAGATAACAATGTTATCCATGAACAGTTTATAACAAGGATTGGTTACTGTGTTAACAAAAAAAAAAATATTTAAACTGAGTGTTTTTTCAGTGTCACACCCGTCCCAGAAAAATGCTATAGTTGTTATGATAAGAATGAAACTTTCCTAAAGAAAGGATATTGATGTTTTAGATAAATTTGTAAAGTTTTTTCATGCAATAAATTATTTTTATTCTTCATTTCCGTTACAAGAAGTTGGTCACACCCGGAACGGTTTTCAAAATTTTTTTCTAATAACGAAATTAAAACAAGTTTTGTAAATTCATGTGTAGCAAAATCATTTGTATACACGGAGAGAATTGTGTGCAGAAATTATGCGCTATGGGCACAACTTATGCAAAAATTGTTCACGAAAAATGACCAAGAACAGTTGTTCATAATCTATGCACACTTGTTCATCACTTAAGTTCAGCACTATAAGCATATTTTATGAACAACTGGGCATAGATTATGAACAACATTTCCATAGATTCTGAACAACTGGGAAAAGACTATGAACAACTAGGCATATTTTATGAACAACTGGACATAGTTTATGAACAACTATGCATAGGTTATGAACAACTATGCATTGGTTATGAACAACTGGGCATGGGTTATGAACAACATTATCATAGATTGTGAACGAATAGGAAAAAATATTTACACCTCCTGCTAATATTAAAGAAACAAAATTTTATTTTATTTTCAAATGTCTTTATTTCAAAGTACAATTACTTAATAATTAATATTATATATATACATATTAAAATTCAATAAATTATATACTTCAGTATTAACATGCTTATTTTATATAATTTATAAAGTCATTGATTTTTTTACATTTCTATATAAAAAACATTTAGAACAAAGTTCCAGAAAATTGTGTTTTCAAACGGGTAATCTAGGTTGAAGACGAAAAAGCACTTGAAACTAGAAATCAAAAGCATTAAAAGCGTCAGCAAAAAGATAAATGAGACTTTCCACGACTAGAACATACTGATATGAATTGATATCATTTCGATCCTTAAGAACCGACCAAACGGACTCGCACACATGCATATTGTCTAGCAACATCCACATGGTCTCACATTTTTGTATTATGTGCCAATGCAGATTTCTACAACTTCTATGTATGTACACTATTTCGTCATTCAAAAAACCATCGTTAAATGTCATAACTGCAGTGATAAATATATGAGAATAACTCAATACTTACCTCTGGTTTTCTTAATTTACACAATTATATATTTCTAAATAATATTAAATGATATATAACACACTACTGTCGCTTCTAAGCACAGCCAGCACTCTTGACACATAGAACATAAGTCCATTCATTATCCATATGTGTACGCATTGTTCATAATCTATGCAAAAATGGGTACAACTTATGAACAAGATACACACATATCAAAATGTTGGGCAAGAAGGCATAACTCATGAACAATAAGTGTTAATAGTCGTTCATACACAATGTTCATATATTATGATCAATTGAGTTTTATTTCCAAATAATTAGGCTATGAACAATGTTCACAAATTGTGCACATTTTTTGTGTATAACTTATGCACAATTTTAATAGATTGTGCAGAATTTATGATAATTAGGCATAATTTATGCGCAAAGCTGCATATTCAAAAATGTACCTAAACATTTTATAGTTATGAACAGCTTGTGCATTAATAATGCACAACAGTTTTCTCCGTGTAGGTATTAATTTGATCAAAAATTCATGCGAAAAATTTTTTGCAAAAAAAAAATTTTATTTTAATTACACCCAGGGAAAAATGAGGCAAAATTTTTCAACACGGCTCCTGTCAATCTAACATGATCATTTTTACACGCAAAACAACAACAATTTTTAAAGATTAACACTGTATTATGCAGTGTTAAAAAATAACATGAGTAAAGTGTTAATTTGCTCATTGCATCAGCATATAAAAAGAAAAGACAGTGCGAATAATTTTGCCGTTGAGCGAATTAAGTGACAAATTGCCCATTTTCTGAAGGTCCTGTTCAGCAGAAGACATTTTATGTGATTTCGAGCTCTGCACAAGCGTTCTTTGAACAGAGTTGAATTATTATGTAAAGTGTTAATTATTAACATAACTGATCGTGTTGAATTTCAATAACATGATTTAGTGTTAAAAAAGCGTTATTTTTACAGGATTTTTTTCTGGGTGTATATTAATAAATCGAAATTATTTGTATAGGTATTAATTTGATCAAAAATTCATGCAAACAAATTTTTTGCAAAAAAATATTTTTTTTTTTTTAAATTAATACATTAATTAAAAACATATGTTTTGATTTTAGTGTCAAAAATATGTGATGGTTATTATACCCATCAAGTTCTTTTACATAATTCCCACATCATTCGCACTCGTCACACCCGGGACAATCTTATGTCACACCCAGGCGCGGATTTACCGACCATGTAGGGGCCCCGAAGGTGCTTATATATGAATTGCTCATTGTAAAAATGACATGCCATAAAAAAAAATTTCGAAGTAATCGACCTTAAAGTTTTAAAAAAAAGTATATTTGTAAGAAATCATGGTTATGCTTAAAATTTCTATTAAGTATAGGGCCAGAATTCATCTGGTAATGATCGCAATATTTTTAGTGGTAGTTGAAAATGCATCAAGAGATGCAACGTTTCCATGCAACCAACAAATATTCGGAAAAAGTAGATAAAGATTTGATAGCTGCTTTCTTCACTTATCGAATTCGTAACAGATTTGCGACGTGAATTTTCAGGGTTTGAGGATAGTGGTAAGTACGTGAGTTGATTTATTTACCAAGACTATTAGAAAAATAACTAGAAAAAACAGCAACAAAGAACCCGACACAATCAATTTGACTGGTGCTGATAGATTCAAAATCGAAACTTTTTGCTTCAGTTGATAAGCTAGCAATAGAATTGAGAAAAAGAATTGAAGCATATGCACACATAACAAAACTATTTGGATTCTCGTGCATGGATATTGAAAACGAAAAATTGGAAGTGAGAGTAATACTCCTTGTTGAAGTAAAGCCAAATGATATTCAAATAGAATTGAAGGGCTTATTGCAAAAACATGATATGCCACACTGCTTTAAAAGTTCATATTTTATGTTCATTATGTTCCTTGATGCATTATCAATATCCGCTAAAAATATTGCGACCATTACCCGATCAATTTTGGCCGTATACGTAATAGTTCTTGTAAGCATTTTAATGATTTCATACAAATATACATTTTTTAAAAACTTTAAGGTCGATTATTTCGAAATATTTTTTGTGTGGCATATCATGTTTTTGCAATAAGCCCTTCAATTACTCTGTGAATTAAATCACAAAATTCCGCTTATGAAACTTCCACCTGAAAGATCTCTCTGAGAGATGTTTTGCTTATTTTTAATGGATATCAAACTATTAAAATCAGAAAGAATTTGGTCTCAGGTATGATCGATATTTTTCCATATATTTATATAGCCTTCCGATTGCTTTTAACAGTACCGATGGCAAATTGTGAAGCTGAAAGGTAATTTTTAGTATTTAAAAGAATAAAAATTTTCACCGATCTTCTATGTTACATGAACGTTGCTGTCAATAAGGCAACTTTGTATTGAAAATGATTTGTAGCAAACGATTAACTTTGACAAGTTGACAGAACGTTTTGCCACAGTTAAATCGAGAAAGAAATGTTAAATAAAAATTCAAGAATTAGTGTTTCACTTTAAGACATATCGGTGACTCCTAGTCAAAAAAGGCACACTTTTCTGACAACACAATTTTTTAAACTTTTAAAACTTTTTGGTGGAAAGTTCATTTGCAAAACATAATAACTGCATACTTTTTTTTGCAAGTTTATTTTTTTGCAAAGTTATACACTCTCAGAAACATTAAACTGTAAGTCGCACAGACAAGAAACTCAGTTACAGTTAAAGTACCTTGAATGGATCTTTGTGGTGATGTAATTTTTTTATAGTTCTTTTATGGAAAAACGTTTTTTTATCCCGAAATTTACCATCATATTTTTCACAGTCGGCACAACAGCTTTTTCACCATTTAATATAATATCGCATCTAGGCACTCATTCTGAAGGTTTAAGCAAAGTTTTACGCAACGATTGCTATTTTTAATGATTTTTAAAAAAATGCCTACTTAAGTTTCCCTATTTATGCATACCGAAAATTTTATTTTGATATAAAAAAGTGATTGTTCCTTTATTTATATTTTATAAATGCAGTAACTCTTTGGTTTGAAGTAAATCCTTCAAATAGATCATCATAAACTGAAAAAGGTGAAAAAGTTGTTGCGCCGATTGTGAAAAATATGATGATATATTTCGGGATAAGAAAACAAAATTTTTTCTATAAGAGAACTAAACTATTGACACCACTAAAGAGATCTTGAAGGTACTTAAACTATACTTGAGTTTATTTTCTGTACGAATTACAGTAATGAGATAGAGTTGTTTAAATACATGCATATCCTTAATTTTTTTGTAATTTTTAATGATTTTGACGGTGTATAACTTTGCCAAAAAAAAAAAATTTCGCAATAATAAAAAACACAGAATATGTTTTTTAATGTGAATAAACTAACCTACAAAGTTTCAAGCGATTCGGAAGCACTAAGATCAGATTTTGTTTAAAATTTGTCGAAATGATATGTATGTATTAAAAGATCCGAGCTAAAAGCTCTGACCTTGAGTAGGCCCCGTATCAATTTTAGCCCCAGGCCCCGCCATGTTTAAATCCGGCTTTGGTCACACCCGTCCCATTTAAAAGTTTAAAAAAGAATGGTTATCGCCATTTTTCCAAAATATTTTTCACTGGTATTCAACAGAAAATATATTAAATTTGAATATATGCAAGTCAAAAATGGTCTCATTGTGGCACATGGACTGAATTTCAATGTTAAACTCACAATTTTTAGTTTTTAAACTTGTGCTCGTCACATCCGTCCCAGGTGTTTAAGCGAATGTAACTATTAAACTAGTATAAATAATTGCATTATGTTTTATCATTTTGAAACCTTGGGGCATTTTCTAAAATATCTTATAGTAAATTGCTAAAATTTTCACCGGTTAATACCATTTTCAGCACGATAAAGTAGTCAAAACGTCACACTCGTCTCTATGGAATGAAAAGTAAATATTTTTAAAATTTAACCTAGAAAAAAAGTTTTTCTCATCAATACCAATAAATTTCTGAAAAGTTGTTGGAAAAACTTTAATTTTTATATTCTCTTAATATTTTAATTACAGAAACATTTAATTTTGACATCGTAATACATGCAATGCATTATTGATTAATATATTTTATAAATATGAACATATTTTTACTTTGCATTTAAAAAACTTATTAAATAATACTCTCTTTCAATCAGCACTGACATCATATCTCACAATTTTTATTAATACCGAAAACACCAAATAACTGATATTTACGAGAATACAATTTTGGGTTTTTGCCTATGGGACAAAATGTCTCAAGAAATAGATTAATTTTTGAAGAATTATTTAATATAGTTAGTTAATGCCAAGAAGTTAAGGACAAAAACACAAAACAATAAGAAAACATATTAATTTTTTCACTTTCGTCGGAGAGATGTTTTAGAAAAAGTTAATTTTGAAATGTAAAAGGTTGAAGTTAAAAATCTGTAATACAGTTTTGAAATGGTTTTTATTTGAAACTATTTCGAAAATTATTAAGTATTTTCTATTATCGCAAAATCAATCGGAAAGTGGTGGGAAAAATGTGGTGAGGGCTAAGGGAGTGAGTGCAAACAGATAAAAAGTATTTTCTCGATGTTGATTTCACAAAACAATCAAATTTTATTACTTTTTTTAAAGTTATAAATGTTATCACCTTCCAATTTATTAAGGCAAAAAATTACAAATAATTTTTAATGACTTTAGCAGCAAGTTTCATGCAGTGAATGACATTTAATGTGGTAACATGATATTCGCAATACCCATAATTATAATTATTGAAATTAGTAGATGTTATAATTAAAAATTTAATATCTTATAAATGAGAGAAATTAAACATCTGCCTAATTAAATATCTCGTAAATTATTTTCAATAGCTTTCGATGCATTATTTATAAATTTCTGGAATAAGTTTAAAAAAAAAACCACAATTGATTAAATTGATTTATGTGTGTAAAATTTGCATACTAATTATTTTGTCATAATTCTTTCAAAATGTCAATATTTATTATATGTTATGAAATACAACAAATATTAACATGATATTTTAACAAGGTACCTTTTAGCGGTGTGTGAAGCAACGATCTGGTATAATTTATGACTCGGAAACTTGACTTTTTATGCACATTAAATATGTTAATTCCCTGTGAATAGATAGATTTGTGTAACAAAAACTTAAGAAAAGTGCAGAAAATGTTTTTGCTTGAAATTAAAATAATTAATTTAGGTGGGAGCAAAATCTATAGCAAACAATCAAAAGATGTTGACCTGATTTGGCAAGATTTTCAAACCAAACAAAAAGTCATAAAAAATTTGCTTATTAAGCTGGCCAAATAAGTTGCACTTCAATGTTGTAGCAATGCGAACGACCTGATCAGTCGCTATTGTAATTTTATGGAATTCACCATAAATGCAAATAAGACTCTAATGAAAATAATAATAATAATAAAAATAATGAAAGCAATTTTAATACTAAGCCAGCGCATCGCACTGGGGCGGTTCTTGTTTCTCGATTCTTCTGTCTGTTTGTCTGTCCTTTCAATTCACTGCAATATACAGTCGTCCATGGTCCGTGGTCCGTCGTTTGTTCGTATGTTCGTACGTTCGTTCGTCTCGGTCGGCATTTTGCTTTGGCTCAGCTTATCCTGGTTTGGTCTCGCCTCTGCACTTCACGCTGCTTGCGAAGCTGTCAGTTGATTTGATTGACATTTTGACTCGAGATCTTCGTAAATGTTTTATTCTTTTATTTTACGCTGATTATTATTACGTGTTTGAGCAGCATATAAATGTCTGTTTGTATGTTTGTTCGCTCGTTTGTCCGTCTGTAAGGCTATTCGTACATTTTGTTCATTTAATATTTATATCTTTTAAGCTTGTTTTTTGTTAAAATTATTGCAGAATATTGTAGAAAAACGTAAAACAAGTTAATAACTGAGCTCAATTGTTGTGTCGCTAGAGGATATGTGGGTAGTTTTTTGAAGATCGTAGCGAATTACTTTGGTTTTTGCATAAGAATAAAATAAAAATGTAAAGTTTATTTTTTTTAAGACATGTCAGCAAACCGGGCGGGCAGCAAGTGAAGCACGCAATCTTCCGCTTAAACGGTATTTTGTGCCAGTTTCGATGAGTATGTTAAGGATAAGAATAACTTATAGCATAACTTCAAAATTTTTGGACAGTATGACAAATTCACATATGCGTGAAGGACCTTTAAAGTGTGCTTTGAAGTCATCAACAAATAAAATCGAATGGAACATATCTGCGCAAATTTGACATTTGGTAGCATGCATATTTTTAAAAAGTAATATCCGGTCAAGATGATGTAAAAAGGACAATACAATATTCATGAAATTTTACTCAAGTTTGTCGTTGAACACTTTTTTGAGCTGCCTAACCTAATAATTTTGATTTTGAAGTTTTTAAAAATAAAAAATCAAATTCATTCAATGATATTTTTAATACTTTTGGTAGTGTTTGTATTTTCTAGATACCAAAAATTATAATCACTATGCAATATTAATTTATAACTTATTAATTTAAGAACAATATCTATTCTGTATAATTTTTTATCGATATCATCTGCAAAGTTTCCACAAAATGTCATATCTTTCTTCTTTTTTTTTATAAAATATTGCATTTAAAAATTTTCAATAAAACTATTATATAGTATTTTCCCATTTTATATTCACGACAAAAAAAAAAATATTTTAAAAAAATTTTTTTGGCACGTTCACATTAAAACCACATAAATATCTGACGTTGATGTGTTGATTGCATGTCATTAAAAGTTAGCTGATATATTTGAAATTTAATGTAATCTAAGACCATAATTATGCTAAATAGTATGAAACCACTGGCAGCAAAAATTCATAAATGGATATCTAAAATGGAATTTTAAAAATATTCTTCAACGTTTATATAACGCTGTTAATTAATAGTGAACGCATGCTTATCGGTTGTATTTCTGATAAGATAAAATTTATTTAATTATTCCCTACGTTTGCAGTTTTAAATTTGGTATTTAAATTGATATGATTTATCAGAAAGTTTAATTTATGTTTGGAAATATAAAATATTTTCTTAATTATTTGTGATTTAATTAAAATGTTGCTGGAATGTAAACTTTTAATTAGCTGTATGAAAACGTAAAATAGTTATGAGATAATTTTTTACGAGTGCTTAAATAAGTTCAACAGTATGTTTATAAAGTTAAAGTCTAATAATCTAATGCTTGGTTTTCAGAAGTCATATTCGGAGTGTCATGAAAGTTTAAAGCCTAACATATTACATAAATAACAACTCTTATAAAATTTAGGCTTAATTTAGGCTTAAAATTTGTCAATAGATCCGTTTTTCTCCTAATATGAATATGAATATGAATATGAATATGAATATGAATATGAATATGAATATGAATATGAATATGAATATGAATATGAATATGAATATGAATATGAATATGAATATGAATATGAATATGAATATGAATATGAATATGAATATGAATATGAATATGAATATGAATATGAATATGAATATGAATATGAATATGAATATGAATATGAATATGAATATGAATATGAATATGAATATGAATATGAATATGAATATGAATATGAATATGAATATGAATATGAATATGAATATGAATATGAATATGAATATGAATATGAATATGAATATGAATATGAATATGAATATGAATATGAATATGAATATGAATATGAATATGAATATGAATATGAATATGAATATGAATATGAATATGAATATGAATATGAATATGAATATGAATATGAATATGAATATGAATATGAATATGAATATGAATATGAATATGAATATGAATATGAATATGAATATGAATATGAATATGAATATGAATATGAATATGAATATGAATATGAATATGAATATGAATATGAATATGAATATGAATATGAATATGAATATGAATATGAATATGAATATGAATATGAATATGAATATGAATATGAATATGAATATGAATATGAATATGAATATGAATATGAATATGAATATGAATATGAATATGAATATGAATATGAATATGAATATGAATATGAATATGAATATGAATATGAATATGAATATGAATATGAATATGAATATGAATATGAATATGAATATGAATATGAATATGAATATGAATATGAATATGAATATGAATATGAATATGAATATGAATATGAATATGAATATGAATATGAATATGAATATGAATATGAATATGAATATGAATATGAATATGAATATGAATATGAATATGAATATGAATATGAATATGAATATGAATATGAATATGAATATGAATATGAATATGAATATGAATATGAATATGAATATGAATATGAATATGAATATGAATATGAATATGAATATGAATATGAATATGAATATGAATATGAATATGAATATGAATATGAATATGAATATGAATATGAATATGAATATGAATATGAATATGAATATGAATATGAATATGAATATGAATATGAATATGAATATGAATATGAATATGAATATGAATATGAATATGAATATGAATATGAATATGAATATGAATATGAATATGAATATGAATATGAATATGAATATGAATATGAATATGAATATGAATATGAATATGAATATGAATATGAATATGAATATGAATATGAATATGAATATGAATATGAATATGAATATGAATATGAATATGAATATGAATATGAATATGAATATGAATATGAATATGAATATGAATATGAATATGAATATGAATATGAATATGAATATGAATATGAATATGAATATGAATATGAATATGAATATGAATATGAATATGAATATGAATATGAATATGAATATGAATATGAATATGAATATGAATATGAATATGAATATGAATATGAATATGAATATGAATATGAATATGAATATGAATATGAATATGAATATGAATATGAATATGAATATGAATATGAATATGAATATGAATATGAATATGAATATGAATATGAATATGAATATGAATATGAATATGAATATGAATATGAATATGAATATGAATATGAATATGAATATGAATATGAATATGAATATGAATATGAATATGAATATGAATATGAATATGAATATGAATATGAATATGAATATGAATATGAATATGAATATGAATATGAATATGAATATGAATATGAATATGAATATGAATATGAATATGAATATGAATATGAATATGAATATGAATATGAATATGAATATGAATATGAATATGAATATGAATATGAATATGAATATGAATATGAATATGAATATGAATATGAATATGAATATGAATATGAATATGAATATGAATATGAATATGAATATGAATATGAATATGAATATGAATATGAATATGAATATGAATATGAATATGAATATGAATATGAATATGAATATGAATATGAATATGAATATGAATATGAATATGAATATGAATATGAATATGAATATGAATATGAATATGAATATGAATATGAATATGAATATGAATATGAATATGAATATGAATATGAATATGAATATGAATATGAATATGAATATGAATATGAATATGAATATGAATATGAATATGAATATGAATATGAATATGAATATGAATATGAATATGAATATGAATATGAATATGAATATGAATATGAATATGAATATGAATATGAATATGAATATGAATATGAATATGAATATGAATATGAATATGAATATGAATATGAATATGAATATGAATATGAATATGAATATGAATATGAATATGAATATGAATATGAATATGAATATGAATATGAATATGAATATGAATATGAATATGAATATGAATATGAATATGAATATGAATATGAATATGAATATGAATATGAATATGAATATGAATATGAATATGAATATGAATATGAATATGAATATGAATATGAATATGAATATGAATATGAATATGAATATGAATATGAATATGAATATGAATATGAATATGAATATGAATATGAATATGAATATGAATATGAATATGAATATGAATATGAATATGAATATGAATATGAATATGAATATGAATATGAATATGAATATGAATATGAATATGAATATGAATATGAATATGAATATGAATATGAATATGAATATGAATATGAATATGAATATGAATATGAATATGAATATGAATATGAATATGAATATGAATATGAATATGAATATGAATATGAATATGAATATGAATATGAATATGAATATGAATATGAATATGAATATGAATATGAATATGAATATGAATATGAATATGAATATGAATATGAATATGAATATGAATATGAATATGAATATGAATATGAATATGAATATGAATATGAATATGAATATGAATATGAATATGAATATGAATATGAATATGAATATGAATATGAATATGAATATGAATATGAATATGAATATGAATATGAATATGAATATGAATATGAATATGAATATGAATATGAATATGAATATGAATATGAATATGAATATGAATATGAATATGAATATGAATATGAATATGAATATGAATATGAATATGAATATGAATATGAATATGAATATGAATATGAATATGAATATGAATATGAATATGAATATGAATATGAATATGAATATGAATATGAATATGAATATGAATATGAATATGAATATGAATATGAATATGAATATGAATATGAATATGAATATGAATATGAATATGAATATGAATATGAATATGAATATGAATATGAATATGAATATGAATATGAATATGAATATGAATATGAATATGAATATGAATATGAATATGAATATGAATATGAATATGAATATGAATATGAATATGAATATGAATATGAATATGAATATGAATATGAATATGAGTATGAATATGAATATGAATATGAATATGAATATGAATATGAATATGAATATGAATATGAATATGAATATGAATATGAATATGAATATGAATATGAATATGAATATGAATATGAATATGAATATGAATATGAATATGAATATGAATATGAATATGAATATGAATATGAATATGAATATGAATATGAACATGAATATGAAAGAAAATAGACTCCAGGGTATATCCTGTGCAAATGTTTAGCCATTCATAGTGAAGGATATATTAATTTTTTGGAAATTTATTTCAGTTTTTACAGTGAGAAAACAAAAAGAATTAAAATGCACATTTTATAAAAAAAAAAATTTCTCTTTTTTTCAAAGCCACTAACGTTTTAACATATTAACTTAACTCGGTTTTACAAGAAAAGATCACCAGTGGATTATATAATTGAGATAAATCATTGCTGCAAATTAGTTAAGACCTTATGGGTCGAGCATGTTAAGTTTTGAGTTGTGACATTGTTCACTGGTTCGAAACCTGAAAACACAAAAATATTTTTTTTTGGCGACGAGGAAAATTTAAAAAGAAACCTACAATTGTTCACTGCAAAAGCGGAAATTGTTCTAAAAGCGGATGCTCGTTCTAAGTTTTTCAAACCATACAATATACCATTTGCGCAATATAATGCTGTTCGTTCAGAACTCGATCGTCTTATTTCTTCAAAAGTATTAAAGCCTATTAAATCTAGTGAATGGGCTTCTCCAATCGTAATTGTTAAAAAGCCAGATGGTAGATAAAGAATCTGTGCAGATTTCAAAGTCACTCTTCATCCTCAGATCGAGATAGATCGATATCCAATTCCTCGGATAGAGAAGTTGTTCCATAAGCTTCAAGGTGGTCAGTATTTCACCAAAATCGATCTTAGCGATGCTTATCTTCAAATTGAGTTATCTGATTCTTCAAAAAAACTCATGGTTATCAATACATCTTTTGGATTATTTCAATATCAGAAGTTACCTTTTGGAATTTCTAGTGCTCCCGGAATTTTTCAAAGATTTATGGAAGAGGTTGTCACAGGCATTTATGGATGCGCTGTTTATCTAGATGATATCATAGTGACTGGAGGTAATAAACCTGCACATGTTCAAAATGTTAAATCAATATTTGAAAATCTTGAGCACCACGGACTCAGGTGCAAAAAAGAAAAATGTTTTTTTGCCAAAGAAAGTGTAGAATATGTTGGTCACATTATCGATGCAAATGGTATCAGCCATCGGAAAATATCAAAGAAGTTGAAGCTTTTATCGGTAAACTTAATTATTATAATAAATTCATTCCAAATTTTTGCAGGCACTTTCACAAATTTTGTAACAAATGCAAGCTGTAAATCAACAATTCATAGCCCAGGTTTTACTAGAAAACCAGCAGATGATAGCGAATTCTTTTCAATGAGACCAAAAAATTCATCAAAAGCAACGTTTCGGGGTTTTCATAAAACAGTTGACAAATGGTCGACGTATGTATTGCAGTTGGAGCAACACTTTCTTGCCAGCGGGGTTCACGAGAATGATCAGAAACGAGCATGTTTGTTAAGCTGGATTGGTAGCGAGTCACTCGAAATTCTACAGAAGATTTTCAACGGGCAAGTACAAGAAATATCTTACCAAGAGTTAATTAAAACTCTTCATGAACATTTCGTCAAGAAACAGCATGTTCTCGCAGCAAGGTTCAAGTTTTATCGCACAACAATGAAGTCAAATCAGAATTACACAGATTGGGTGGCTGAATTACGTGGTGCAGCCAAGGACTGCATGTTTCAATGTGAGAAAGTGGGATGTACAGAATCGTATGTTGATAATAAAATTCGTGATATGATTGTTATTCATACACCTCATGATCGGGTACGCTCATCCGCACTGCAAAAGTCGAATCCATCTCTGGAAGAAGTTCTTCAAATTGCAACAATATACGAAGAAACCATGAATACTTGTTCGGAAATCAAAGGTGAAGTAAGTCATTCTTCTGAAATCAACAAAGCTCAAGTCATTCATTCTGCTCATAGTCAAAACAGACAGCAAGACCGGAATTGAAGTCGTAGCACAACTAAGGTTGCCTTCAAGTCCTGTCCGGGTTGTGGTAAGTCACACCAGCGAAGTCAATGTTTTCATTATAAAAATAAATCAACTGGCAACACTTGTTCAAAAACTGGGCATATATCGAGTGTATGTCAGTCATCTCAATCTACTTTTTCAAATCGCTCTAACTTTTTATATCGTAAAAGCGATTCTAAGTCCAATAAAAAAGGAGATGTTAATATAGTCGAAGACGATTTTGAAACGATTGGTTAAGCAGAAATTATTGAACCGGTTTTCGAAAATATCCAACAGATGTTCCTAGCAACAGTTTAGAGAAAATATTCGTTAATATCACTGTCAATAACCATCGCTTAAAATTTCAAGTTGACACCGGTGCGACATGCAGTCTTGTTGGTACTTCTGGTTACCAAAAATTAGGTAAACCACAATGTGATAGTACAAAGTTCTACGGATATATGGAGGAAACATACTTCCATTGAAAGGTCTAATCACTGTCGAGGTTGCATGGAATAATTCAATGTTAAAATTGCCAATTCTTGTTGTTGAAAACGATAACGCTTCAAATATTCTAGGCTTAGATTGGTTTCAAGAATTGAATTTTCAACTCAATATTCCTAACTTTTCATCTATGTCCAGTCAGTGCTTCTCGTCTTCGCTTAGCACGCCATCCCACCAGGTGCTAATGGATTCACTCTGTAATCTCACGGCAGAGTATAATACACTCTTTTCGTCAGCTCTTGGGCATTGCTCAACTTTCAAAGCGGAAATTGTTCTAAAAGCGGATGCTTGTTTTAAGTTTTTCAAACCATACAATATACCATTTGCGCAATATAATGCTGTTCGTTCAGAACTCGATCGTCTTATTTCTTCAAAAGTATTAAAGCCTATTAAATTTAGTGAATGGGCTTCTCCAATCGTAATTGTTAAAAAGCCAGATGGTAGATTAAGAATCTGTGCAGATTTCAAAGTCACTCTTAATCCTCAGATCGAGATAGATCGATATCCAATTCCTCGGATAGAGAAGTTGTTCCATAAGCTTCAAGGTGGTCAGTATTTCACCAAAATCGATCTTAGCGATGCTTATCTTCAAATTGAGTTATCTGATTCTTAAAAAAAACTCATGGTTATCAATACATCTTTTGGATTATTTCAATATCAGAAGTTACCTTTTGGAATTTCTAGTGCTCCCGGAATTTTTCAAAGATTTATGGAAGAGGTTGTCACAGGCATTTATGGATGCGCTGTTTATCTAGATGATATCATAGTGACTGGAGGTAATAAACCTGCACATGTTCAAAATGTTAAATCAATATTTGAAAATCTTGAGCACCACGGACTCAGGTGCAAAATAGAAAAATGTTTTTTTGCCAAAGAAAGTGTAGAATATGTTGGACACATTATCAATGCAAATGGTATCAAGACATCGGAAAAGAGACTGGATACAATCAAACTAATGCCTAGACCACAAAATATCAAAGAAGTTGAAGCTTTTATCGGTAAGCTTAATTATTATAATAAATTCATTCCAAATTTTTCATCAAAAGCAGCTGCTCTTAATGAGCTGAGCAGAAGTAATGTAAAAAATCAAATTATACAATTAAATTATAGCTACCAATATCTGAGTAGAAGTGTGCTAGACTGGCATACCGATGACGTAGGTTTGAATGCTGAGTGTGTAAGTCTCAAAAGTATTAATTTTATAATTGAGGTTTTAATTCAAATATTTCATTTACATTTAAATGGTTAGAAATAAATTCGATACAATAAGTTTTAAATAAGTTTTTGATATCCGCGCTAACAATATTAAAAACAATCTTACAGGTGACATATTTTTCTATATCAAAAATTAATGTATTTTAAAATAAAAAACTTTTGTTCTTTTGACAGGGATTGAACCCTGGACAGTTGAGAATCAAACTCTCAGAGTATGAACCTAAGCATTAATACTGCTCAAATCCATAAAGCCTTTATTTGGAATATAAACTTATGTTTGTCCCTAAAAGACACACCCGGGTACAAATGTACCCATTTTCAACTTAAAACTGCTGTATCTTTTCAACCCATTATTATAGCATATTGAAACTTGCACGCGTGGTCGAATCTAGGAAGAAGACATAGTAACTAGGAAGTTACTGTGCGTTATATAAATATTTTTTTGTTTATTCATAGAAGCATTCTATCGATGATTTCTGCACCGATATTTCGTTGTTGCAAAACCAGCTAGTTTTGTATCATCAGGTAGACGCACATGTTCACGTGAATTACTCTTGAACCGACATTGCTGAATCAACATTTTTTGCCTAGCTATTATTTTTGCAGAAAATATTAACAAGCTGTACCTTAAAATAATCTTTGATACTTAAACTAACGGTAAAAAGTAAAAAAAAAAATAAATATGGCATGCTTGAAAACGCAAAAAACGCGGCATATTGTAAGTGGGTACATTTCTACCACGGTTGTGTATTCTGGTAGTATTTTGTGGGTGTGTCTTTTAAGGTTAGTTTATAAGTTTCTAAGACTAAATAATTTTTTAGGGAGTACAAAAAAAAAACCTTAAATTAGTGCCGTTAACTTGTTGGGACACCAAGATCTACAACTCATAACCAATTTCATAATTATACAATCGCCTAATGATCGCCAATTCATCTCTAATGAACCAAATTTTTTAATTAAGCGAGATCAATGTTAAGTAGAATTAATTTTTGGTTCATATAAAACATGACATTGTTGTTGTTTTGCTATAGTATAAATCATGCTTATGTGTTTCTCAATTAATGAACCGGCGTGATGATTACTACTATTTTGTTTATGATTTCGTTTTTATGAATATGAAATGAACAACTTGTGTACCATCATTTCTTCATTTTTATCGAGTTTTTCTCACATTATCTACTAGATATGTTTTTATATATCTAGCTAAGCTGAAAAAATATTAATTTTTTAAAGCCGCCACAAATGGCTTTCACGATAGGCCATAATAATATTACTAACTGCATGACATGCAAGCCGGTATTTTGCCGACTAAGAGTTGACGTGTTTTTCCAAATGACTCTTTCACACGTTAATGTTGTGCAGCAAAGTGTGCATAAATAATAAAAAAAATAATAATAATAATAATAATAAAAAAATGCATATTTATAGGAAGAATATTGTTAAGGTCTGCACAAGAAAATAAAAAGAGAGGGTAAAATGCTGTTGTGAAGAGTGTATTGTTTTTGTTAAAGAAGAGAGGGCGAACTAAGGGCCTAGAGTAGAGTAGAATAGAATAGAATGTTCGGCAGTGAAAATTGAAAGATTTGAAAAAATAATGTTTTTGTTGAAGATCAATTTTATCATTATTATTAATGCGTTGCCTTATTTATGCGTTGCATGGCGTTATTTTTGATATTTTGCAAAATTTGAAATTACTCAAATTCGAATTACTTAAACCACAAATTAATCAACATCTAACATCTTAAGAAATATTAGAAGCATTGGTCAAAAGTAAAGCTTAAGTTTAAACTCTAAACTAAGTTTAAAGGTAAGAGTAAAAACAATGTCTTAAATGCATTAAAAAAACTTACGCCGTTTTAGCATTTTTACGGTGACTGCCGTTGAGGCATTCGCGGTATAACGTAATTATTTTCCAAAACAATAACAACAACTATTACAACGGTTATTGCAGCCATTTGGCTGAATGACATTTGGCCATTACAGAAAAGTACACTGCAGCAACAACAACACTTAGCCAAGAAAACGAAAAAAAAAAAAAATTCCAGCTTAAAAAAAAACAGAATGCAACCTAAACAGGGTCAGTCAGCAAGTTGCAGCTGCATGCAATTCATACATTTATTCGTTCATTGGTCAGCAGCAAATAAATCAAAAAACATGAACAGCAGCGGCTGACTGGTTGGTTGACTGCATACTTTTTGCTGCTGCTGTTTGCTGTTTGCTGCAACCGTTAGCTGATTGCAAGTTGCATTTGCATAGCAAATGTAAATAACTTGCAGCAATCGCAGCGTTGCAATCAATAGAAAAATTCAACAATTTTCAAGCTTCTGAGCTGCAGTGCAACAGCAACGACACAATGGCCGCCGGAAGTTCTAAATTGAAATTATTTTAGTATGCAGAAATGTGCAAAAAAAAACCAACTAAAAAATTTTTTTTAACAATATAAAACAGCGACGAAGACGTCGCACAGTGTGTCCAAATCGCGAAAAACTGCTATTAAATAAACCCTTCTTTGGATTTAAGCCAAATTTGGTACGGAGGAACTTGTGAGGCAGCTTATTTAAAATTTTTCAAAAAAAGTATAAAATTCAAAATGGCGGACCCAATGTGGCGGTGCGTATATTCCAAAATATAACATATTGCAATGGTATTATTAATTTAGTGTTTAAGCCTTTTTATTGTGCAAATATGTACAAGCTTGATTTATTGAGGATAGCATTATAGAATCATGATGTATTTTTTATTTTAAGAATTAACTCTTTAACGACCATAGTTGCTTTTAAGCTTCGTATTGACTTTGAGCGAATATTTAATAAAACTAAAGTAAATTCAAAATCAAAATGTGAAGGTACGTAATTTTAGTTTAGCTTTTATTCTTTATAAGCTGTTACTAAATAGTTATTATATATTTTTTATTATCATTATTATTATTATTATTATTATTATTATTATTATTATTATAATTATTATTATTATTTTTATTATTATTATTATTATTATTATTATTATTATTATTATTATTATTATTATTATTATTATTATTATTATTATTATTATTATTATTATTATTATTATTATTATTATTATTATTATTATTATTATTATTATTATTATTATTATTATTATTATTATTAGTATTATTATTATTATTATTATTATTATTATTATTATTATTATTATTATTATTATTATTATCATTATTATTATTATTATTATATTATTATTATTATTATTATTATTATTATTATTATTATTATTATTATTATTATTATTATTATTATTATTATTATTATTATTATTATTATTATTATTATTATTATTATTATTATTATTATTATTATTATTATTATTATTATTATTATTATTATTATTATTATTATTATTATTAGTATTATTAATATTATTATTATTATTATTATTATTATTATTATTATTATTATTATTATTATTATTATTATTGTTATTATTATTATTATCATTAATATTTTTTTTGGACGACCCTTGTTTTTTCCCTGAGCGTTAAAGTTTTCAAAACCAATGGAGGCGTGAAGCCAGTTTTTATTATTGTTTATGAATCTCTCTTCAAATCTATTACTTGCTTTCCACTTATTTTGAATTGCGATATAAATTGTCTTATCGTTTTTATCAGATTTTTTTCTTTACCATTAGGGCACCTTGTGCTGTTTATTACATGTTCTTTTATAACCCTTAATTTTTCTCCGCAGCTTTGAGAAGTATTTTCTTTCAATATTTGAAAAAAGGCCATTCTTGTTAAGAAAATATTGTTTGAACAACAACCTGAAAAAAAATGTTATTTCAATGAAAAAAAAAATGATTTCGGCGAGTTTTACAAACTTATTAAAAGTTTAAAGTATGCAAAAGGGGCAAAATGTGGCAACAAATTTTTCAGAATTATAAAATGTGAATGTTTGCTGAATGGAACTTCATAAAAATATTTGTTTTATCTCAGTTGAAAACAAACTATAAGCTTACTTTTTCAGAAATGCAATTTTTTTTTTTGTTTTTAAAACATGTATTTTACGCTACTTGTAAAAATTAATCCCTAATTTTTTTTTTAATACAATCTTTTCGAATTTATTAAGTACATACCTGATGCTTGATCCTGCATTTTAGTTTTTTTAAATATTCACTGTAGTTTTTATCTTAAAGCTGTTTACAAACACTGCAAGTTTGCTCTTATTGAGACTATTTGGAGCGCACACTTCGTAATCGCGTTAATCTAACTCAGTACAGGGAGATGAAGTAAGTTAGAAGAAAAATAATAACGGTACTTTGTAGCCGCATTATTGTAGTTGAGAATAAGCCACAAACCAATGATCTGTTATGTTTTTGGATTTTTTACTTTTTATCACTCTCTCAGTACAGCGGACAAACTGTGCGTCGCCGACAACAAGGCTTTTTCGCAAGAAAACTCATACATATGTTGCGAATTTGAGCAGCTTTTGCAACAACAACAACAACAACAGCAACAAGAATAAACATGGTAGTTGCAACTTTGCAGGCTGTCAATAGATTCAGGTTTGCAAAAAAAAAAAAACATTCACTCGGCACAATCAAAACAACTACATTTTCATAATATTGCAATATGGCGCCGGAAGGCTTAGTTCCGGCAGGAAATGCAATTTTCGCAATGTTTGGAGGGTGTTTTTTTTTGCGTCTTTTCCGTATTGTTGTTACTGTACATTGCGGCGAATAATTTAAGAAAAGCTTTTTTACTGCATTAGTGTTGGTTGAGAAGAACAATTCCCAAAAACTTTCATATATGTGAACCAAAAAAAAAAAACTTGTACAGATACACGGTTAAAAATCTGCGACTGAAATTTGCTCAATATTTTACCAAAAATTCCCTGAAAAAGTTTTAAGTATAATGTACCCGAAATATACAACAAGTACCGGGAAAGTCAGCAGATATAGTATCATAGTTAGTCTGTATTATGCTAATGAAATGAACTAATACTTAAAGAATACTTACACGGTAAAGTATCTTGGACTTCATTTTAGCCAATCGTACTTTATACATGACGACACCAAAATTGTATAAAACAATTAAAGAAAGTCCAAACTCGGTCTAGCCCGACAATGTAATACCCTAAACCTACTTTTTCAAAATACAATAATAGTAATGAAAATGGGTGTGTCCGTGGGCTGGATGCATTTCCATTTTGTTGAAAATTTACATATACCAAGTCTTAATCCTGTAGTTCACATGTTATTGCCGACTCACGAGGTAACGCTGTTCAAGAATATATATGCTTTTCTATACCGGACTTGCTTATTTGTATGCATTAAAAACATTTGCACAAAGTTAATATACTCTGACCTTTCAGGTTTTGGGTATTATTAAACCACGTCAAATACTAAAACTAAGTTAAGTCCTGCATGGGCTTAAAATTCAAACCACGTTAAATTCTAATAATAAATTTTAGTCTTGCATGGGTATAAAATTTAAACTTCAACCGGTTTAGTTTTTAAATTAAGAAAACATTAAAGTACACAATTAGCACGCAAAAAAATTTTACTCCGTGGCTCAGTTGGTTAAGCGGTTGTTGAATTAGTTTGATGAATCGAGTGACCCTGATTGGAAGCTTAGCCAGATCGTTTTTGTTTTTTTTTTTTGTTATATTTATAGTATTAAATTCTTTTATTATTAAGTATTTAATGTTAAATTTGCATTGTGTAACATTTTCATTTATTTCCACATCCTTGGATCGAACAGCGGACTGCGAAAACCATCGTATTAGAGTCGGAGTTGCTTGCTAGAATCTGTTGCTTGCTTAAGCATGAACAAAATGTATACAAAATACAGCTATTAGCTATTTTTTATTAAATTTTAAACATAAGGTAAAATTCAAATATTATTCAAAATTTATTAAATTAAAGTACAGTTTTGAATAAACAAATTTCTAGTATTTTGAAAAGTATCAATTCTTATAAAAAATTATTAAAACATGTTTTACTCCAACGAATGGTTTAAAAACGACTCCAAAATGTTTAACCGTGAGCATGTCTTATGCCTACTCCGAAAGGCTAAAGTTCATGTTCTCAAGTAGCTTTATATGGCGTTGTTAACTCTCAGTGGTTTATTTTTGTTTGCCGAGAGGTGACAGTTGATCAGATAAATATAATTCTATTGAAAAAACTTTCTATGTCAGATAATTCAAATCAGGCTCGATTGAGATTCGTTGTCACGCACACCACACCCCTAGTAAAAATTAAAATTGTTTTAGTCAGACCATACAACGTTAATACGAAAAACGTTTCGTAGCTGTCCACAAAAAAAAAAACAAAAAAAGTCCGTAAAACGGCTGTACTACGTCCTACTTTTGAAAACGTTTAACCCAGATTTTTCTGGTCTAACGTTTATTTTAATTTTAAAAACGGACATTGTAAAATGAGCTTCTAAAACATTCGTTTGATTTTCTAAAATAAGCAGTTTAAAATTAGCTTTTGAAATGTTCGTTTGATATTTTAAAATTACCATATTATAAGAATTAGAAGAATTGCAAGCAATTTTTAAAATGTTCATTTTAAAATATCAAACGAACGTTTTAGAAGCTCATATTAAAATGTCCGTTTTTAAAATGAAAATAAACGTTAAAACACCTAACTATAATAAACTTGTCTTGTACTGTTTTTCTTCTTACACAAAATATAAACAAATAATGGTTAGTTGCAAAGATATTGTGATAACAATGCTATTTTCTTATATATTTTGTTTGGTTTAAAATACAGTTAGCACAGTTGCTTAAAACATTATTGGAATGACCTATGACTAAACGTACATTTAGCGCTTTTTTTAATGTTTGACATGCTATGTCTCCTCTATTATGAACGATTTATGTTTTTTCTTTTATCAACAAAGTTTATTCTGAGTGCAAAGCATTCATGACGAACGCATCTTTAGATGCCATTTCATTTTGTTTCCATGTGCAAACCACTTGCTGCTGTCTTCTGTGCTTTTTGAAATTGAAATACTCTCTACTCTCTGTTATTAACTCTTCTTAAGCTTCTTGAGAAATCCTAAATTTATGTTCTTTCCATCAAGTTTAACGCTTAAATCGACATGCTGGTAATTTATTAAAATATTAATTTAACGTTTATTTTTTTTTTTTTTTGGCTAAAATGTGGCAGAATTAAATATGTTCGAAGCTACAGCTTTAGGTCAAAATTGTCACCAGTGCGCTGTGGGCCTGTCCACTTAATCTCACTTTATGCGCTGCGAGCTGCAACGTTAAGTAACAAAAGCAAAAGCAAATGCAAAAACAAAAAACAAACACTAAAATTCCTTCGAATATACGAGTGTCTCATAAATTTGCAACTTAACGGCGGCTCATGCTACCTTCTGCTCCCAAAGAAAACAATTTTTACACAGCCACGTTGGCCAGCATGCAAGTAAAGCTCTTACTTAAGTTTAGGCCTTACGTAAATCTGGCAGCATCACAAAATTTATGCGCGCAAGTCACATAATTTTCACAGCGCAAATGCAACAAATTGTCGCAGAGCGGTGTGACTAGGGAGGGCCGGCGACAAGTTGAGGGTGCAGCAGGAGCAGCAACGTAAATTGCTTAATTGAGAAACACTGCAAGCTGTGCCGCCTAGAAGCGCTGGCCTAAGTCAGGAAAATTTTTCTCAAGTCTCATAAAAGTCATAAATAAAAATTCTGCTACACACACGCTCGATCATTACTCGAGCAACATTGATGAAGTTGTTGCCAGCATTAACATCATTTGCCGGCTATCAACATGATCGGCTGTATCTCAAAACATAGACAGACCCAAAAGACTGTCAGACGAATAGCAAGCAAGCAAGTCAGCCAGTTCGACATCATTTACCTTAGCTTGGCTCACCAAGCCTAGTCAAGCCATATCTGTTTAAGGCTGTGACTGCCAACAGCATTAAGATAATCATGCCATCCACCCCCGCTTGTCGGCTTGATCAGCATCTTAATATGGCTGCATTAAGCCAGAAACAAATAACGTTGACAATCAGCTGCGCGTTCAATGTCCTCGACAACGCAATTGAAAGTGAAACATACGATAAAATTAATGCCCAGCTCAAACAGCTCACTCAGCGGAACGGCCGACTTCGTCGTGTTCACTGCAAATGCAATTGCGCAGCCGCAACAACAGTGCACTCAAATAAATGGTCAACAGCTATGTTTAAAGCTGATTGGACATATGGAAAGATGTACTTCGTTGAAGGTGTTTGCCCGGGAGAATTCTGAAGGTATAAAAATGATACATTTTTGATCTTGAGCTGGCATTGATGGTCTTAGTTGCGGTTAAGCATCTTAAATAATTTTGTGCCTTGGTCTAAGGAATAGGTTTTTAATAATTGTTGGTATTAATTTGGCGCAAGATATAACAAGAATTTCTTTAAAACAATACAAAGTTCTTTTATGAGTTTTCTGCGCACAGACACATGATGATTTCTCAAAATAAAAGTGTCCTTATCTTTATAAACTTGGCTTTGATTACATGGGCTCACATATTCAAATATTTTGAATTTAGTTTAAAATAATTCGTATACTTGAATATAAAACAAATACAAAACATATCATTATTTTTTCCAAATAACCCATTTTTTCAGGGAATTCTTCATCCCATGACTTTAATTTTTAGAAATAAAAAAAAGTATAAAGGGCATCTTAGTATTTTCATAATATATTTTTATATATTTTATGTAAATACTATTCATAAAATACCAGGCCTCAGCAAACCCCATAACTCCCTTCGTCTTCTTAAAAAATACTTCCAATTTTTATTCCTTTCATAAAAATTTTGTTAATTCAAATAATAAAAAAAATTTCTAAAGTACGTAATAATTGGTCTGTTCCCGTACTTTTTGGACTAAAAGTGGTAAAACTGTCAAAAGTCTGAGAATGACAAAAATCTTACGAAAATAGAGAAAAACACAAAAAAGTACGGGAACGCTTTTCGGACTAAAATTGTAACAACTGTCAAATAAGATAGTTTGTCCAGCATTGCCTTGATCTGAAGCATCGGCATTGCAGAAGAAATGTCTAAGATTTTTAATAATATTGAAATTAATTCTCAAGTTAAGAATTTATATTAGTTTTTACACATTTTCCCATGTTTCTGGGTTCCATTTTAATAGTTTCAATGAAGTTTTGATGTACCGCAATTTCTTTGCTTACTTGTAAACAGCTGATTTTAAGCTGTATGACTCTTTTACCATTTTTACCCGAAGAAATTTCTCGGACTAAAACTTGCAACTGTTGACAAGGAGGGGAAATGTTTTACTCTCTCGATTGCACTCTCTTTTACCATTTTTTCGTGTACGGGAACGCTTCTCGGACTAAAACTGGTAAAAACTGGTAAATTGGACTAAAACTTTAGAGTACGGGAACAGACCTAATATAACATATATGGTAATTGTTTTCTTTAAAACATACACTTGAAACAACGTATTTAAAATTTGTATTTTTTCGTATATTTTCCATACATTGTTTTAACATTGTTTTAAAAAACGATGAGATGAGATGAGATGAGATGAGTTGAGATGAGATGAGATGAGATGAGATAAGATGAGTTGAGATGAGATGAGATGAGATGAGATGAGATGAGATGAGATGAGATGAGATGAGATGAGATGAGATGAGATGAGATGAGATGAGATGAGATGAGATGAGATGAGATGAGATGAGATGAGATGATATGAGATGAGATGAGATGAGATGAGATGAGATGAGATGAGATGAGATGAGATGAGATGAGATGAGATGAGATGAGATGAGATGAGATGAGATGAGATGAGATGAGATGAGATGAGATGAGATGAGATGAGATGAGATGAGATGAGATGAGATGAGATGAGATGAGATGAGATGAGATGAGATGAGATGAGATGAGATGAGATGAGATGAGATGAGATGAGATGAGATGAGATGAGATGAGATGAGATGAGATGAGATGAGATGAGATGAGATGAGATGAGATGAGATGAGATGAGATGAGATGAGATGAGATGAGATGAGATGAGATGAGATGAGATGAGATGAGATGAGATGAGATGAGATGAGATGAGATGAGATGAGATGAGATGAGATGAGATGAGATGAGATGAGATGAGATGAGATGAGATGAGATGAGATGAGATGAGATGAGATGAGATGAGATGAGATGAGATGAGATGAGATGAGATGAGATGAGATGAGATGAGATGAGATGAGATGAGATGAGATGAGATGAGATGAGATGAGATGAGATGAGATGAGATGAGATGAGATGAGATGAGATGAGATGAGATGAGATGAGATGAGATGAGATGAGATGAGATGAGATGAGATGAGATGAGATGAGATGAGATGAGATGAGATGAGATGAGATGAGATGAGATGAGATGAGATGAGATGAGATGAGATGAGATGAGATGAGATGAGATGAGATGAGATGAGATGAGATGAGATGAGATGAGATGAGATGAGATGAGATGAGATGAGATGAGATGAGATGAGATGAGATGAGATGAGATGAGATGAGATGAGATGAGATGAGATGAGATGAGATGAGATGAGATGAGATGAGATGAGATGAGATGAGATGAGATGAGATGAGATGAGATGAGATGAGATGAGATGAGATGAGATGAGATGAGATGAGATGAGATGAGATGAGATGAGATGAGATGAGATGAGATGAAATGAGATGAGATGAGATGAGATGAGATGAGATGAGATGAGATGAGATGAGATGAGATGAGATGAGATGAGATGAGATGAGATGAGATGAGATGAGATGAGATGAGATGAGATGAGATGAGATGAGATGAGATGAGATGAGATGAGATGAGATGAGATAAAAAAAAACAAATTGCCCATTTCAGCCCTTGAAAGGACTTTGACCGAGCTTCTTATGATCAATTGTGTTGTGTGTGTTATTAAATGTTTGCACACATGGAGCTACATGTTTTATGCCGACTCCGAACTTCTAAAGTTCATGTTCTCAAGAAGCTTAACATGGCATTATTTACTCTCTGAGGTTTGCCATTGTCTGCAGAGAGGTGGTGACGGATCAGAAAAAATTTTTTTATTGAAAATTCTTTTCGCCTCGACTGGGAATCGAACTTGGGCTCGGAGATGCTAAGCCACACACTTGACCTGCATGCCACGGTCACCAGAGTTGAGATTTCAGCATGAGGTTTCAGCAGAACCTATAGGAATTGGACAGTGGAAGACTGGAAACGTGTCATATGGTCCGATGAAACAAAAACTAAACGCTTCCAATGTGATGGTAAGCAATATTACTGGGCACTTGAACATGAAATAATAAAAAAACTCAATGTGAGGCAAACCATAAAGCATGGCGGTGGCAGCTTGATAGTATGGGGCTGCTTTACGTGGCGGCATGTCGGGCCTCTTGTGGAAATTGATGGTATAATGAGGAAGGAAGACTAACTTCATCTTTTAAAAACCCATTTACCGGAATTTGTGGACTTGAGTGTTTATCCAGAAGAGGAAATTGTATTCCAACAGGATGGAGACCCAAAACACACACTCAAAATTGTGAAAAAATGGTTATCAGAGCAAACTTTTCAGCAACTGGAGTGACCAGCACAAAGTCTTAATCTGAACCCCATTGAAAATTTGTGGGCCATAGTGAAAAGGAGTTTGAATATGTAGATAAGAACTGCTGAAAATATGACGAAATTATTGCGTTGGGTTCAGGTCGAATGGAGCAATATTCCCAGAGATATCATTGAAAATTTGGTCAAAAATATGCCCAGACGAATACAAGGAGTCATAAAAAATTAAAGGCTTTAGACAAAATACTGATCTTCGCCTACAGAAGTTCTTTTTAGGCTGTTCAAACAGTGCAAAACTTAGTGAATGCCGCATTTCAAGTTTTGTTATTGTAATTTTACTTTTTGTTTTACATAATTTGTTCTGAAAACAGGATGTTGTTGTAAACACTTTAAAGAATAACTGGTGAAGTTTTTATTAATTTTTGTTTAATATTAAAGAATTGGCGAGCTGATGAATGCAGAATTACGAAACATCCACTCAGTTTTGATTGCCACTGCATATATCTCTATACAAATTTATTTTTGCCTTGTTGGTACAACTTCATTTCATAGTTTTAACCTATTTGATTTAAAAAAAGACGTTGGAAAATAAAAAAAAATGTATTTTCTGATGCGTCCAATATAATGGACAAATCCATTGAAAAGGTTAAGGAACCAGATGAGTACTATAAAAATCAATGAAAATAACAAAAGAAATATTTTTAAAAATTTCAATTTATAAAAGTTAAAGTAAAATTTATTTGTTTCTTAAAATGTTGTACTTATTTCTATGTTGTTGCTGTAAAATTAAAAACTAATTAAAAAACTTCAAAAAGTTAGTCGCTGCATGCGGTGTATGGATGATGTCATGTTGCAGTTAAAGTCTAGGGTTACAAAGTAACAATTTGTTGTAGAATTGTCTCTTGATTTTATGTACATTTTTACATATTATAACAGATTTTATAGTCAAAACAAGTGAAGTCGTAAAATTTTTATTAGCTGTTATACAACGAATAGACTTTTTGAGTGATGAGTGTTGGAAACATTAATGATGGTATGGATGGACAGTTTGTTGGGGTGTCAAGTGAGCTTGACGAGTATTTAAATGAAATTTGAATTTTTTAAATAACACCAAGTTATGAACGCTTGTAATAAGAAAATTTCGATGAGAATTTCAATGCGACAATTTTTTGTATTTATGTGTTTAATGTCTAGAAACTGATTTTTTTTCAATAAACCTGTTAATCATTCAAAGTGTCAAGATATTGAACATGCTTCCATTTTGCTGTAAGAGGTGGTCTGAAATCATTTTGCGTTTATTAAGCGCTCTTCTGAGTCTCTTGATATAAAGTAAATCAATATAAATAGTATTTTGCGTATTTGTAACCACAAGTTATTACAACTTCATCTGATCAAGCCACCCACAACTCTACAGTGGACCATATCAACAAGAAGAACAACAACAATAAAAACAACTGCATACTCCACACTAGCTACAACGACTGTTAATATATGCAGCAGCAGCCAAATACTTGGCAACATGACACCAAAGCACGAAGTGTGGCGCATATGAGCGGTGCAATTTGCCTTGTTCCCAAGAACCGACCACAACATCTTGTCAATAGCATCTTCATGGCTGGCACAGCTCTTATATGCCACCTACACATTTGCACACACACACACACACACACTTACAGACAGAGCAGCGACGGGCCACAAGTTGAGCTTAGATGGAGATTTCAATTTCTCAAAGCGCTTAAGACATGCTGCAGCAGCGCATATGCAAAAGCAACACAAAATTCATATAAAATCAGACGAAAATTCACAAAAAGCCAACTGCGAAAAGTTGGCAAACAGTGCTTTATGGACTTTGTATGGCTGGTGTTGCCGGACCTGAATACAATTGCGTTTTATTTACAACTGTTTTGGTTGTAGTTTGTATGTCTTTTTTTTTTCCATTCCACTCGATACTCGTTGCTTTTGCAATGTCTTCATAGCAAAGAGGCAGGACAGAATTTATAACGTACATATTTTTAAGTGACACTCGATACTGTCAAAGCCAGTTGTATACCAGCTGAAAATTACGGCATGTCATGTACGCATGCGCAGTGGGTGGTTGGAAGTTATCAGCGATTGTTCATCAATTAGTGTTTGCAATAAGGAATATGTCTGAAGTTGATAGTTAACAGCAAGGTCAGCAAGGACGCAAGAAGTGTGTCTAGTTTTATAAATAATTTCAATATTATTCATGGGCAGCTTGATGTTATGCCAGGCACTTAGTTTTAAGCTAATTACGCCCACTTAAAAACGCCCCACATGAACACGCAGACATGCAACACACAGCGTCAGTCATTCACTAGTAAAGCGTCTTGTAAAAGTTCACTTAACCATGCAACCACATGATTTGGCGGCAATCAGCACTAGGGGCTGCCTACCAGCCATTTGTATTCTTCTACTTTCTACATTTTTAATTCTACTTCTAGCTAGACTAGTTTTGCTGCGCTCATGTGCTTCAATTTCATTATCGCTTTACTTTTAGTAGTTTTTTTTTTCTTATATCAAAATCAAAGCGTAGCCAAGCTAAGCATTCCCGCCAACTCCATCAGCTCCACCGCATGGCTTCGACATCAAAGGATGGCACCACCACGCTATCGCTGCTCACCCAAAGGAACCCAAAATAATCAACAGCAACACGCAACACGTCGCCGGTGCAGTTCGCCCCAGGTTCGCCAATGTAAGCCATTTAAATGGCACCGAATGACGACGACGACGACGTCGCAAAGACGTTAAATGAACTTAAACCGTTCTGGTAACATACAGTATGAAGAAAACAGAAAAAAAAAACAATACAAGCAAAAAAAAAACCACCTTCTTTAAATGAATCAAAAATTCAAAAGAGCGAAAATTTGGCATCCTGCTGTGCGCCGATTGCGTTCGTTATTTAATTTGAAAATTCAGGCAGAATAAAAAAAAAAAACAAAAAAAAAAAGCCAAAAATAAAAAAAATCGAAAAAGTTCTGAACTGCCTATAAATAATATTTATACGCTTTACTTCCATATTATTTCGAACCAACACATTCCTTAAATTTATTTTTATTTTCTCGTATTTATCGTTTCCAATTTGAATTAAATTCTTTTTTAATGCTTATGTAAACGATCACCCTCGAAAAGAATGAATAAACCAACGAACGAACGAATGAACAGCTTTTGTCGATCTTGCCCGGGATGTGACGCAAAATTTTCAAGATTATTTAGTTTTGAGTAGATGATGTCCTGCTGTTAATGGAATTTATTGTTTGGTGATCTTTGATTTTATTATTATTATTATTATTATTATTATTTATATTGTAGTTGTTGCTGTTATGTGTGAAATCTGTGTCGATTGCGAAATGCGCGTGTCGAATGAAGAGTGGGTGGTGGTGTGTGCTGCGATTGATGAGATTGTTATGTTGGAACAGAGCTGCTGTGAGGTGTTAGTATGACGAATTCAGATTCGGTCATAATGCTTACAATAAAAAGTGAAAAAGTTGCCCTTCACTTTTTATATGAATATTCATCATATTTTTATTCATTTCACATTTCAAACAATAATTGTGGAATGACCATATAAGCCCATAGACCACTGGAACAGTTTTTTAATTTCCATGCTTCTATAATAGTACATCGCATTGAAATTTACAAACAGAGGACGAGTTAAAAACTTTTTCATTTGAAGATAAAACTCAAACACTTAAACAATCTAAATGCACTCTTTTCGATTCGACTTAAATTGCGGTTGTCGGTTCATATATAAAAATACAAAAATTTAAGTTCAACAGGTAATATTTTTTTTGCCAATTTTTGACACGGCTTTTTTTATCCTTAAAAAAATATATCGTTATCAGAAAGTTTAACCAAAGTTATTTTTCAGTCGATTTATTTGAAATAAATGTATTCAAATATATTTTAATCAAAATTCACAAGATTATAATTATACTACTACACATTGAGAAAAACCTAACAATCAAACATCAATAAGAGCACTTATATTTATTACTCTTAAAAGACGATTTTATGACAATATTAGCCCTTTCAGTATCTCTTAAGATAAAATTAAAAAAATTTGAAAAGGCTAAATTTATGATAAATACACTCTGAATAAAGTAAATAGAAAAAATTAATAAATAAAAAAGGAAGCAGGTATCTGAGCATGTCCTCTACAATGGACATTGCTCTTAAATAATTTTTTTTTTTCAAAGTAAAACAACATACATATATGTTTTTTTATAGACATTTACTACTTTTTTGCATTTATTTGTAACCTCTTCTACTTTGTCTCTTTGATCCGATTGTTTTGTACATTTTGCACGTCTTTTTTATTGATCTTCCGAAAATTAACAAATAAATTAATAACACTCAATTATGAACTTCTTATCGAAACCAAAACAAAGCAAAAGTTAAAAGTAAGCATGATAAAATGAACAAGCAAAAAGAAACAAGCAAAATGTCTAATTTTTTCGATCATTTCGTTAAGTTTGTCAGGTTGTGTTGATTGACTTAGTTGAAAAGAAGGCGAAGCAAATGCACTTTCCATTGGTGCCACTTTCGTCTCTGCCCGATATATAGTTTGCGAGCTACAGTCAGTTTAACCACTCATTTCAAAATAAAATTAAGATCCCGTTTTATAAAAAAAATCGAATGGTGACTATATCTCACGCTGAGCACATGTCCTTTCCATTAGTGCCACTTTCGTCTCTGTCGGATGTATAGTTTGCAAGTGTAGCTATTGGGATGTGCCCGCTAGTGCTAGTGAGATGTTGGATCCAAATTAATTTGCATTAAAAACAAAAATTAAAATTTTACGCCATCTATTGGGTAAAAGCATAAAACGAAATATGTTCCAACTCGTTATTCTATAAAAGTTAAATCTAACCGGATCACAGACCCATTTCGTTAAGTTTGACAGTTTTAGTTCATTGACTGAGCTGAAAATAGGTTGTGATTGACATCTTGTGTTAAAATAGAGCACTCATTTCTAAGTATAACATACAAGAACCCAATAAAGAAGCCAGCGAATCAGTTCGTATAAAACAAAAACAATACAAGCAACAACAACGAAACAAGAACAAAGAAAGCAGCAGGCACAGCATAAGCAGCTGATGATTGATTTTCATATATAAACACATGCATTTTTCTTCTTACATTTTACTATTTTTTGACTTAAATGTAAAAGTGACAAAATTCAAAATTAGATATTCATTCAGCGCAAGATATATCCGATATTTTAGCATATAAATTATCTTTGAACGATGAGTGTTAAGGGCTGTAGGTATACCCTAAAGTATTCGTCAAAAAAGTTTCATGGCCTTCAAAAAATCTGTTAAAACCACCCCATACAAACCGCGCTGTAAGACGTAATTCTACGACAAAAAACGTTCGCTCACTTTGGTTGTTTTCTTTTAAACTCAACAGGCTTCTATAGAAACAGCACGTGCTAATGTTGTGAACACAAATTTCAAAATGAAAGGCAAAAATAGAGAAATGAATAGATCAATGCACTGTTTACAGTGCATTCTTTATCAAAAACAATGGTTTGCATTTCGCAGCACTCATTTCAAATGCATGTCCATTACAATGGACAAGGTTAAGGTGCGAAAAGATTCTTATTTATGAACCTTTTATAAACGCACATTATTATGAGTCAGAAAAAGCTCATATTTATAATGGTTTTTGAGCGCTCATAATTATCACTCAGACACGTCAATATATTTCAGCGCAACTTTTTCTATAAACAAAGCTTTTAATACAATTTTTTGAAACATTTGTTATTTCACTAATCGGCGTAAAGTGGACATCGGCGTAAACATGTAGGAAATTCATTAAAATTATGCTAAGAGATTGAAATTTACGAGGAGAGAATTTGAATGGTTAAAGAATTTGAATAAACATAATAGCTATTAGTGTCCGACCGAACGTGAATTTTTGCCGAAGCCGAAGCCGATTCTTCGGCAAAATGGAAATAATCGGCCGAAGGCCGAAGTCGAAGTCGAATAAAAAACAAATGTAAAAAAAATTATAAAATTTATTGTTTGCTTTTTTTAAGGGTCGATGTTGAATGTAAACCACACCTAAACGTCAAATTTTTTCTGCATTTCATTTGGCATTTCTCAATTTCAGACTAATTCAATTTGAACCATGGAAAGAAACATAATCGAGCCACGCGTTAAAGATATTCAAAAAATGGCAACAGTGGATGATCAATTTGCGAAAAAAATAAGCAGAATTGCCGCATTTGGGCGAATGATAATCCAAGAGTGATTGTCGAAAAACCAATGCACCCACAAAGAGTGACTGTTTGGTGCGGTTTATAAGCTGGCGGCATTATCGGGCCATATTTATTCCAAAATGAGGCCGGTCAGGTAGGTACTGTGAATGTTGTTCGCTATCGTGAGATGATTACGAACTTTTTAAGGCCCGAATTAGTAGATATAAATGTGGACATTATGAGGTTTCAACAGGACGGTATACCTTGCCACACAGCTAATGAAACAATGACTCTTTTGCTCGACAAATTCGACAAAATGTCAATTGGCCGCCAAGATCATGTGATTTGACACCGGTGGACTTCTTTCTTTGGGGTTATTTGAAAGAAAAGGTGTGCGTTGATAAGCCAGCAACAATTCAAGAGCTAAAGGATGAGATAATTCGGCACATTAACGGCATAGAACCTCAATTTTGCCTCAACGTCATAGAAAATTTGGACCATCGGATGGAGGTGTGCCGCCGAGGTCGCGGAAGCCATTTGGCCGATATTTTATTTCATACATAATTGAACCATTACCAATATTATCATAATAAAAAGAATTGACAGTAATTTTCTGAATAATTTGTGTTTGATTAGTTAATTAACCATCCTTTATATTCATTTCAGTACAAAAAACTTGCTGAAATCATAAAATTCAAGTTATACGGAAGAGTTTTTCTGCAAGATTCAGATTTTTCTGTAATCGAATTATTGACGTTAGAATAAAGTAGAAAAAATTGAATATATTTTCAATCCAGTAGAGAAAAGCTACAGAAATGTAAAACTAACTGAAATCTGGCAGAAAATTTCTAGCATTAACTCGGCTTTTATATTTCAGTCCATAACAAAAGCAAAAACGTAACGTATGCAGGGCTCGCTGCATTTATCATTTGAATAAAATTTTCACTGAATGAACACCAACTCATGAAAGAACAGAAAACGAGAGAAACACGAGAGAAAATGTTAAAAATGTTTACTGAATAATTCAAAAAAATTCAAAAAACTTATAAAAAAATTGTTTAGTAAAGCAATAGTAAATCGGCTATTTCGGCCGAAGCAGAAGCCGAAGCCGAAGATCAAAATATCGGCCGATTATGCCGATTACCGAAGCCGAAGCCGAATAATCGGTCGGACACTAATAGCTATGATTAAAAAAGTCTATTCGTTTTGTTTTCGCAACAGTCATAAAATACTTTTAAATATGACTCTTATGATACTTCGAAAACATTCATAATTCTGACTCTTAAAAACTCTTAACTCTTAACCAAACTTAAACCACAGATGACGCTAGATGTTTACGCCATTTGCATTTTCACCATGCGTGGTGAACTTTGAAATTTTTTTAAAACTTTCAAGTTGTTAATGATTTGTTAGAATATGAATATTTATATTACATAAGAAGAACATTAACAAGAGATCCCTAACAACGCCGCGTTAAGTTAACAAGCAGAATAGGGCGGTTTATATATTGATTATAAGCAGAGCTTTCATCGATGTGCACACTTGCTCTGTATAGCACTTGTACTATGGCCCTTGTGCAACCGAGAAATGTTCTGAATCTTCATTTTATGTATTGAGCACATTTTTTGAAAATCATTAAAATAAATATTGATTTAATACACGTAGCTTGTATTTGTTGAACTTAACACTGTATTCAATACATAATTTGCTGTTTATTAAAAATTTGAACAAAATGTAATTTCAAATTAAAAATCCATCAAATACTTGTATGTAATACAAAAAAAAACTTTTAATTATGTTCAAGCCACAAAAATACAATAATTTACTATAAATTTGTAGAACATACAATAGTTGTACCTTCGGTGTAAGATATGTTCACAGTGTAGAATTTATATTGTTTACATTGTGTGTTTCAATAACAAATACACCAAATCGTTAATGTATGAACATTTAAAATGAAAAGAAAATCATAAAATTGTTTTTATAAAAAATCAATTATTTTAATTCCAACTATAAAATGAAAACATTTAATTGTGAAATGATTTCGTTAAGTTTTATTTAATAGCCAAGTGGTTTTTCCTTTTATTAATGCCAATTTGTTACAAGTGTCTCATTAATTGCACTGTTCCACCTCCACAACACATCACCAACATCGATACCCCAACAGATTCTCACAAAAGTGGCCAATTAAATTGTTAACAAAGTTCAAATCGAAATGAACAGAAACCATATCAACCACAAAACAATCCAACCACCATTCAACACAACCAATGCCAATTGCAGTCCACATAGCCGCCAGAGTACCAAATTAATTTGCATATTAATCAAGCAAAGGCGGTCGACGGCCTCTGATCTGGCACTGATCTGGTTATTGCGGTGATCAACTGAGTGCCATTAAATCCACTCGGGGGCAACGCTGGTATGGTACATCGCTGTATAGCTATTTGGACGCGCATTACAAGACAACATCGCACCGCAACGTGTACACCTAGAATACTGTGGTTGTAGATGACGGCAGTTCGAACCAAGTGGCTGGCCCGGACGTCTTTTTACATGCCATTGAGGCAACAGTGATAATGTTGAGCATTGATTTATAACAAATAATTTATCACTCATTAGGGATTTCTTTTGTGCTGCTGCTGCTGCTGCTGCTGCTGCTGGGCTGCATTTGCATTTGTGGCCTCTAAACAAAAAAACTTGTTGAAAGCTGCATTCAAAGCGCTACAGAAAAAAAAATGAAAGAAAAAACGCGCTACGATTTTCACCTGAATTTTATTTTTTAATTTTTGAAATTTATTTAAATTGTATCTACTTTTGACATTAATGTCGGCTAAGAAAGACATGCTTAAGATTAACACCGACATCGGCGTTTGCATATTTAATCTACAATAATTAAGATAATTTTAACATTAAGCTTAAACAATCTGTAAATATGCCAAAGTAACAGCGTATCTTAATAGCTAAAAGTAGAAAAAAAAACAAAACAAAATGCGGATACCAGCACACTTAAGTGCGAAATAATTATGTCAATTTATATTGAACGAGGAGATAAATTAAATTTTTACTATTCTGCTGACAATGAACAGCAACACTTAGTCGATGTAAACCGGCTTCAAAGGCTTGAATAAAATATGTGAGATATTTAGATATTTGATTGACATGTTCATTGTTAATAAATTATAAAAAAAATGTTGAAAAATCGTGTATGGAATGTTATGGCGAACAATATTGCAGCCATAAGCTCAATGTTGTTGTACCCAAAAAAAACGGTGCAAGTGTTGGGAAAACAATAAAGGAAATGGTAGCAGTGATAGGTGGTCTAAAAAATTAAAAAGTGCAATTGGCAATGTCCAAAAAATTGCAATTTATTCTAAAATTTCTGTTCCTATTTCACCTAAAGACTCTCCCAGAAATAACTGTCCTTTTGTTTTTAGGTTATTTATAAAAAAGTGTTACCTCTATAGCAACATATTTGCTACCTAAATAAAGTATAAATATTGCAGATTAAGAAAAAAATACTCATTAGTAAAATAAAAGAGCTACTGAAGAGATGTCGTCTCATAAAACGATACAAACAGCTTACCCCTTTATCAAAAACGCAAGGCTCAGGGAGAAAAAGTGGTCCAGCGAACCAAGCGGTGGTCCAGAACGTTAAGCAGCTGTTTACTCAGAATCCAGGCACTTCGGTTCGTGAAGTACCAAGATTCAGTACTATTTTGGCCTGACCTAGCAGCATGTCACTACACTAAGAACGGTTGGATTGGTACGAAGCCAGTAATGTCACTGTGGTATCAAGAGAAGCCAATTCTCCGAATTGCCCTAACTTCGTCCAATCGACTTGTGGTGACCGTGGCATGCAGGTTAAGTGTGCGGCTTAGCATGCTCGGAGACCGGGTTCGATCCCCAGCCGCGGCGAAAAATGTTTTTCAATAAAAAATTTTTCTGATCGTTCACCACCTCTCTGCAGACAATGGCAAACCTCAGAGAGTAAATAATGCCATGTAAAGCTTCTTGAGTACATGAACTTTAGCCGTTCGGAGTCGGCATAAAACATGTAGGTCCAGTTCTCGGTCAATTGTGTGCAAACATTTAATAACACACACAACACAATTTGATCATAAGAAGCTCGGCCAAAGACCTTTCAAGGGCTGAAATGGCTAATTTGTTTTGTTTGTTCGTCCAATCGAAAGATATTGGGCTTTAATGAAAATAAATTTTAAGAAGACTAAACAAACAGCGAAAAACATCGAAATAATGTGACGTAAATGCCGTCGGGCATACACGAAAGGTCGGTAAAAAACCTAATGGAGGACCTTAATCAAAAAGTATATAATTTTTTTGAGAGTATTTTTATCAGTGTAAATAAAATTTTCATTTATTTTCTAACGTTCACTTAATAATAAACTGACAGAATTTTTTTTAAAAAAAACATCATTGGTTGTTTTACAATAAAAAAAAAACAAAAGGACAGTTATTTCTGGGGACAGTTCTTAAGCCATTGATTGCAATTTTATGTTTTGATTTGATTGCAATCGAAGAAATTCAATCAAGAGGACTTGTTTTGTGACAGTACAATTTTCAACATTTTTGCAAACTTCCTCAAATACACTTACCTCAAATCAATATACCATTTAATATGAGTACTGAGCATACTTGTACTCTTGTTTTAGTTCAGAGTTTTTGTTAAATAAAGGATGAGATGTGGAGAATACTGATTCTTAACAATAATTATTAAATCCAAGAAAGTGCTAGTTTTGTTTTACATTTTTGTAGAAACGTTATGGGCACTACTATTCCTTTGACCGCAGCTGTATATATCTCTCGTAAGAACAATTCTTGAATATGCATCCGTAGTTGGGAACCCACGTCATAACGTCCACAGTGATGCAATAGAATTGGTTCAAAAACGGATTTTACTTTTTGCTTTACGTCATCATCGTTGGAACTCAAATATAATTCTTCCTTCGTATGAAACCCGCCTAAAGGTAATTTTACTGCGTTCCCTAAGAAACAAAAGAATGATGCTTAATGTAATTTCTTATATAAACTACTTTGTGTTATAAATCTCCTCCAATTTCGCCTCTTATCTCTTAACTTTAACATACCTAGAAGATGATATAGACATTTTCTGCTTTTTAAGTTGAGTCAGTTCAAAGACTTCAAATTTTGGTCTTCACTAGGTGCATTCTAACTAGGCTAAACGTATCTTTACAACACGATTCCAATGCGATTAAAAAAAAAAATATTCTAAGTTGATAGGTCGCATGGCAGAAATAACTTAAAAAGATCATCTCAAAGAAATTCGCAAAAAAGGTTCGCACATACATAGTTTCGATGAAATAATCGAAAGGCTCTTGCATGAATGAAGAAATATAGCAACTGAATTTAATTCCACTGAAACCCTATTAAATGATCTCATCTAGAATCGAATCCTCTTTTTAAACTTACATGCGTGTCCCTTTACTCAGTACACAGAGGGAAAAACCTATGGACTCAATACATAAATTTATGTACTCATCGCATATTTTTCTGCACACAAAAATTTTACATATTTCATGTATTGAGTACATGTTGAAATCTCTATTGACTACATAATGCTTTTAAGCGGTTCTGTAGTCAATAAAGAATTTTATGTACTCAACGCATAAATATGTGTCGTGAATTCATGGATGTATGTGGTGAGTACATGCACACTGTACTCATCGCAAACTGTTACAAATAATTTTATGTAATGAGTAAAGAACTTATGTACGTATTACATAGATTATTGACTCAGTACATACATAATTTACTCATTACATATTTGGAGTACATAATTTTATGTAATGAGTACATACATTATTTACTCATTACATATTTTAAATGCATAATTTTATGTAATGAGTACATACATAATTTACTCATTACATATTTTTAGTGCATACATTTATATAATGAGTACATACATCATTTACTCATTACATATGTTAAAAACATAATTTTATGCAATGAGTTCATGCATAATATCTGTGCGTAAATCACCCTCTCAACACATGCAATAAATAACTTAATAAAGAAATGACTAGATTTCACAAAATAATTGCCAACTACTTATAGAAACCCAGCCATTTATTTCTTATCCAATCATCGCTTTTGTTCTAAAGTACAGTGGATAAACTCATTCCCGCTCTGATTTTGTAGAGGCTTAAGAGGTGTTGCTTATTTGAAAATCAAGAAACGAATGACATAAAACAGCAAAATCGTGCGCCGATGTGCAAGAGATACGTGTACTGAGTCAATATGTTATGTACTGAATAAATGTGTCACTTCAATCGTATAAGAGGGACGTGTACTGAGTCTATATTTTATGTATTGAGTAAAGTTTTTGTAAAAAATTACATAACACGTTGATTGAGTACACGTTGCTTGTATCTATTGAAGTCTGCTATGTATTCAACGCATAACATGATGTATTGAATACATTTTTTATTCATTTTAAAAAGTGAATAAATTGATATGTAGTCAGTACACGCTCCCTTTACTCAGTAAATACTGCTCTTGTTGCGTTCTCATACAAGTTGCAGTGAATAGATTTTACATAGCTGTCTCTGTACTGACTACATAACTTTTTCCCTTAGTGTAAATACTGCTCTTGTTGCGTTCTCATACAAGTTGCAGTGCATAGATTTTACATAGCTGTCTCTGTACTGACTACATAACTTTTTCCCTTAGTGTATATTAAGAGATTTCAAGCAGACTTCTTTTTAGCCAAAGTCATACAAAATTCTTAATAAAATGCTCCTGATAAGCGGATAGTTGTCAATATGAAATTCCGAACTCTAGTTGCTATATCATTACCATATTATATTTGTAAAATATTTTAATTAACCAAAATCATGCGTTTTTATGACCATATTTAAAGAAATAAATTTTAATATTCAAAATCTTGTAATAGTCCGCTTTAAATGATAATAAAAAAAAATTTCAAATGCTTTTTTCCAACACTGGTAGCTCGCTAGACTGCATAGCCTGTTACTCCTACACACGGCAAGCCTAAAACATAAAGATGATTATGGCAGTTTTATAGCAAAATTTGTCGATTTTGACGTTTTCAAGTGTCATTTTACGACATGTTAAACATGACGCGGATAATTATTTCATTAGATTTTTCCACCTTTTATTTCGAATAGAGTTAAGAAAACATTTGCATAAATTTTATATAAAATAATTTACAAAATTTAATAATAAACATCGAAAAATTCTCACCATTAAACAAAAACTTTCTTTATTTCCAATTAATTTATGCATATTCAATATGGAAAAATTGATCATTTCTAATTAACATAAATAAATATATGTATAGTAGAGAAGAACATATGGAATGTGCGTGTTGGCCAAATGGAACCACTTTACACACATTGGGTCATGCCTTTGAACTCGACGGCTGGATCCATTTGCATACAAAGTTAAAAATTGAAGTTTTTGTCTATTTTTTTTTTTTTTTTTTTGTTTTTTTTGTTTTAATTGGTTACCCATGATAATCAATATCGTCGTAGTAAAGCGCTATGCTGCGGTCTTAATCGCACATACCGACCGACAACAATGATACCATGAATATTAAGCTCAACATTATCATCATTATCGGCACCATCATCATAATCGTCATCGGCACCATAATAATATCACATACAACAAAAACAAAAAAAAAAAAGAGTGAAATATAATTTAGAAGTTTTTTGTTTAGTGGCTAGATTTTGTTGGTTCGAATGTTAATTTAGTGAAGTTCAACTAATGTTGGTTGGGTTTATAATTTTTAGAATTCGTGTTTTTTTTTTGGGTTATTTGTTGTTGTTTTGACTATTATCACATTTCATTCGGTATGTGGGTCTATAATTATAATCATGGTGAACAACATATGATCAATTAAGTTGACAGTTAAGGAATGCCGTGCGCTAGTTAGGAATAATTGTTGTTAAGTTAAAAGTGGTGAGATTTTTTCAGCTACCAATATTTTTGCCCAAAACAACTGTTTAGTGTGTGTGTTATTTTAAAGCCAACTTCAACTTTGGTTTTGTGGTGTTTTCGTGCAGTGTAGCTCATAAGCAACAACTACAAAAAAAAAAGCCACTAACGATCAAATTATTACCTGTTTACCATATCGTCTTCAAACGATTTGATCCTCTTATAATCTGCGTTTTATTTTTAATTATTATACAGACTGCGTTCTTAACCCAACAACAACTAAAAATACAACAGCCACAACACAAAATACCGCTTCTCTTCGCCTTGCCGAACCATAGTCATCGGTCGCTCTGTCACAGTCTGACCCAACAACCGAAACTGTCTTGACCACAATCAAACAGTTCCACAATTGGACAGTTCGGTGACTGAATGCGTGCAGCAAACCAACGTAATACCCTTTCTTCCACACCATAATACGCCAAACAGTTAGTGTGACCAGACAGCAACGCATGCGTGAATGCATTTTTAATACGAAACATACATATCAGAAAACAAACCAAAACAAATGCTTGCCCCCAACCAGACTCAGACCGTATCCATCGTTTTTAGTCTCGCACGAAAAACGCATTTGGAAAATCAAATGGTTACAAAACAAATTTTTAATTGAATTTTGAATTCGAAACACATAATGAAATATTACTAACAGGTACTTCAGTCTGTGGCTGGGTATTGGTTTTAGCATATTTTTTTGTATGAGAAAAGTGCGTTCAGAGTTTTAATTCGTTTTAGGTTCGATTACATTCAGATACTGTCTGTCCGAATTAAAAAAAAATGATAACCCTTTGGAATCGAGGAAATTCCCATAACAACCATAACAATGCGTCGTTATGGACACGTTCTGATTGTTTATGCGATATTTTTTGTTGGAGTGCACTTTAAAATATATCATTTCATTGCAGTTGAGCTGAGGATAGGATTTATTGGGCTTCTTTACAGTTTCGTGGCGTGATATGATTTTTCAATAATATTATCATGTTTCAATGATTTATTTCCTTACGATTTCTTTGGTTGAATTTGTCAAGTTGAGAGCATTTTTTGCTTCAAGAGATCCGGCAAGTTAGTTTTCATTCCTAAGAGGAAAAATATCTTTGATTAATCCTTTTCAAGCCATTATGATAGCATTTTAGGGTTCATTATGGTTGTCAGTAATATCTGATATTAAATTATGAGAGGTTTTAAAATGAAATTATTCTCATGAATTAATCTTTCCAATTTTTCTGCGTGGCAAGAATCTACATTTTCAGAGATATTCTTACATTTAAAGTATGAAAAGCGGTAAGCATTCTTTTGAATGTGAAAGCACCAATCGTCGGCTCGATGTGTTCCGATAATATTTTCAGTTATCGCTTTGACGCAATCCCATGCCAACAACTCATTTTGGCTAGGAGCATGTCTAAATGGCTCATCCTTTAATATGCGATTGAATATTGCGTCCATTTAGTAATTCCTGTGAAAAAAAGAAACAGTTTCTATAGTGTCGTAAAAATTTGTAAAAACGATCTCATACAAGCAAGCTGTAAGTCCTAATTCGATATCAAATAAATGTAAGGATCAACCTTCTTTAATTATCATCCCACTCAACCGAGAAAAAAAATTTTGCGTAAATCGTTGAAGTCATTCACTTTCGGATGCAGTGCATCTATAAAACTTTTGACTGGCACAAGTGGAGTCTTAACGATATTGTTTTGTCACCCTTCCGTCTTCACGTTAAGGCCAGTTCCGCTAACAATATAACATATAAATTGATTCTTTGAACTCTAGAAGGATTATATACCTAAAATGTAGGCAAATATAGGTTGAAGTACTGAAAAAATTTGCAATATTACTTAATGCAAATAATTTTTTTTTTTTCATTTTTGCATCAAAAAGCTTACTTGTTTTGGTTTGAACAAAGCTTTTATAAATAAAAAATGGGTTCTTTGATTTAACGGGGTTAATTTGGACCATAAAAGTTGGGTTTTGAGAGTTAAATTGTTCTAAGAAATTATATTCCAGGTAATTGTTAATATGTCACTCATTGACATGTAGCCGATAAAGTTAATAAGAAAAAAGTTTTTCTAATAAAAACTGCATCAATACGTTTTTGAAATTGAACCTTGAATTTCCTTGAAAACGGACTGAAGTATTGAAAAACGGTAACTGCCATTAAATTAACGTCACATGGTGACCGTGGCATGCAGGGTTAATGTGTGGCTTAGCATGCTCAGAGCCCGAGTTCGATCCCTAGTCGCGGCGAAAAAGCTTTTTCAATAAAAAATTTTTCTGATCGGTCACCACCTCACCACGGAATCATTTGAGTACAGTAGCAGAATTTGAGTACAGTAGTATAGTAGGATTTGACTGTGTTTAGAATTTATTCATACGCTTTGAGTTAAAAAATAAATATTAAAGTGCTTCATGTCACTTCGTAAGTGGTTTGTAACCTCGTGTTTCGTAAGAACTTAAGAAACGTCACAATATTATTTTTAGCCAAAAATAACTTTTTACGGGTCTCCAATGGGGATGGTATTATCAACATGCGTAGATAGAGGGCATCACACTATATCAAAATATTGTACAAAAAATATTTTAAAAAGAAATTAAAACTATTAAGGTATATCTTCGACTTAGCCGAAGTTGAAATACCCCCACTGCCGATTCCTAAGAGTAAAAGAATCTTAAAGTGGAGAGCTTTTTGTATGATATTTTAAAAGATGTTGTTATTTTTATGTGTCTAAAATACAAACATGTCAAATTGTTTTCCTGCAGCCTAACTATAAGCCTTTTTATAAAGTTTTATAAAGTTGCATGGGAGGTGGGCGTGTTAGTGGGTGGATGACGCCCATTTTTCTAACACACATTAGTTTTGTCATAAAATACACAAATACCGAGTTTCAGTTTTGTTACTTGAATATTATCCTCTTTATAGAGTTTTAAATTTTGGGGTTATATTTTAGGTGGGCGTGTCAGTGGGTGGATGACGCCCATTTTTCTAATACACCTCAGTTTTAACATAAAATACACAAATAACGAGTTTCAGTTTTGTTACTTCAATATTATCCTCTTTATAGAGTTTTAAATTTTGGGGTTGTATGGGAGGTAGCCGTGGTTTTCATCCGATCTAGCTCATTCTCGAACTTGATCGTAGTTTTTAAGAAAAAAGCTCAAATATTGAATTTCATTACGACAGACAGACAGACACAGACAGGCGGACAGACGGAGAGTCGGACAGACAGACGGATATGGCTAAATCAACTCAGGTGGTGATGCTGATCAAGAATATATATACTTTTCAATACCTACCACGCCTTCTTTTGGGCGTTACACACGTCGTGACAAAATTAATATAGGTACCCCTAACGCAGTACGCGTGGGGGTATAAAAATGGGATAGGCCAAAAATAACCACTTTTTACTTAGAGTTCAAAAAAATATGAAAAGTTCGGCTCATACCTAAAGTACGTGAATACTATTCACGCCAGGAAAAAAAACAAACAAAACAAAAATAAAATTCGTTCAGCACAAAAACACTCGAGCTTCCAGCGAATCATTCGATTGTCAACATTGTCTGGATGCTGCCTTTGTATCGTTTCGCAGTCGTCAAACACTGCGCTAAGCAGCAATCGTTGTTTTTGAATTCGAGTGGTATGCATGCATTTTTTTCTGTGCGATTGTGGCTGACGACGATTGTTAAGCTGGAAGTTCATTCAATGCAGTTGCGTTTTTCGTCTGTTTACTCGCTAGAGCAATTTACGCAAGAAAATTATGGTAGAGTTCAATCACTGCGTTTTACGTTCAGAGCAAGCAAGGGCTGCAACATTATAAAACATTTTGTATGTTCTTAGCGTCATATTTGTTAATAATTTTTATCATTTTTACACAAACATACTCAAAATGTTTTCATTTATAATCATAAAAACTTAAATTCTACGTACTAAACACGTCCTGTTAACAAATTATCAACAAAAACATGTAAGACATTTAAAATTTTTAAGATGAGATGGCAAGAGCCATACTAGCGTTTTGCCAGCGTAACGTTCACCACCATTGAACTCGCTCCCATAAGCTTTCACATACTTCTATTTTATAACGCCAGCAAGTAAACGGATGAAAAATGCAAATGCATCGAATGAACTTCCAGGTGAACTTCCAGCTTTATTCGAGTGGCAAAAAATGACGAATGGTGTCATGTAGTTCTCTGATAGAAACACTGTTTACTCGCTACATTTGTTGACAGATTCCTCAAGTTTTGTTATAATATGGCAAGATTTTTAGAGTGAATCTGAGAGAGCTGTCCAAAAAACGACACATAATAGCCGATACACATTGACTGCAACCAAGGCATATTAATCCAGGTACTATAATAAGAAAAAACTGAATGGGAGTATAATGTCAAAATCAGAAATGACAATTAGCAATGTTGCTTCTGCACCAAAAACAAAACAAAAGGGGATTTTTTTAGTTACAATTAATTTACACCTAATATCAAAATTTTAAAATTGTTCTTCAAAATATCTACAAAATACAATTAAAACATCAAGCACAAAATTCAATAATTAGAACATTAAAAAAATGCAAACTTACACATAAGAAAATTCGAAAAAGGCTAGCATAAAGTTTTTCTCTGAATAACAAAAAATCCCCCAACACGTTTATAAGAGTGTTCTTATTTGATTTTGACATTAGACTCCCAAAAGTCGGCAGCGCAGTTGCGTTTTATACTACCTGGATAAATATGCCTTGACTGCAACCTGTGACGAACAACAAACGTCAAAAAATAGAGCGCATGTTTTCTTATGTAATTGTAATTTTTGCCTGCAGCACGACAAAGAGAGGATTCGACAACAAATGTTGCAGCCGCAGACTTCAATCTATTTCTAATATGACAGCCGACAAAAGAGTACTCTGAAGTTTGTTTACGTTCTTGTTTTAATTATATTCAAGTCAGTGTTGCCAGAGAGCCGAACTGAAATTTACCACTATTTGGGAAAAAAATTACCACTTTCTGAGAAAATTTAACTTGTGCTAAGAAATATGAAAACATTTGAAATGCTTAAGGTACTATTACAGTGTGAAGCTATTAAAAACAACACCTTTTTTATTAATTTTTTTACATAGTATTAATAAATTATTCAATTCAAATTTATTTACATTATGTACAGTTAAAGTCGAAGATATAAAAAAAATGTTTTTGTTTGTTTTTGTATTTGTTGTTTCTTTTCTAGAGGTCGTTGAAGTTGGCGTCTTTCAAAAAAGGTTGTCAGTTGGTTTCTCGTCTCCAGCATTTTCAAGACATCGGAAAGTAAAAAATCAAACTGCATTCTTCAGTAAAGGGTTGTAGTTGAGCACTCTACCTACGCAAATAAAAAAAAAACAACACACAAAAAAATGGCATGCGTTGAAAAACAAATTTACAAAAAACCCCTGTTTTTGGCAGAATTTCTTAGCCATAATAAACAAAATATAAAAGTTTCTCGGTTTTTTATAGGTAGAGTGCTTAACAGGGTCTATGAAGATCACAATGAATCAAGATTCATCGAAATCGATCAAGCAGAACTCGAGATATCTTAGAAACCAATTCGAAAAAACTTGTTTCGAGAAAAACGCGATTAGATTTTCTTCTATGAACGATAATATATGAAAAATGCGTGACATACGAATATAATGTATGTTATATCTTTTTTTTTATTTGATATTTTTTTCTAAAATTTCGCACACTCATTCTAAAGACCTTAAGGAACCATATTCTAAAGAAAACAAAAAAATTATTTTTCATTTTTTACACACTGTAATAGTACCTTAATGAAGCCGTTATAACTCACTTCAATACTTCCACAATTAAACATTTCCTTGCTTGCCTTGAACAATTGTTTCTTCCTATTGCCAACAACTTTTCCAATTGACGATATGTAAGGGACTTCTTTCATCCACTTTTCATCCATTAACTTTTTTTTGTAGGAACTGGTCATGGCTTTCTATAACCGATATTCAATTTCAAAACATTTGATTACTTCTTATTTCTTGATGTGTTTCAACAAATTCTTTAGTATTTAAGTTACAGTTTGGTAATGCTTGTGAGTACGTTTCAGAGAGGTTATAAAACTGAAAAAAAATTTAAATTATTTGGAAATTTTAAAAAAATAATTATATTGCAAAATTTACCACTTTTAGTCAAAAATTACCTTTTTTACCTCTGCCCAAAAAATGAGTCAAAAAATACCTCATTTAGGGAAATTTACCTCAATCTGGCAACAGTGATTCAAGCTAGCTGTGCGTTTTCCATTGCGTGAGTCTTGTGATTATTGTTTTGTTTTAAAGTAAGTTAATAAAATAAATAAAACTCATCAGAAACACAGCAATACAGATTGTTGCTGTTGCATTCATTATAATCAAGTCGTCGAGAACACTGTGACAATTCTCTCTGACGGCTAGTTTTCGTTTTGTCGGTGCACGCATGTTGCAGTCAATGTGTATCGGCTATAAAAATTGAAAATAGAAATAATTCTATCTTGGCGTTTTTGTTGTCGTTTTCTGCCATAATTTCTCCCATAAGGTTTTCATTGTCTCTGCTAGCACTCTGCATGCCGATATGACAACGACATGATTCTGATCAGACAGTTAAGTGAATAAAAAAGCTGAATCGACCATTAAAATACATAACCACCTTGAGTTTAAGAGCATCATTCGAAGGACTTCCCGAATAAGCTGTCGGCACAGCTTTGCTTCCCTTTAGACAGCTAACCTGTCTCTTTTCGCTGCAAGTTGTGACATAAAAGCAATATCTAACTTCATCTACCCTGTCTCTTTCTGTGATTTTGACCCATTAGAATCATGGTTCCGCCACCCGGCTTCTTTGTTGACGGTGCCACTATCAGAGGTCATTATGACAAGGCAAAAGACTGCTGATTCAGGAAGTTAGTGGAGTGTTGCTGAAACCTGTTGGAAAGCTCTAGGTGGAGCAGCCTATAAAGTAACTAGAGGTACCTTACGTCGTTGTACTCGTTGTAACACTCAACCAGCGTGAACGTTTAGTAATACATTTTAAATGCCTTAAGGATGATTAAACCCACGGACTTGGCCATGCTGCTGCCTCTTTTTCTTTTAAAAAAAAATGTTATCTTGTGGTTAATAAAAGTCAATATAAACACATGTTTTGCCGGAAAATAGCTTGATTAATTTTTTAGCACAGTTCTCAATTCAGATAGATCATTTCTCTTACTGGGTTTACGATAGTGAATGAAAAAGTTGAGGAAGTTCTTTCTTCCATGGCTTAAGATGTTAGATATAACTGCTCTCCGAAAGTAGTTGCTGCTCTGTAAAGTACTAATTTTTGTTTTCCAGAGCTTTTAGATGAGCCTCCTGAACGTTTTTAGATGAGGTAATCTAAAGTCTTGAAATGCTTTCCTGCTCCACGAAGTAAGCGCCGACTTACCATTCGCAGTCAGGCCGTCATCCGAAATTTATAGTTTTCCTTCGACACCAAAGTATTATGATGAAATTATTTTTGAACCTGAACTCTTACGCTAAGGTCATTGCCTAAATAGCTATGTAGACATTGGCGGCATTTTCACAAGATTAGTTACCCCGTGCAGAATTTTTCTGATTAATGAATGCTTATTTTTAAGGGATTTTCATTTTAAAGTTATTTTAGGCAAGTGCTATGGCTTCATCCACAAACTTCTCTACCACCAAGTATAACTTTTTATGACGTTTATATTCGTATATTGGATAAAGGTTTAAGCGTAGAACCAAAACCTGACCTGAACCAAAACCTGACAGTCAAGTACGTTACGACCTAACGAGAGTCAGTAAATGTATTAAACTAATAACAGAATTTCGCTGCATTTCGTTTGAAAAGAAATTTAACTGAACTTAGTGCTCCATCGCTATCTGAACGCTCCATTGTACAGAATGCGACCAATTTAAGTTTACAAATAAAGTAACTAAAGTTTTAAAAATTCGTTCTGCCAATTTCAATTACGAGGAATATGATTTACGATTTACGAAAACTGTCAAAGTGACATGAATCACCTCATTATTTGTCATTATCATTCACGTATTATGAGTATTCTATTAACGAATTTTTAAAGGAATAGAATTTGAAAAGTATAAAAACTCATACTCATAAAGGTGGGACACTTCACTTCATGTAGACCTTTGTCCTCCCCATTTCAAAATTCTGCGGACGCCCTGGTCTGTTGTATTTATAAAGTCTAGGGTAAGTGAAATTTTTGGAACTGAGGAATAAAAAGGATTTGAATAGGTTATTGTTGGTTTACAAATTTGATTAACAAAAAACGGTAATCACTGATCATTTAACAAGAACCATTTACAAAAGAAGAAAAAGCTTGCTAAATCAGCACTTAATGACCTCATCAGATAACAGACACTACAGAGGGTGTGGTTAATAGCTTGACATTCAAAAAAATGTCATTCAATAATATTTGTTAATTGAAAAAAAAAGAAAAAAAAAAAAATTAATTACCATCACAATGACGGCGACGACACATTTATAACCAGTCTGTGTTTGTCAACAATACCGGTGAGAAAGCTTTGATCTTTGCCATACAATGCAATGAATTTCTAATGATCTGTCACCAAAGACAAAGAGTTGAAATTAAAATAAATGTTCTGAAACAAAAACAAAGGTAGAAGAAAAAAAAATCAAGTCTGACTTAAAAACGGTAATGCGAATTCTTAAATAAAGGCTAAGATCTGCGAGAAACAAAACAACAGTATTGATTTTTATCAATTCATTAGATGGCTGCAATTAATTAAGGTGTCGTTTACATTTTTAATTAGAAATTTGAACTTGCAATATTTTCGTTATTGTTAGGTAATAAACATATGAATTTTTAACTGACATTTAATTTCTTCAAGAAATGACAGACTTAATTGAAAAGAATTTTAACGTCTCTCGCTCTGTAGATCATGTTACTGTCATATGATTACAAAATTGTCTGATGGAATTTCTCCAAAAATATTGTTTTGTCTAAATACCAATGGAAAAATATGTTGAAATCACTTATAAACTGGCCACAATTATAAATAACAATACCAAAATATGCAAAATCTAAAACGATCATTGATCTTGCCGTCAAATATTTGTAAATGGTTTTCTAAAACAACATCACACGCCAACAACTACAAATATTCGAAGGCGGCGAAATCATTTGAGTTATGAACACGGCTAAAAATAAAAATAAATAAAAGATTCATTTGACAATGGAATTCGCCGAACAATACTGTCAAAAGTTGCTCATAGACGACGGCATTGTTAGTAGATAATTGAAAATAGATATGATCACAAAAAAAAAAACATGCTAAAAGTTGCTATGTCATGGCTTAATGGAAGCTTTATGGCAAAGTCAAAAAATTTTATATAAGACTGCCAAAGTGGATTGAAATACCTTTGGAGCACTTTAGTACAACAAAACCAAAACAAAAAAAAAAAAAAAAAAACGCATGCGAGGATCAGGCAACAAAGCGCTCCACTATCAAGCTCACACTCAGCACAGACAGCCCAGACTTAAAACTTGCCTGATTCTTTGTTAATTTCTTTGAATTTTTTAATAAATTTCTAAGCTATTAAGATACAAGCATATAATGTGAAAACAGCAACAACAACAAATAAACTATTAAGGTCACACATATCTGAACGACCTCTGAGTATGTGTATCTTTGTATCTATTTGTATCTTTAATTTATGCCGCCGCTTAAGGCTTAAATCAATCTTATCACAGCAACGAAACAAAGCGATACACTCTGACATTTTCTTCCATTTTGTGGCTGTCACCTATGCCATTAACCTGATTTTCCAGATTTTCAATCAAGACTACGACCACAAAATGTATCTTAACAAAAACAAAAAAAAAAAAAAAATACTTATACTTGCTTATAGCCACAATACTTGTGTTGGTATCGCAGAGATTCATTATAAAGTCAAATTTTTCGATTGTTTTTTTTCTTATTTTCTTCTTCTTCTGCTTAAACCATGCTTCAAAGTGTTTTAAGCGTGTTCGTTCGTTCTATTGTCCCTTTTGGTGCTTGGAGAAAATTTAAATTGAAATTGACTGCAGTACCAGGGCAGGAACAAAAAAAAAAAAAAACAACAAAAAAATGTTTAAATTGGTTTCTAGAAAATATGCTATCTATGAGCTGCATGAGCTATATCGAAGCATCCAAATATGTGGGCAACACACACACACACACACACACACACACACACACCAGAGACAGACATACACGCAGGTACTTTGCTGAAAAACAAAAGCAGTTCAACGCATCGGCAAAATGAACCCGCGTCAATGAGCACAACTCAACTACTCCGCCTCCGCCCCGCCACTCAACTCAAGAACCACTCGATGCCGGCGGATTAGTGGATTTAAATTCTACCAAATTCCATCTTCCTTTCGTCAATTCCAGATGAAGTTATTGTCAATGGCTGATGATCGCTACATGGACAGCTAAGCGATTATTATTTCGTGCAGGGATCAAGTATTTGACTTTGTTCCAGATCAATCTCTATTTTTATATATCTGCTGGCATCATTGGCAGCATTGTGTGCTCTGAGCACTCTAACAAAACAAAAAGAAAACGAAAAAAGGGACGTTTTTCTAGAACAAAAGATGCAGGTTGCTGATTACTGAGATGCATCTGTTGATCAATTTGATGGATTTCCAGCGAAGTAATTATTTTGTGTGAAACACTCAAAATGGTATTTAACATAGAATTTCGAAAATATTTATTGTGTGGCATGGCTAGATGAATGATGAGTCAATTTAGCTAAAAGTCAAACATGTTCAAGCCTATCATAATAGCCAAGTTTTAATTAAAAAGTGTCTCCAGCGCGCGCATGTCTTAAGAATTTAAAATTTATTTTAATTTTTTTTTTCGCTGCAAGCCATCAGATGCATTCTACGTATGAGAACTTTGTTGACCAAAAGATATCTGCTGTACTTTGTAATCACAATCAAGATGATCTTCATGCTTTCTTAACTTTGTAGCAAGGAATACAAAAAAAAAAAGAATGAAAAAGAAAAAATAAAATTTAATGAATATTAAAATTTAAGTATGATCGTGTTCAGCATGACGTTTTGACCTTATCTGTTTTGCGTATCGTCTGTTTGCCCAACAGGGGGTCCCCACGCATGGGGAACATTTCGGCTCGGCATGTGGTACGGAAAACTGTCGCTCTGATAGACAGTCACTGGCCGGTAGGTAGTAGATACACATGGTTTTTATTATTTTATTATGGCTTATAATGTTGCCGGTAATGCATAATATAATCTGAAATTAGGTTTTGTTTCATCTCTATCTCATATAATGCAAAAATTGAATTGAGCGGCTTGAAAAGTAATTGATAATATCAATTGATCGATTTGATGTCTGCCTGCAATGATTAGGTGGGCCAGGTCAAATTTAGTAATTGACGAGGGAGTAGTACTCAATCATAGATATGTAATATTTTCACTTACACCGTTTAATGAGCACTTACATGTTAATTATATAATTTGAAAAAATTAACAATATAAGAATGTGGTATTTGAAATTTGTGTTTTATATTTTTTATATACAAGTTTAAGAGTTTCAAAACTCCTCTTCCCATTTTTGAATCAACATTTTTGTTATAAAATACAAATTTTATTAATCCTAGGATGTTCGGCTACCTAAGAGGTGGTAAGTGACTCTGCCAGGCCTCAATAGGCTTTTATGCCATGATAAGCTGTTCTTTCGCTTTTCATCCAGCTAAGTGTCAAATCCTGACAAGTCCACCATAGACCAGATTTTTACACTACGCCAAATTCTAAAGAAAACCCACGAAAACCAAATCGACCAAATTTGTAATCTCTTTGTTGATTACAAAGCTGCGTTCGATAGCCCGATTCGGGATTGCTTGTTGATAAGTTGATAAGGCTCTGCAAGATGACGTTAAGCAATACATGCAGCTCCGTCAAGGTAGGAAATGACCTCTCCGAAACCCTTAGTACCGAACGAGGTTTCAGAGGTTTCAGATCTCTTCAATTTCATCATGGAGGGGATCCTACGAAAGGCAGGTGTACATCGAAATGGTACCATTTTCTACAGAGGTGTCCAGCTCCTTGCGTATGCTGATGATATCGATATTATCAGCAGAACCAAGAGAGATGTAACCGCTGCTTTCGCCGCTATCGAAAAGGAATTAGCCAAAGTGGGTTTGACGGTGAACGAGGGCAAAACAAAGTGTATGCTATCTGCAAATAGGGAAGTGCGGCGTCTAGGCTCCCATGTTACAGCAGAGAAATATAACTTTGAAGTTGTCAAGGAGTTTACATACCTTGGCACCGCCGTAAACAGCAACAACAATGTCAACCTGAAGATAAAGCGAAGAATGACAATTGCTAATAGGTGCGATTACGGGCTAAGTAAGCAATTAGGTTCCAGAGCCCTTTCTCGATCGACAAATTTAACACTCTACAAGACGCTCATCATACCATGGCGCTGAGGCATGGGTGGTATCGCAAACAAATGCAGCCGCTCTTGGGGTGTTCGAGAGGAAAGTTCTTCGCAAAATCTTTGATCCTGTTCGAGTTGGCGACGACTATCGCATTCAAATGAACCACGAACTGTACGATCTCAATGACGACATTGACTTAGTCCAGCGTATAACAATTCAGCGACTACGTTGGCTGGGTCATTTCTTTCGTATGCATGAAAAAGTTCCAGCGGAAAAGGTGTTTGAGGCGAAAGCAGAGGGTCGACGATGAAGAGGAAGACCATACCTCCGATGGTTTGACCAGGCCGAGGAAGCCCTTACCGCACTTGGTGAAAGAGATTGGAGATGGCGCGGGCGAAGCAGAGGCGCCTGGCGAAATCTGATGAAGTCATCCGTAACCCGACAACGGGTTGTCATGGCCATCTAAGTAAGTAAGAAAGTAAGTGTCAAATCGGTAAATATTATTAGTTAAGAGTATTGTATGACGCAGCAGCTGGAGAGTAATGTCATAATTAGTGGTTTTAAGGGGAATGGGGGGGTCGGTTTGCCTTGAAAAGTAAAATTTTTTTTAATGATTTAAGTTTGGTACACACATTCACATGGACCCAAGTATCTATAGTAATGAATATTTTTGGAATGAGCCCTCGGACACGGCTACCTCCTATACCACAACAAAATAAAAATTATTGCATAGAGTTGTATTTAAGCTAAAGAAATAAAACTAGATATGTATGTTTTTATATAAAATTGTAGACTACCACAAGAAATGGGCGTGATCCGCCCATGAACTCGTCCATCTCCAATGTAACCCAAATATTGAAAATTCTATAAAGAGGCTTTCACTTGAGCTACATGAACGAAACTACACTCAGAAAAAAGTGTCTCGGAATATGATAAAAAAGGCATCATATTTAGAGAAAAATGGTATAGACTTTGCTCCAGATAATGCTATTCTCTAATTGCGATACCAAAAATTCTCTAAAAATGATAAAAAGCTTCCATGAAATAGAAAAATATATCGTTTTTAGAGAAAAATACTTTTTTTTTTGAGAAAATATTTGTTTTTATTGAAGAAAATACTTCTCATAGTGAATTTTTTATCAAAATATAAGAAAAGTTTTTCATTTTCAATAAAATTTCTCTATAAATGAGAAATTTTTTGTGCGAGAAAAATACTTATCATTATTAGAGACATTGAAATATTTCCATTTCCTAGAAGTAAAGAAATATTTCTTCGAAAATGTGAAAATTTATTCTAATTGAAGAAAATTTTATTTGAAAAAGAGAAAATTGCAATTATCAAAAATAGAGAAATTTTTTACCGGAGCAAGGTATGTGTTTTTTTCTCAGTGTAGGTATGGGGGCATTCTATATCAAATCAAAGGTGTGCATAAGAAATAAACGTCATCTGCAAACGAACACACCCACCTCCCATACAACTCACTATAGTTAAAACGCTATAAAGACGTTTATATATGAGCTACAGAGATTAAACTTGGTATGTAAATATGTTTTATCAATACTATGATGTGTACAAAAAAATGGGCGTCATCCGCCACAAACATGTTAAAAAAAGAATTGGGGCCGCCTTAATCGATGAAATACTCCTGTTTGATAGTTGGAATGATTCATGAATAATAAATGCAGCCACACATATATATAGACACACATGTATATAGATTAAATTGAAAGATCTCAAGTTTTAAAAATGAAATGAGTTTCTTTAAAAAATAGAAGTCCAAAAATAAAAATTAATTTGCCATTTCAGCCTTCGACTGAACTTTAATACAGCTTCTTATGTTTAATAGTTTTATTTATAAAATGTTTTCACACAGTTGCTGATTCCGAACGGCTGTTGTTCATTCTCTCAAGAATATTTGTATAGTATTATTTACTCTCCAAGTTTTACCTTTAATGCAACAATATCAGCATTGCAATCAGACAAAGGATAACTCTTGCCAACAGATGTTACTTTGGGCTCAGTTGGCAATTTAGAAGTAGAGTAGAGAAGTGCCCATCGTACCATATGCAACACAAACATGGACGTAGACTAGCTCTGATGAAATATATATTTGTTAGATCGTTGGTCTCTCTATATTAAAATTTAACTATTATTTTCACTCAAAAACCGAATTTTGCGAGCATTGTTATTTATCATTAAGAACTAAAAAAAATAAAAATAGGGTTGTTAGATAGTTTTGCATATCAAAAAAACTATTTTGTCGCAGGTTTTGAAACTGAGGTTTGACTTTGAACTTAACCCATTTATTCCCAAGCCATTTTAAAACTGAAAATATAAATGTTTTTTAATTTTTTTTTATTAATAACGATTAAAGCAATACAAAAAAAAAAATAGAAAAAAAAAATTTTAATAAAAATATAAAAACGCGATCGCAAATTACCGTTATCCATTTTTTTCCAAAGAAGTAGCTACAAGTATGTAAGCAATGTGTCAAAGAATACATACAAACAGAAATTCAACGGATAAATGCACAAACAGTAAAACAGCAGTGCAAATAACTAAAACATTGTTCTGCACCCAAGCGAGTACAATGGGAGTAAATGGGTTAAACAAAAAAAAAAACATTGCTAGGACTAATATTAATATTTGATAATATTCTGGTCACAGTTGCCTCTTTGCTCACCAATTGAACCTTTTAACGTTTGACCAGATTTTTTTTCATTTGGTACTGTTTTTAAAAAATTTGCGTACATAAGTAAAACAAGTGTTCTAAGTTTTAATACGTTAGAGAAAATGTATTTAATAAATTCCACTGAATAAACTCCATAAAACTGAATAAACTTCATAAAGTGAAAAATTTAGTTTGGGACTTACATTTAGAAAATGGATATTTAAAAAATTTATTTTTTTTTATGAATAATTTTCAAGATTTAACAAAATTTTTTAGTTATTTAAGCATATCGGTCATTCCATATCATTTCGACAAACTTTTAGCAAAATCTGACCTTAGTGGTTCCGATTTTTTTGAAACTTTGTAGATTAGTAGTTCACATTAAAAAAACATATTCTATATTTTGTATAATTGCGATATGTTTTTTTTTTTTTTTTGCAAAGATATACACTGTCAAAAACACTAAAAATTATTCTAAAATTTAATAGGTGCATGTATTTGAATAGCTCTATCTTCTAAACTGTAAGTCGTATAGTTATGAAACTAAGGTTTTGTTTATGTATCTTGAATGTATCTTTCTGGTGGTGTCATTTTTTCATAGTACTCATTTGAGAAAAAGTTATTTTTTCTTATCCTGAAATTTATTATCATATTTTTCGCAGTCGCCACCACAATTTTTTCACCTTTTTAATATAATGTAACATTTAGGCATTTATTCTGAAGGTGTACGCAAATTTTTAAGTTGGATCTCTAACGATTGCTATTTTTAATGATTTTTTTTAAAAAATGCCTATTAAAGTTTTCCTATTTTTGTGTATCGAAAATTTTATTTTGATATAAAGAAGTTATTATTCCCTATTTTAAATAAACAGTAACTCTCTGGTTTGAAAGAAATCCTTCAAATAGATCATGATAAAAAATAAATACGTTCCAAATATGAGGCCATGTATGAGAACTCAAAGGATTCAATTGATTGATGCGCCTTTGTGCACATGTAATCTTCCATACTTGTATTTTTTTAAATAGTACAGCTATTGTGCCCAAAAGGTGCATACTTTTAATATAAATACCAACCTAATGGTCTTGCTCATATATTTGTTATATATTTATATTATATTTATATTAATATTAAATTAATTTAAATTATAATATTAATATTAATAAATAGTTAATATTAATAATATTTATATTAACATTTAAAAAATTTCAAAATTCCGGATCCGGCCTTGATAAGACTTTTCTGGTTTTCCTCAAGGTTTCTCGAAGAAACTTCCAGCTTTTAGATAGTCGGCATTTTTGGTAATGAAAAGCTGGAAGTTTTTTATAAGATTATTATTAATATTATAAATATTATTATTATAAATATTAATATTATAAATAATATTTATTATTAATATTAATATTACTTAGAAGGTATCGTTATAATGTTTTGATTTTAACATTTAGATAGTCAGTATTTTTGATAATGAAAAGCCGGAAGTTTGTTCGAGAAAACCTTGAGGAAAGGTCTGATCAAGGCCTATATATATGCCAATCACCGAGAAGGGTCAAAAATGTTTATAGCGATAAGATGAAATGCAATGGATCCGGAATTTGGATTTTTACAAAAATATCAGTTTTGTATTCAGCGTTTCCAAACACCCTCAGAACACCGTTTTAATACCGATACTTGCTAAGAAACATGCATATATATTTTAAGCCATTATATTGGCCAAGTGGCGGACCAAAGGTTAAACAATTCAACATAAATTAACATATCGGCTCCTAACTGCTAATTGTATTAAATTTTATCAATGACTTTCTTTGGCAACAATCTGCTGCCAACAATTTGCCAACTGCAATTTTAATTCTACCCAATTTGCCATTTTGTTGAAGCGGCAACATTTACTTAAGTTGTTGTTGTTGTTGACAAGAGCAAGCTAGCTGTCATTTGGCTTGGTGTGGAGTATCTTTGCTGGCATATCTACCATAGCTGCAGAAAGGAAATGCAAGCGCTGATAAATCATAATTTCCGTGCACATCGCTGCATTTGCAACAGAAGCGGCAGCCATGCCAACAACATTTAACAGAAAAAGTGGCAACATAGCATGGACGGTATGGCCGCTTAAAGGCGTTACCTAGGCAGCCGAAGCAACAGTAGCAACTGTTGCTGTCGCTGCTGCCAGAGACATTAATTAATATTATTGCACATGCGCATGCGCACCGATAGTATTCATTTAATGCTATAAAATAAAAATTAAAAAGAAAAATTCAACAAAATTGTCTTATTTTTTGCGTGAATTTTTTGTTGTTGCTGCTACCAACACTGCCAGCAATGGGAGGTAATCGCATGAGGTGGCTTTGGACGGGGCGTTACTCTCTACTGCACTCTTGACAGTCTTGCCATTGCAGCGAATGAGTGATGCGCAGTAAATTTTGTATTTTTATGACTCTGACTGACGCTAAGAATTATGAAAATTAATTAAAAAATGCATAAAAATACGATAAGAGTTTCTGTAAAACAAAGATTGTAACAAAAAATAAATAGCACAAAACTAATTTTTTTACTTTAATTGCCAACATTTTATATGCTTGTTCCGGTTCTAGTGTAGTAAATACATAGTTCTGGTTAAAAGCGTGGACTTTATTGTAAGGTGCTCATAAGTGTTGTTAAGAATTTGAAAAATCTTAAAAAAACAATTTAAAACACTCTCGACCTTTGCTCCATAAAAGTGTGAACATGTAATGCGGTGACCACACACAGTACAGCAAAAAAAAAAAAAAAAAACACTAAAAGCCATCATAATTAGGTACATCGTGTTATTTTCAGCTAAGAAAAACCCTTTTTTTTTTTAGTGTTTTGCGGTGATGCCCAAAAACTTGTATGCGGCGTACTTTCAGTGTTCTAAATGTTGGCAAATGACGGAAGTTAGAGCTTGTAATGCTGTAATGAACCTCAAGCCCATAAAAAAAAACACACAACATAAACAGGTGACCAAGTTGGAATATTTTTTATTTTATGATCACACATTGTGATAACCTTTGGCAGAACATCAACAGCCGGGTTCAGCACAATTACTAGCAGCAAGACCAGCGGCATTCAGTCGTAACTGACTTAAAACTAAACGAACGTACGACTAGATGTCATTTATGTCAGATTTATGACCAGTCAAAAGACACAGCAGCATAACACTGGGAGTCATCTTTGCCCAGGCAGTCCTTGTGAGCAACCTGTGCGCATGCGCAGCTTGTTGCTCTTATTGTGCGGCGGAAAACGTAAAACAATAAAAGTTCAAGTTCGGCATAAATGAATGAATTTGACAATAATCCAGGGGAGCAATAAAAATATACAGAAGAAAAAAATTAAATTATGTTCAACAACAGCAGCAACAGCAACAATTGTTAATCTTTTTTTAATCTCAAGTGTGCGGAATAGAATTTCTGTTAAACGCATTTGTTAAAATTTCCAACGAACATAAACGGACGCACGTAGAATACCGCTGCTGTCACAGTCCCCATCCACATCATCATCGTCGTCGTCGTCGTCGTCGTCGTCGTCGTGGTTGTTGTCGTCGTCATATGCGTCACATTGACCCTTCGTCTTGCGTCATTTTGCTGGACGCTTGCACTGCTGTTTGTTGTGGACACTTGTAAGTCGATCGATCGTTGTGTTGTTGTTGTTGTACTTTAAAAATGCATTCCTTTGAAGATAAGCGGCTGCTGTGCTGCAGGTTTTAAGCTGTGTTATTTTTATCTCTGTTGCAATATGTTGGTACATTTGTTTGTTTGTCGCATTATTGTGCTCTTCTAAAATGTGCAAAACAGTTGGCAGTATTTCGGCTTCGATGTGCCTTTCTTTTGTTTTATTAACGTTGATATATATTTATAAAATATAAGTTGAGCGTTACTAATTTAAAGTGAAGCTCACTTGGTTTCTGCTCTTTGGCAACTTTTTTAAAATTACTTAGCTGTGTTCCATGTTGTGAGTATCAAGATGTTATCATTGTAACTGATTTAGAGATCCATTTTGCACATAAAAAAAATTACAACTATTTGCAGGACAATCTGATAAAAAACATATATGTCTACTTTTAATTGCTAGATATCTCGAGATAGAAATTCTTGCAAATTCCCTCTCGCCATGTTTTTTGCCACTCATTAGAAATATAATTTGCTCAGTTATCAATATTAATACAATGTTTTGACATACATAAGTTTTTCATAATAAATACAGGATTGGGATGCTTTTATAAGTGGAACCATGAGATCATAATTGCAAAATTCTTTTGAAACATTCCTAGTGCGGCTCAAACGATACTTTCATATAACCTTGTGCTTTGCTTCTAGAGCTTCTTTTGAAAATTTTGAATACTTGTCTATTCGTGCTTAAGAATTTTTTGTAAAATTGTGCGCTTTTAATACTTAAAATATATAATTTACTCGTATATACCGAGAAACAATTTGTGACTGTACCAAAGTACCCAGGAACAAAAGTCTGAGTATCTGACTCCATTTTTGTTTTACGAATAGTTAATGATAAAAACGATTCACGTATTTGTTATTATGTTTGGTTTTATGCCGAATGCAAATGAGTTTTAGCGAAAAAGATCCTATAAAAAATGTATATCTTTACAGAAAAAAGTATTGTAACTGGCCTGTGTCTTACCTGTAATGTACCCGAAACATACCCCACAAGTACCCTGAAAGTCACCTAACATAGTACCGCAGCCACAGTGTTTTGACTAAAACAAGCTTACTGAAAAAAATAATTTTTAGTCATAACAAGAAAAAATTGTATGGAGACCAGGTCTCAAATTAACCTTTTTGCTGATACGGGTTGATTTATGTAAAAAGAGAAGTTGCAACCTGCTTAACTACTATAACTTTGAAAGTACTGCAGCTAAAAGACCATCTATATATAATTTGGAAAGAAAATTTCTGGAATAAGTTTTATTTCGAAAATTTTTCTTTTTTTGAGTTCGGAGTAGAAAGTTATGTTTGAAGAAATCTGAAAAATTTGTATTTATTTACACACTTAGAAATTTGGACTCCCAGAAGCACGCCCTGAAATACTTTTGCTTTTAAAATATAAAAAAAAAAATTAAAAAATGTTTATTCTTCAATTTTTAAATATTGTATTTGAAATATTGTAATATTTTACTGTTTGTGATATAATTTTATTCATGTTATCGAAATTATTACACAAATACTTCAAATACTTTAGTTTTGTAAAAATTTATCTATCCAAATATACCGATGGAGACAACGATAGAGACTTTTCCAAATACTTACTTTAGGTGACACATTAAAAAATCCGAAATACCCCAAATCTATTCTTTATAAAATAATGAAAATTTTGCTTTTAACTTTTCAAATTTTGTTCTTATTTCGTCAACATAAACAGTTCTGAAATAAACTTACCTTTTGCATTAAACAAAACTAAACCTAAGGTGTGAAAATGCTTTCATATAAAAAACAAAACATAACTAAAATTAAATAACAAGTAAATTTAGTTTTTATTAAATAATCTACAGAATGCAATGCACAACTGATTTTTAAAATTATTTTTAATTTATTTTAAAATTTTTATTAATATATAAATATGTCATCCTACATTAGATTGGCTTTTTTATGTTCTTACGACCAAATATCAAAAGCTTTTGCATTATAATTTTTAAATAATTTTTTTTTTCAAATAACTCTGGTCAAGCTGTAAAATTTTAAGAGAATCCGATAATACTTGACAGTTCTGTGTTCCACCCAGAAAATGTTTGCAAATGATATCTCTTTATTCAAGGTTTTCAAAAAAATAATAATTTAAAAAACATTATATTTTGTATGCATTGTTTTTTTTTAGTATTTCAAGGTATTGTTGGACCCAATTACCATGCTCAAATCGGGACAAAATTTTGTACGAAATGTTTTTAGGTCAAACTGAAGTTACTTTCGTTCTTGGAGTGAAAATCGAATGAATTCACAAAATTTCTCATACAAATAAAAAACGATCTAACCAGCTCTTTGCTTCATCATATTCAGGTTTAAGTTGTTTGGTTTTTCCCCCAGTCAACCTCAAAGCAATGATAGTTTTAAAGTCTTTGAGGACATATTTTACTAAGACGACCCAACATTTAATTCCTCGCTACAAATTAAATTAAAAATCAATAATTATAAAACATCTATGTACGTAATTTAAAATTATTGTTGTTGCTGTTTGTTGTTGTTGTTCGTCATATTAAAGTAAATCAACAAAACAGCTATTCGCTGATTGTTATTAAAAACTGTTTGTGTATCATCAGGACTTAAGAGAATCTTCAAAAAATAACGGAACTGTAGCATCCAAATAGCAAAATTTCAAAAAAGTTTTGTTTAGAATTTGTTTAGGTTTTTTTTTAGGACATATTCTAATCGGTCCACTTCGTTGTTTTTATAGCTAACATCACGATTCTAGCATGCTGTTGCTGTTCTAGGATGCTGTTAAAATATGTGTTCGATTAGTTGCCACAATCAATCGCGAAAAGGAGTTGTCGAGATGAAATCATTTCATCTCATTTCGAGTATTTTTCATAGGAAAACAGAGTACTACTTTGACGAACATGTAAAAAATTTCAAACATATTTCACAGCTATAGTTTTTTTGTATGTCGATTCTTGTGAAATTTCACATGAAACTGAACGGAGTGCAAGACTTTATGAAAACAAATGTATTGCCTGTTTCAAAAGAGAAGAACATTTTCGCTCATGTTTTAGAATAAGAATATAATCTTGAGAGTGTTCTTACTTCTTATTGATCGACATTTAAAATAAAATTGAATAATCTCTGAGCAGAAAAATATATAAAAAAAATTAATGTATATTCCTGAATTTTGTTGTTCATCTGCAACTGCGCTGCGGAAGTACTGAATTTTATTTTTCAAAATCAACCAATCAAAATCGAAAAAAAAATGTATGGCAGAAAGCATGATAACTCCAAGGTAGTATTGACGTTTCTGTTGGAAACGGACTTTTGTCAAAAAATATAACAAGAAAGAGAGCGCTCACAATCCGTCATTGCATACAATTAATTTTCACTGGTCACATTCAGCGTAGTCAACAGTTGGCATACTGTTAAGTCAAAACTTGATGCACATAAATATGAAGTTGCACATTAAAATTCATTTAAAAATAGAAAATTTTTTATTTGTTGGTAAAATTTCCATTGGTATTTGATACAAAGCTTGACATTTCATAAACTTGACAACTGTTCTGAAACTTTAATACCGATAACAGTGCTCACCGATGTGTTGCTCTCACAACAGTTGACACAGCTGAATGCGGCCAACGCATATAACGTAAGCGTATATATCGATGGTTAAGCTCACTAAAGTGATAAGTGAAAAATTTCAAATGTTCAGGAACGTCGATTTTGTTTTTGAATTTCAATGCATCTCAATATAAAACACTAATTTTAACTGTGTACTGACACGCATACATTGGCTATGAATTTTTAATAAATTTACACAATGTAGATATTATATTGATGGATTTAAAAATGCAATATACCTATTTTCGTCAAAAGGTCACTTATCACTTTAGTGCGCTTAACCATCGATATATTCTCAAGAGTTCATTTACTTTTAGCTGAGAGAATCAACACTTGTCAATAATACCTGGTAAAATTATTATATCATGGTCAGAAAGTAATTTGTCAGCCGGAATTTCACTTCACAATTTTTTCTTGAGAAAATAATTTATATTTTATGTAATTCGTTTTTGATTTCTTTCTCAAGGTGCAGGTTGCTGCAGGCCGTCGGTGCAACACCGTACTTCTGCGATAATTTGTTCTGAATGTTTGAACAAAAAACAAAAACTATTCGAAAAAACAAAAAGTTCAGCTAATTGTAAAAAAAGAGCAATAAATAACGCTCGAAAAATTAAACTAAAAACTGTTCTTCTCTTTTGAAACAGGCTATATTGCAAATTAAAAGTTTTCTATATTTTATTAAAAAATTCACTATGCATAGTATTTTCTTCAATAAAAACAAATCTTTTCTCAAAAACAAAAAGTTTTCTTCTCTAAAAACGATGTATTTTAATATATTTCTGTTTTTCATGGAAGCTTTTAACTATTTTTAGGAAACATCAGTAGCGTAGCAAGGGGGGGGCGGGGGGGGCGGTCCGCCCCGGGTACACACCAACATGGGGTGTAAAATTTGGCAAAAGAACTTTTTACCACATAATTTTTGATTTTTTTTACTAAAAAGAACACACCTCAATGACTTCGGTTTTATATTTGAATATCAAGAGGGTGCAAAAGTGAATGAAAATATTTTTTACCATCACCAGGACTTGGTTTTTATTGAAACAAACTTTAACTTTATATTAAACTTTGTTCAATATTAACGCTCACACTTAAACCCAAGTCAATTCCATATGTACTTTTCGTTAGTTAGGGGTGCAATTAACAAACAAATTATATTTAAATTTTCATAATATTAAGATGGAGTACAAAAGTAAAAATTTAAAAACATTTTTTTATATTCCATTAAGTTTTATAAAAAAGCACTTTTTTACATCTTGTATTCTGGTTAAGAAGTGTTCAAACTTGCTAGCATAGTACACATTTCTAAAACCATTAAGTTTCGAAAACTTGCATGATTTTCAGAGTATGATGAATAGAGGCGTCAGTTGTTTTGTAAGCAATACATTTCTCCAGAACTTTTCAGAAAAACATGTTCATGTCATAAATGTCAAAAATAAAAATATACTTTATGATTTTGTGATTACTAAGTTCTGAGACTATATATCATGAAACAAACCTCATTTACAGCTTTTAACCTGCTAGAACGTAATTTTGAATAGTAATATGTTTTGGGTGCACTGTTACATAAAACTACTAGTTTAAAAATCATTACTAAACTTTTTACTTGCTTAAAAATTTCTAAAAAATTAAATTGATTTAAATTCATTACATTTTTTATTTAAATTAAATAAATGGCGTTCTATGACAATTTATTGCGTTCTGACTTTTTTTTTATTTTATTTTGCAGATGTCTATTAAATATTTTAAGATGGTTTTCTGAATCCTTTATTTTACTAAAATAATTATTATTACGTTCGAACCATCCAACAAAAACTATCAAAAATACAGTTTTAAGAGAAGATAAGATGCACAGTTCCTTAAAAATTATTCTAATTATTAAAATTAAATTTTATTCTCAATCACCGAATATGAAGAATCAACAGATTTCTTGGAATTGATTTCTTGTTCAACCTGGGCAAGTTTGCTTTGGGAATTATGTAGATAATGAGAATGAAAAAAAATTCTGATATCAATTTGGTATCACTGTAATATTGTAATATATAAAGCAGTCAAATGTTACAGACCTCAATCTTGTCTATAAAAGTCCAAGCGGAGATTAATATAGATACACTGAGAAAAAAAACTTACCTTAAAATAAAACAAAAAAATATTAAAATAAAAATTTAAGGCCTTTGCGTTTCTACAAAACAATATTTAAAACAAGTGTGTTTAATTTTCACCTACCTATAAACTCCTTCCTTTTTTTTTTCTCTTATTATGTTTTTGAAAAAACAAACGAAAATTTGAATTCAATGAAAATTTTTGAATTGGTTTGACAAATATCGAACACATGATAAAATAAAAACTAATTAATATTATAAATATTAAAATATTTCAAATGCAAACTTCATAGAATGGAGTTAACATTTGGTATTCGGAAGGTCCCGGGGGTAGCTGGATGAGAATCTGGTGCTAAAACTCGGAAAAGTTAAAAAAATGGCATCGAAATATGCTTTAAAACATGTGTTTTGAATTTTAAAATTTTCGTTTTAAATCTGTTTAATTTTAATGAATTTGTTTCAAGCTCTATTTCAAAAACAAATTCGTTAGATATGAACACAAATTCATTTAAAAATTCATTTTAACACATTTCTCCCTCAGTGTACTATTTTTTTTTTTGAAAATGCTATAAAATGATGTCTCCGAAATGTTCAATTGTTGAGAACGACGGTGAATTGATGTTGATGCCGCTTCACGCACACTTTCTGCCACAGCAGCAATATTCTCGGGTGTAGGCACTGTTTTTGGCTTATCACGCTTGGGTTTATCGAAGAGGATGCCAGTTTCTTTCACTTTTTTCACAAGATAACGAACATACGGAGCTGACGGTGCTTCTGTTCTTCCAAAATCCGTAAGCAATTTTCGAACACATTCTGCAACATTACCATGATTTTCAAAGTAATGTCGCAATACTTCCCAGCGTTGTTCAAGCGTATCCACAACCATGTTCGTTCAGCGGAAGGATAAAACTAATTATCTGTCAAATCAGACATATTCTTAGTGTCACCATTCACGAAATAAGCATTAGTTGAAAAAAAAAAAACGTTAGATGGCGGACCCTTTATAAAGAAATTGATAAAAATTATGAAAACTTTTTATAAATGAATTTATTATTTTATATTAATTTTTCATTTAAATTTTATGTAGAAAATGGGGGTTGATTTCGAAAAAATATTTATATTAATAGTTATTCAGGGTCACTATCGAAAATTTGTCAACGGTTTGCTTCTAGGTTCTATTTTTTCTTCAATTATGCAAAATTTTTCGTAAATTTTTAAAAGTTTTCTATATTAAACTAACTTAAGTTTTTATATTATGATATTGTGTGGGTTACTGATAGTAAATTTTTCTCTCACAACTTATAAGCCCGGTAGACAAAAATATTGGGACAATTATATCTTACTTCTTTTATCAAATATTCATGCATAGCATAGTTTTGTTTATTTTTTTAATCTCTTCTAAAATATGTCATTTTGGTTGAGGTTGATTCGAAAATATGTAGTAAGATTCATCGCCTTATTTTATAAAAAAAATCTTCTATAGGGGTGCACAATTTAGTTTCCGCCCCGGGTGCGACCAACCCTAGCTACGCCACTGGGAAACATTAAGAGAAAAGCATTCTCAGAAGCAAAGTCTACACCATTTTTGTATAAATATGCCTTTTTTTTATCATATTCCGAGAAACATTTTTTTGAGCGTGAATCATTTTGAACTTGAAATTTTCGCTGTTTGTTACAAATATTATGTTATTTCTATAATGTTTTGCCATGTTTAGCCTAAGAGCCTAGATTTTAGACATTTTTACAATTTAGCTTTTAAAAAATTTGACTGCTTTTGGCTTCAGTTTGTTATTATATAAATTTGTGTTCTTATATCAAAATATCTACATGTCCTTTAAGATTAATTATGTGGTCATTGAGGAGTCAGGAAGGTCAAACAATTTAGCTTCTTGAAAACTTTTTTACAAACCAGGTAATTTTAGCATAACATAACTAAATGAATCGTTTATTTCAGAAACAACATTAGTAAATTTTTTTTCAAACACAGCTTTTTTGTTGCAAACGCTTCTTTAAAGGTAGACCCACAATCTGAGTAAAATGCACACACAGTGTACTTCTTTCTCTCAAAGCAATCTCTCGTTGTCTTCGTTTTTTACTAAAGCAACATTTTTTTTGTGAATTACATAGTTTTTATTGATTCCTGAAAAATTCAATTTGAGTGACTTATGTTGTTTCTGAAATAAACGATTCAAATACAAACTAGCCAATGGAACCTAAATGTATTTTTTTCATGGGGTGTAGTGTTCGGGTTTAATTACGTGAGAAGAAGTGTGATCATATGTGCGGTTTAAAGCGCGATTATATATTTTTATATATTGTTTTTTTTTAAAGGCTCTGCCTAATAGTTTGTCGGCGCTTAAAAACGCCTCTGGCTCTATTTTACTTATGTTTAACAACCTGAGCAAATGCATGCTCGAAGGTGAAAACAGCCGATGTAAGCTATTGAAGTGATTGATTTATTTCGAGGTTTGCACCTCCTTAAAAAGTAAAGTAACAGGATTTGATAATAGTTAAATTAAGTTTAAATTAATAAATATATATTATAACTTAAATAAATAAATAGAGTTTTAAATTTATACAAACAAAAGTTGAGTTGATACTGCTGTGAGTATAAACAACAGCTAGTGATGTGCGTATAATTAGTGTGATATTGCAAAGCGGTTTAGGGTACTCTACAAGGAGTAGAAGAATTTAATTTATTTTATCTACACGCATAGAAAAAAAAAGTTTATCGCCAGTTTGCTGCAAACGAACTTCGTTTGTCGTGCTTCAAATCATTGTTTATAAACGTTTGAACAGTTGGCATAATAATGGTTAGTTGCGGGAAACACGTTATTTAGTTGCAAGAAATTCATGTTGTTTGTCATAAACGGCAGTGATTTTTAAATTGCAGCAACCGAAAAATTTTTTTTTTTCCAACAGAAAACTTCGTTTGCAGGAAAAAAATTAATTTGTTATAAGCGAATAGTTCTCAACTGACAAAAAAAGTTGCTTGATTTCGGTGATGAAAAGTGTTTAATATTTGCCATCAACGAAAAGAAAGTATTCTAAGAGTGTGAACAAACAGACACACAACTGTGGATCACATGCGCTACACAGCTCGCTTTCGTTGATGACAAATGTTAAATATTTGCCATAAACGAAAAAACAAGAATGTGTTACAGTTTAAGTAAGCGCAGCCACACAAGTGGCATCTCGCCTGTACCTTTGTTGTTGTTTTAATAATAGTCAGTTGCGGAAAACGCGTTATTTTGTTGCAAGAAATTAATGTCGATTGCCATTAACGAAGTTGTTTTTAAATTTCAGCAACCGAAAAATTTGTTTTGTTCAACTGAAAACTTAATTTGTAGAAAAAAGATCCATTTATTTATGACATACATATTTGTAATCTAAAAAAAACATTCTACACAATATCTCACAATAGCTCAATGGAAGCATGCTAGACTGTCACGCGGAAGACGTGGGTTCGAATCTTGGCTCTGTAAGTATCAAAAATTTTAATTTAATTATTGAAATTCTAATTCTGTTTCATTAACTGCTTTGTCAAAAATAAACGTCAAAATAAGAATAATAAAAATAATAATAAAAAACATAAATTGAAAAAAAAAAAAAAATTTAGTGTTCATGTTGGGAATTGAACCCAGGTCACTCAAGTTCCTAGACTCGAACGCCAGCGGCTAAACTTGAACTCCCAAAACAATGATAAAATTTCATTAAGTTCGATGTTTCAAGCAAGAAAATTTTTAAGTTGATGATAACTGACTACTCGTTTGCAGCAAATACAGTTCGCAAACGAAGTATAGTTGGTGAATTTTTCGGTTACGGTAAACAAAAAATTTCTTTGCGTGTACACTTAGAAAAAACCACATACCTTGCTCCGGTAAAAAATTTCTCTATTTTCGATGATAGTAATTTTCTCTTTTTCAAATAAAATTTTCTTCAATTAGAATAAATTTTCACATATTCGAAGAAATATTTCTTTACTTCTAGGAAATGGAAATATTTCAATGTCTCTAATAATGAGAAGTATTTTTCTCGCACAAAAAATTTCTCAATTATAGAGCAAAATTTATTGAAAATGAAAAACTTTTCTTATATTTTGATAAAAAATTCACTATGAGAAGTATTTTCTTCAATAAAAACAAATCTTTTCTCAAAAATAAAAAGTATTTTTCTCTAAAAACGATATATTTTCATATATTTTTCTTTTTCATGGAAGCTTGTTATCATTATTAGAGAATTTTTTGTATCGCAATTAGATAAAAGCATTCCCTGGAGCAGAGTCTATACCATTTTTCTCTAAATATGATGCCATTTTTATCATATTCCGAGAAACTTTTTTCTGAGTGTACATTCCTTATTTAAATATGACCGTCCTTTTTGACGGTTAGTGTTATTAAGTACGCAGTTTGTGGATTTTTGTGAGTTATAGGCGACTGGGACTCATTTACTGCTCTTTTATGTTGATTTTTAGGTGTTTACATTTTAGGATATATATTTAATTTTTATACCCCCACGCGTACTGCGTAAGGGGTATATTAATTTTGTCACGACTGTGTTACGCCAAAAAGGAGGCGTGGTAGGTATAGAAAAGTATATATATTCTTGATCAGCATCACCACCTGAGTTGATTTAGTCATGTCTGTCTGTCTGTCCGTCTGGCCGTCTGTCTGTGGACACGATTACAGCCGTAATCGTTCAAGCCGTCGTAATGAAATTCGGTGTTTGAGCTTTGTTTTCAAAATTGAAAACTCTATAAAGGGGCTAATATTAAATTTTTAAAACTGAAACTCAGTCTTAGAGTATTGTTAGTCAAAACTGAGGTGTGTTGAGAAAATGGGCATCATACACATACTACCATGCCCACCTCCCATACAACCCCAAAATTAAGAACTTTATAAAAATGCTTATATTTAAGCTGCAGGAAAACAATTTGTTGTGTATGTATTTCAGACACAAAAATAACAAAATCTTTTAAAATCTCATACAAAAAGCTCTCCAATTTAAGATTCTTTTACCCTTAAGGATCAGCCGTGGGGGTATTTTAACTTTGGCCAAGTCGAAGATATACCTTACTAGTTTCATTTTCAGTTATTGAGTCTATGAATTAATTTTTTGCATGGGCGATTTTCACCAATTTTAAATAATTTTACTATTGTTAATGCGATGAGCTTTTTAAAAAATGATATAAAACCTCTGTTTTCTGCTTACGTTCTGATTTCTGTTCTTCTGTCATTAAATTCGCCGATTAATAAACTGATTGAATAATTTTGTGCCAGTCAAATGCAATGTTTTTTTGCTTTTCCTTCTTATTTCTCTGTTAAATAAGCTTTTAATAATAAACACATAAATATATATATTTTATTTGAAAACCTTGGTGCATTCTATCTTTTACAACTTTCTCATAAAATTCCATATATTTTTTTTTTCGCCTCACCTTCTTTTGTGTTTTATGCAAAGCAGAATGTTTTTACTTAAATTAAAACAAACGATTTATAAATACATGGCATAACTTATTATTGTGGTCCAATTTGCCCCAATCAATCGCATTATCATAATTCATTGTGATGCTCAGTTTATGAGTTAAACTGCCGAAAGACTTTTATGAAGCAACTTAAGTATTTTAAATGTGCCATGTTAGGCTAACCGCCGCTGATGTTAACAAATTAACTGTTTAGCTAAACATGAGGTAAATATTTACACGCAACGTTAGTGAGATTCAGACGAGAGACCTAATCGAGAGACTTCATTAATTTTCCATAAAGCTTAGCCTAACTTAAATGTATGTATTGGAATGCAATAATAATTAAGCAAATTCCAACATCGAAACAACACATAATCACAACAACAAGAACAACATGTAGAAAAAATGTTTAAAATACGCTCCATCATTCACTAAATAGGTCGCAATCTAAGTTTAAAACTTGCAACATATGCGCTGCTGTTAAATACCTGGCAGCACTGTAAATTATGAAACATGATCGAGATTTTGTGTTGTACAACAGGCGCGTGTGCGCAGCAGCTCAGTCTCAGTGGCGCCTTGGCCATATATCTCTAAAATAATAATGCTTATAAATAAAATTGAAAAAAAACAAAAGCCAAACAAAAAAAAAAAAAAAAAAAAAATCCAGTGCCCACCTCTTTGAAATATATCATAAATCATCTTTCTTTTTTTTCCAGAGTTCTATAGACTGATCAAATATCACTTTTCTAACGCCATTAAAAGTTTTTTTAATGTTAGCCTTTTTTCTACTCTAAACAGTGTTTTTGTGTTCATGTGCTCTGTGGTAGATGTGTTGGTAGATGAGCTCAAAGTCTTGTCAAACATGACAACGCAAACATAATTATTTTTTTATGATTTTTTTTTCATTTATTGTTTGGCTCTTTCTCAAATTGATGTTGTGCTGATCTTCAGTCATTATAAGATCGGCTAGAAGACATCACTTGACGCCACACTGAAAACCAAATGTTTATAATAAACACCTTTTGACCCAAAATGAGTTTGTAAAAAATTATAGATTTTTGATTTATTATCCTTAGAAAATGTCGCATCCTTTTTGTAAGCGTTGCAAGGTGTTTTACTTGTATTCATGAGAAGTGCTGCACTGTGCATTATCAGCAGTTGCATGACTTTTTTAAAAAATTCAATTTCTCTAAAAGCCATACTTCATCGCTTGATCCTTGCCACTGATGTTGATGACGTGGCATCATTTTGTACAGCGCCATTGTTTGTAAATATTGTGATCTTGTCAAATGATCATGTTTTGATCTGGTTGTCTGTCATTTGACCACCTTTAATTGTTGTTGTCATGACTTGCATGTCCTCTGGCAGCGAGGAGAGCCAAGCTGCAACTTTGGAGAATGCATTCTCGTTACTATGCAACAAGATATCGTGCTGAATATTTGCATTTTTAATAGCTTCATATTTATTTTAATTTTTTTACAATTCAATGAGCGGAAATATTTATTTTATTGTTTTGCTGATAAAATATTTCACGGAAACATGTTGAAGCGCACGCAATGAATCAATCAATCAATTTGTTCATGAATGCGTTCAGGTGTTTTTTTATACAGTGTGTGTATATGTGTGTGTTTGTGTATGTTGTGGAGGGTACAAAGCTGCATCTGATGAATTTTAAATTTTGACATGCAACAAAAAATTGCGGAATGTGTTTAAAAAAATAGACACGCGTCACCAAATGGACAAAATTAAAAAGATCCTGTTGATGTAGTTTGTTGTTTTGTTATATGCAGGAATCAAATGAGTTTAAAAAACAAAGAACAAATTGTTTAGTTTATTAAGTAATTTTTAAAAAAATTATACCAGAGGCAGATTCGACAAGGACTATTCATAGAACCAAATAAAATGAGAATAATTAAAGTTATTTGGGGAATCGAATTTTATTCCAACTTTCTTGTTAGTTCCATTTATAATAGTTTTTACTGTTATAACAAAGAAACTGGGAAGATATGTCAAATTGATCTTGGTGCTATGCGTTGTGATTTATGACTTCAGATATGACTTTACTTGTGTGAACAAGCATGTGAGTACTTTTAATCAATCGAAGCCAGAAGCAGTTTTCCAAATCTTTCTTGAAATTGCTAAGAGACGTTTTTGAAAAAGTTGTCTCCGTTTTTTTTTTTTTTCATTCTTTAGAAATTTATGAAGTGTTGGCTACACAATCCAAATCCAATTAAGAACTTAACTTATGCTGGCCAAATAAAGTCTACATTTATAATTTATTGCCTTAATGCAGATGATACAACCTTCAAAGTTAACACAGCTCTATATCATTTTGACAAATGAGCTAAAAACTAGAAACTATTTTTTAAAATTTCCAATATCGATGATGACTTCATGAGGGGGGCAATTAAAACTTCAAACTTGTTGTAGACTTCCAGCACCAAATGCGGGCAGATGTTTAATATAGACGTGGATAAAAAATAGAGAATTGATTGGCTGGAAATGCAACACATAGCAAGAGGAATCGCTACAAGTCCAACATCAACAATAATGTCAGCAACGCATCCATCGGGGCGCAGGAAACCATTAGTGATGAAGTTGTGCGTAACACGCGTTCGTTCCTTCACAGCAGCAATACCAGCAACAACAACAACATCTTTATCAGCAGGCATTTGATGAATTATATTTAACAAATTGAGTTATGGTCACAACAAAATAATCGGCCAGCTAAGTGCTGCTCATGTAGGCGGCTATTAAGTTCGATGTTGTAGGCATGTAGGTGGTTAGCAATAAACGCTGTCAATAGCTTAAGTCAAGAAATGGACAATGTGTGTCTTATAAAAAAATGACAAGAAATGAGCTGATGCTGACTGCTGAGAATGTGGGTGCATAATTAGTGGCTTAGCGACAGCGGTATAGAAGCATATTTTGGCAAAACCAGGCAGCACTTAACAAATACCTGTCGAATTCAAAAAACCCTCGAATAAAAAAAATATGCATTTAAAATTAAATCAATCAAATCAATTCTTCATTCTCATTCTATTAACAACTAGTAAACGTTGATCCAAACCTAAATGCTTAACCCTATCGATTCCTTTTTATAGTCGTTTTGAATTTATGTGAGACACTTATTTGAACGTTCCACCAACAAAACAGTCACAAAAGCGCGCAACAATAAATAAATCTTAATACTCGGCAGGATGTGGTTGTTGCTGTTGGTTGGTGGTCGTCACTGCAGCTCGTGGTACATACAAGAGTTGGTGTTAATAATTTGTTGAACAACCTCGCTAAATGAGTAATTAAACATTTTGGTAAACAAGACCACGTCGGAGACCATTTAGCGCAAAATGCGCTGCTTATGAATGAATTATGAGTTTTTGGCCAAGTTTTCAGTTTAATTTTTTCACCACTTGCTTCGAACTGGATATCGAGCATGATTTGTGTTGTATCGGCTGTGGTCGGTTGAGTGTTTGGATGCTTGCTTTTGCTAAAATATGCGGCATCAGCAAGGATTTCGATTCAATATCGTGCCAGCGTAGTAGTGCTTGAGTTGGGTTTGGCTAAGCAGTTATTTAAGGCAAGTTGCAACACTCACATCTCTAGGTTACACTAAAAATTGGTTACTCAATAATTTCCTCAATGGTTATTGAACTAAGAATTAAAATAAAGTGTTTAAGATTGAAGTTATGATTGATGTGGCGGCCGTAGTTGTGCATGCTTAATGTATGGCGTCCGAGCAAAGTAATCGCGAGTTCAATACTCACCTCGGGCAAAAGTTTTTTTCAATAGAAACATAGTTATCAGATCGGCCGTCATCAGCTGTAGAGAATGTCAAACTTCAAAGAGAAAGCAATGACATGTAAAGCTTATTCAGAACATTGATTTAAGCCTTAGATCCAGTTCTCGGTCAATTGTATGCAAGTATTTAATAACACACACAACACAATTGCTCAAAAGAAGCAATTCTAAAGAGTTGAGAAATGTAAAAAAAATGTTATTTTTTTATTTGGTCTAAACTATCTCCTGCAAGAGTAATACTGTCATCTGTTCTCTTTCATATTATTTCATATTAGTTTAAGAGAGTTTTGTTATAAGAGCATTCCTGTGAAGACGCTGTAACTTACAAGCCATTTCTTACAGACTTCTACAAGACTTCAGCTATCAGAGCCAAAGTCTGAAGAGTCTTAGCTTTATAGATTAAGTATTATAGACATCTTTAAGGCATTTTAACAGAGTTCTGATCTGATGCACTGTTCTCTTTTACATCGCAGCTAAAAAAGAAAAAAGTTAAATAAAGTGAACCAAATTATATAAAACTAGCAGGCCACAGTCGTCCGAGGCTACGCCACGGACATTTTCTCTTTATCAATAATACCTTTGTATATTTGAAAAATTTTAATAATCAGAAAAGTTAATATATTTGCATATTATTTGTATTTGAAAGCAAATTATATTAAATAGTATAATGATAATAAAGTGAAGATATTTTAATTTAAGTTATTTAATACTTCAGTATTAACAACGTTTTTTGATTCATTGGCATTATCAGAAATAAGAAAAATCTGCTTTTCTGCTGTACCGACTGGTTTACCATAATCTACTTCTACGTTTTTCAAAGTTTTTTATTAAATATTTATTATACTCCACCCGCAAAGCGTAACGGGCACAATAATTTTGTCACAAAATTTTTTTCACCACCATGAGTCGATTAAGCCATGTCCGTCTGTCTATCTGTTCATTCGTTTGTCCACACGATTACAGCCGTCTCTTTATTGCAAATCTCTTTAAAGTCCATAATGAAATAATTTTCATGATTTGAGATTTGTCGTACAGTGGTACTCCAGTTTAACGAAAGATATAATGTCCAGGGTCGTTCGGTAAATCGAAAAGTTCATTAAATCGGAATACTTTTTTCGAGTTTTTAATCATATAACAAAGCTAATAAATTTGTCAACTTGAAACAAATATCCTTACATTTTTTGTTTTAATTATGCACTCCAATAAAGTTGAATTTTTGAACTTGTTTTAGGTATTATTAAATGTTTAGAAAGCTGCTGATTAAAATCTGTTCACACTCCAAATGAAAAATCCAAGATTATGTCAATACATTCCTATAATGTTTTTTTAAAAAGGAAACCCTTCAATATGTATATTAGCCCGAAGGGACTATTTGAGAATAAGATAAGTAAATATATATTAATGTTATTACAAATTCAAAAACAAACGAAGCGAGCTCAGAGAAGCAAATGTTGTTAAATAGAATACCTACAATTTTAAATGTTCGCAATATAGAGTCAACAACACTAAATAAGGGTTCGTTATATTGGAAGTTCAAAACCTTCATAATTTATACAAAAACTAATGTGTTCAATTGAAAGATCATACATAAGTCTTGTTTTCTTGTTAAATAAAACGTACTCTGAGTTTGAAATATGAAAAATTGGAAAAAAAATATAAGACTTCGGGCAAGTCGAAGATAATTTTTTTATGGTTTTATTTTTTATTTGTCTTTTATTCATCATTAAAGTGATGAATTAAACTATATTCCTATGTATATATTCCTCACTTTATATTCCATAAAGTTTTTTAAAAAAGCTTTTGTACTTCAAATATTCATCTTAAAAAGTGTTCAAACATGCTAGTTTAGTAGACATTTCATCCAATATCCCAGCAAAATTTTTTGTTAGGTCTTGTTTTTTAATCGATTCTAAAATGCATTACATAAATGCTAATGCAAGAACTTAAATTTAATCCGTAATAAATTCACGGCAATGCATTCACATCAACTTGAAAGTTGTTATTCAAGTATTAATTTCGTGAAATCAATTATAAACCAACCGTTTTAAGCGCTTAATCTTTTCAAGTGACAGGCTTACGATTACCTCTAATGACTGGCTATATAAAAATAATGGGTTTAGTAAGCGAGAGGGTAAGCGATGAATGAAATTTTCTGGATTACTTTTTCGATTATATGTAAGCGAAGATTTTGCTGGGATGTTCTCCAGCAATACATTTCTCCAGAGCTTTTTAGAAAAACGTGCTCGTGTCAGTAATGTCAGGAATAAAAATATACTTTATAATTTTGTGATTACTAAGTTCTAAGACTATACATCGACAAACAAACCTTATTTGCAGCTCATAACCTGCTAGAACACAATTTTTAATAGTAATATGTTTTTCGGTGTCCTGTTACATAAAACAATTTAAAAGCTCAATTTATTAACTACTTCAAAATTTCTAAAAAAAAAAATGAAATTGATTAAAATTCATTACATTTTGTATTTAAATTAAATAAATGGCGTTTAATAACAATTTTATGGCGTTCTGATGTATTTTCAATTTATTTTGAAAATGTCTATTTAAAACTCTAAGATGGTTTCCTATTTCCTTTAATTTACTAAAATACATATTATTTACATATTATTCTGTTCAAATCAACTAACAAAAACTGTCAAAGATACAGTTTTTAAGAAAAAACTATTCTAAAAATTATTCTAATTTTCATGACTCTTGACCTTGTTCTCCCAGAGCAAGTTTGCTTTGGGAATTATGTAGATAATGACTTTGAAACAAATTTCTGATATCAATTTGTTATCACTGTGATATTTATGGTCGAGAATAAGGCAGTCAAATGTTACAGACCTCAGTCTTGTCTATTAAAGTCGAAGCTAAAATGTATAAAGAGTACTATAAAGAAATTTATAAAAATTAGAAAAAAAGTTTTTTAATTTAATTTTAATATTTTTTCTAATTTTCACTTAATTTTTATATAGAAACGTGGATTGATTTCGAAAAAAACATTTAAATTGATAGTTATTCAGGGTCACTGAGGGAAAATTTGTTAACGTTTTACTTCCCGGTCCTATTTTTTCCTCAATTATGCAAAATTATTCAAAATAGATCTTTGGGGATTTACTCACTATTGCTAGTCAAAATTTTGCGTAAACAAAACATTTTTGAAAAATTCCTTGATTGCGGAAAATTTTTCAGTTTTGTATAAGTTACCAAATTAATTTTCAAATGATATCATATATATTAATATCGATGAGATTAATTTTGTATATTGTTACCTACTTTTATAAATAATACAATGAATTTGAATATATCTGTTTACTCATTTGCACTTAAACAAAATAATCATAACAGCAAATTATTATTTAAAAAAATTATATTAATTTCGTAGTACTTTTTAAGCATTGCTTTTATGAGGTTAAGTATAACCTTCTTAAAGGGTGCACAATTTAGTTTCCGGCCCGGGTGCCAGCAACCCTAGCTACGCCACTGCCTCACTCCGATTGCAGTCGTGAAAGTCATGCAAATAATTGCATGCTAAATTTACCAACAATTTCCTCTTTGCTGCTCTTGCTCTCCTAGCGCGGAGCATCGCTCTTGCATTTTCTGTTAAACTTGTCAAACTTGTTTTACGTCGAGGCATTTATTTGTAGTTAAGGGAAATACGAACACTTCATTTTTCAAACTTTTAATTTATCTTTAATCTATACAAAATATGCTATCACACTTGTGAATGCCGCATTTTGAAATATTAAAAAATTGGAAAACTACAATAATAATATGTGTAAAGAAATTGCATGCGGCGAAACAAATATGCACACATTGGTTTGCAGCTCATCATTCTACAGCAATAACAGCACAGCAAGGTTTATTTAACTTGTATTCCCATCACGTCAAAGAGCGCCAACTGCTTTTGGTTACTCTTCGAATGAGTTGGAGAGCGAGATCAATAAACTTTAAAGAGAAGGGTTGATAGCACATGTAGTTTAAACTCTCGTAACACAGACGCGTGAAAAGCAAGCGACCAAGCAATGCTTAGCATCGGTGGTAATTTCCTTAAAAAACTTAACAAATTAATTAAATATATTTATTGTTAAATTTTCTTAAATAAACCCCACCTATGGCATTCTGTAGCACAAATATGATATTTTAAAATTTTTTTCATAAAAATCGGTCCAGTAGTTTTGGAGTCATTGGTGCACTTAATATTTCCACTTCAATTTTATATAATAGTATAGATAACGTATGAAAAAACTAGTTTTTTGGTTGATAATCAAATGATGACAAAAAATAATTACACACATAGAAATTAAAATAGTACAACTTTTCGGCTTCGACTGAATTTTTTCAGGATTGTGTCGTAGCTAAGACTAGCCGTTAGAAAAATTTTTTCTCCCGTTTTTTTTTTGCCATAACTTTTGAAACGATGAGATGTAATAGGATAGATATCACTGTTGTAGTTTTTGATACGAAATTTTTGGTTTTGTAAGGTATGTCTTACCTTTCCGGATTTGGGATAGTCCTTCGAGTACAACTGTGTCCTTGGTTTAGTTAGATTGGTAAAAAAAACCGTGTTTTTCCGAATGTTCGATTTCGAGCTATTCTAAACCTTTTGGCACATCTTTTAATACGAAAACCAGTTCTTCTTACAACCAATGAAGAAAACTAAAGGTATTTAATGAGTTTTTAATTGTGGCAATTTAATTTGTTTAATTTATTTTATAATTCTTAAAGAACGTCTTCTTTAAGAATTAAGAGGTAGATTTTGTTGTTGTAGCAACCTGTTGCTTCATGAAATTTTTTGGCATTAAGCTCAAAATATAATTCTTAAAGAAGACGTTCTTTAAGAATTATAAAATAAATTAAAGGTATTTAAATTCTTCGTTAATAGTTCTCCTGCTACTTTCGGAGCCAAGTATTAGTTTTTATGTAATTAATCAATTTTTGAGAACTTGTAGTTTTTTCAAGTGAAAATTGGAAATTAAATTCACGGAACGAAATTTTCTGGTGTAAAAAGTGTAAACTTTAAACCTACATAAAAACTAATTTACATGTCAACTTTCAAAACGATAACACTAGTGTAACGGTTTTTATCTACCAGCATATTTTTAAAAATTCTTAATACTATGAAAAAACTATAAAATTGTCGTATCATAAAATTAATTTGAATTTTTCTTAAGAAAATCATAATTTATGGAAAAATTTATTAATTACACAGAAACTTATCCTCTGATCAGAAAGTATTATATGACCTTTTGACGTAGAATTTCATTACCTTTAGTTTTTTTCGTTGGTTGGTAAGACCGTGCAACTAGTTTGCGAGATATCTTTATAAATAGACATGGCAAAAGGCTTAAAATCAGGGACCGTACCGGAAAAAGTCACATAGTAAGTAACTGTTATTTTTTAACTTTTATTTTTCCGACAAAAATAAAAGTAATTGTGTGCCTTATATTTTTTCGGGCAATTATAACAGTTACTTTTGACTTTTATTTTATCGGTCAAAAATAACAGTTATTTTCTGCCTTTTATTTTGTTTGGTCAAAAATATCAGGCAATTTGTGTTTTTTCAAAGGCTGTTTTACCGACTAAAAAACTATTGATACCATTATTTTCGTCTCGTCAGTGCGCACAATTTACACATGGTAACAAAAGTTTTTTAATTGGTCAAGAGGCCTTTAAAAAACTACAAAGTGCCTGATATTTTTGACCGAAAAAATAAAAGTCACAAAATAACTGTTATGTTTGACCGATAAAATAAAGTCAAAAGTTACCGTTATTTTTGTCAGAAAAAATAAAAGGCAAAAAATAACAGTTAATTTTTTACTTTTATAGAATCAGTCGAAAATTTAAAACGCACTTAATATTCATGAAGCTGAGGCCATTTGTATCATAATTGTTTATTTGAAAAAGTCCAATATTTTCATTGTGTCTTTTTCATTTAAAAATTGTAAAATAACAGTTATTTTCGGTCCCTGCTTAGAATAGATCAAAATCGGCCATTTGGAAAAACATGATTTTCTCAAAATTTTACGCCAATCTAACTAAACCAAAGACGCAGTTGTACTCGGGTGGCTCCCCCAAACCCGATAAGGTTGGTGTTATCGCAGAACCAAAATTGAACTACAACAGTGTATTTGGACATAAACTCTAACTTTTTTTATATATAGGGTTTTCCAATAAGAGGTGTTATTTTGATATTAAAAGAAAAATGCCATCTTTTGAAATATATGATCGGATGTTTATTTCATAATAAAGAGGAAGATATGCCGTTTATAATGAAAAACAACATCAGTCGAATGGCCACCACGATCACGCTTACAGGACCATATCCTTTTCATAAAATTTCAAAAATAACAAAAATCACATCGCAAGTGGCTGCCCTATGTCCTCGATAGACGACATACTTATTTCATATTTGAGGTCTTAAATCGACGCTGGGCTGTTGGCGTGGACCTTATCTTTCATGTGGCACCAAAGGAAGAAGTCGCCAGGTCAATTGTGATCACCTCTTCGAGAGATAACACGGTCCGGAAAGTTTTCCCGTAAAATAGCAATGGTTTCGTTGCTTGTGTGGCACGTAGTGCCGTCTTGTTGAAAGTAGACGTTGTCCAGATCGATACCATACAACTCCGGCCATACAACATACAAAAATCATTAATCATCTCTCGGTAGCGCAATCCATTCACCGTAACTGTTAATCTAACCTCATTTTCGAAAAAGTAAGGTCCAATGATCCCGCCGGACCATAAACCACATCAAACAGTCACACGCTGAAGATTGAGAGGATTCTCAACAATAACTCTTGGGATTTCCGAGCCCCAGATGCGACAATTTTGCTTGTTGACGCAGCCACCGAGGTGGAAATGAGCCTCGTCAGTCAAGATGATTTTTCGATGGAATTCCAGATAATTTTCATGCATTTCAAAGACCCAATCAGCAAAGACACGACGTTGTTGATGATCTGCCTTGACTTCTTGTGTTGACTGAACTTAATAAGCCTTAAGAACAGGGGTTGAAATAACAGTTATTTGAATTGTAGTTTTTTGTTCAAAAATATTTTGTTTTTGAACAGAACAAAAAAAAAAAAACAAGTAAAGAAAGTCTAAAGTCGGTCTAGGCCGACTATGAAATACCCTAAACCCACTTTTCAAAAATAAAAAAATTTTTATTGTAAATGGGCGTCTCCGTGGCCGGATGAAGCCTATATTTTAATTGCATTTAAATGGTGATGAAACATTTACACATACCTAGTTAAATTCCTGTAGCTCACAGTTAATGCCTTTATTGTGCTTTCGCTATGGGAGGTGGGCGTGTTCATAAACGGATTAATCCCAATTTTTGAACACACCTTAGTTTCGGTATAAAATACATACATGCCAAATTTAATTTCTCTATGACAAATATAACCTTATTTATTGAGTTTTAAAGTTTTTGGGTTGTATGGGAGGTAGGCGTGTCCGTATGCGGATGACGTCCATTTTTCAAAACCATCTTTGTCTTGTCATAAAAAACATTCGTGCCAAATTTTAGCTCAGTAGGTTAAACAGAGGCTTATTTATTGCGTTTTCAATTTTTAAGTTGTATGGGAGGTGGGCGTGTCCGTGAACGGATGACGTCCATTTTTTGAAAACATCTTTGTGTTTGTATAAAACACATACATATCAAATTTTATTGTTGTAGGCTAAATATGAGCTAAGTTATGCAGTTTTCAATTTTCGCGTTGTATGGGAGGTAGGCGTGTCCGTGGGCGGATGATGTCCATTTTTCAAAACTATCTTTGTTTTGTTATAAAAAATATATGTGTTAAATTTTAGCTCTGTAGGTTAAACAGAGGCTTATGTATTGTGTTTTCAATTTTTGGGTTGTATTGGAGGTGGGCGTGTCCGTGAACGGATGACGTCCATTTTTTGAAGGCATCTTTGTGTTTGTATAAAAAACATACATATCAAATTTTATTGCTGTAGACTAAATATGAGCTGAGTTATGCAGTTTTCAATTTTCGCTTTGTACCTTTGGGAGGTAGGCGTGTCCGTGGGCGGATTCCAAAAATATGCAATAGTGCAGATTCTTGGGTTCATGTGACTATGTGTACCAAGTTTCATTAAATTATCTCAACTCCTTCTTCTTATCCTGTGTATACGGACAACACACAGACGGACAGACGGACGGACGGACGGACGGACGGACATGGATAGCCCGACTCACGTGGTGACGCTGATCAAGAATATATATACTTTTCTATACCGGACTCGCTTCGTTCTATGCGTTACAAACGTTTGCACAAAGTTAATATACCCTGACCTTTCAGGTTTAGGGTATAATTATTCAAAAATTTTGTTCTGATTATGAACATAAAAGCATTGGTTTTAAATTTTTTTGCTCTTTGAAAAGCAAAAAAAATTTAACAAAATTTATTTTGTTCATTTGAAAAAGTTTGATATTAATTTTATTAAGTTTCAAAGAAATTCAGTCATTATTATTTTTTATATATTGGATAAATAATATGCTGTGTTGATAGGTAAACAGATGTTGCCTGGGTGATTTTCGGTTCGGGTATGAATAGTTATTAAAGAATAAAAAGGAGGCTAACGGTGTAGTTTAACTTATCACACCTTCAATTTCGAGTATTTTTTCTTGAGTAATTTAGTTCAAATAATGTTGAACAGCAAAATTAAAAATGCCAGAAATGATATTCTCGTGCCCGATTTAATCAAAATATAGTCTTACATATACGTATACGTTTTTATACAAAAATTTAACATAACAAATTCCTATAAAAAATTCACAAAATTCAAGGTGCAATCTTATCGTTGCTGCGTATGTATTTTTGACCATCACGGCTGAACCACTGAAGATATCCACCTTAAATTCACACCATATGTTTATGTGGTGCTCCGGAATATTTTGTTTTTTACACATGAATGACCAGTTTTTGTGCACTTTTTAGTTTTGATATAGAGTGATTTTATAATGCTGATCCTTGGGTCTATCCAAACATGTGTACCAAGTTTCATGCATAAAAGTCACTCAATAATTTTATCAACTCCTGCTACGCAATTAAGTATTGAAAGAAGCTTTTTAGCGTTAAAATTTATTTGAAATGACGATCGATCAAAATTATCGAAGGAATATCTGCAAGAAATATTATTAGTAAGGCTTAACAATAAAAATCTTAAAAAACATTAAATAAAATCAAAAACACAAGAAAAAGTCTCTTAATTAACTGTAACATAATTTTAGGATTTTTTTATATGACAAAATTACTTCTTCATTTATTTTATACCGAAGCCTTTTCTACCAATATATATTTTATAATTTCCTCCAGGTACGGGCACCATATTTGTTAGGTTTGCTTTCGCTTCCAATATGCGAACTTGAACGGGTTTTCAAACACTGATTTTAAGTCATAAAATAATTTTGATTTTTTTTAGCCAGTGAGCAATATATTTTGTTCAAAATTTTTTTGTTCTTAAATTGATTTTTATTTCTTAACAAAATTGTTTTTGTTCTGTGAACAATATTTATTTTTAGAACAGATTTTTTTTGTTCAATTTTTTTTTGATTAATTTTTGAACTTTTTATTTTGTTCTTTTTTGGATGCAATTCCTGCTTAAGACTCATGTCTTTATGCAAAATGCGGTGTAATGACGTTTGTGGAATGCCCAATTTCAAAGAACGATTTCTCAGTTCTTCTTGAGCAACGTGCACGGTTTTTATTCTTCACATCACTAACTTGTTCCAACAGCTCAAATTTTTACACCACTTTCTGTATTGCGGTCCGAAAAGGTGCTTCACGACGACCAAAAAATGCTATAGTTTTACGAACTGTGACTGCAAAATTTTCACCATTTTTGTAGGGAATTTTTATATTTTCAATGCGGTGTGAAGCGTGTATCGTTACTTATTTAGTAAGAACGTAAATTCTACTTGGCAAATATCAAAAAATAATAGCTTCAAAATAGCTTTCACAATATGAGTGTCAAAAAAATGTTTATTTGTATGAGCTTCCGTACTGTGTAAAAAATTAAGTTGTTTGCTGTTATACATATTAAATGATCGTTAGCTCAGTTTAGAATATAAATTTGCACTCATTCATTCCGTGAGTGTGCAAAGATTAATTTTTTGTTTTATTTCAGATCACAAATTTTATTTTATGATGACTTTATGATATGATAACTACTTATATAACTCGAAAGTTATCACTAACTTTAGAATTTTTGAATATTCGGTAACACAAATTTTTTTCATATCAAAAAGTAATCGAATTTGCTTGGGTTCTATTTTACACTCTTAGAGTTCTCTCTCATCAAATGCTGTCAATTCAGTTGCGTTCAGTGCATTCCCACCAAATATCTGAATAAAATTACTTAACTAACAGGATGCTAGCTAAAACTGACACCTCAGCAGTAGTAACAATAGCAGTATTACACGTAGCAGCAATATCCAAAAATAAACAACTCTAGTCCACAAAACCACACAAAACTTCACGAATTGTTGTGCCAAAGAAATTTTAATTTATGGAGAATTTGCAATAAATTAAATCATTACCTCGTTAGTGCGTAGATTTATTGCAAACATAATTCAGTGGACCCGCATATAAAACGAATAAACTATTCACCGAGACTATAACTGAACACACGCAGTTGCATTGCACTGGTCACATGGTCACGCGGTCATGGATCTTCATTTGCGTGCAGCATCGAAATAGTGCGCAGCTCATCTCTGCAGTCGCAGCAAAAAACTGTTTTCAAAAACTGTTTTATTCGCAATACTTGCAGCGTCCAACAAAGTGCGGAATATAAATGCACGGAAGTCAGTGTGGTTTTTGCTGCCGCTGCTGTGTTGCACACCTTCAATGCGACTATTATTGGATGCTATTGAATAGTAAAATCAATTGAATATGAATTGAATGGCTACCGCTTGGAATTTGTATGGAGTAGATTGGTTTTAGCATTTTGTGTGTAACAATTTTGCATGAAGTGTTTATTTTTTCTTAAAAATTTTCCATATTCTATTGAATTTTCAAGTGTTTGTGGCATATTTGCCGCACTGTTTGGTTGTATTGTGTGTTTTTGGGTGATGAACCCAGTGGCGTCAGTTGGTTGTTTGGGCTGACAGCTGCACGACTTATTGAGTTATGCGATTGCGGCTTGAATTTTGTGATAAATACCAAAAACTTATCTTATTAACTAATGTTATTGTGTTTTTCTTCTAATTGTTAATCTGCATAAAAATGTCACTCATACGCGATGGAGCACGGTTAAGTTAAGCAATAAAGTTAGGTATGTATGATTAAAATTGTGAAGAATTATTTGCAAAAAGATACAAATTAAAAATGAAACCATATTTAAATGCACACATTTAATGCTTCTTCTATCCGATATATGAAGTTATTAAGTTAAAAAGACTTCTCTGAAAATGTAATTCTCTGAAAATGTAATATTTTATTGAATTATTTTTGTTTACAATATTGCACAATATAGAAAAAAATCATTCATATTATATAAAAAAATATTATCTAGTTATTCAAACTAACACAAAATTAACGTAAAAATAATATTTATCAAATGTAAATGAAGCCATTTCATTAACATTTGCATTCAACTCATAAAGAATTTTTTATTTTCTCGAATTCTTGATGCAACTGGTAGAATTTTTTAATAAAATAAGCATTTAATAGCTTTAGAGTGAAGTACGTCACAAGCAAACATGTAAAAAATGAATTTTTATTTCGGAGAACATGTTAGTTCATGCATACTTTGACTTTGAGTTATATTAACTTAACAGTAATATTTGCTTACATTTACATAACAACAACTTACTGACACAACAACTAACGTTATGCTCGGTTAACTTATGCATTCCATCATTTGCAGCTACGCATATATCGCGTTATTCTTTATACGTTATATCATATCTAATTGCTTATAATTGGTGCATGTTACGTGAGCATCGTCATATGTTTGTTTGAACTAACAAAAATTGCTGTGTGGAGTCTTACCAAATATTTTGGAAAATAAAAAAGAACGAATACAAAATAAAATAAAACAAATGCTGAGTAACTATTTTAAGTCATGAGATATAAGCTGTTCGCTATATTAAACCACTTCAGCGGTATGTATCGGTAGCAGTCACTGCCGTACTAACAATTTTATCAAAATCAAAATCAAAATCAAAATCAAAATCAAAATCAAAATCAAAATCAAAATCAAAATCAAAATCAAAATCAAAATCAAAATCAAAATCAAAATCAAAATCAAAATCAAAATCAAAATCAAAATCAAAATCAAAATCAAAATCAAAATCAAAATCAAAATCAAAATCAAAATCAAAATCAAAATCAAAATCAAAATCAAAATCAAAATCAAAATCAAAATCAAAATCAAAATCAAAATCAAAATCAAAATCAAAATCAAAATCAAAATCAAAATCAAAATCAAAATCAAAATCAAAATCAAAATCAAAATCAAAATCAAAATCAAAATCAAAATCAAAATCAAAATCAAAATCAAAATCAAAATCAAAATCAAAATCAAAATCAAAATCAAAATCAAAATCAAAATCAAAATCAAAATCAAAATCAAAATCAAAATCAAAATCAAAATCAAAATCAAAATCAAAATCAAAATCAAAATCAAAATCAAAATCAAAATCAAAATCAAAATCAAAATCAAAATCAAAATCAAAATCAAAATCAAAATCAAAATCAAAATCAAAATCAAAATCAAAATCAAAATCAAAATCAAAATCAAAATCAAAATCAAAATCAAAATCAAAATCAAAATCAAAATCAAAATCAAAATCAAAATCAAAATCAAAATCAAAATCAAAATCAAAATCAAAATCAAAATCAAAATCAAAATCAAAATCAAAATCAAAATCAAAATCAAAATCAAAATCAAAATCAAAATCAAAATCAAAATCAAAATCAAAATCAAAATCAAAATCAAAATCAAAATCAAAATCAAAATCAAAATCAAAATCAAAATCAAAATCAAAATCAAAATCAAAATCAAAATCAAAATCAAAATCAAAATCAAAATCAAAATCAAAATCAAAATCAAAATCAAAATCAAAATCAAAATCAAAATCAAAATCAAAATCAAAATCAAAATCAAAATCAAAATCAAAATCAAAATCAAAATCAAAATCAAAATCAAAATCAAAATCAAAATCAAAATCAAAATCAAAATCAAAATCAAAATCAAAATCAAAATCAAAATCAAAATCAAAATCAAAATCAAAATCAAAATCAAAATCAAAATCAAAATCAAAATCAAAATCAAAATCAAAATCAAAATCAAAATCAAAATCAAAATCAAAATCAAAATCAAAATCAAAATCAAAATCAAAATCAAAATCAAAATCAAAATCAAAATCAAAATCAAAATCAAAATCAAAATCAAAATCAAAATCAAAATCAAAATCAAAATCAAAATCAAAATCAAAATCAAAATCAAAATCAAAATCAAAATCAAAATCAAAATCAAAATCAAAATCAAAATCAAAATCAAAATCAAAATCAAAATCAAAATCAAAATCAAAATCAAAATCAAAATCAAAATCAAAATCAAAATCAAAATCAAAATCAAAATCAAAATCAAAATCAAAATCAAAATCAAAATCAAAATCAAAATCAAAATCAAAATCGTTTTGACGAAGTGACTAGCACATAATTCCGGATTGTAGCGATCAATTCGTTTTTAGATTTGGATTTTTCCTACGGTATACACCACTCTGTGCGCCTCTGACAGAACACAGCAATGTTTTGTTTTTAAGATATTATTTATTTCATATTTATACCCTAAACCTGAAAGGTCAGGGTATATTAACTTTGTGCAAACGTTTGTAACGCATAGAGTCCGGTATAGAAAAGTATATATATTTTTGATCAGCGTCACCACGTGAGTCGAGCTATCCATGTCCGTCCGTCCGTCCGTCTGTCCGTCTGTGTGTTGTCCGTATGCACAGGATAAGAAGAAGGAGTTGAGATAATTGGATGAAACTTGATATATGTAGTCACATGAACCCAAGGATTTGCACTATTGAATATTTTTGGAATCCGCCCACGGACACGCCTACCTCCCATACAACGCAAAAACTGAAAACTGCATAACTCAGCTCATAATTAGCGTACAACAACAAAATTTGATATGTAAGTGTTTAATACAAACACAAAAATGTCTTCGAAAAATGGACGTCATCCGCTTACGGACACGCCCACTTCCCATACAACCTAAAAATTGAAAACGCAATAAATAAGCCTCTGTTTAACGAACGGAGCTAAAATTTGGCACATATGTTTTTTATAACAAAACAAAGATGGTTATGGAAAATGGACATCATCCGCCCACGGACACGCCAACCTCCCATACAACCCAAAAAGTTTAAAACTCAATAAATAAGGTTGTGTCTGTCAAAGAGAAATGAAATTTGGTATTTATGTATTTTATATCAAAACTAAGGTGTGTTCAAAAATTGGGAGTAATCCGTACATGAACACGCCCACCTCCCATAGCGAAAGCACAAAAGAGGCTTTAACTGTAAGCTACAGGAATAAAACTTGGTATGTGTAATTTTTCATCAACATTTAAATGCATATAAAATATAGGTTTCATCCGCCCACGGAGACGCCCATTTACAATAAAATTTTTTTTGTTTTTGAAAAGTAGGTTTTGGGTATTTCATAGTCGGCCTAGACCGACTTTAGACTTTCTTTACTTGTTTTTTTTTTAATTTAATCTTTCAATGTAAAATCTTTTGCTCTGAAAATTCATCTTAAAATATAAATCTAGCAGATTTTCTTGTCCAAAAAGCTAAAATATCTCCTTCTTTAAAAAAAAAACCTTTGAAGTTTAACTATTTCTTCCACCGCATGTGGCTTATATGTCATGTTCGTACTGAGTTAAACAAACATACATACAAGTGTAACAAAATTAATTTTTAGAATTTCATTGAATTCTTTGCTTTTTTGAAATCTTCTATTTTTTTGTTAATGCGTTTTGTTTATCTACCAATTAAACTTATAGCAAAAACCATGACAAGTTGAAGATGCAATTTTTCAAGCTGAACAAGGCTAAGCGTTCTTCTGTCATCAATTAAAAACTCCCGCACATTCACACCAGCAGTCTTTCAGTCCATCTGTCAGAGTGCAGCAATCGGAGCTCTAGCACAGCGCCATACTTTTGTGTGTGATTTTTGGATACGGTACATTGGGTGTTTATAGATCAAAGTGTTTGTAATTGGATTAACATACAAAAACTACAACTAGAAAATAAACAAATAAAATGGAGAAATAGAAAATGAAAATGAAAACAAGGCAAACGTTGCCAGATTGTTGAGAACAAAAAAAAAAAATTAATTATAAATCCAGTTGGAGATAGATTTGTTGATGTGTGGCCGTGATGTGCGAGTGTAATCGTACTGAAAATCAATGCAATGATTTACCTTTTAAGCCCGTATAAAGACAACATTATGGCGGAAAATGGCGCAATAAATGTAAGTGAGCAAAAATATTTTCAAAATAATTTTCTCATATAACTACTGAAAGAACTGAATTGTGGATTGAGATTTGAAGCATGTGATGAAATGCAGCACTGACTGCTTGTTAGCAATGCACAAAAAACCAATGTTTAACATCAAAGAAACTAGCTTGTTTTCACACATAAATTTTCCCAAACTGACAGTTTTGCCATGAATCAAATGGTCAAATGATTTTGATATGATATATAAACATTTTTGATATCTTTCAGTGGCATAAGAAAAAAAAAAAAAAAAAATACTTGCAAAAATTGCCAGCTAAAATATTCATAAGGTCAACATTTGAGTTGAGTTTTCATTTAAGTGTGCACAACATGACTTAGTGACATTTGTGACAGAAGACACCAACCCACTCACATACGGCAAGCCGGAATTCCGGCAAACAATTTCACCATTTCTCCAAACAAACACACCAACACATACATACAGTAAATGTGTACAACATGTTAAAGTTGTGCCATTTTGTTGAAAAAATACAAAATGACTGACAGTCGACCGAGTTATAAGAAAATCTTATAAAGAAAAAATGCAAACAATGTGTGAGAAAATGCAGGAAAGCAAAATAAATAAAAATATAAATAAAAAATTCAGCGACATTTTTCAATTTCATCACAAGTTTGTTTCCTCAACAGTGTGTAAAAAGCGGATGTGGATGATGACAATTATCTGCGGTACACAGCATAAACAATGAATTTGCTACAATAGCAAAGACACTAAAAAAAAATGAGCGATAAAAAAAAATTTATGGAAGTGACTTTTACAAAAAAGAACTATAGTCACAAAGGCTTCATATGCGACATCGCGATATTATATCGAGCCATAACCGCGAAAAATATTTAACCAGCAATTTACAAAAATTTGTTTTCTTGTCAAAAATTATAATTTAATTCATTGCCAATTATAATAATACTAGTTCTTTCCCGTCAAAAATGACGGCTCCGGTTCCAATACAGAAAAAACATGAAGTATTGATTTTCTTTAAGCTGAATTAGAAATCAGGGATGGTCACAGAAATCAGCGATGGTCACATATTCAATTTTAAATTGTGCAAAGAACAATTTTGAGTTCCAATTATTTATTAAATACCTTGAGTAAACACGGAATTTCTTGTAAAACAGAAAATTTCAAAATGAAAAAATTATAAAAAGTTTTTGAAGTTTCAATAAATCACTCACAAAAAATGCCTGAAAATTTGCTATGAAATTTTTCAAAAAATCAAGCGTTCCGCACTCACATTTTACGGAATTATGTTATAGTAATAATAATAACTATTTATGTGTTAGGATTGTGAAAAAACATTGTCGTAACTTAAAATCTTAAGTCGAAAATAATTTAAAGAAATCTTCTCCTTTAAAATTTTAGTTTTGATGGTTACATGTTTTTCGCGATTATGGTTCGATATGTTCAAATTTCAAATCAGTTAAAATTTTCTGTGTGGATTTGTTCAAAATGATATCGAAAACAAAATATGTAAAGATGTTATTTTGAAGTAATGGTTACCATTTTGGAAAGTTTTTCCTTCAGTGTAAAAAGAGCCAGATGTAGATAACAAAAAAATACAAGAACATTTTTTAAAAACTCCGTGTAAGTACAAAAGTGCAAGTGCTTGTCATGTTAGTGTCAACAGCTGTTGACATTCGAGTGAAATTTAAATATTTCAGTGATATTGTTTTAACACAGTTTTTTATGCCCTGCGAATTATTTGCTGCGCATGTTGCTGCTGCCTTTTAGATTCGAACATTCTAGCTTGACATCTACGATGATATTAAATGTCAAATCGAAAAATTTCCCTACCACGTTGCCTTCCCTACCACTGCAACAACAAGTAAGGAATTTAAACAAATCCACTTTAATTCAGACTTTTTCATTGGGAAATATATTTGAGTAGAACTATTCTCACAATTGCAACACAACTAACAAAATTAATTTTGTTCAATATTGTTGAAGTCCTTCACTAATTTTAAACATTGTGCTGCACCGACAAAATAGCAGAAATCTTACAGAGGGTTAATCATTAATTTGTTGAATGTGTTCTCAGCAAAATTAGTTGGTAGATTATTTTAATTTTTTGTCTAATAGTGTGTATTGCCCAACTGATTTAATTTTGTTTGTTTTTATTTTAAACTAGCTGACCCGGCATACTTTGTTTTTCCAGAACTTAATATTTTATGTATCCATTTTTTCAATAGATGACCAAAATGACGTAGAAATTAATAATTTGTAAAAAAAAAATATTTAAAAGTTTGCTATTTGCTTATGAAATTGTTGAGATCGATAATATTGGCCGCATTGTGTACGGTTTGAATATTGTTTTGTTATTAAATTAAACTCGTTTATAATTTAAATAAATTCAATGACTTTTATTACAGAAAGGCTCAAAATAAACAATGAGAATGGCTTACCGACACGCGAACAGGCGAAATACAGTTGCCCATGTGGGAAACACGGAAACTCCATGAAAAATGAGCAATTCTTCATTTTGAGAAGAAGTGGCAGAAATTCAGAGGGTACAGAATCGATCAGTTACGAATATTTTCCAAAAAAAAAATGATGTTAGTAGATACATTTGCATTTCTTGTAAAGGACGGAAGTGGAGTGGTCAAAACTTTTAAAACTAAGTATGCCCAACTTGGATGCAAATAATATGTGTGCCGAATTTCAGATACATCCGTCGAGCCGTTAAGATTTGTTGGCTATTTATGGCAGTTAGAAGTGGCAATTCCCATACAAAAGTACCAATTTCTATATTTAGATTTTCCTAAACCACATCCGTATTAAGGCGAAGAGTACAAAAAAAAAAAAAATTATTAAAATTGGTCGTGCCGTTTCCGAGCCTTAGCTAGACTAACGCACACGCAATTGATTTTTATAAAGGTCCGCTATCTAACGTTTTTTTTTTTTTTTCAACTAGTGCAACTTATTTCGTGAATGGTAACACTTAGCACATGTCTGATTTGACAGAAAATTAGTTTTGTCCTTACGCTGAACGAATATGGTTGTGTTTCAGCTTGAACAACGCTGGGAAATATTGCGACATTACTTTGAAAATAATGGTAATGTTGCAGAATGTCTGCGAAAATTTTGTACGGATTTTGGAAGAACAGAAGCACCGTCAGCTCCGTATGTTCGTTATCTTGTGAAAAAAGTGAAAGAAACTGGCATCCTCATCAATAAACCAAAGCGTGAAAAGCCAAAAACAGTGCGTACAACCGAGAATATTGCTGATGTGGTAGAAAGTGTGTGTAAAGCGGTATCAACATCAATTCACCGTCGTTCTCAACAATTTAACATTTCGGAGATATCATTGAGACGAATTTTGCATAAAGACCTTGGTATGACGCCATACAAAGTTCAATTGGTTTAGGAGTTGAAGCCAACTGACCATTCAATGCGTTTTCGCTTCGCTGAGTAGACCTGCGATCGACTTCCAGAAGATGCCGATTTTGCCAAAAAAAAATCATCTTTTCAGATGAAGCTCATTTTGATCTTGGCGGGTATGTAAACAAGCAAAATTGTCGCATTTGGGGCACAGGAAACCCGCACGCATACATTGAAAAGCCGATGCATCCAAAACGAGTCACTGTTTGGTGCGGATTTTGATCCAGAGGCATAATTGGGCCATTTTTCTTCGAAAATGAGCAAGGAGTGGTCGTTACAGTCAATGGCCATCGTTTTTGAGCCATGTTGAACGAATTTTTGTTCACAAAAATTGAAGAAGAGGATATTGGCAACATTTGGTTTCAACAGGCACAATGAAACTTGGCATACATGCAGTTTTTGTTTGAATTAAGAAAAAAATTGAAAATATTAAAATGATCCGCCCACTTTTACGCCCACCTCCCATACAAAGTGAAAATTAAATTTTGACCTACGGCATTGTTTTTTGGCACATAGCATTTTTAAACACTCAGAATAATTTTTGTGAAATTTTAAAAATATACGCCCACTTTTACGCCCACTTCCCATACAACTTGTATTGAAAAAGTGACTAATTCCCTTGATTTTTAATGGGAATGCATCAACACAATTTTCACAAAAAAAAAAACAAATATTATAATTGTAGAATGGGCTCATGAAAATATATACCTGATCCGCCCACTTTTACGCCCACCTGCCATAGAAAAAACAAATAGAAAAATATGAATAAGTAATTTAAGCATAGTCTTGAAATAATTCTTAACATCATAATCATACCCTTTTATTTTTGGAAAGGAGCAGGTAGGAGCAGCTGAATTTCTTTTTTACTTTTAGCTGAGGTTTCAAGCTGTAATTTGACATGTTTCGTTAAACAGCGCTCCACAGCGCTGAAAAGATGCAGTACACTGAAGTTGATGAACATTGCAATTTTGATGTTGCTTTTATTTTGCTTTACGAAATTTTTCATATGGCACTTTTTCCAATTATTTTTAATGCATATCTCATCTACGACAATTGTCATGTACGAAAATATACAATAAAGTTAAATGATAAGTTTACTGTGACTAGTATCGCCTGGGGTCGAAATTCGACCAATTTATTGATTGCCTATATATAAATATATATGCGAGATGATCAAAATAAGTTCGGGGCTATAACTTTTCATTGATTGGAGATATTAAGCTATTTTCTTCAGAAAAATTATTTATTTATTTAATTATTTCTTTCAAAAACAGAAAAACAACATTTAAAAAAATTTAATTTTTTAAAAAAAATCATAGGGGGTAGCCTTGATTTTTTGATGGCACGGACAGTTTATTAATTTAGTGTCAAGATAAAATAAATTCACCGTAAATTCAGTATAGACTTTGAAAGAAAATCAAAAATGCAATTTTGAGTTTTTGGTTTTTTTACAACAAAAATCAGTTTTACCCCATATTTTTAGAATAAATCAAATTTTATGGTCTTTTTTTAAAATGAATAATTTAAATATAAACAAACAAAAAACGGTATTATTTTTAAAAGTTTTTTTAAGTTAACTGATAAGACTTAAATACAAAAAAAAAAATAAATAAAATTTATTCACAGATGGCGGAGATATTGGCTTCCCAATTTAGAACATTCAATTTGAGACAGTTTTTTTCTCTCTCTTGGCATTTGGTTGAAACACACGCTAAATAACTAACGACAATATTAAGAAAATTCATTAAAAATACTTTTGGTTAGAATTTTGCTGTAATTTTTAGCACATTTAAAAGAAAATTTATCAAACTTTTAGAAAAAATGAAAAAAATTGAAAAACCGTTAAAATCCGACCACGATATTCACATGGAAGGTCAAATTTTTTAGTTCAAAACACATTTTTTTACAAATTTAACAATTGATGAATGCATAAAACTACAATTTTTTAAGAAATTGTTACTTTTAAAAAAAATTCAAATTCGAGCAACTTAAGAACTCTCCTCCAACCAAATTTCATATCAATCAAAGAGCAGATTTTTTCTCAAAATTTTAATTTCTCTCTTAGAAGGTTGGGAACCCCCTCTATCAGATATATCATGTATATATACATTCTGCACATCTGGACAACAAAACCTTTCAAATGATATAAGTTTCAATTATTTTGAGTTTTAATTAATACCAAAAAAGCGTACGACAAACTTTAATGGTCACGTATTAATATATAAGATTGTACCAAAAGTAAATTTGCATGCCATTTTAAGCAAGCGAACATATATGAACTTCGAGCATGTCTGTCCAAGCAAATAATAAATATATCAGCCTAATATTACGGATACTCAGATATCTGACAACAAAATACCAACAAATTTTTCCAAATCGGCGAAATGTGCCACACAGCCGAAGCTAGACTCGATGTTTTGCGCCCTGTTTTTGAAGATCGCATTATCAGCCGCAGAGCTGATGTCGTTTGGCCACCTCGGAGCTGCGATTTGACACCGTTGGACTATTATTTGTGGGGTGCCCTCAAAGATAAGTGTTACGCCGACAAACCAGAGACAATTGACAATTGACGCACACAATCGATAATGTGCTTAAAAATTGGACTGATCGTGTAAGCTACTGCATGGCCAGCCGAGGCAGCCATTTGAATGAAATTATTTTCCATTTTTAACCGGAAGGATTGTACATTCAAATAAAAAAAGAAATTTGAGAAAATATTCGGTTGGCGGACCCTTTATATACAGTGTCTCAAAGTAATAATAGAACAAACTAAAAAACTTCACTCAAATCCAAATTTAAATTATTTTGATATTTGAAATTATTTAAATTATTTGATTTTCAAGTTTTTGTATATTTTTAAAAAACGTTAATGTTGTTAATATAAAAGAATTATAAGAATAGTTCATTGATTTACAAAAATAATAAAACAAAATTAATAATAAAAAACAACATCAAAGTAACAATGGAACACAACGTTTATTTATTAAAACATAAGCAGAATTTTTAAAAAAACAACCGAGTTAATATTTTAATGGTAAGCCCTTCTGTTTAATAACCGCTTCCAAATGATTTGGCATTGATTCATAAGTTTTCGTCAGTAGGACGGCTTCTTATTCTCCCACTCCTTAATAAGGGCTTATTTGGGCTGATCACGAGTAGAAATTGTGTAATTTTTCTTTCTTTCAGGTTACTCCATCTGTGCTCAACAGGATTGAGTTCTGCAAAAAAGAGTGGAGTTTCTAAGATATGTGGACAATTATTAAGAAGTCAGCTTCTCACATTGTAGGACTTGTGTGTCGGATCGTTATTCTGGTCAAATGAAAATGAACTCTCATTGCCCAACTTTCTTACAGTTTTCTTAAAATTTTTCTCAAAATATTAAGGTATACGTGTTGGTCCATAATACCATCGTTGAAATGAAGCTTTCCAGAACCTGCAGCAGACATGGCACCCCATAGCATCATTTAACCCATACCGTGTTTTATGGTGTGACAAAGATCGTTTTTCTCAAGTTCCGCATTTCTTCATTGCACAGATTTTGTTCTTCTCGCAAAGATATTTCCATGACAGCTTTTTAAAGGCATTTTTCATCGATCTAAGGGCGTTAATTTATATAGAATATTTTATATTTATAAAATATATTTTTTTCTTGTCTTATATAGAATATTTGTTTTCTGTGTACCAATTCTTACTAAATTTGTTTTTAAATATAGGGTAGAGCTATATCGAAAGAAAAAAATTCTTTAAATAAATCATTTCTTGCTTGTTTTTTTCAAGTAAGAAATTCTTGTTTCAAGCAAGTCGGTGCACGAAATAAGAAAATTTTTTTACTCAAACACAAACTTGCTTTAAGCAAATCAAAGTCGTGCTCGATGGTTTTTCAAGCATGTTTTGTTTTAATTCAAGATTGAGTTTCTTTGATTTTTTTTTTTAAAATATGTTTAACTTTTGATTTGAGCGCACCAATTGTATTACTGTGTTATTTTATAACAAGTGGCTGCTTCAACTCATTAACGCAACGCAACGGTGCGCTACCAATATCTACTATATTTTAATTCTAAAAAAAAATTATTTTATAAATATCGACCAGTCTTTAGCCCATTAAAAAAAAGGAAGATACAATTATTTTAATATTTTAACATTAACGTTATCAATTTTTATTACCTGTCAGCTTGCACATCAATACAATCACTATATCCTTTATTAGTCATCTGAACAGTCTTATATCTTATTATCATTTATGTATGTTTGTGTCCCCTCAGTTCGTTTACCCATATCTCACATTCATGTGATTCCTTATCCCGAGTCAAACCTCTAATTTGCTAATGCGAAATATTATATTTTCTTTGTCCGGATTTCAGCCGCAAAGCGTGCTTAACTTGGTCACAATGATGATCATGCACACGCATATGTATAGCCCTACAGCACACACGTATATATGAAGCTACAACAACAACAACAACAAATACCATCCTAATATCCTGACATATCCTAATTTCGTGCACTAAACATAATTCTAACAGAAATGCGCATCTTAGCAAACAGCAGGCGGCAGTAGTAAATGTGTAAACCAGAGCTCAAGCCCAAGCCCAAAGCCTGAATCCTGAGGCGGCCGCAGTAGAAGAAGAGAATTTGATTAATGCGTAGCTGTCACTGATATGTCACATGCATGTCAAATTCTGACATTTGACATTTTTGCGAGTGTTGCTACGTTTCTTTAGCTGTTACCCCATATTCACTCGTATCTTGTTGTTGTTGTTGTTCTTGCTCCTCATCATTTTGCCCCTTTTTCTTTTACGATTTTTTTTTATTTTGTTGTTTAAAGTGCGACCGACACTCTTGATTCCATAATGCGTTAATTCGTTTATACGCTTGACTGAAAGTAGCATGTTTTCTGTGACTTTATTTGGTTTTCTGATCTTCATGTAGTGCCACTTCCTTTCGTCCTTTATCGGTTGTTTACTTTGTTACGGGTTGCCATTAATGTATTTTTGTTTTTTTTTCTTCTCTCTTCCTGTGCTATTTTGTTTGGTACTTTAATTTTTTAATAGCTAGATAGATTTCATCATTGAGTTCAGTTTTACGTTGACAATTTGGTGCATGGAAAATTGAGCATTCATGAAAATTGTTGATATTAATGGTTAAAACATGATTACCGTTAACAGTGTGCCTGTTCGTTTGACATTTATTCCATTCAGTCAGTCTGCTTGTCACTGTAGCGTATTGATGAGCATGAGAACAAGTGTTTTTGTTGATGTTTCTTTAAATATTACTGTCAGTTTATTTATATCATTTGTTAAGAAGACAATTTTCAGTATTCGTGAATATTAAGGTGGAAAGTTTTGACTACTACCTCAACCAAGCAGAAGTCCTGCCTTATTTCACGCAGTTGAGTTTGTTGGTAAAGCGGATACGAAATTGCCGTCTAGTCCAGTCTTGATCTTAAAATAAATCTTCATTTGAATCTCAATGAATTATGAATTATGAATTATGAATTATGAATTATGAATTATGAATTATGAATTATGAATTATGAATTATGAATTATGAATTATGAATTATGAATTATGAATTATGAATTATGAATTATGAATTATGAATTATGAATTATGAATTATGAATTATGAATTATGAATTATGAATTATGAATTATGAATTATGAATTATGAATTATGAATTATGAATTATGAATTATGAATTATGAATTATGAATTATGAATTATGAATTATGAATTATGAATTATGAATTATGAATTATGAATTATGAATTATGAATTATGAATTATGAATTATGAATTATGAATTATGAATTATGAATTATGAATTATGAATTATGAATTATGAATTATGAATTATGAATTATGAATTATGAATTATGAATTATGAATTATGAATTATGAATTATGAATTATGAATTATGAATTATGAATTATGAATTATGAATTATGAATTATGAATTATGAATTATGAATTATGAATTATGAATTATGAATTATGAATTATGAATTATGAATTATGAATTATGAATTATGAATAATGAATTATGAATTATGAATTATGAATTATGAATTATGAATTATGAATTATGAATTATGAATTATGAATTATGAATTATGAATTATGAATTATGAATTATGAATTATGAATTATGAATTATGAATTATGAATTATGAATTATGAATTATGAAGTATGAATTATGAATTATGAATTATGAATTATGAATTATGAATTATGAATTATGAATTATGAATTATGAATTATGAATTATGAATTATGAATTATGAATTATGAATTATGAATTATGAATTATGAATTATGAATTATGAATTATGAATTATGAATTATGAATTATGAATTATGAATTATGAATTATGAATTATGAATTATGAATTATGAATTATGAATTATGAAGTATGAAGTATGAATTATGAATTATGAATTATGAATTATGAATTATGAATTATGAATTATGAATTATGAATTATGAATTATGAATTATGAATTATGAATTATGAATTATGAATTATGAATTATGAATTATGAATTATGAATTATGAATTATGAATTATGAATTATGAATTATGAATTATGAATTATGAATTATGAATTATGAATTATGAATTATGAATTATGAATTATGAATTATGAATTATGAATTATGAATTATGAATTATGAATTATGAATTATGAATTATGAATTATGAATTATGAATTATGAATTATGAATTATGAATTATGAATTATGAATTATGAATTATGAATTATGAATTATGAATTATGAATTATGAATTATGAATTATGAATTATGAATTATGAATTATGAATTATGAATTATGAATTATGAATTATAAATTATGAAATATTTATAATATATTTTTGCGTGTTATATCAAAACTATTTGCTCTAGATATTTGGCTGACTGGATGATCAGAGCAAAATTGTTGGAAGTCAGAGAATATCTTATGTCACAAATATATTATTTCACATTTTCTTTGTACACATATTACTATTGTTTCGATTTTAATAAAGAGTTAATTTGCTATCTAATTTTTGGTCTCCACAAATAGATCTTTGTTACCCATAGATTGAGTTTTACAATTTTAATCCCGTTTTAGTTCCACTTCGCTTCTTTGTGTTTTTTTTGCGGAAATCGCTTAATGTGGTTATTTTTCGTTACTGTACTTCTAATAGAGCACTTAAACTTATTAGCTTTTCTATTAGCCAAATAAAATTACGGTAAGTCTAATAAAGCAAACATTCGACCCCTCGCAGTACAACAACATGGAACATGCTGCCAAGCATAAAATCTAACATATCCGCTTGCCTATTCAAGCTCACAGCACAAACAACAATGGCGCTAAAAACAACAAACACCCGGAACAATAGATTTATCCTGCGAATACCACAAAATCAGAACGTGTTCTGCTACTACCCTCTGCTGCTCAGTGGCACGCAGAGTGGCAAATCCTGTCACAAATCCATCACAGAGAAAGAAAGACAACAAAAATAATTTTCTCAAAACCACTTTGCACTCCATACAAATAATTCATCCAAACATCAGCAGCAGCAGCAGCAGCAACAACAACAACAACAACAACATCAGCTACACTGTATTCACCAATTACAAAGGCAAACGAAGTGTCATGATTGAACAAACAATTTAACTGCCAGCCACCAACATCGAGTTGAAACTAATAATTTTCAAAAGTGGCAAATAATATTAAGAGTAGGTAAGTTTTTTTTTTTCACACAGATTGCTTTCAGCGTGGTTCGCAGCTGATGCAGAATTTGAATTGAAAATTGAATTCTGAATAATGGAGAAAAAAATAGAGTTAAATGAACAACATGAAATTAAATTTCCAAAATGAAACGCACTTAACGCAAGGAGGGTGAAGCAGGGGAAGAACGGTAGAGAAAACGTATAAATGTCATATTCTTTACAATTTGCTATGTTTGTCCGTCTGACAGTGTATTCAATCGGCTGTTTGTCTGTCACCAATTAACATGCTATTCATCAGCTTTCAGGCTGACATCGACTTCATGTCACACATGAGCGCTCTTTAAAGGATAAGCAAGGATATGGCTATTTGGCGTTCATGCTAATGCAAACCGGATCAGTCGATGTAAGCGGTGCACTTAAAAATGCTTCAACAATGGTTGAGCAAAAAAATTTAATAAAAGTGTGTGAAGTTCTGACTTAGATAAAGCAGCTAGTTTTATTCAACTTTTTTGAAGAAATGATATTTACAAAATGTTCACAACGACCCAGTTTACCAGTTTTGTTTATTTATGAACTTGGGCACAAATTTATAATAAAAATTAGAAAAGTAAGTTCATGATTCTTGCAAGTGAATTTTCGAATCATGAGGTGAAATTAGAATCATTTTTGTAGAATCATTTCAATCATGAAATGTAACTCTGTACTTAGTCAATTTTGAAAAAAATTCGTATGGAGTTAGCTTATTTTGAAAAAAATTTAAATTTTGATTTATTAAGTTAGAAGGGGCGCATTTAGTATGGCGTGGCTAAACAATTTTGGAATTAAGGAGGGACATGGCATTGACCGTTTTTTGAAATCGACTTTTTTATAATTTTGTATTTTAGTAAAAATTCTTACGGGCTCAAAAGTTACAACCGAATTAGTGAGAGCGCATTTTTATTTTACCTTGCATTTTTCTTTGTTCACATACTTTGAACGGGTTTATCTCGAAACGATGTTTTTCGTACTGGTTGCGGCACTAGCGGGTTCATTTTTTGACGGAATTTTTTTTTTTGTAAACTTGATTCGCTATCGTATGGCACGAGCTTTTTTAAATTTTTTTTCGATTTTTTTTTGAATTTTTAAAGTCAAAATTTTTTCGAAAAAACACACTTTCAAATTTGAAAGATCATCAAAAATTTTAAAAAAAGCTCCTTTCATACGATTACCAATTCTGTTTAAATTTAAAAAAGATATTTTTTTCCAGATCGGACAATTTTTGCGACTTCCAGCGCTGCAACCACGAGGCTCTGTTCTTTTCTCTGTCTCCAGTTTGGAGATCTATAAAACCATGTTGGAGTGAAAAATATATTTTTTTTAATTTTTTTTCTTGTTATTTGTTTTTTGACCGACAAGGAAAGGTCCCCAGGTGACAGTCTCCGATTTGAATGATTTTCGGATATGTGATAGAAGATAAAAATCTAAGGTCGAAGTATTTTTTTATACGTGCTCAATCGATGGTTTAGGGTTTCAAACTCGCGTTCAAAAATCAGCGAAAATTTCGTTTTTTTTGCCAAAACTTCGCTATTTTCCATGGAAACATTTAAAAATTTGGTACCAAACGAAAGCTCTTACAAAACCACACGTCGACCTTTGTCTTCTTTGGGGACCTTTCCTTGTGAGTTATGAATTTTTAAAAAAAGGTCTGTTTTTCTGCCGCGAATGTTATGTCCATCCTTAATAAGAGACTTAAACAAATTTTCACTATAGCATTCTTCTTTTTCAAAGATTACAGGATTCCAGTGAGTTGATAAAGTATCTTATATATGTATGAAAAAAAAAACAAAAAAAAAAACAAATTGGCCATTTCAGCCCTTGAAAGGACTTTGACCGAGCTTCTTATCATCAATTGTGTTGTGTGTGTTATTAAATGTTTGCACACTATTAAACGAGAACTGGACCAACACGTTTTATGCCGACTCCGAACGGCTAAAGTGCATGTTCTCAAGAAGCTTTACATGTCATTATTTACTCTCTGAGGTTTGCCATTGTCTACAGAGAGGTGGTGACCGATCTGAAAAATTTTTTTATTAAAAAAAACTTTTCACCGCGATTGGGGATCGAACTCGGGCTCCGAGCGTGCTAAGCCACACACTTAACCTGCACGCCGCGGTCACCACTTACTTATATGTATGATCTAATATATAAAAGAGTGTGTCGAAAATCTAACCTTCAATTCCGAAACCTAATTTATACTCACCCAAATTGTAATTGTGTGAGTTTTTAGCAACTTTTTAGCATTTTTTCGATATAAATACACTCAGGAAAAATTCTCTTACATGATACACGTTATTTTCACGTGATCATTTTGACTGATCTGGTGAACAGAAGCATGTGGCTCACTCCACAGAAATGAGGAACGGAAACATGAATTCTCAAATGCATGTATTTGAAGTAATTTTTGGTTTTAGAATTGAAGTGGAATCTTAAGTTAGTCCTGCTGCAAAAATATTTTTAAATTAAATGCTTTTTTATATTATTTTGACAATTTAATTAAACAAACTTCGAGTTGAAAAATATTTTTAAATAGTTTGATTTAATTTAAACCTTGAAATCAGTCATCTTTTGATAAAACTTTAACAAAATAAGGCCAGTAACATTAAAAAAGATATTAATGTTGTGTCAGAATAGTTTGTAATAATGATTGGTTACTGCGTTTTCAATGTACAAAATATTTAAACTGAGTGTTTTTTCTGTGTCACACCCGAGCCAAAAAAGGCTATATTTTTCCTAAGAAGCAACATGGGCTCATGATAAGAATGAAACTTTCCTAAAGTAAGGATGTTGATGTTTTACATAAATTTATTAACTTTTTTCATTCAATAAATTATATTTATTCTTAATTTCCGTTACAAGAAGTTGGTCGGTTTTCAAAATTTTTTTCTAATAATGAAATTTTTGCAAGTATATGAATAAATTCTTTGATTAAAACAAGTTTTGTAAATTCATGTATAGCGAAATCAATTGTATACGTATTAATTTGATCAAAAATTCATGCGAAAATTTTTTTGCAAAAAATTTTTTTTTTTAAATATAATAAAAACTTGAAATTATATGTACAGGTATTAATTTGATCAAAAATTAATGCGAAAAAATTTTTTGCAAAAAAATATGTTTTTTTTTTAAACAATACATTAATTAAAAACATATTTTTTTGATTTAAGTGTCAAAAATATGTGAAAGTTATTATACCTATTAAGTTCTTATATATAATTCCCACATCATTCGCATTCGTCACACCCGGGACAATCTTATGTCACACCCGTCCCATTTAAAAGTTTAAAAAGAATGGTTATCGCCATTTTTTCAAAATATTTTTCACTGTTATTCAACAGAAAATATATTAAATTTGAATATATGCAAGTCAAAAATGGTCTCATTGTAGCAGATGGACTGAATTTCAATGTTAAACTCAGAATTTTTAGTTTTTAAACTTGTGCTCGTCACACCCGTCCCAGGTGTTTAAGCGAATGTAACTATTAAACTAGTTTAAATAATTGCATTATGTTTTAGTATTTTGAAACCTGGGGGCATCTTCTAAAATACCCTTTAGTAAATTGCTAAAATTGTATCCGGTTATTACCATTTTCAGCACGTTAAAGTAGTCAAAACGTCACACTCGTCTGTATGGAATGAGCCGTGTGTAAAAATAACGAATGATTTTTGTAAACATTTTATTCCTGTTTAGCCATTGTTAACAAGTATTATTAAATTATTTTACGAGTTCTGCAACGTCAATGATCTTGACTTATTGAATTGATAAAATTTCATGAATTTTTATAACCAACAATTTGTTTAAAAAATTATAAAAAAAATCAACTCAAAAAATTCGCTGCGTAGTTTTTAGTAAGATAATAAAATACCAAAAATATTATTATTCATGTTATTTTGAACACTTAGGAGGAATTCTAGTCTAGGGGTTCTAATATTGGGTAATTTTTTAAATTCTTAATAAAAATATGAGCATTTTTTAAAAGCCATTTTTTTTTAAAGAATTTTGTTGCTCTTTTAAAAATAAAAAAAAAATTTTGAAAATTGAAATAACGTCAGACTGGAAAAGAGTGTGGGGAAGGGGGTAAAAAAATAAGGGTGCGTCCTTCTTGACTTAATGCCAACCCATCTGCTGATCTGAAGAATTAAAGAAACAAATTTCTGATTAAGTAAAAATTGTCTGAACTACGAAAATAAAAAAAGTTTTACAAATTGGCGGCTGTTTGAAAGGAAAGTAATTGGTTGCCCTTGTTTTGCAGAGTTTTGAATTTTTTAAAGATATATTTAAAAACAAAAAACAAAATAGTATAATAATTGTTCCAATGATAGATTGATATAGAGATTGAAAAATCACGTTAGACGTATTTGAAAAAGTAGTTTTGAAAAGTATGCGTTTAAAGATTTAAAATTTTATTTTCTTTATTTTTTTGTTTTTTTTTTCAACTTTACTCAAGCACAAACTTGCTTTATTCAACTCAAAATTGTGTTTGATGCTTTTGAATCATGTTTGGTTTAATTCAAGCTTGAATTTGTTTGATGTTTTTCTAAGTGCAGTTTTTTTTTTAACTATACTTGTACTCCTAGACTATAATACCACCTTAAAGTATTATTGTCGAGTTTTCGAGTCGGTGTTTAAGACATTCCATGTTGATATTCATTTATCAAAATAAATAACTCAACACGTGAACCACGTTATGTCAAAAACTTACAATTCAATTAAATAAAAAAATAAACAAAAATATATGAGCAAAAGACGGTATAAATGTTTACAATTCGGCATAAAAGCTGTAGATCATATTCAGTTAGCGTCGAAATATATCACCACGAATGCAAACAAAACTCAACATCAGCCATTTTTAATGAAACCCATCACCGTCACCATTACTATCATCATCTTCCTCATCAACCACAAGCGCTGCATACACTTAAGGTTTATAATTTATGATCGCTGCAGAAGAGTTTGATATAAACGCTGAAAAGAAGGCGCCACACGTACGCGCGCAATGGTACTCACATCACTGTGTATGTTTTGTTTATTGTTAACTAAATACATACATAAAACAAGTAGTAAGCAAATATTTTGTTAATTAATAATTTTAATGAAAATAATAAAAAAATCGGTTCGGTTCTTCTGCATAGAATTTTGTTGTTGTAGCAAATCTGATACTTAGTGAATTATTTAGCATAAAGCTCAAAATATAATTCTTAAAGAATATGTGTTTTAAGAATTATAAGCTAAAATAACAAATTAAAATGCCACAATTTTATAACTCAAATAAAAAATAAAAAAAATTAAAAGAATATTAAATTGCATTAACTCAGAAATAGTTGCATTTTGGATTTAGAAAAAAATTTACAAAATAAATACTTTCCATAATTAAGTATTTTAATCCATATTTATTCTTTATTCATTCTACATATATCAAACAACTTTTTGTGTGATTATCTGTATTGATCGATTGTGACGTTTCTCAGCATGGCACGCGTGCACCATCAACACCTTAGTTTGTCATTCATTCATTCATTAAACTGTCAAATTTGTGAAGAAATAATATATTATTTAAACTTTTCAATTGTCGATCGTAAGCATGACTTACGTTGATTATTAACTTCAAAGTGACATATAATAAAAATGTCACATGAACACAAATTAGTTGTTTTTGAAATAATTCGCTTCGATATAAAATGTCACATCATCTTCGTCATTATCACCATTATTGGGTTTTTGGTTTATTTTTGGTGTTTATCAATCATATGATCAGCTGTCACGTGGTTGTCTGCAATGTATGTTTTTCATGATGGAATATCATGATTTAACATTTATATGAGGTGATTGTATCGCATTGGCAAATATAACTACGATCTAACATATGTTGATGCCATTGACTGTTTGTTTGTTGCACACAATAAATATAAATGTCATCAATATGAATATGAATGTCATCAAATGTCACACAACAAATCCAAATGACTTGAATATTTTTTGGTAGAATCAGGATTATTGGGATAAAGACTTAAGCTTGACATATTGTGTAGATACAAATTTACTAACTTATTACATGGATTCAAATTTGGTGATAAATATAAATAAACTAAATTAATAACAAAATTGTTTTTACTACTTTCTTAGAATCCTACAGTTTGAATGTAAATCAAATTTTGAAATTTGATGCTGGAAAGTATATATTTTTAAATATACAAATAGATGAAAAAATCTAGGTCTTGACGCAGTATATTAAATAAATATTATAACGCGGGGGAGGGGGGGGTGTCATGTTTAAAAATCTTTGAAAAACTTAAATTGAGAAGATTATCTTTTGGACAAAGTTTAAAAATTGCATTCAATTATATATTTCCACCAAAATTTAGACTAAATGGTTACAATCAAAACATTTCTGCTATCTCGAGCATACCTTTTACTTAGAATATCCTTCATTTAGGACACTGCAGGTTAAAATTGTGAGTAGCATCGTGTGCGGCAAGATATTTTTAGTTAAACTGTATACTACTTTTGCTTGAAGGCACATGTAGTTTTTTTTAAAAAAATTATATGAAAACATTTTAAAGTCGTTATTTTTTACTGTTTTTCTCAAAAAATCATGCATTTTTTTGTTTGATTTTGACAACCTCTAGCAATTTTTAAGACCACTTAGAATACAATCTAAATTTTTCAATACACTCTATACAGGGTGAACGGGAATAACTGTCGCACCTACCGAAGTACCGTATATTTTAAAACTGTAGGCACCAACATTTTTTTTGTAATTTCTAGCAATCTTCCAATTCATTGTGAGCGTACGTAAAAAAAAATATAATAAATTGTCTAGTAGTTTTCGCGTAAAAAAGATGAACGCAACACGATCACTGATTTTAAATCTACATTTGGAAGGAAAATCGACTTGCAAAATTATCAACTGCTTAAAAGACTTGCAAATAAGCCGGCGATTTGTGCAGCGAACGGTAGCTCGTTTAAGGAGGACTGGCAGCGTTCTTCCAGAATCAAATGGTGGTGCAAAACGGACAGTGAGGACGCCGACCCTGGTTAAAAAGGTGAGGGAAAGAATTCGTAGAAATTGCTCAGTTTCCGGAAGAAAAATCGCACGGGAGCTAAACGTCAGCCAAGACACCATCCGTAAGGTCATTTCTGAAGACCTTAAGCTCAAGGCGTATAAAAAGAAGAGGATTCACGGCCTTACGGAACGCCAGCGACTTATGCGAAAGGAAAGAAGTGAGGTTATCCTTCGGAGACACGCTGATTGCAGTATCATATTTTCAGATGAAAAACTGTTCCTTCTACAGGCAAGTCATAACCCCCAAAATGACAGAGTCTACGCGGCAAGCATGGAAGATATTCCTAAAGAAAAAAAATCCGTTCAAAGGTTTCAAAACGTAACGTCTGTCATGGTTTGGGGTGCTGTTTCTGAAAAAGGAAAATTACCCCTTCTTTTCATAGAAAAAGGGGTCAAAATCAATGCTCAATACTACCTGAACGAGGTTTTAAAAACTCATTTGCTGCCGTTTGCCAAGCAGATTTACGGAAATGAAGAGTTTTGCTTTCAACAAGATTCCGCTCCAGCCCACAAGGCAAAAATCGTGCAAAGCTGGTGTCGTGCTCATTTGCCAGATTTTATATCTACTGAGGAATGGCCTCCGTCTTCCCCTGACCTTAATCTCTAGATTTTTCTATTTGGGGTATTATGCTTAGCAAATTAAGCAATGTTAAAAATATGACTGTTGATGGATTCAAGAAAAAACTAAGGAAGATATGGAACGATATTCCGGATGAGGAGGTACGTGCCGCGTGCTCATCTTTTAGAAAACGTCTTAAGTTGGTAAAAAAAATGAAAGGCGAACGGTTTGAATTAAATGATGAGAAATTGTGAAGAATAATATAAGGAAAAAATAAAAATTATTTTTTATTAAACTTTGACCTCCATTTTTTAATTATGACGAATGTTAGGTGCGACAGTTATTCCCGTTCACCCTGTATATATAATCATATTCTGCATTAAATTTGAAAGGAACAAAGGTCTTCGTTATTTTTGTTTGGAAAATATATAAATTTCTAGAACGAACTTCGTATTTTCATACATATATTAAGTAATAGAGATCTTTATCTAAGGCAGTGCTGTCACTTTACTACAGTTGTGATAGATCTAACACTTTTTTCAACTTTTTTGACATCTACCACTTTTACCACCCACTATTTGCCTTTTCCCAAAATCGACCACTATTTTATTTCTGTCACAATTTCTATCATCAATCTATTTTAAAGAATAATATCTATTATTTGTGTCTTTAATTTAATTTTATAATATTTTACCGAGACAGGAAATGGAGTTTTTTAAATGTGTGATTGGATTTGAATAGTATTGCATTGGAATAAATCATAAAATCTATGCAAAAAAAAAATAAAAATTTGATTTTCAGTTCTTTTTCAATTATCCCGAAATTCTTTTTTTAATTTCGCAGGACACGAAAACGTTACCTAAGTTGCAACTCTTAAAAAGTTTTCAAATTCAATATGACACCTTATCTAACAATATTTTGGTGCGCATGAAAACTTTGCTTGAAAGTTGCTTATTTTCTGGCTCGCGAGCAGCTCTTAACTTCCCAGAAGGAAAAAGTGGAATGCATGACTTTAAGAACGCATGAATTCTTCGTTGAAAAAAGAGACAAAAAAAATACATGCCCGAGTACAATATCATAGAATTCGAACTTGTTTTATTTTGAATGAAAGTATTGTTTACTTTCAGTTTTTTGTCAGTGAAAAAACAGTAAATTAGAGACTGTGGATTTTGAAAATAACAAAGCAAGTGGAATTTGCTTTGGCTGTTATAAATTTTGTGAGTTTTAATTATTTCATTTGTCTTTAATTCTTTTTGCAAGTTAGAATAAGTGTTAAATAAGAAATGTACAGCAAGAGACATTGGCTGCAACGTTTGGCTGCAATGGAGCATAACCCTTAATGTATCCCGCAAGTGCTGCTTTGATGATGTTCTTCAGATGTTTAAGTCACGAAATATCAGTGTTTCAATTTCATCAAAAACCATCATAAAACAGCTGGTATGTTGTTTAAGGACAGTATCCTCTGGTTTTCTACCTGCACATTGGCCTAGAAATTGTCGACACTGCTGTTTTGATGAAGTATAATGGACTATTATGATGGACTGAAGCAGATGAAGCCCTTTAAGAATTGTGAACATTTAAGTTCGACAATATTTGGTAAATGGTTGATTTTATTTTCATATCTAAAATATTACATATCTTAGAAAAATTTTGTTAATTTCTTCCAGAGTGTTTGTCAAAGGAGAGCTACACTATGCGGGACTACGCAAGTGATATGCGTACTGCTTTCAAACGATTAAAAGCACGACGTTTCAAGCAGAACCATCTGGCAAAACAAAAAAACAGCACACAACAAGCGTCCCATCATTAATTTATAATCCAAAACTTACACCAATAATGTTATTTTTAACTAGAAATAAAATAAATTATAAAAAAGGACTCGAAAAGCATTCAATTTTTCATACATTCTTTAGCCATGTAGGAAAAATCACATATTTTATGAGCAAGGATTTTATTCATGATAAAATTATGTGATATTTCTTGCATTTTTTAGGAATGCAAAAAGGGATGCATGATTTTCCTATGACATCGCCGTGTTAAAAATCATGCATTCTGGAATGTATATTTCATAGGGGTGATGCATTCTTAAACACATTCCTGTACATGACCATTTCCTTCTGGGGGGTTGGCTCTTGGCTTGCTCGCGGTCCAGTTTGTACTTTGCATCTCATGATAGGCAGTGGGAGTTACGGAAATTTAAAAAACGACTTGGGCCACGAGCGTCTAAGAATTAACGAGATAAAATAACGAGATTTTTACGATTATCAGTCTCTATGATCCAGTATTCACAATTGAAAATTTATGTAATGCTATATTTGGAAAATAATTTCAGAACAATTATTTATCTTTTTTTCCAATAAAATTTAATGAATGTTAAAATAAAGCTATACCACAATTTTCATGAGATTACTGCAAGTAAGCTCCATTTTTTGAAGATAGGAAAAAATCTACCACTAATTTTCTAAATCTACCATTCTTTTCAGGCATAATCTACCACTATTTATAATTTTCAAGTGACAGCACTGAACTAAGTTTCTGAGGAATCTCATGTGGAACTATTCGTGGTTTTAAAGGGTGACCATCAACACTGATTGTAAGTTTGACGTCAGACTTGAAATATTCAGGATCAGTGAGGAAAAAGAATAGTGATCTGTCTTACTTACAGTGTGAAATTCATAATTTGGAATTTAATCTACGTATTTTAAAGAAAAAGTAAATATAACTTTTTTATAAATTTTATAGAAATCTTCGCCACTTCCAATTTTTAATTTTTCATCATTCGATATTAGATGTACTATGATGATTTTAAAAACGAAATTTTGATTTTTAATCAATTATCATCTTCTTTTAATACCGTGATAAGTTTAAATTTCGAATTTCTATAAACCTTCGTGCATACGGGTTGCGCACAAAAAATAAGAAAAACTATGGTTTTTTGTAGTGACCGTGGCATGCAGGTTATGTGTGTGACTTAGCATGCTCGGAGCCCGAGTTCGATTCCCAGTCGCGGCTAAAAGTTTTGTCAATAAAAAAATTTTTCTGACCACCACTCTGCAGACAATGGCAAACCTCATAGAGTAAATCACGATTTTAAAATTGCAAATACGTACCTTTAATACTATCTTCTTGAACGAAGACATTCTTATTTGACACATTTAATGATTGTATTAGCTAGTAGTGAGGGAAAGAAAGAAATTATTTGACTTCTGAGTATTATTTTATGTTCATAATTTTCTTACTACTTTTTAAAGACTATAAAAAATTTTTTAAATTTGCTACTAAAAACATATTTTTATATCAATTCTTGTTTTTTTTACAAAATATGAACATTTGTTTTTATTTTTTGATTTGATTATTTGTTTGAACTCCGAAAACATGTTTAAATAACAGACCTGCTGAGTCCAGCAATGACTGTTTACAAGTTGCGAGCATTGGTAATCCGCCATCTTGTTCGTTTGTGCAGGGGAAACACCTGAAGTCTTTGTTTGCAAACATCAGTGTTGATCAGTTTCTGTTAATAGAAAAGTACATAATTTTTACTACTTTTATACATTTTCATAAAATATAAGTCACATAAAATCATTAAATAATACCTACTATTCTATTCATAAAGAAACACAGAATTTGACCGAAAAAATCAAGCGTCGGCCAATCAGAGTTAACAAAGAATTTTGTGGTTTTCTTTGACATGAGAAAAACTGTTCGGCAGTCTTAACTATTACACGTGTTGCTTTTAATTATATCATTTATCAGCAGCTGTTTTGCTTGTTGTCAATCATCTGTCATTCGACATGATTAGTGTCCGACCGAAACCAAAATTTTGGACGAAACCGAAACCAAAACCGAAATTTGGCCATTTTTATAATATTCGGTTGAAACCGAAACCGAAACTGAATGTTTCATGAGAAATTTTTTTTTAAAAACCTTTTTTTTAATTTTTCGTTAAAATCTTGCAAAAGCATAAAAAATTAAACAGTAATAATAACGTAAATATATGATAAATATTCTTTGAATATTAAAGTTAAACTTTAAAATAATAAATAAAGAGATCATTTTTATACCATTTTGTATTTAAAGTTTAATAACTTAGTATTATAATCTAAAAAAAAAACTTATCTGCATTTTCAAAATGAAACAATATACATTTATCGTTTTTTGCTGGGCCCAACTTACACGCACACTCAAATGACTGTAAATTTCACGTTTTTGTTTTACTTGACACCATTAAAAATTTTGATGAAAGTGAACTCACATCCACGATTGAATAAATGACCCGAAACTGGCTGAAACCGAAACCGAATATTCGGTCGGACACTACTTATGATATCGCACACTAAATACAAAACAGTCACAACTCAAAAAACATTACTTTTCAGGAGAAGCGAAAAAGTACACTCTTTGGTTGAAACTGCAGAAGAAAATCAATTTTCATTTAAACGCACCATCTTCATTCTTCCAGTTAATGAAGAAAACAATGAAAATTAGTAAGGTATATCTTCGACTTGGCCGAAGTTAAAATACCCCCACGGCCGATTCTTAAGGGTGGAAGAATCTTAAATTGGAGGACTTTTTGTATGAGATTCTGAGAGATTTTATTATTTTTATGTGTCTAAAATACATACATATCAAATTGTTTTCCTGCAGCTTAAATATAAGCTTTTTTATAAAGTTTTAAATTTTGGGGTTGTATGGGAGGTGGGCGTGTTAGATTATGTATGACGCCCATTTTTCTAACATACCTCAGTTTCGACATAGAATACACAAATACCGAGTTTCTGTCTTGTAACTTTAATATTAGCCTCTTTATAGATTTTTCAATTTTGGGGTTGTATGGGAGGTGGGCGTGTTAGTACGTGGATGACGCCCATTTTTCAAACACACCTCAGTTTTGAGATTGAATACACAAATACCGAGTTTCCGTCTTGTAACTTTAATATTAGTCTCTTTATAGATTTTTCAATTTTGGGGTTGTATGGGAGGTGGGCGTGTTAGTGGGTGGATGATGCCCATTTTTCTAAGACATCTCAATTTTGACATTAAATACATATATATTAAATTTCAGTATTGTAGCTTTAATATTAGATTCTTTGTAGAGTTTTCAATTTTGGGGTTGTATGGGAGGTAGGCGTGGTTTTCATCCGATTTAGCCCATTCTCGAACTTGACCTTAGTTTTTTTAAAAAAAGCTTAAATATCGAATTTCATTACGATAGCTTCAAAATTACGGCTGTAATCGTGTCCACAGACAGACAGACGGACAGACGGACAGACAGACGGACATGGCTAAATCAACTCAGGTGGTGATGCTGAGCAAGAATATATATACTTTTCCATACCTACCACGCCTCCTTTTGGGTGTTACACACGTCGTGACAAAATTAATATACCCCTTACGCAGTACGCGTGGGGGTATAAAGATAGTGAGATATGTGCTTTAAGAATCGATTTATAACAAAAAGTAGGTATCGACAAATTTTGAGTTGTGACTGTTTTGCATTTATTGAGCGATATGCTCTTTCAAATGAAACAATTAAATTTTCCGTGCATGCTTAAAGGATAAAAATTAAACACTTGAAAGGCATTGGTTTGTGTTTGTGATAAATTAGGAACGGAGCAGCACGTGTTCAACATAAATTGCATTTTGTTTGCCCTAGAAAGTATCTATGTAGCATAGCACTAGAACTTCTGACTCTTATACGAAGCTTGCGACAGTCCAAGGTTCAATGCTCGCTTATGACAATATTTTAAATGGTAGACAGTGGAAAATTTCATATAAATATTTGCTTTTGATATAATTATAAGCTTCACGAATAAAACGACTTCAAAGTTTTCCATATAAATTGAAAACGTTACATAATGAAAGCGTTACGAATAAAAAACCTTGAAATTTATTAAGAAAAATTAAAATAAATTTTAATCATTTTCAGTTTCTCACTAGTTTCTCACTAGAAAAAGTAGAAAAGGCAGTTATAAAAATTATTCTTTTAACTTAAAACAGTTTTTGTTTATTGCAGCCTATATACACTCAGAAAAAAGTGTCTCGGAATATGATAAAAAAGGCATCATATTTAGAGAAAAATGGTATAGACTTTGCTCCAGAGAATGCTATTCTCTAATTGCGATACTTAAAATTCTCTAAAAATGATAAAAAGGTTCCATGAAATAGAAAAATGTATCGTGTTATTTTTGTAGATCAGTTTAAGTCATATGCTTTCTTGATTTCAATTCCTTGAATAGGCTTTTCTGATCAATAATTTTGTTATGCAATTAAATCAAAAATTCAATTCATATTTTTCCCAACGTTTCGTTGATTGTTTGTCAACATCTTCAGGGGATATCGTGAAAGTAGAATTTTAAACTCAAAACATTAAACTTGAAAAAATTTTTTTAAACATTAAACATTCAAAATAATGATTTTATTATAAAACAATAAATTGGTCTAAAAAACTCTAATTTGGTTACACCACTTGTCAACACTGTTTTACTGTTTAATGTATCGTTTTTAGAGAAAAATACTTTTTTTTTTTGAGAAAGTATTTGTTTTTTTTGAAGAAAATACTTCTCATAGTGAATTTTTTATCAAAATATAAGAAAAGTTTTTCATTTTCAATAAAATTTCTCTATAAATGAGCAATTTTTTGAAAATTTTCATATGAATTGAAAACGTTAGGCTAGCGTCACAAATAGGAGACCTTGAAATTTCACTCGCCGCCAACGAAGTTTCACTTCAAAAAGTCTGGTTAATTTAACCATATTTAAACCAAATCTCAGGTAAAAACTTTCCAACATGAATAGACGGGTTAAGGTAACCACATGATTTTTATGCCTGAAATATTTAACCTGTTTTTGTAACTAAATCAGAATGAGAAATGTGATTAATATAATTTATGGTAACATAACTACTAAAAAGAAATTATTAGTCTTCAAAATCGTTCAATACACGCATGGAACCTGGACTTCCGTAGCTATCGAATGAGAGTCCATCGCCTTGCCATCAAGCCATGCTTGAAAGTAAGCAAAATGTAGACAAAAATCATGCGTTATTATACCCTAAACCTGAAAGGTCAGGGCATATTAACTTTGTGCAAACGTTTGTAAAGCATAGAACGAAGCGAGTCCGGTATAGAAAAGTATATATATTCTTGATCAGCGTCACCACCTGAGTCGAGCTATCCATGTCCGTCCGTCCGTCCGTCCATCTGTCCGTCTGTGTGTTGTCCGTACACATGGTCACATGGACTCAAGGATCTGCACTATTGAATATTTTTGGAATCCGCCCACGGACACGCCTACCTCCCATACAACCCAAAAATTGAAAACGCAATTAATAAGCTCATAATTAACCTACAACAATCAAATTTGGTGTGTATGTGTTCTGTATTAATACAAAAATGTTCTCGAAAAATGGATGTCATCCGATGACGGACACGTCCACCTCCCATACAACCCAAAAATAGAAAACGAAATAAATAAGCCCCTGTGTGACCTACAAAAATAAAATTTGACACGTATGTTTTTTATAACATAACAAAGAGTTTTTAAAAAAATGGACATCATTCGCTCAAGGACACGCCTACCTCCCATACAACCTAAAAAATGAAAACGCAATAAATAAGCTTCTGTTTAACCTACAGAAATAAAATTTGGCACGTGTATTTTTTATGACCAGACAAAGATGGTTTTGAAAAATTACATCATCCGCCTACGGACACGCCTACCTCCCATACAACGCAAAAATTGAAAACTGCATAAATAAGCCACTGTTTAACCTACAGAGATAACATTTTTTGTGTATGTGTTTTGTATCAACATAAAGATGTCTTCGAAAAATGGGTGTCATTCGCTCACGGACACGCCCACCTCGCATACAACCCAAAAATTGAAAACGCAATAAATAAGATTATGTTAGTCACAGAGAGATCAAATTTGGTATGTAAGTATTTCATACCAAAATTAAGGTGTGTTCAAAAATTGGGAGTAATCCGTCCATGAACACGCCCATCTCCCATAGCGAAAGCATAATAAAGGCATTAACTGGGAACTATAGGAATAAAACTTGGTATGTTTAAATATTTCTTCAATATTTAAATGCATATAAAATATAGGCTTCATCCGACCACGAATGCAAAAAAATAATTTTATTGAAAATGGGCGTGTTTCAATAATATTATTTTTTTTTTTTAAGTAGGTTTAGGGTATTTCATAGTCGGCCTAGACCGACTTTAGACTTTCTTTACTTGTTTTTACATATGCTTCTGTTTACCAGATCAATGTGGTGTAAGTAGCGTGGATCAGATTAAGAAAATATGGTTGACTCCCCTAAACAAATTGGTCAGCTAAAAATAATGTGTATCAGTTGAGGGTATAGCATACATATTGTTCAATCCATGACTATTAATATTAATTTTTTATTTCTCCATGAATATTAAGCTAATTAGTGTACCACAATTATTCAGTGGCAGTTAAACTATTTTGAAATGGTAATAATTTTGAGTGCCACTACTGTCACTTTTAACAAGAGATATGACAAATTATTGTCAACATTGAATTTTGCTGCGACATTGATAACAAAATCACAACGAAGCCTTGGTAAGGGAGCTGTGGGTATAGCAGGTAAATTACTTGGAATGTTCGTGCCTCACCAAGGCGGACGCAACGTGACTGCAACGCAAACATTTATATTTGAACACAGTTCTACAAAATTTATAGCTTAAACAGTAGCCAAGATATTAAGCAAAATATTTGCTGACAAGTGATTTAGATAGTAGCTCATCAGCGGTTAAAATAAAAATAAATAAAAAGTAAATATTTATATAGTCCACAGTAGCGACATTAAACAAGAAAGCTAATTAGAATCGCAGCTATAAACAAAATTATGGCAATAGAAAAAGCCAAATGAAACTATTAGAATAGTTTGAGAGGCATTCATCTTGAAATGTCTGTGAATGCAAATCAGACATCAACAAGCAAATAACATGTGAGATAAATGCTGACAACAAGACTGTCAGCAATAAATGTAAAAAAAAATAATAACAAAATATAACACAAATTATAACAGAACCGATACACTTTGAACTACAGGAACTATAAATTAATTTGTGCTACAAGTGTATCAAAAAACAAAATCATTTAAATATACGTCAGTATCTCACAGATACTTAACTTTTATCTATATTTAAAGATATCAAAACTTTTTTAGTTATTATTTGCTCTGTTTGTCAGCTGTTGCAGTTAATTAGCACAGAAAAAAAATACAAAAAAAAAAAGGTTACACAATAACAACAACAACAACAACAGCTATAAAGGCTGAAAAATAACCCACTAATGTTTCCAAATAAATTTCCTCATTTAAGCCAATTAGTCGACGGACCTTTTGTTTCATGTTTGATGTCATTTCTTGTCGCTGCTGCTTATATGAATTTATTTTTGTTTCTTTTCTTGTTGTTGTTATTGTAGGTTTTTGCTTTGGGGCAAAATCTGGGTACCTGCTGCCTGCCTGCTGCCTCAAAAGCTAGCTTCCTGACATTCGCCTGGATTAAAGCTGTATCTGCAGCTACTTGATTTGATACCGTTGTTTTACTCTGTTTTTTTTTTCTGTTTTCTTCTCATCTTTTTACGCACTTTCATATAATTTTATTTAGGGTTTTTTTTTTAATTTTTTTGTTTCGTTTTTTTTTTTTTTTTTGGGATCTTGCCTCGGATTATTGAAGTGCAATTAAGCCCAAATGTCAAAGCGAAAAGTCAGCAAAAACAAAATCTGTAAGCGACTCTTTGTTGTTGTTGTTGGGCTGTTTTTTGTGCCCTGCTTTTCTGCTGAGTTCAACATATTTATAGGTTCTCTTAAGGTAAGGCTATTTTTTTATTTATTTATTTGTTATGGACCGCTTATATAAGGCCTACAAGCACAAAAGTTGGCGGCTTAATCCGTTGATTATTAAGCATTTGCTACTTTTTTGCTGCTGCAATTATAACAATATCGGAAAAGAAAGAAAAAACCTATTAGCGAAAAGTTGTTAGGCATGTTTTGTGTAGAACATGAAAACGTACGATGTTGAATTTTTTTATTCTTATACTTATTTTATTTTTTGTGCTTAAATAAAAATACTTTTTGCAATCACTGTCAAAATGCTTTAAAATCTATTTCATGTTCGTCGCTTAAATGCGTTCATTATGAACGCTTCTACACTCAGCTCTCATCCCAACAACTCGTCGGAAGATTTGATCTTAACTCTTCGTCGCATTCACAGGCCAAGACTAGCTTTAACTTCTGGACTAAGCTTCTTCTTGTTTAGCCTTAAGCAGCAGCAGCAGCAAGATTTTTTAAAGTCATTCAGGGAACATCAGGGAGCATGGGTACATAAATTCTACGTACTTCAAGTTATCTGTAGTTATATTGTTGTTGTTGCCGCTTTTTTTTTTTGGTTTGCAACATTATCGACTCTCAAGTGGAATCTCATAATATATGTAGTTTATGAATTTTGAATTGTTTTCGTAATCAATATAAAAGCGGCATCTTTTGAAGGATATTCTCGGCGATTGACATTCTGACAGTTATTGAAACTTATTCGTTTAGTTTTTTTTTTTTTAGTTGTAAACAATTAAGAAGTCTTTAAGCTTTCCATAAATAACACTTTAAGCAATGGAAAAGAAATTTTTAAGAACGTTGTTGATGCAACAACAATTGAATAACATAAATAAACGCAAGTTTTTCTATGGATTTATAAAATTAATATCAGCCGAAGAGTATGACAGCACGATGCAAAAGGAAATTAAAAGTATAATATATAACTTATAGACAACACTGTCCAAACCAAGAAAAAACAAAAAAAAAAATAATAATTATAATTAACTATTTTTTAGTTCCAACTAGCTAAACCTTAATAACTTTGGTTCAAGAAGAACGAAGATGGCGATGAAAATTTTTTATTATCTCATGTTTTAAAAATACACTCGAGACATTGATTAGAAGGAAAACTGAATAATAACGTGCCTCTATTATTTTTATTGAAAAATTAATATATTTAATAAACATAAGTTTTAAAATTATAATTGTTTTTGTCTTTTTTGTTGAACGAAATCCTTACATTAATTTCATCAAAAGCAGGCTCCTTCAAAGTTTTTCATACCAAGAAGTTTGCTTCACTTAGTCTGACCATTTCTCTATAATGAGAACTCTCTGGTTCATAGAGTTCACAAAGTTCTTTATTAGTACCATCTTAATGTATAAAGAAGAGAGAAAAATGTTATATGGATCTTATAAAGGCTCATATGAAGATTTCTCTTCCTAGTATTTAGACTCCTTAAGACCCCTTTGTAGCAAAATATTTATACCAATAAAAAAATATTTTGCATACCAATTCGACTGTTCTTTCTTTCATATGAAATTTCATATTTTCTTCATATAAAGTGTTCTTCATGTATTGGATCCCATTACAAAATTGGTACAGAAATAGAAGGAGTGCTCCTATGATAATGAAATTTTGTCTACTTAGTTAGTTAAAGCTAATTAAGAAAACTTGTAAAAATGGTTGAAATCAGTCAGTTCCTAGGGGTACCTCACTTGGACCTATATTAAATTTTTACATCATTTTGTATGGGAGGTACATACAAAAGTTGGCCGATCTCAACAAAATTTGGTCAAAAGGCTTGACAATTAGAGAAATAGATATACACTGAAAATGGCAGAAATTGTTAAGACCAAAGGGTACCTCTCTTGAACTCATATCAAATGTTAACATAATTTTGTATGGGAGGAACATACAAAAGTTGGCCGATCTTAACCAAATTTGGTCAAAAGGCTAGACAATTACAGTAATAGATTTTATCTGAAAATGGTCAAAATTGCTTTGACCTTAGGGGTAACTTCCTTGGACCTTTATTAATTTTTTACATCATTTTGTATAGGAGGTACATCTTTTACTCATAAACATCCTTATTTGTGTTAATTAAAAAATCCTCTTTTAGGTACATTTTTTTATATGTATTCATAATTACTATAACATAATTCCGTAAAATGTGAGTGCGGAACGCTTGATTTTTTGAAAAATTTCATAGCATATTTCTAGGCATTTTTTGTTTTGTGATTTATTGAAACTTCAAAAATTTGTTTATATATTTTTTCATTTTGAAATTTTCTGTTTTTCAAAAAATGTTTAAACTTTTGTCGTCGTACCTACTATGGTTTCAATTTTTACTTTAATTTGTTTTATAAATATTTGGAACAAAAAATTGTTATTTGCATAATTTAAAATCGTATATTTGACCATCATTGAATTGTAATTCGTCTTAAAGAAAATCAATATTTCATGTTTTTTCCTTTATACTAATACTAAGAAATTAAAGCTAAATATAATTCTGAATGTTGTTAAAGCATCCGAAATTTATATTTAATTAAATGAAACAAAATGTTTATTAAAATCTGAACCAAAATATTATTATATACATTATTACAGTAAGCAGTGTTTAAACCTTTGTGGATTAAATAGTAATCCTTTTCGGATTACAATATTTTAAACTTTTTTGGACTTAAATCTAATCCTTTTTGGATTATAATATTTTAAACTTTCTGTGGATTAACAATTATTCCTTTTTGTATTAAGAAATTTTAAACTTTTTGCGGATTAAAAATTAATCCTTTTTGGATTGAAAAATTTAAAACTTTTCATTTGATTAAAAAATAATCTTTTTTTGGTCGTGTCCTATATGTAATCCAAAAAAGTTTAAAATTTAGTCCAAGATTTTTAACCGTGTATGTGAAATAAAAAAGTAAAAACTTAATGTGGGCATGTGTACAAAAAAAGAAAAACTCATATCGCTACTGACTTTCTTCCCCTCTGACTTCTTCAAAATCACTACAAACAATATAAGAATCATCAACTAATATAATAAACTGCTCAATTTCTTCATCAATAATTACAGTTGATTTTGATTTGATCGTTCCTTTCGATGCTAAGATAGAATCAGATGTCAGCAACAATATTTTCATTAAATCCGTATTAGACTTAATCCTTGAGCATTTACGGGTATGTTTAAGTCGATTTTTTTCTAAACTCTTTTTGCCTTGCTTCCAATGCCTTTTCTGACAATGTTCCGATTGGTCAAGAAAAAGCATCTTTTTTTTTTGCAATTCCCTTTTTGAACTTTGCTAAATTTTTTATATATACATACAAAATTGACTATTTTTCGCAAAAAGTCACTTCTTTAAACTTCTATAACTTTATTGGTTATGAAAAGGGGCAGATAATATTTTGGAAGTCAAAAGATAATACTTCAAATAAAATAAAAAAAAAACTTTCAAAAAAATCAAAGAATATTTTTTTTCGTAATTCCCTTTTGAGCCTCGCTAAATTTTGAATATTTTTCTATACAAAATTGACTATTTTTCGCAAGAAGTCACTTTTTTAAACTTCCATAACTTTCTTATTTATGAAAAGGGGCAGATAATATTTTGGAAGTCAAAAGACAATACTTAAAATAAATTTTCAAAAAGAATATTTTTTTCGTAATTCCCTTTTGAGCCTTGCTAAATCTGGAATATTTTTCCATACAAAATTGACTATTTTTCGCAAGAAGTCACTTTTTTAAACTTCCATAACTTTCTTATTTATGAAAAGGGGCAGATAATATTTTGAAAGTCAAAAGACAATACTTCAAATAAAATTTCAAAAAAGTTTCGCTAGAATCCAAGAATCCTTTTTTTGTTATAGTGTATCAAAACTTGCAAATTTTTGAGCTTTTATGTTTTTTTTTTAAAGTAAAGAAATTTGGTTTTTACAAATAAAAAGATGTTCAAAAAAACTACTTTCAGTATCAAAATATATTTTAATCCGGTAAGGTCCAGAACTATTTTGGTCGCAGATTTTATTGGAGAGTTGTATACTTATGTATTTCGACCACCTGAGCTCGAAAATTAAGTCTATTTTCCGATTAATTATGACACTTTTCCGGAAAATGCGAAAAACAAGCGTTACCATATGGTAACAGTGGGTCGCCTAGCGTACATGTTTTTTATGATAGAAAAAAAATTTATGTTTGGACTTCGTTTTTAGAAAATATCACAAAAAATAGATGTTTTAACACGTTTTTATTGAAAAATGTATGAAAATAAAAAAGAGGGATATATTTTGAAATAGAATCAAGCATGGTTTGGTATAGTAGTTGGCAAAACACTTGACACAAAGTCCAACGTCGCATTTCCCACATGCTGTTCGTCCGTCAACTTTACAACTTTCACCCGCACAATGCCTACGATTGGATGGTACTATGGTACTACAAAAGGCCCAGTCTGATCATAGCGGAGAGTGTGTTGAACACTACCTGGGTCCTGGGCATATCTGTGGGAGGACATCGAACAAACTGATTTGGCTTTTGTACCAGTTTTAATCGAAACTCAAGTTGAGTCATTGTCGGTTCCACTTTTCGATGAAGCTGCCAAGCATTTTGAGCACAAGCATCTATCAGCAAGGTAAAAATACTAGACCACCACTTCTTCCTCTGTATGACATGCGATATTGTGCTAAATTTTGGTCTAATCGGTCTACTCCGCACATATATTTTTTTATATTCTGCTATCGCACAAGTACGGGGTACACTTATTTTGGCTCCGCTCTCCTTGGAATAACGCTGCGCCATTGATTTTGGACTTTCACCAAAGTTGGTAGATATCGCCCTACCTAAGCTTTTTGAGGCTATTGTAACCTCACAATTATCACATAGCGTTAAATCTTTAATATCTCCATTTCAACATGGATTCTTACCTGGAAAATCTACTGTCACTAATCTTCTAGAATTTACATCTAAAACTATTGAGAATTTTGGAAAAGGTCTTCAAACAGATGTTATTTATATAGACTTTAGTAATGTTGTAAATCATAAGCTTTTACACTCAGAAAAATATCAACTGTAATATTAACAGTCGGCCGCTGTTATTTCAAAACACTGTTCGATTGAATGATTTGCGTTTAAGTAAACAATTTTCTTTGTTGAATGAACGTTTCAAAGTATTTTTGTACTGTTAAAATCATCTGTTGAAATATTTTTGTGCTTACATTGAATTGTCAATTTTTTTCTAAGCAATAGTTTTTATATGTGTTTTGCTATATTTATGTTATCGTTGCCAGTAGCTCAGTGGATGTGCACTAGACTGTCATGCGGGAGACGTGGGTTCGAACCCTAGCTGTGTAAGTATCAAAAATTGTAATTTAATAATTGAAATAATAATAATTCTGTTTCATTAATTGTTTGGTCAAAAATAATCTGCAAAATAAAATGCTTACAATCTTTTAAAAAAAAAAAAAAATTGCAAATTTCATTTTTTATTTAAAAAAAATATTTTATATAAAAAAAAAATTTTTTATTGGCCTTGCCGGATTTGAACCGTGGACACACGAGTACTAGACGCACACGTCAGCACACTCGGCCATACATGAACTTTCAAACCAGTGATCAAATTTCAATAAACAAGTTTTTATACGTGTTTCGTGTTCCATAGACCAACAGTCAACCGACTGTTGATTTGAAAGTTTCATTTGTTGGATGGTATTTAACAGTGAAATCTGTTACTTCAACCTATGATTTGTTTGATAAAACAGCATTTTTTCCCTGAGTGTAGTTATAAAACTGTCTCTTTTCGGTTTTCCAACGCATTAAGTACGGTGGATTGAATCATATTTATTAAATAGAAGACAAATTGTTATATTTAACCTCATAAAGTCAGATGAGTTTCTTGTTACTTCTGGGGTACCTCAAGGAAGTCATCTTGGTCCTTTATTGTTTTTACTTTATGTAAATGATCTTCCATCTGTAGTAAAGCATATCAATATCTTGCTATACGCTGATGATGTTAAACTTTTTCTGTCATACAAAGATGAGCAAGACTCTTTATTGCTACAAACTGATCTTGACCATCTTTGTAGCTGGTGCGAAATTAATTGTATGAAGCTCAACTTGGGGAAGTGCAAACAAATGACTTTTTCTCGAAGACAACCTTCTCGAAATAATTACAATATAGAGTTATTATTATACACTTGAGTTTTAAGAGGTTTTCGTTGATCTCGGAGTAACTCAAAGGAGTTACTTTTGGCGGACACCAAACTTCGCTTTCACATTCACATTTATAAAGCAATCAGCAGAGCTAATAGTACTCTAGGATTTATTAAACGATGGTCCAAAGAGTTTAATGACCCTTTTATAACTAAAACCTTATTCACATCGCTAGTAAGGCCCATTCTAGAATACGCGTCAATTGTTTGGTGCCCTCGTTATGGGTGTTACATTGACGATATAGAATCTGTTCAAAAGCAATTTCTTCTGTTCTGCTTACGTGATCTATATTGTAATTCAAACTTTAATTTACCTTCTTATGAATATCGATTACAGCTAATAAATCTGCCTTCTTTAAAAAATAGGAGAACTATGCTAAATGTAAGTTGGATTTTAAAACTCTTACATGGATATGTCGACAGTCCATATTTACTGAGTAAAATTTACTTAAATGTTCCTCTTCGACCTAGAAGATCTTTTGAGCTTCTTTTTATGAACTTTTGTAGAACTAATTACTTACAAAATGAACCACTAAGAAGCGCTTGTGGTGATTTTAATTCCGTTTCAGATGTGATAACATTAAATGAATCCATGTACTCAATTAAACTTAAAATTTTAGATTATCTGCAGTATCGCCGCTGAGTCTGTTCTAACACAATTTTCGCTTGGTGATGGATACAAAACTACATATAATCTGAATGGACCTGAACCTGTTTGGACCTCCTCACTTAATATGGTACCATATGGTAATGCCCTGAGTAAAATGTAAAAGAAATAATAAATAATAATAATAATAATAATATTTTTTCGCCAAAACTTAAGTTGCACTTCATAGTTTATTTCATTCCCTATTGATTGGTGCAATTATAGCTGAAATTGGTGGAAAAATAACCAATATATGCATGTTCTTACCGACGTGCCATTTTAGAAAACGGGATTTATTCACTAAAGGTACTATTAAATAATGTGTGCTATTATTAAGAGTGTGTAAATAATGTAAAATATTTTTTTTTGTTTTTTTTTTAGAATTTGGTTCCTTAAGGTCTTAAGAATATGTATACGAAATTTTAGAAAAAAATATCAAATAAAATAAAGATATAACATACATTTTATTCGTATGTCGCATAATATTCATATATTATCGTTCATAGAAGAAAATCTAATCGCGTTTTTCTCAAAACATGTTTTTTCGAATTGGCTTCTGTTATGTTATGTTATGTTATGTTATGTTATGTTATGTTATGTTATGTTATGTTATGTTATGTTATGTTATGTTATGTTATGTTATGTTATGTTATGTTATGTTATGTTATGTTATGTTATGTTATGTTATGTTATGTTATGTTATGTTATGTTATGTTATGTTATGTTATGTTATGTTATGTTATGTTATGTTATGTTATGTTATGTTATGTTATGTTATGTTATGTTATGTTATGTTATGTTATGTTATGTTATATTATGTTATGTTATGTTATGTTATGTTATGTTATGTTATGTTATGTTATGTTATGTTATGTTATGTTATGTTATGTTATGTTATGTTATGTTATGTTATGTTATGTTATGTTATGTTATGTTATGTTATGTTATGTTATGTTATGTTATGTTATGTTATGTTATGTTATGTTATGTTATGTTATGTTATGTTATGTTATGTTATGTTATGTTATGTTATGTTATGCTTTTTTAATATAAATAAATAATATAAATAATAAAAATATAATAATATAAATATAAATATCCCAACAACCATTAGAAAAATTTTTCAGAAATAATTTAACACTTGTAACGCTGCCAAAAATAAGATGTTCTCTTTATACTCTGCGATAAGGAATAATGAATTATTTGACATTCGAATAAAATATCTGAGAAACCACCTGCATTTAAACTATCTGAGAAAATTTGGAGTTGTTTCACACTGTCTTCGTTATATTCATTAAAATAAGCGCCAGCTCACCAAATATCTACGGCAAAAAAATACTACCACGTGGCTTGATGATGTTTGAATAATGTACAAACAATTAATAAATGTCAATTAGTAGACTTTCACAACAAACCACTACATTTTTCAAAATTAATAAATATGTTATAGCATTAATATCTATAAATGGGTGGGTCTAAGCAAAACTCGGTTCAAATTTGAAAGAAGCTACTTTCTAGCAATGAGTAAAAGCAAAAAAAAAAAACAGCAACACGCCATGACTTTGTGATATTTTAATTAGCGGCAACCCTCATCTAAATACTCTTAAAAAAAAAAAAAAATTGAAAAATTATAACATGAAAAAAAAAAAAAACAAAAATTCTATATTTTGATAGACCAACTTGGCGGGAATAAAAAAAGACTAAAATAAAACATGAACTAATAGCGCACAATATGGTCAAAATATTTAAATGTAATTGCTTGTAATGCTTAGGCACACACACACACACAAAAAAACACAAACAAGCTACTATACACTCACACGCACTCCAAGTAACACCTTCTAAGTCACTAGCTTAATAAAGCGTTAAAATGACAAAATTAAGCATTTTTACGTGCGTCCACACGTTTTTCTATTTTGCCCATTTCTCCACCAACTGGACCCCATCATGCGCAACCACTGCCCAGTTGTTTCTACAACTACCACTTCTCTCTACTTTGAGCCTTCGCACATATTTCCATAATTAAGTAATTAAGTGTTCGGCTCGTAGTAAACTTCATGCCTCCAAACATCAGCAGGACCCACCCATGACTGGGACACAGTTTTGCTGTCTCCGCTAGAGTAGCAGCAAACAAAAAAAAAACAAAAAAAAAACTTCGCTGATTAGAATAGAAAAATGTTGAAATCATTAATTTTCATTTGTGTTCAAGTGCTGGTAGTAGCGTGAATGTCCCTCCCGCGTGCATTACATGTAAGGATAATTATTTTTCTCATGTTTTTTTTTCTTTTCTTTTTTACCATTTTATTTTGCATGCTGAAGAAGATGAATTTGTTTTTTATTTAAATTTAATTTGCGTGAAACACCTTTTTAAAAATAATGTTGTACGTATTACATTGTCTTCCGGGGCAGTTAGACGTGTGCGTATCCTTTAAATATTATGAACTGTCATGTTGAAATTCATTTAAATCTAAACATTTCACTCACGTGATTCTTTTGACTGTTTACTGCGTGTCTGTGGGTCATTCTTACACGCCTGCAAATAAAATATTGCTTATGTTGCTGATTTAATTATTTTCATCACCTAAGTTTTTTTTTATTATTATTTTGTTGAAGTGACAAAAATTATTACAAGCTTATTTTGTGAGCTTTTTGTGGTAGTAGGTTTTTAACGAATACTCTCGTGATTGTTTGCGAAAGTATTCGTGTTAAAGAAATTTGTTAGCAAGTAGATACAAAACGACATTCGCGATGACGATTATTCTGCGAAAAGAACTTTAGAATCCATTACATTGCTAGAAATCATCTTCCTAGAAATCTATAAATATTAAAAGTATTCCAAAATTGTATACTTTAAGCATTCTTAAAATATTGAATAATGTTTTAATTGGTTATAAAATTCCAAATAGTTCTAATTGATAATTTTTAATTAAGTAATAAAACAATTGCAAAAATTGCTTTTTTAAATCATTATCATTCAAATTATATCCTTACAAAACTGTGTCAAGTATGAATGTCATCGGAAAGTTGTTTCGGAAATTGATGCAGAAAAAAATTGATGCTGAAAATTAGTTTGACATTTTAAGTTAAATTATTTATTAATATTATATTAAAAAAAGTATTCGAGAGGCATACATAATAATAGTTTTTCTTATTTTGACCAATTCTTAAGTTTAGCTAAACCATTGCAAAGGTACTTTTGTAAGTTTACTAAATTGTCATAAATAATAAAATCCAAAATTATTATCATGAATATTCAAATATTACTTTGATATTTATTTTAAATGCGTACAGAAAGGTTCAAATTCATCCTTGATTAAAATTCTGAAACTAGTTTTCAAAAATTTAAGAAGTATACCTAGTATGATGAAAAATTTGATAATTATAAAAAAATTTCTAGTTACATATTTTGAATTTTACACATTTTGTGTAAGAAAAGTTAATAGTCCTTTTTCTGGCTGATTCCAAATTTCTGCGATTTGTCTTGAAACTTATAATCATCGTAAGCTGCGAACAGTTTCATTTAAAAATTCAAATCCAAATATCGTATGGAGAGAAAAATAATATTAATTTGTCTAATTTTGATTTTCAAATATCTTTATTAACTAAGTTAAGTTAACGATTATGAAACTTAAATTTAATTCTTGCATTTTCATGTTATTTTTAATAATACAAATAATGTTTTATAATGAATAACCATTTATTTTATTTTTAATAATAGTTGCTTTCGATTCGCCAGTGCTCAACTCGCTTGTGAAAAAAGTCTACTCATTTTGCTTTTATTTGCTCAATAGTTGGCAACACTTGTGTTATGACAGACCACACCAAGAAATAAATTAAAAATTTTTACCTGCCAATCAATCGACATAAGACATTTTGAAATATTGTGAAAATAAATTAGTTGAATGTTTGAAGGAAATGAATTTAGTTTTTTTACTCACATTCAATTTTGGCAGAAATTTACTCTAGCCCGTACACAAACCAACTAAAAAATAAGAACTTGGCAACGCAACTTACTCAACTCAATTTGTAGTTGACTTTTTCCATTCTCAACTAGCTGGAGATTTTGATATTAGCTGCGTTCGATTCGCCAGTGCTCAACTCGCTTGTGAAAAGAACGTCTACTCATTTTGATTTTATTTTCTCAATAGTTGGCAACGCTTTTATTATGACGACCATATCAATAAATACATTAAAACTTATCCCGTACACCAACCAAGTGAAAGAATAAGAACTTGGCAACGCAACTTTACTCAACTCAACAGGTAGTTGACTTTCTCTATGCTCAACTAGCTGGAGACTTTGTTGTTGTTTTCTCATACAAATTTTGAAATAAGCGACAATAAGCGAGTATAGGCTGGCGAATCGAACGCAGCTATTGTTTTCTCATACAAATTTTGAAAAAAACGACATTAACTCAGTAGAGGGTGGCGAATTGAACGCAGAAATAAATCCTCAAAATTAACAAAAAATTTAACAATAAAATTTTTTCTTCACATAAAAAAAAAAAAATTAAAAATTAAAAAATATCACTTTTTACAGAATTCCAAAGGAAGAATGTTCAGATAATATCTGCTATTTTTTGGCAAGATTTTTTTTAAAAAAATTGTTAAGAATGTTTCAGTCTTTATCTTTTGTAAACATAGCAAATAAATAGAAATTTTTTTGAGCGTAATTTATTGCTCTTTTTGTACTGTTTGCTGAACTTTATGTTTTTTTGTGAGTGTTTTTTAATGTTTTTTGACACAGTACTTTAAAAACCAACGATAAATTTTATTGTGTTATTACAAAATCTGTTTTGGGTCGCAGGATATCACAGCCGAAGCCTTAAATCCGTTTTCGAACTATATATTTAAAAATAAATTATTTTATTAAGAAAAAAATTGTGAAGTGAAATTCCGGCTGACAAATTACTTTCTGACACAAATTTTGTTTTCAATTTTGATTGGTTGAATTTGAAAAATAAGATTCAGAACTTCCGCAGCGCAGTTACGATGAACAACAAAATTCAGGAATATACAATAATTTTTTTTTCATTTATTTGCTGCTCAGAGAATTTTCAATTTTATTTTTAATGTCGACCAATCAGAATGAGGCACACTCTCAAAATTATTTTCTTATTCTCAAACATGCGCGAAAATAGTCTTCTCTTTTGAAATAGGCTATAGTAGCTTTTCTCGACTGGATCTAAAATTGATAAAATTTTTTTCTACGTTATACTGACGTCAATAAATCAATAACAGAAACATCCGAATTTTGTATAACAACTCTTACATTTAATTCGAATTTAATGATTTCATTACGTTTTTTGGTACTGTAATGAAGATATATCAAAAGCAAAGAATACATTTTATAATTTTTTTAACTTGAAAACATTTGTTTGTTATTCGGCTTCGGCTTCGGCCTTCGGCCGATTATTTCCATTTTGCCGAAGAATCGGCTTCACATTCGGTCGGACACTAGTATATAGTTTTGCGAACATACCGGACAATATAAACTAAGTATTGGGCTCTTCAGTATGGAAATATACTGAGGAAAATTAAAATGAAATTGTGTTAATATAAAACAAATTTGTTTTTTGAAATAGAGCTTAAGACCATTTCATTTAAGTTAAACACAAATGTTTTTAAATTTAAATTTGGAAGAAAAGTTTTTGTTTATTCAACCATGCTTATAAATATGAAACCAAATTGCAAACAAAAATTTTAATATTTAAAACAAATGTTTATAGCACGATTTTCTCAGTTTTTCTGAATTTTCTACATCAAATTCGTACTCAGCAAACCCAAATTTTATACAAAATACCAAATTTTAATTCCACCCGATGAAGTTTGAATTTTAAGTACTGAAATAATTAATTAGTGATTATTTTATCTTATATTCTATATTTTTAAAACCATTTAAAAATTGTTTTTTTTTTTTGATAGTTTTTTTTTTTTATTTCAAAGCCATAAAAGAAAATTATATAAAAAGGAAAAGCTTATAGCTGAAATTTAAACATGTTTGCTTTAAATTTTGTTGTGTCGAAACGAAAATTCGTTAAATTTCTATTCTAAAATTTTTTGTTTAATTTTAAAGTATGTTTTTTTTCCCAGTGTAGTGTTTTTTCCCCAGCCGCGGCGAAAAGTTTTTTCAATAAAAAATTTTTCTGATCGGTCATCACCTCTCTGCAGACAATGGCAAACCTCAGAGAGTAAATAATGCCATGTAAAGCTTCTTGAGAACATGAGCCGTTCGGAGTCGGCATAAAACATGTAGGTCCAGTTCTCGGTCAATTGTGTGCAAACATTTAATAACACACACAACACAATTGATCATAAGAAGCTCGGTCAAAGTCCTTTCAAGGGCTGAAATGGCCAATTTGTTTTGTTTTTGTTTTTTGTAGTGTTTTTTGACATAAAACATCAAACTATTTCAGATATTCTTCGTAATTTTCGACAAGTACATTCTAATAAAAATTAATGAATTTTTTCCAAAAAAGCAAATCTTTAGGTGCGGTAATCAAAAAATCGATTGTCATATTATAACTCGCAATTTATAACATTTTGCAAGAAATAATGAACAAAAATCGAATAAGGTAACTTGTAACTTGATTGAAGCACGAATGAAATTATATATTTATTATCAAAACCCCTCCCCAAGAAAAAATCCTGGCTACGAATAGGGTTCCCATATTTGAAATAGAGAAAAACAGTATAAAAAACTAATACAATTTAAAAAAAAAAAAAAACAGTACACATTTTATTAATCTCTTTCAATTCACTATTTATAATAAATTTTGATAAAAAAGCCACAAAAAATTATTTTTAGTTTTATAAAATAAATAAAATTCATGAGAATATAACAAAAATTATTGCAAAAAGCACAGCTTTAACGCATTGTTTTCAATATGCTTCTATTATAAACTATGATATACTTAATTAGCAAACATACATGTCATTTTTTTATAAAAAACTTCGCAATTTCGTTTCTTTCCTCATCAGATTTTAAAAAACCATAAAATTCAGTATCACGAAGTTAAAATTATTATTTATAATCAGCTAACTTTCTTAGTTTTTTAATAAAAGTCTCTTCCTTTCTTTTCTCCAATACGGCCTTCAAACGATCTAACATGTCGTTCAATAATGTTAGATGGGAAAAAACGGGAAACACGTTAGACGACATAATTTTTTCGAGAAATTCAAGCTGAACTAATACAAAAATAGTAAATAGTTAAAAAAACAGTACTTTTGCGTACTGTTTTGTATGTTGCAAATAAAATAGTACTTTGTGAAAAAAACAGTACTGTACTGTACTCTTTAGAACCCTGATACAGGTTCTACTTTGGGAAGTGTTCAAAAGAGGTACACGATACACCAGCTATTCCCGAGGTTAACTCAGGCGGCTCACCAAGGACATCCCTATTAAATTGTCTTTATGCCCATTAGAACCTCGTGTTACAGAGATTATTCGTTCCTCGGTCGCACAATAATTTTCCTGCGACATTGTACCCCGGCAGTTTTGATCGATATAAATTTAAAACAAATGTGCATCATGACCACATCAATTTTCCATTCGCTAACTAAACTATTGTTTTCCGAGTCAATAAAATGCTTCCTCATTTATATTGGGCATCCCCTGAGCGTTGGTTTAAGCTAAAAAATATATTGTTCTTTGTACGCCACTGGAATAAGTGTTTCGATTTAACCGGAATTAGTATTTCGGAAATTAAATTTTTAAGTACAATTTCTTTTATATCTCTGGTATATCGAACATATAGCATTTATAATAAACTATATTTTTCTACAATTTTATACTCAACACCACAAGGTATTGCACGCTTTTTGCCCCTTTAGCCTCCATTGCATCCACGTCTGAGTATTATTAAACGAATATTTTAAAGTGGCAACTAATAAAATAACCTTCACATTAATTGCGTAAATTAGAGATTAAAAACCAATAAAAATAAAAAAATGGTCTTTCAAATAATTCAAGACAGAAATTTGAAAAACAAATTAAAATAAACAAGTTTTACGCTCTCTTCTATAAGACGGGGGCATCATCAAAAAATGCCCCAAAACATTTTATAAACCAATTCTTAGTCCCACTACAAATAAATACATCGAAAGTTCAACATAAAATTTGCATTTTTAATTATTTAACCAAAAAAGAAGATTGCTGCTTATAAAGTGAATATTTTAAAATTTAATTTAAAAAAAAAAGAATGTCTTGCATATATTTAATTCAAAATACGATATATGAAACAAGACAGTCGACATCGAGCAAATGATTAATTAACACAAACATTAACGGAATAAAATTAAATTATTAATGCAAATATAAACCAGATAAGCTATAGATGGATATAGATAGGCATGTAGATAGAAGATAGATGGCTACATTCGAACTATTTTAAGTAGCTCAAAAAGCCGCTATAAATCAAACTACTACGTTCGCCCGAAGATCGAATTTAATCGTCTATATAAGGCTATACATATTTATAAAAATATCTTAAGACAAGGTGTCATGGAATGTGTCCTTATGTTTCCTTTCACTTTTTCACGCCACTGCGCTAGTCACATGAGCCACTTTTCTCTCTTCATCATCTCCCATGCATTTTCATTTTCACAACGAAACGCACATCTTTAGAACCTCGACCGACCCTTCGTAGGAAACGAAGCTAATATAATTGACTTCCTTAGCGCGTTGTACGCATTGACAAAAAATTCTGTCACACTAACAATGGAAATGTGTTTATTTTCAACAAAAATTAAATAAAAGAAAGCAAGAAGAAATAGAGAAAGTCAGCAGAAGAATGAGCTGAAAAAGATTTAATGTCGTCTTTGGTTGATTTATTGCAGATGGAATTGCGTGGAGTTGTGCACACGGCTTGAGCAAAGTAGCTCTCTATGGTATGGCTATGGTTTTGGCTGGTTGTGAAGGAAGGGATGTAAGACTTTGACTATGCATGGCATCACTAGCGAAAAAAGAAAAAAAAAAAAAACAAAAAATTACTGAAAGAAGAAAAGGTCGAGCGCGCATTTCGTAGTAGAAGAAAGGCATTTCTTCTAATCTCGCAGCCGCTGAACTAATAGAATTAAATATATTTAAAGAATTTGAAGCAATTTCAGATGGTATCGAATTCATTCTCATGCTTCAGAGTGAGAGAGGGTGTTAAATATGGTAGAAGTAGGCAAAAGTAGGATAGCATAAAATGTCTGAGACACTTCAAAAGCTGCTAAAATGTACCGTGAGAATAAATAAATATGATTTGCATGCATTTGTAGACAATAGCATGGTTTAAACTAAAATAAACCACAAATAGCTTAGCATTCTAGTAAAAGTTAAAAATAATTATGTTTTGGTAACCACAAATTATGGTTGGTCGGTTATTTTGTCTAGTCAAAAAACCGCAGTTAAAACCGCAATTAAAAAAAAAAAAACATAACAAAAAATAGTTAACACAATTCTAACAATTGTCAAGTTGTAAGAAAAGCCATTTTTCATAACGACACAAAACGAAAGAGACACTTCAACTTGTCTGCTTCTCACCCAGCTTAACACTTCTTGTAAAGAATCATTAAAGTGTGAAATAATTGGAGTTTTAACAAAATCTTATTCGTCAACTTGAATTCATGGTGAACTTGTTTGTGTCCACTGTGACAAGAACTCTGCTTGTTGGTTAAAACTTCAAATCTCCCCAAAAGTCATAAAATTTCTCAAATAGTTTCATAGAACTGTAGAATTAACTTTATGCTGCAGATGTTCTTGAGCTCACTCACTCTTGCCGTGTTTTGTTTTTTTTTTTTTATGGTGATAAAGATGGTTTTGCCCAGATTAACCGATTTCTATGACAACAAAAACAACCGTAATTAAGTTCAACATCTTCGCTTTTGTGGGAATTTTGTTTATTTTATTAGCATTTCTAGAGTTTTGGAATTTTTGCTTATTTTGCTGATTTGCGCGTGGGAAATTTCTACGCTGTTGTTTTGCTGGTTTTTGAAACGCATTTTTGCCTCAACAGAAACCGTTTAAAAGCTTACAGCGCATTTTATTTTTACTATTTTGCTATAAAATTTTAGATAAATTATTTTTATGAGTAAAAAAAAAACCGGATGAAAGCATAATACCACTGAATAGGTATTAAAAAAAATAATCGCTGGAACAAAGGGTCACAAAGGTTACTTTTAATTTATATCAATTTAACAAAAAAGTTTAAAAATATGCGAAAAGAATTCGAGAACTTCAAAGAGCCAGCAAAGTTACTTTAACTTCCACCTTTCAGGCAATTAAAGATAATATATAATTGAAAGTAGTTTGTATTATTTTAATAAATAGTAACCCACAAAACCGTGCATAAAAACTCGTGTTTTTATATTTGAATTTATATCTAAACATTTTGAAAACTTAAAATAGCTTTTTTTACCTATACTATAAAATAAAATAAATATAATACATTTTGTCAATATTTTCAAATTCCTAAATAAATGATCCAATCATTCAAAATGAAAAATTTAAATAACCGAAAAAGTTCTAATTTTTAACTAAATCATGGATGATCTCAAAATCAACTTTTAAAAGACCCCCTCTTGTGACGGCAGAAGTAACCAAAAGTGTTTAAACTTAATTTTTTGAATTAGAATTACGTCTTACAGCGTGGTTTGTATAGGGTCGCTTTAACATATTTTTTCAAGGCCATGCAACTTTTTTGACGAATACTTTATGGTATACCTATAGCCTTTAATACTCATCGTTCGAAGATAATATAAATACTTAAATATCAGATATATGCCGCGCTGAATGAATATCTAACATTGGATTTTGTTGCTATTTTATTAAAGTCACAAAATAGTAAAATATAAGAAGAAAAATGTATGTGTTAATATAAGAAAATCGAAATGATTGAAAAAATTTGACATTTTGCTTGTTTCTGTTCGCTTGCTTATTTTAACATGTTTACTTTTAACGTTTTCTTTGTTTTGGTCTCGATAAGAAGTCCATAATTGTATTATTTGAAATATATCAATTATATTTTATTAATTGCATTCCTTATTTTCGAAAGATTAGTGAAAAATACGTGCAGAATGAACAAAACAATCGGACTAAAGAGACTAAGTAGAAGAGGTTACAACTGAAACGGAATTCTATGTCTACACTTACGATACTATCGAAACTGTTGCATTTTTGTTTTATATTTGATACCTACTTAATAATAAATAAAAAACAATTTGTGTTTTTTAAGTGTACTCCTCGTTAGCAAGAATGTTTTTAAGCTCTAGTTGGAAAAAATTTAATGGGAACCCCCACAAAAAAGTATACAGTTGTGAGGATTGTTACAAGATCTTAATTTTTTTAAATTATGTTTAGACAACAGAGTGGTCAAAATTATTATAACTTACAATTTTTCTTATAAATAAAAAAATTTTTTCAATCCGGTCTAGTGCACATTGTCTGTGACACCCTGTACAAACGATTGATCACATAGCTTTTAAGTCACGCTGCTTGTTAAGTATGCATCATAAGAGTAAAATTAATCACGTCCTCTTTCTGTACCTTGCTTTTAAGACTAAGTTATAATCAGGGATGGCGTTTTAGACACAATTGTGCACTTTCGAGACTAGACAGCACTTTATGCACGTGCCTTTTCATTTCGACACAATATCAATATCCTAAACTTGAGCCCGGGTTCGATCCCCAGCCGCGGCGAAAAGTTTTTTCAATAAAAAATTTTTCTGATCGGTCACCACCTCTCTGCAGACAATGGCAAACCTCAGAGAGTAAATAATGCCATGTAAAGCTTCTTGAGAACATGAACTTTAGCCGTTCGGAGTCGGCATAAAATATGTAGGTCCAGTTCTCGGTCAATTGTGTGCAAACATTTAATAACAGACACAACACAATTGATCATTAGAAGCTCGGTCAAAGTCCTTTCAAGGGCTGAAATGGCTAATTTGTTTTTGTTTTTTTTTTACGTAAGCTTTCGCACGTTTCAAACTTTTCTGTATATCTTTCGAAATATAAGTCACACATATATGAAACTCGAAAGAGTATAATATTTAGTCTTGTTCTTCGACTGGAAAAATTTAGCGAGTATTGGAGAAGGGTGCGTGGTACCACCCATACAATTCAAATGTTTAACATCGAATAGCCTTGGTACTAAATGTCGTATAAGATTGAAACTCAGTATAAAGTTACTTATTGGCCATGTCTCTCTTCCAGAAAATTAGCACGTCCCTTGAAAAATGGGGTGACTCCACCCGTACAAGCCAAATTTTTGATATTAAATAGCTTAGGAAGTAAAAGTCGTAGAGCAATGAAACTCAGAATGAAGTTAGCACTTGATAATGTCTTTCTACTAGAAAACTGGGCTGGGCTTTGGACAAGTGGGTATGCCTCCTAAAGCTGCCAGATTTTTTTTTAAAAAAATCGGGATTTTGCAAGGAAAAATCGGGACATAAGCTAAAAAAAACGGGAGTTCATGTTTTCTAGATGTATGGATAGCTTAAAGACAAAATTAAAAAAAAAATGGAAAATCTGGGTTGACAACGTATAAATACTTTTCATAGGTCAATTTCAAGTGTAAGTAATAGAATAACTTCGAAATTAAGGACTAGAAAAGCAAATAAAATAAGATAAATAGAAACATATAAAATATATTTTTAAAATGTAATAAAATAATATTATAATAAAAAGTATTTTAGAAAATCGAAACAAGTGACGTCGCGCTTAAGGTCTTCGCGGGACGCACATATTTAAGCTGAAAATCGGGAGAACCCGCGTGAAGTTTGGGCCTGGCATCCCTAGTGCCTCCCCATATAAGCTAAGTTTTTTATCGAGTAGGTTTGGAAGTCTCAGATGAAGTACATGTGTTTATTTTAGGCGTAACAAGGCGCGCCGGGTATCGCTAGTATGATTATACAAAATAAAACTGTTATTTGGATTAATTGCGACTGTTGGACATTTGCAGGGTGTACAATTTTGTTGAATAGGTTGTCAAGGTTGTCAAGGTTGTCAAGTGGTGACCGTGGCATGCAGGTTAAGTGTGTGGCCTAGCACGCTCGGAGCCCGGGTTCGATCCTCAGTCGCGGCGAAAAGTTTTTTTTCAATAAAAAATTTTTCTGATCGGTCACCACCTCTCTGCAGACAATGGCAAACCTCTGAGAGTAAATAATGCCATATAAAGCTTCTTGAGAACATGAACTACTTGGGGGCCCCGGTAGTCAAGTGGTTAGCGTGCTTGATTGCCAACCCAGAGGTTCCGGGTTCGAATCCCGGTATAGCCATGGTCCTACGCTCTTACCTTTCTTTAATTCTTTCCTCATTTCTAATCAACTGAAATTCAAAATTCATCGATATATACGACCTTGGAAGTTGTAGTTGGTGGTAGAGATGTTTGTGGAATTAGATTGCTTGATAACTCGAATTGACTGAGGTTAAGGCATAACACTTGCCTCAGATTCAAATTCGCATGTTAATATAGCGCTCCGCCACGCATACAACATTCAACACTTGTTTCTCTTGATTTCATTTTCTCTCCTACCTATCTATCTCCCTATTTCCGAACCAAGGCAGACTTGCCTGAAAAGGTTTGACACCTGAAATCCTTGGTTCAAAGCTAAAAAAAAAATTTAGCTGTTCGGAGTCAGCATAAAACATGTTCAAAGTCCAGTTCTCGGTCAATTGTGTGCAAACATTTAATAACACACACACAACACAATTGATCATAAGAAGCTCGGTCAAAGTCCTTTCAAGGGCTGAAATGGCCAATTTGTGTGTTTTTTTTTTAGGTTGTCAATGGTCTGTGGCCGAAAAATGGTTGGGAGCAAGTAATCTAAGTGAGTTTGTATTTCAAAAATTCTCCATTTCTGTAAAAAATACGTCAGAATAACAACTTATTCTGTACTTATCATAAAAATGATGAAATTTGAATTTTGAAATTCAACTATTTTGTTCTAAAAGCCACTATTTTTTTCTCTATAATAAGGCACAATCTCAAAAGGTCCAGTTCCATCCCTGGTACTAATACTGAAACCATAATTAATCCTTCTCAAAAGTTTGCTGATGTGGTAAAAGAGTGGCAAAAGAGAGGAAAAAGATAAGTTTAGTAGCTTGTTTAGAGTTTAAATAGCAAGTGTCTTATTTGTCTTGAGTGAGTGTGATACTTTCATATTTTAAAAGTTCCTTGTCAGAAACTTATAAACTTACATTCCAAGTGTTTTACTAGAAATTGTGTAAGCATTGTGTGAGGCGCTTCTTCTTCTAAACTTTTATCCTATCATAGTTTAAGAAAAATCAATATTTTTATCATAACTTTCGATATACTGATGTCGGAGAATATATTTACCTTTGTGGGATTCTTTGACACTACGAGGAATGGTTTTAAAAAAATATTTGTTTAATTTTTATATTTTATCATTCCTTCTTTTTTCCCTTTTTATTTTCTTAAAGAATGCAGTGTCTTGAATTTTCTGAAATTTGATCTTCTCCTATACAGAATTGGTCTTTATCTTAAAATGAAAACTTTCAATTAAAAATATCCCACTTTAGAAGCGGAATTGTAAGATAATTTTTTCTCGTTTTCTAGCAAACGACAATCGAGACGAACAACTGTTTTTGTATCTCTTTATTTTTAATTGAAATCTAGGAATGAATATATAACATGGGTCTGAACCAAATGAAAACTCAAACTATTCAGCATGATTTGAATATTTTTTGAAGGTACTGATTTCTAGCCAAATCTAAACAAAATCATATCTTAAAAATAAACTCAATTTAATTTTAGAAAATGATGAGAATTGCAGCCTTCACTATGCGTACAAAAGAAAAAGTAAACTTCGTAACACTTTTTAGATCGAACAAGCAATGCTTTACCAAATATAAAAAAATTTGACTTTTTACACATGTTTGAAAATCAAAATTTTGAAAAACTTTATCTGTGGTGGAATTAAGAGGCACTCCAGTGCATTCTGGTTTACTTCATTATGTCCAACTAGAGGTTGTATGTGGGTTAAAGCAATTTTTATATATATGAGTATGACTTTTTTAGTTCACTTTCAAGTGAACACCACAGCAAATACAACACAAAAAAAAAAATGTAATTTTAATAACTTTAAAATTTTGTGTCCCCCGAAGTAGCCACCTTTTTATGTGATTGCAATACTCTCAGTGCAAAGGGCACATTTGCACACATTAAGTTTAAAATTGTTCAAAACTTAGTTTTCTTTATTGATCCCTTAAAACTCAATAGCAAAATCAGCATTTTGAAAATGATAAAAAATGGAATAACTTATATCTTAATAAACTCAATTTTATCTGAGAATATTATAATATTATGAAAAATCGCAGCCTTCACTATACACAAGAAAATACAAAATGTCAACATTGCAAAATTTTTGACAGCTGTCATAAACACAGGAAAAATCAATAAGCATACCTCAGTCTAGCTGCTTCCATTGCGTACAACTCAAAAGATGCTCTCAGCGCATCTCTGACTCTAAGAGTCCGCCGCTTCCAGTGTCAATACGTTATTGTTTACATCTGCTCCACCATGCTGGACCATGTTTCAGTGTTGCCCCTGAGCGATGCTTGGCCACAGTGATGTTGCTGGTAAACTGAATGTCGAAGCATGCTACTGCGGTTATACGCCGTTTAGCCTGGAGGCCTGGAGCTAGACTTAGTGGAAAGGGTATGAAGATATGCTCCAAGGCTGGGTGTGCTCATCTTTGTGGGTTAAATGCTACGCGTATTGTTAAATTTGGAATTTTTTGTGTTCTAACTTGGCGAGAGAGTGTTGGTTATGTTGGCGGTAATATTCGGGGGTTGGGTGGTCTACTCAAAACGAGTGACAAGAGCACGACATGATGCGACGTCGCGTTTAGTCCAGCCGAAGAAGGACGAAAAAGGATTCTGTCGCGTTTTGCTGATACTGCTGCCACTTTTGGCTTTACTTTCGATGCTGTTGTTGTTGTTGTTGTTGTTACTGCTATAGTTGTCATCGTCCTCCTGTCATTCACTCTGTCAAACGCGACACAAGTGATTTTTGGTTTTTTTGACCAACTCGTCGTGTTAATTTTTGTGATATTTTTTTAAGCAAAAATTACAACAAATAAACTAATTGCAATATACAAAAAAATGTTCCTAAAACGTTTCGGCTTCTGTTAAGTGTTAATTTTATGATATCACATGTAGTTTATGAATAATAGTGTTCAAGTTTCGCAAAATTTGTGTGGTAAAAATTTGTCTAGAAAATAGATTTTTATGGTGTCGCGTATTGTGAGTACTTTTTTTCGTATAGGTATTTTTTTATTGTTTTTTTGTTGTTGTATAGTGTGAAGACTACAGCAGTCACTGTGCCGTCTCATTGTGTGTGGTGGTGGGTTGCTGTGGTGGGGCCACCTGGAGTGAGAAACCAGCGCGCTGGGTAGTCAGTGTGTTACGAATTGCACCGCGAGCGCGAGTTCGAGTTGATGCTTGCTAGCTGTCAAACTTTTTACTTTTGAGAGCATCCTCGCGGTGACAGCTATTGTGGCTGGGTGGAGTTGGTGGATGCTGCTGTAGCAAGTCCTCGACGGTCATAGCGGATATTGTGCAAATAATTCGCATGCGTGTTACAAGTGTTTTCTAATAATTTTTGTGTCACTTTTCATGAATAACACGTTTGACGTTTATGCATATTTGCTCTTGTTTTCTAAATTCGTAGAGTATCGTGTCCGCTCTTGAAACAGTTTCGGCTCTTGTTAAGTTGAAGAGAATATATGAGAAACTTGTGTTATTTTGACAACTGTCATGTTTGAGACGTCATCAATGTGTTGACAAGCAATACAGTGAAGTCCTTTGAAGTTTTTTTTTTTATGTTTATGTTTTGAATGAATCTCCTTAATGGATAATTTCAAAGGATTTAACTGCTTTTCTATGGAATTTTTAAACACTTTTAGTTGTATTTCATATGTATGAAGGATATGAGAACAAAAATTATTTTGATGGAGTTGGAACTTGGTAAAAATGGGTAAGTTTTTAATAAATTAATTTTTATCTTTCTAACTAATATATTTAAAAACTTGCTCAGGGTGTTATAATCGATATAAGACTCATGAATATAATGATATTTTAAATAATGGATTGTATTATACTGCCAAAGACTAAATCCTGGTGAAAACAACATTTGTGTTATAATTATATTTAAACTTTAACCTTTTTCGTATTATATAAAGAAGATCTACAACCAGGCATATATATATCTCATTAGTATATAACTATTTTCAATCTGTCAAAACTAATCACAGAAATAATTTAAATACATATGATTTAGTTTTGGATCCATTAATGTGGTTCTCCCAACTATAATATTACTTTCTTAATTCATTATTTTCTAATGAAAACGATGGAACCCAAAATCTTTTTTTTGGTAAGAGAGATGAGCGGTATAACGAATTCATCATGTCCACCACAAGTAAATATTAGGCATTTACTATTATGTATCAAATGGCAAGTGTTAAGAATAATGTGAAGGAAGTCAAATAATAAGTATCAAGTATAAAGTTCAGTGTTAAGATCAGATATGATGCATCAAGTATAAAGTATCAAATAATAAAAAAACAAGCAACACATATCAAATATCAAGTACCAAATATTTAGTATTAAACACCAAATATCAAATATCATATATCAAGTATCCATTATAAAGAATCAAATATCAAGTATCATTTATCAAGTTTATAGTATCAAGAATCAATAGTTAAGTATGGAATACCAAGCATCAAGTATCCATTTTCAAGAATCAAGTATCAAGTACAAGCATCAAGTATGAAGTATCGGGCATCATGTAAAAATTATCAAATATCAAGTGTCCAGTAACAAGAATGAATAAGCAAGTATAACGTATCAAGTATTACGTATCACGTAGACACCTAACTATTAAGTATTATACATATAAAAAAACTTAAGTTCAGCTACAAGGAACTAATATTAGTTGACACAAGAGCTTCGACAATGTTGAGCCTGGTAGGGTAGCCCAACAAAGTTTTATTAGTTCATCTTAAGCACTTCATGTAAGTTATAAATTGGATTTTAAAGTATAAGAATGAAGTATAAAGTTTCAAATATCAATCAGTATCAAGCATAAAGTATAAGTATCCACACTCAGAAAAATATCAACTGTAATATCAACAGTCGGCCACTGTTATTTCAAAACAATGTTCGGTTGAATGATTTGCGTTTAAGTTAACAGTTTTCGGTATTGAATGAACGTTTCAAAGTATTTTTGGGCTGTTAAAATCATCGGTTGAACTATTTTTGTGTTTTTGTTGAAATGTTAAATAATAAGAAATTGTGTTTTGCTATAATTATCTTATCATTGCCAATAGCTCAGTGGAAGTGTGCTAGACTGCCAAGCGGGTGACGTGGGTCCGAACCCTAACTGTGTAAGTATTAAAAATTGTAATTTAATAATTGAAATTCTAATTCTGCTTCATTAATTGTTGAACCAAATATAACATTCAAAATAGGTTTGCTTAAAATCTTCAAAAAATTGTACATTTCATTAAAAAAAAAATATTTAAAAAAATAAATTTTTTTTGTTGGTTTGTCGATATTTGAACCAAGGACAGTTGAGTACTAGACGCACACGTCAGCTCACTCAGCTAAACATTGGGTTTCTTGTTCTATAGACTAACAGTCAACCGACTGTTGATTTGAAAGTTTCATTTGTTGGATGGTATTTAACAGTGAAATCTGTTATTTTAAACCATGATTTGTTTGATATACCTGCATTTTTCACCTGAGTGCAGCACCAAATATATAGAAACAGGCATCACATAATATGATATTATCAAGTTTCATGCATCAAGTGTCAGCTATGAATAAATAAGTATTTAGTATCAAGAAATAAGTTTAAAGTATCAAGTATCAATTATCATTTGGTGGTCAATTAAGAATAAAGAATCAAGAATCAACCATTAAGTATTCACTTTTAAAATTCATATTTCCGGTTATTAGTTGGAAGTGTCAAGTTTAAAGTACTAAATACTGATTATCACTATAGAGTATTAAGTAAAAAGTACCAAATATCATGTATCCAGTATCAAGTATAAGGAATCAAGAATTATGTACATATCATACATCATTAAGTAAGCATCAGATATCAATAACCAAGCATAAATTATCAAGTAACAAGCTTGACGTATCAAGTATCAACAAGTATCATGTATAATGGATTTGTATCAAGTATCAGGAATTAATTACTAAGTATAAACTAGCAGGTCTCAACTACCAAAAATCAAGTCAAAGGCATGTTGTATCATGTATACATGATAATAGGCCGTATCGAAAAATTTAGATCGTATTTTTAGAGGTCTCAAAATGTGCATAGGCTTGTCAAGATCACCCAAAAAAAATTTAACAAAAAATTAAGGACATCTTCCTGCCCCGCAAGTTGTTTTTTGGGAAAAACAATAAAATATAACGATCTTAAAATGCTTTGATTTTTTTTAAGAAAAACCACACATGTCTTAAACCAAAAGTAGTAATGCAGTTTAACTAACAATTTCTTGCCACACACGGTGCTACTCAATATTTTTAACAATAGTATCCTGTATGAAGGATATTCTAAGCGAAAGTTGTACTTGGGATAGCACAAGACTTTTGATTGTAAGTATTGGTAATAAATTTTGGGGGTACTGTTTATAGTGTTGATGTATTCCATAAATATCATGAATTAATAATTTGCATAGTTTTTCCATTTGAATTCTCTGGCTTTAGAGAAATGTATACTAGAACGCAATTTTTAAACTTTTTCAAAAAAATGAATATAAGATTTTATGTCAAGTGATTCAGAAGTGGTGTCGAAGATAATCTTCTTAATTTGAGTATTTTGAAAATTTCTGAACATGATACTGCCTAAAAATTTTTATTTAACATATCAGCTTAAGACCACGATTTTTTTTTCTTTTCCGATATTTTAAAAAAAGTTATTTCCTAGCATCAAATTTCTCAATTTAAGTTATGTCCCCTTTATGGTTATTTCATTAAAACACATTTTAAAAACAATTGTTTAGTCTTTTCAGACCGACTGAATGGCATAAAATGTATTTTAACGATATTATAACCATAAAGAAGATATATCTCAAATTGAGAAATTTGATGGTACGAAGTAAAATTTTTAAAATATAAAATATAAAAAATTAAAATATAAAAAAATCGTGGTGTAAGCCTGGCATATTAAATACATATTTTAAATACAGAATGTGAAAATCGAAAAAAAAATGTAATTCGATACGCCCTACTGTACAAACATCAGGTATCAACAACCAAGTATAAACTTTCAAGTATCAAGCATTATGCACCAAGCATCACGTATCATATATAACATATCTAGTATCAAGCATCAAATATCTAGTAATCACTATTTAATTTCAAGTTTCTAGTATTAAATATGAGGTATCAAGTATCAAGTATCAATTATCATGTATCAAAAATCAAGTATCTAGTATCAAATATAAAATATCAAGCATCAATTACCAAAGTTCAAGCAACAATGACGAACCGGTGTGAAGTTAGCATCTTTTTCGCAGCATGCGGCGAATATTATATGTTCGATCTCTGTAATCTCATCTGTTATCAGAAAAAGGCTGTTAATTTAAGTGAGCTTTTTAATTCTAAAGCGAATTCAAAAAAGCTTTCTAGCACAAGATTAGACTGTGGTTTGAGTAATGACTAAGTATTTGTTCCCTTTTACAGCGCCATCTATGATCTTTTGATGCTGCTGTGGCTAACTTGGTAAGGATAAATGAACATAGAAAATTCTTATTCACTTATTCAACTCAGTTTGGAGGTCTGTCGATATCAAATTCTTATTAATGTTTATATTTTTGCGGATTGATATAGATTAAAATTGAAAAAATTAACATAAGGAATTAGAAATTGTATTCTTTACAAAGGCCATCTAGTGCTTTTTATTTATATTCTACGAATTAATAAGAAAATATTTTTAAAAATGTCTCTAAAATATCAAGCGATTGACGATTATTACTTAAGTTTTTGTTTAAAATTTTGAAGATATAAACGAAGTATATTTTAACAAAGCATATATGCATAAAACACTAATAATAAATTTCTAAATTGTTTGTTACGTTAAAAGCTTTTTTACAAAAGCTGATAAATGATATCAATTAATATTACCTGCATTATTACCTTCTCTAAAAATCAGTTAAAATCAGGGACCGTACCGGTTATGGTTTTTATAGAAAAAGTCACATATTAACTGTTATTTTTTAACTTTTATTTTTTCCGACAAAAATAAAAGTTATTGTGTGCCTTATATTTTTTCGGACAAGTATAACAGTTTCTTTTGACTTTTATTTTATCGGTCAAAAATAACAGTTATTTTCTGCCTTTTATTTTTTCGGTCAAAAATATCAGGCAATTTGTGTTTTTTCAAAGGCTGTTTAACCGACTAAAAAACTATTGATACCATTATTTTCGTCTCGTCGATGCGCACAATTTACATAAGGTATCAATAGTTTTTTAATTGGTCAAGCGGCCTTTAAAAAACTACAAAGTGCCTGATATTTTTGTTCGAAAAAATAAAAGTCACAAAATAACTGTTATATTTGACCGATAAAATAAAAGTCAAAAGTAACCGTTATTTTTGTCCGAAAAAATAAAAGGCAAAAAATAACAGTTAATTTTTAACTTTTATAGAATCAGTCGAAAATTTAAAAGGCACTTAATATTCGTGAAGCTGAGGCCATTTGTATCATAATGGTATATTTGAAAAAGTCCTTCGACAATATTTTCATTGTGTCTTTTTCACTTAAAAATTGTAAAATAACAGTTATTTTCGGTCCCTGGTTAAAAAAGCTTGAGCTAGCTGCCTGTCAATTGCAAAAAGATAATTTAAAAAAAAACCGTTTTAAGTTGGTTCATTGCAAAAAAATAATTATAAAAATCTCTTTTACTAACAGATTTCTAAAGATAAAAAGCTTTTAGAAAAGCTCTTTATTATTTTCTATTGTATTTTCCTTGTATACAACGAAAAATATTAAGGAAATCAAAAACTATGTGATTTATAAAAACTAATTCAACGAAACTATTGATTAAGAACTTCGAAAAAAAGTTTTGTGTGATGATGATAAAGTTGACAAAATAGAGCTTGAAAAATTGATAAAAAAATCATTCACATATACTTTGCAATAGTTTTTGCATTGTTTCAAAAAATTACCAAATATGTTAGTAACACAATTTATATAAATGGAAATAGCTTTATCTCCTAGTTTTTAAAGAGTTATCATATAGAAAAGTGGAAAAGAGTATGCGCTCAAGTATTTAAAAAACATTCGTTTAGCTTTTAAAAATGCGTTGGAAAATTTAAACTTTTGTTATTTTGCAAAAATTGGCCAAACTGTTAGAACCACAGTTTCTTTAAATGGAAATAACTTTTTATCAAATCTAATACATAAGTATAATGGCAGTTTCAACTTTGACCTCAGAAAATTTTATTAAAAAATCATAGTTCAGATTTTTTTAAATTGAGTTGGAAAATTTTAACTTTTGTCATTTTGCCAAAATTGGCCAAACTGTTAGAACCACAGTTTCTACAAATGAAAATAACTTTTTATCAAATCTAATACATAAGTATAATGGCATTTTCAATTTTGACCTCAGAAATTTTTATTAAAAAATCATAGTTCAGATTTTTTTGAAATTGAGTTGGAAAATTTTAACTTTTTTCATTTTGCCAAAATTGGCCAAACTGTTAGAACCATAAGTTCTAAAAATGGAAATAACTTTTTATCAAATCTAATACATAAGTATAATAGCAGTTTCAACTTTGACCTCAGAAATTTTTATTAAAAAATCATGGTTCAGTTTTTTGTAAATTGAGTTGGAAAATTTTAACTTTTTTCATTTTGCCAAAATTGGCCAAACTGTTAGAACCATAGTTTCTGAAAATGGAAATAACTTTTTATCAAATCTAATACATAAGTATAATAGCAGTTTCAACTTTGACCTCAGAAATTTTTATTAAAAAATCATGGTTCAGTTTTTTTTAAATTGAGTTGGAAAATTTTAACTTTTTTCATTTTGCCAAAATTGGCCAAACTGTTAGAACCATAGTTTCTAAAAATGGAAATAACTTTTTATCAAATCTAATACATAAGTATAATAGCAGTTTCAACTTTGACCTCAGAAATTTTTATTAAAAAATCATGGTTCAGTTTTTTTTAAATTGAGTTGGAAAATTTTAACTTTTTTCATTTTGCCAAAATTGGCCAAACTGTTAGAACCATAGTTTCTGAAAATGGAAATAACTTTTTATCAAATCTAATACATAAGTATAATAGCAGTTTCAACTTTGACCTCAGAAATTTTTATTAAAAAATCATGGTTCAGTTTTTTTTAAATTGAGTTGGAAAATTTTAACTTTTTTCATTTTGCCAAAATTGGCCAAACTGTTAGAACCATAGTTTCTGAAAATGGAAACAACTTTTTATCAAATCTAATACATAAGTATAATAGCAGTTTCAACTTTGACCTCAGAAATTTTTATTAAAAAATCATGGTTCAGTTGTTTGTAAATTGAGTTGGAAAATTTTAACTTTTTTCATTTTGCCAAAATTGGCCAAACTGTTAGAACCATAGTTTCTGAAAATGGAAATAACTTTTTATCAAATCTAATACATAAGTATAATAACAGTTTCAACTTTGACCTCAGAAATTTTTATTAAAAAATCATGGTTCAGTTTTTTTTAAATTGAGTTGGAAAATTTTAACTTTTTTCATTTTGCCAAAATTGGCCAAACTGTTAGAACCATAGTTTCTAAAAATGGAAATAACTTTTTATCAAATCTAATACATAAGTATAATAGCAGTTTCAACTTTGACCTCAGAAATTTTTATTAAAAAATCATGGTTCAGTTTTTTTTAAATTGAGTTGGAAAATTTTAACTTTTTTCATTTTGCAAAATTGGCCAAACTGTTAGAACCATAGTTTCTAAAAATGGAAATAACTTTTTATCAAATCTAATACATAAGTATAATAGCAGTTTCAACTTTGACCTCAGAAATTTTTATTAAAAAATCATGGTTCAGTTTTTTTTAAATTGAGTTGGAAAATTTTAACTTTTTTCATTTTGCCAAAATTGGCCAAACTGTTAGAACCATAGTTTCTAAAAATGGAAATAACTTTTTATCAAATCTAATACATAAGTATAATAGCAGTTTCAACTTTGACCTCAGAAATTTTTATTAAAAAATCATGGTTCAGTTTTTTTTAAATTGAGTTGGAAAATTTTAACTTTTTTCATTTTGCCAAAATTGGCCAAACTGTTAGAACCATAGTTTCTGAAAATGGAAATAACTTTTTATCAAATCTAATACATAAGTATAATAGCAGTTTCAACTTTGACCTCAGAAATTTTTATTAAAAAATCATGGTTCAGTTTTTTGTAAATTGAGTTGGAAAATTTTAACTTTTTTCATTTTGCCAAAATTGGCCAAACTGTTAGAACCATAGTTTCTAAAAATGGAAATAACTTTTTATCAAATCTAATACATAAGTATAATAGCAGTTTCAACTTTGACCTCAGAAATTTTTATTAAAAAATCATGGTTCAGTTTTTTTTAAATTGAGTTGGAAAATTTTAACTTTTTTCATTTTGCCAAAATTGGCCAAACTGTTAGAACCATAGTTTCTAAAAATGGAAATAACTTTTTATCAAATCTAAAACATAAGTATAATAGCAGTTTCAACTTTGACCTTAGAAATTTTTATTAAAAAATCATGGTTCAGTTTTTTTTAAATTGAGTTGGAAAATTTTAACTTTTTTCATTTTGCCAAAATTGGCCAAACTGTTAGAACCATAGTTTCTGAAAATGGAAATAACTTTTTATCAAATCTAATACATAAGTATAATAGCAGTTTCAACTTTGACCTCAGAAATTTTTATTAAAAAATCATGGTTCAGTTTTTTTTAAATTGAGTTGGAAAATTTTAACTTTTTTCATTTTGCCAAAATTGGCCAAACTGTTAGAACCATAGTTTCTAAAAATGGAAATAACTTTTTATCAAATCTAATACATAAGTATAATAGCAGTTTCAACTTTGACCTCAGAAATTTTTATTAAAAAATCATGGTTCAGTTTTTTTTAAATTGAGTTGGAAAATTTTAACTTTTTTCATTTTGCCAAAATTGGCCAAACTGTTAGAACCATAGTTTCTGAAAATGGAAATAACTTTTTATCAAATCTAATACATAAGTATAATAGCAGTTTCAACTTTGACCTCAGAAATTTTTATTAAAAAATCATGGTTCAGTTTTTTTTAAATTGAGTTGGAAAATTTTAACTTTTTTCATTTTGCCAAAATTGGCCAAACTGTTAGAACCATAGTTTCTGAAAATGGAAACAACTTTTTATCAAATCTAATACATAAGTATAATAGCAGTTTCAACTTTGACCTCAGAAATTTTTATTAAAAAATCATGGTTCAGTTTTTTGTAAATTGAGTTGGAAAATTTTACATTTTTTCATTTTGTTATTATACTTATGTATTAGATTTGATAAAAAGTTATTTCCATTTTCAGAAACTATGGTTCTAACAGTTTGGCCAATTTTGCAAAATGAAAAAAGTTAAAATTTTCCAACTCAATTTAAAAAAAACTGAACTATGATTTTTTAATAAAAATTTCTGAGGTCAAAGTTGAAACTGCTATTATACTTATGTATTAGATTTGATAAAAAGTTATTTCCATTTGTAGAAACTGTGGTTCTAACAGTTTGGCCAATTTTGGCAAAATGAAAAAAGTTAAAATTTTCCAACTCAATTTAAAAAAAACTGAACCATGATTTTTTAATAAAAATTTCTGAGGTCAAAGTTGAAACTGCTATTATACTTATGTATTAGATTTGATAAAAAGTTATTTCCATTTTTAGAAACTATGGTTCTAACAGTTTGGCCAATTTTGGCAAAATGAAAAAAGTTAAAATTTTCCAACTCAATTTAAAAAAAACTGAACCATGATTTTTTAATAAAAATTTCTGAGGTCAAAGTTGAAACTGTTATTATACTTATGTATTAGATTTGATAAAAAGTTATTTCCATTTTCAGAAACTATGGTTCTAACAGTTTGGCCAATTTTGGCAAAATGAAAAAAGTTAAAATTTTCCAACTCAATTTACAAACAACTGAACCATGATTTTTTAATAAAAATTTCTGAGGTCAAAGTTGAAACTGCTATTATACTTATGTATTAGATTTGATAAAAAGTTGTTTCCATTTTCAGAAACTATGGTTCTAACAGTTTGGCCAATTTTGGCAAAATGAAAAAAGTTAAAATTTTCCAACTCAATTTAAAAAAAACTGAACCATGATTTTTTAATAAAAATTTCTGAGGTCAAAGTTGAAACTGCTATTATACTTATGTATTAGATTTGATAAAAAGTTATTTCCATTTGTAGAAACTGTGGTTCTAACAGTTTGGCCAATTTTGGCAAAATGAAAAAAGTTAAAATTTTCCAACTCAATTTAAAAAAAAACTGAACCATATTAGTTTTACTGAAGATACCAGAGGTCAACAATAATACTGCCATAATACTTTTCTATTAGGTTTGAAAAAATTTTTTTTTTATTTATAGAACTGACAATTTTGTCAAATTTTGGAACTCTACAAAACCTGTTTTAAAATAAATTTTCATGCCGTTTCTTTAATTTTTTTTATTTTGTTATATTTTTTTCGTTGTTTGCAATGAAATTAAAAGAGCAAAATAAAAATAGCTTTTCTTATAGCTTTTTATCTATATAAATCTGTTAGTAACAGAGATTTTTAACTTTTTCTCTGTTAAAATTCGCCCTGTTGCTAACAGAGCTCTGTTAAGTTTTTTTCGCCGAATGCTGCATTTCGCCGTATGCTAACTTCACACCAGTCAATGACGAAGACGTTTCAAAAATTATGTTTATAATATCAAGTATAAGTTGAGATAATTAATGAAAAGTAGCTATTTTCAACAATCATTGATAAAGCATCAAGTTTTAATCACTTACAGTAGGTGGTAGTAGGTTTTTACAGAACAGTAGTAGGTTTTTAGCTTTCAACCAAGGATTACAGGTGTTAAACCTATTCAGTCAAGTCTACCTTGGTTCGGAAATAAGGAGATAGATAAGTAGGAGAGAAAGTGAAATCAAGTGAAACAAGTGTAGAATGTTGTATGAGTGGCTGATGGATATATCAACATGCGAATTTGAATCTGAGACAAGTGTTATGCCTTTACCGCAGTTAATTCGAGTTGTTAGCAATCTCATTCCACAAACATCTCTACCACCAACTACAACTTCCAAAGCCGTATATATATATTGATGAATTTTTAATTTTAGTTGATTAGAAATGAGGAAATAATTAAAGAAAGGTAAAAGCGTAGGACCATGGCGTGACCAGGATTCGAACCCGGAACCTCTGGGTTGGCAGTCAAGTACGATAACCATTCGACTACTGAGACCCCAATAAATCGAAATATTTTAAATTGACCACAACTTGACCACCTATTGTAGTTGCAAGAATAAAGTATAAGGAAGAAAGGAAGAAGAATGAAAAGAATGTTTGAAGCAAAAGCTACCAATTTTTAACTTTAGTTTGAAGTTTTTGTTTGGCTTATACAATTACTCTCTTTGATATCAAGTTCTGCCCTTTTCCATAAGTCATTATGTTGTACTCAATAAAATACATAAAACATTTTGAGCTTTTTTCTTCAAAGCAATGCAAAAAAGCTCAACTGTACCAGAGAGATATAAATTGTTAAACTGAATATTTATTTTTTTTAAAAACTTTTTTAAGTTATTAGAATAACTTTTCAAGTAGTCACAAATGTCATGTAATCCATCAGGCAGGAATTGAAGTAAGAAATTAATTCTTTTATCAGAGCCAAAGATAAGAACAACGTTAAGTACTAATCAAAACAGATTTGATCAGCAAGTTTAGACATTATCATTAGAAATAGTCTAATTCGGTGCTTCCCTTTTATGGAAATTAAAAAAGTGGAGTTAGCAAAACGTTATTTAATTTCAAGAAAACATTTGTTGCTAGGATAATTAAGGAATTATAGTTGCATAATTATGGCCACTACTATACCTTCTAGTCCCCTAGTTTGCTATAGTTTAACGTAATAATTACCTTCTTTTGTGCTAAGATTGACCCAAATATAATGGATTTTACATTTGTTTCGATTAAAATACATTCCAATGTATTTTTTTGTGAAAAGCGAAAATTATGAATACGCACTGATAATTAAAAGAAACAATTTAATTAAATTAACCCCACGTTACATTGAGAAGGACTACACGCACACACGTTGCCACAACCTTCAGACATTCATCAACCTTTTTCGGCTTGTCACTTTTTTTTATACGTCAACCTTTGCAGAAAATCTCATTATTTTAATTAACTTTCTCTTCAAACTTGTCTGCAGACTTTGAACTATACACTAAAACGACTACAACCTCATTTCTACACACTATTTCACACAGACAGCATCCAGCTGTGCACTTTGCACGCCGTCACTGTTTGTGTCCTGACTGTTTTTTTGTGTTTTTTTATCCTGGTTAATCGCATTGCTTACCTGTCCAAATGTCAACCGTAGCGCATTCGTTGATTGTTCATTTCACTTTTTTTGTTTTATTTGTTTTTTTTTTGGCTGTAGCAACTATTTTGGCTACATACCATGCAGTGCAAATGCATTTTTGTAGAGACAAACAGAAGGACGGACGGGCGAACGAATGACGTTAGGACAAATAGATAAAACATTCCAACATTCCACAAATGCAAGTCAATTCCATTCAATTTCGTTTTGGTTATTTCGTTTAAGCCATTTTAAGGATTAAAGTCTTTGTTATAAAGTGTTTAAATAGTTCTCGTTTTGTGACTCTTTCGGTCCGTCTGTCTATCTATTTGTCTGTCTGTTAGCTTGTTCACATATACATGTGACTCTGAATGTAGGTGTGTGTGTGTGTACGTCTGTGTGTGTGCAAAGGTGCAGCATTATAGTGTTGTGCTTTGACTGCACTGTTGCACCCTTCTTTATGGCCTAGTCAGGACTTGGTTTGAGTTCATTGAAATGCCTGAATAAAAGCCAATTTAAATCCTTTATGTATGAATATTTTCGTGTGAGTTTATGTTTGTTACTATATCTCGTTAATCCGTAAAGTTTTGCGGTCAATGAAGTTAACACCTGCATTTTGTTTTTTTTAGAAATGTACAATAGTGACAGATATTTTTTGAAATTTTAATAGAAAAAATGTCAAAAATAATTAAAATACATATAATTAAATTAAATTAATAATAATAAAATTGAACAATATTTCAGCCATAAATTTACAAACTAGTTTTTCATGAAAGATCATCAAGTAGTAAGTATCAGGCATGAAGTATCAAGCGCAAAGTATAATGTCTCAACTTCAACATTTGGTATCAGGTATCATGTATAAAGGGTCAAGTATCCCGTGTCCAGTATGAAAAGGACAAAGTATCGAATTTCTAGTATCAAATTTTAAGTATCAAATATGAAATATCAAGTATCACGGTTTAGGTATCACGTTTCACGCAATAAGTATCTAGTATAAAGTATCAAGTATATAATTCCAAGTATCAAGTATCAAGTATCCAGTATGAAGTATCAAGTATCAAGTATCAAGTATCAAGTATCAATTATCAAGTATCAAGTATCAAGTATCAAGTATCAAGTATCAAGTATCAAGTATCAAGTATCAAGTATCAAGTATCAAGTATCAAGTATCAAGTATCAAGTATCAAGTATCAAGTATCAAGTATCAAGTATCAAGTATCAAGTATCAAGTATCAAGTATCAAGTATCAAGTATCAATTATCAAGTATCAAGTATCAAGTATCAAGTATCAAGTATCAAGTAACAAGTATCAAGTATCAAGTATCAAGTATCAAGTATCAAGTATCAAGTATCAAGTATCAAGTATCAAGCATCAAGTATCAAGTATCAATTATCAAGTAACAAGTATCAAGTATCAAGTATCAAGTATCAAGTATCAAGTATCAAGTATCAAGTATCAAGTATCTAGTATCTAGTATCTAGTATCTAGTATCTAGTATCTAGTATCTAGTATCTAGTATCTAGTATCTAGTATCTAGTATCTAGTATCTAGTATCTAGTATCTAGTATCTAGTATCTAGTATCTAGTATCTAGTATCTAGTATCTAGTATCTAGTATCTAGTATCTAGTATCTAGTATCTAGTATCTAGTATCTAGTATCTAGAATCTAGTATCTAGTATCTAGTATCTAGTATCTAGTATCTAGTATCTATTATCTAGTATCTAGTATCTAGTATCTAGTATCTAGTATCTAGTATCTAGTATCTAGTATCTAGTATCTAGAATCTAGTATCTAGTATCTAGTATCTAGTATCTAGTATCTAGTATCTATTATCTAGTATCTAGTATCTAGTATCTAGTATCTAGTATCTAGTATCTAGTATCTAGTATCTAGTATCTAGTATCTAGTATCTAGTATCTAGTAGCTAGTATCTAGTATCTAGTATCTAGTATCTAGTAGCTAGTATCTAGTATCTAGTATCTAGTATCTAGTATCTAGTATCTAGTATCTAGTATCTAGTATCTAGTATCTAGTATCTAGTATCTAGTATCTAGTATCTAGTATCTAGTATCTAGTATCTAGTATCTAGTATCTAGTATCTAGTATCTAGTATCTAGTATCTAGTATCTAGTATCTAGTATCTTGTATCTAGTATTTAGTATCTAGTATCTAGTATCTAGTATCTAGTATCTAGTATCTAGTATCTAGTATCTAGTATCTAGCATCTAGTATCTAGTATCTAGTATCTAGTATCTAGTATATAGTATCTAGTATCTAGTATCTAGTATCTAGTATCTAGTATCTAGTATCTAGTATCTAGTATCTAGTATCTAGTATCTAGTATCTAGTATCTAGTATCTAGTATCTAGTATCTAGTATCTAGTATCTAGTATCTAGTATCTAGTATCTAGTATCTAGTATCTAGTATCTAGTATCTAGTATCTAGTATCTAGTATCTAGTATCTTGTATCTAGTATCTATTATCTAGTATCTATTATCTAGTATCTAGTATATAGTATCTAGTATCTAGTATCTAGTATCTAGTATCTAGTATCTAGTATCTAGTATCTAGTATCTAGTATCTAGTATCTAGTATCTAGTATCTAGTATCTAGTATCTAGTATCTAGTATCTAGTATCTTTTTATTTTTTTTTTTTTATTTTGATTTTATTCGCGAAGCGGGAACCTTCAAAAGGCCCCACCGTGCAAGATGGAGTGTGCGATTCCTACGCACTAAGCCTAAACCTCCGCATTGAATCTTCGACCCAGTATGAATCCCGTGGAACCGCCGTAAGGCATAACTTCGCGGGATGGGGGAACAGCACTAAGCTGAAAACTGATAGACTAATTTTGTCTGTCGGATGACTGTCAAGTTAAGAGCCTAAATTTTCTCCTTAACTTGATGTCGACTCTGGGTCGGGGAGAACCCTAAACATCGAATATAGTTGCCTATCTCACGCTGAACTATTTGGCAAACGCTCGACTCTTCGAAGTTTGTCGATTATGCGTTTGGACAAAGAGCTTACCACTGACCAGTTGGTTTCGCTTCTCAACATGAGGTTCACCAAGTTTTGGGGTGTTACCACTTCGCTCAGGCGGACCGAAGCATCAGTTCTTGCTTCGTTGAACCTAGGGTACTCGAAGAGGACGTGTGCAGTGTCTTCTTCTATGCTACCAGGGCAATGAGTGCAATAGGGGTCGCTTGCATGCTTGAATTTATACAGGTATTCTCTAAAGTAACCGTGCCCGCTCAGAAACACCACACGGAAAGGTTAGGGATGAGGTAATGGGTCCAGCGTCCCTTCACCGATCTTTCTCAACGTGCCTGCCTCTGGGATATACTTTTCTCTCGCGCCAGTTTTTTTACGAGAGGATTCGCTCTCGCTAACAGCTCCTGATTGGGCCTCTTCCGCCAAGAGGTCGATGGGGATCGAGCTAGCGAGCACTAGAGCTGCATTCTCAGACACTGTTCTGAAAGCGCAGCACACTCTAAGAGCGCCTAGTCTGTACACCGACTCTACTTCTCGACGGTAGGACTTCACCTTAATCGCTGCAGCCCAGACCGTTGATGCGTACATCAAAATCGAACGCACGACATTGAGAAGAAGTGTCCTGCGAGCTTATGTTCCCAGCTGACTTTAGCCAGTCGTAGATAGTGCTAATAGCAACACTACTAAGGGCCTCTCGCTGTAACAACAACCGCTAAATCATCCGCGAATCCGACAATCTTGACACCTGTAGGTACCTCGAGCCTTAGAACACCATCATACATGACGTTCCACAGAAGGGGCCCTAGAACTGACCCCTGCGGAACGCCACCAGTGACATTGTACGTTCTTGCGCCGCTATTGGTTGAATATAGCAGCACTCTCTCATGGAAATAATTCGCAATAACTTTCGTGAGGTAGCTTGGTACTCTAAACTCCCTAAGTGCTTTCAAAATATTGCTCAAGTTAGCTGAGTTGAACGCATTGCGTACATCAAGCGTTGCTACAAGGCAATATTGTTTTGCACCATTCTTCCATCGAGTGCCTGCGATAGCTTCCTGCGCAGTTGTGGTGACAAGCTTTATGGCATCTGTCGTTGAGTGCAGTTTCCGAAATCCAAATTGACGATTGGATAGTCCTCCGGCTAACTGAATTGCGTCTTCAATTCGGTTGCACAACAGTCGCTCAAAGATTTTCCCTAATGTATCAAGCAGACAAATTGGTCTGTAGCTTGAGGGATCTTCCGTGGAGGCACTGCCTTTTGATATGAGCACTTGTCTCTGGGCCTTCCACTGAGCTGGAAATATGCCTTCCCTTAGACAGGCGTTGAAGAGCTCGACAAATGTCTGAGGTTGCTCTAAGATGGCGAGTTTTAACGCACGGTTAGGAATACCATCTGGCCCTGGAGACTTTTCGTTCTTCACGGATTTGGCAATTGTCACCACCTCGTCACTGCTTACCCTTACTATTTGATTCAGATCGTCTTCATCTGCATCGTGGGGCAAAATTGCTGGTTGTGGCGGGAAGAGAGTCCTTACAACGTTACCAAGCAGGTGTAAGTCCGTAGGATTGGGCTGTCTAAGCCCCTTCAGCTTTTTTGTTACTATCTTGTAGGCGGTTCCCCATGGGCTAGCTTCTGCCTCATCACATAGCTGCAGAAAGCACTCGCGCTTGCTCCTATTAATAGCTTTTTTCAAAGATTTTTTGGATACACGGTAGGATCCGCGAAGAAATTCGAATCTGTCGGTACCTCTTGAGTGGTAGTTTCTTCTTCTAGCTTGAATGCATTCTCTGCGTGCTTCTGCGATTTCATGGGACCACCAGTAAACTGGGTTGCGCTGTCGTTTGCTTGGTCTTCTTAGGAGCATGGAAGCGTCGCAAGCTCTCCTGACTTGGTCAGTAGTTTGTCTTGCCATATCGGTTGCTGTGCCGGCGAGGTGTATGTCGGCCATCATAACTCTGAAGATATCTTCATCTAGCGATTCTGTTTTATAAGCAGATCTGTTTTCGCTACTATTCCTTTGGCTACGATGTTGTCTACTTAACGTGTATGTAATGGCGTGGTGGTCACTGTGCGTATAAATATTTTGCACCATCTAGCCAGTCTGAATACCAAGCTCACTACTAGCGAAGGTCAGATCAATAAAGGAGCACTACTGAATGTGTGCTGCAATCCGGTATTGAGCAGCACCACGTCAAGTGATGCGAACGCCTCGAGGAGTATGAAGCCTTGGTATCAAGTACCAAGTACTAAGCATTAAGTATCAAATACCAAGTACTAAGTATTATATATCAAGTACCAAGGTTCAAGTATGAAGCATGAAGCATATTTTATCAAATATCAAGTATCAAATTTTAAGTATTGAGTTTCAAGCATCAAGTACCTATTTTCAAGTATCATGTATCATGTTTCAAATGTCAAGAATCATGTATCGAGTATCAAGTAAATAGTATCAAATATAAAGATTCTCTTATCACGTATCAATTGTCAAGTCTCAACTACTTAGTACTAATAACTACGTACCAAGTTCTCACTACTTAGTACTTACTTACTTACTTCATGCTAAGTACTAAAAAAAAAAACAAACTGGCCATTTCAGCCCTTGAAATGACTTTCACCGAGCTTCTTATGATCAATTGTGTTGTGTGTGTTATTAAATGTTTGCACACAATTGACCGAGAACTGGACCTACATGTTTAATGCCAACTCCGAACGGTTCATGTTCTCAAGAAGCTTTACATGGCATTATTTACTCTCTGAGGTTTGCCATTGTCTGCAGAGAGGTGGTGACCGATCAGAAAAATTTTTATTGAAAAAACTTTTCGCCGCGGCTGGGGATCGAACCCGGGCTCCGAGCATGCTAAGCCACACACTTAACCTGCATGCCACGGTCACCACCGGTATTGAAGCTCACACATCACTTTTTCCCAATATAAACGTTCAGCGCAAACTTAAAAATATAATAGTTAGACGAATTGGAGTCTTTTTGCGGTCGTTAAAAATGGGAAGTTTATGTTCTATTGCAGAAATATATACCTAATGAATTCTGTATTTTGTGTTGTTTACATAATTTTCTTGAAAAACATTTCAACACAAATAGTGGTCGACAAAATGTCACACAACAATTTTACTGTTGCGACTTCATCAGTAACCAACGTCGTGATTTAGCCAACAAATCGATCGTTTAATAGAATAAAATTTGCTCTTTCTTTTTAACTACCAAAATATCTAGTATTGTATAGAAAACTGCGAGCATTCCATGCGACACACAATAGACACCGATATTCTTTTACATATCTTTGAAATTTTCCAGCAAAATCTTGTGACTTTGTGGCGGTTGCTGGTTAGAGAGTTTTTCATACGTCCGTCTTATCCTCTTTGTATCTGTCTATCCACCACTAGATCGAGTTGTGTGAGTTACTCCAAAATTGTCTTATGTCAAGAATTGCCGCTTTTGTTGCTTGAGTTTATCCTACACGCTCACAATCTTAAGCTAATGGCCCTATATATAGACTATGGATTTCTAGGTTCTGTCACAGGTTTTTCATTTTTGTTTCGTTTCGTTTTGGTTTTGTGTTTTTTTTTTTTTAATTTATTTTTCTCTTATTTTGTTCAAGTTGTAATCGAGACAAAAAGAAGATGGATGGACGCTCGTTTATTTTAATGTTTTGTCTCCACAGTGGGTCTCTTTAAAAGGAGTTTCTTTTCTTTTCTTCTATTTTTTTTTTTTTTTATTACTTGATGCTGCTGGCTTTAAAGAACCTTGCCATAGCGTCAAAACAGAAGAAAGTTACAGGTCGTGATGGTTGTTTTCGATTCGATTCTTGTGACTTTTTGTTGTTATTTTTGTTGTTTGGCTGTTGTTGTGTCTAGCTTTTGTGCATGGTTAAGGTGCACCATTAGTAGTTAATTTTAATGGCTTATTATTATGTGTTCTGTTGCTGCGAGTTATGAGTGGTCGGTTTGATTTTGTTGTTTTTGTTTTTGTTATAAAGAAATATATATTTATTTAAATTGGTTCTTAATGCGTTAGCGTATAGTTATAGAAGCTTCTTTGATCAATCTGTAAATTATTAAAATATTCGAATTTTCTATTGATTTCGTTTCTTTACTAGGTTTGTTTCTTTTGTATTAAAGGAAATATTTCATTTTTATCGATTTTTAAAGCATATAATTTATTACGTAGATGCCGATTTGAATTCCTTTTTAAGCGACTTATGTTACATATTCGAATATTTTAGGTTAAATACATTATGCAAGTAAAATTTATTCCAACCTACGTTATAGTAGATATAATCTATTATTTTCATAAACAAGCGGTTTTCCTTTTTGATTTTAAATCAAAAAAAGGCTTGATAAGAATGCTGCATATTTTACAAAACCACTACTTAGGTTATATGCAGCTTGTAATAAAATCAAACTTTTGTTAAAAAAAGTTCACGAAACTACACTGTTTTTATTTTTATACACAAATCATTTCAGATTTTTTAATAAATAAAGAAAACAGTACAATTTTCAAACATTTGCAGAGATTTTCAATATCAATTTCTCTTCTGTTCATATATGATCTATTGAACTACAAGTTTATTAAGTTTTTGTCGCCTTTTTAAGTTAATTAAGCTTTATGTCAACGAAAACAAAAAAATCCTTAGTTATCCTTATTTAATCCAGAGTATCAAATAACAGCTTCTTAATGTAAACAAATTTCTGCATTTACCGAATAGTCGAATTAAGTAATGAATAAAGAAATAATAATAGTGGAATTTCCAAAAAGACAGGATCTTTATTTAGTGACAAGATCAGTTAATGTATATCCCCAATTCTTACTCCGAAAATGAACTGTGTCTTATTCCTTCAGATTTCATCTTAAAAAACAGTTGCAGTTTTTTCAATCTTATATGAAAAAAAAAAATAACAGAGAGAAATGTTTAGATAAGATCCTAGCCGTATTATAGAAAGTTTTTTAGAGAAATAAAGTTTTCTGATCCCTCAACGTATTGTCACCTCAATGAATATAATGCCAAACATTGGAGAATAATGAATATAATGCCAAACCTCGGAGAATGAAAAATGTCATGTAAAGTCTTTTGAGAACTTGAAAATGAGACGTTTGGATTCGGCAAAAGATGTATGGCATGTATTTCCAGCTCTCGATAAAACACACACAACAAAATTGACCATAGGTTAGGTTAGGTTAGTCCAGTTGCCTCTCATTGGAGTCTCACATAGACCATATGGTCCTTAGTGGTGCCGGTTTGTGAAATCCTTGAGGGAATTAGTGGAAGTCTTCAAAGATTTTCGCCTTATTCGCAAATCTTAGGAGGGATTCTAGGGGAATTTTGGCTGCATCCTTGAGCGACGATAAAGTCGGTGAGCCTAAGTATTTAAGTCTTGATCTAAGTAAGGCGGGGCATGTGCAAAGAAGGTGTTCCAGGGTTTCCTGGGCACCTGGTTCCTTGCACTTCCTGCAGTTGTCGTCCATGGTTATACCCAGCTTTTTAGCGTGGGCCGCCACCATGCAGTGACCTGTGAGAATTCCCACCAGTGTCTTGCTGTCCCTTCGGGTGCGAGCCAGGATAAACGACGTTCGTTTTCCGCATGCTGCATCGCACATGGTTTTTGAGATCTTGCATGTTGTCGTATCTCTCCATCTGCGACTCATTGCTTGTTTGGCTACGGTTTTGAGGTTTTTGTACAATTCCTCTAGTGGAATAGCTACGTGTTCTGTGAACTCTGATCCCAGCCCGGCACCTTCCTTTGCTAGTTCGTCTGTCATCTCATTTCCTTCAATGCCCCTGTGGCTTGGAACCCAAAAGATACACACTCTCTTTAAAGTGTTCAATGCATCTAGTGCGTCCTTGCTTGCTAGGACATTTCTGGACTTGACGGTATCGGAACGCATGGATTTGATTGCCGCTTGGCTGTCAACAAAGATGTTAATTAAAGAGTGTTGAGTGTTTGTACTAAGAGCTATCTCTGCGGCCTTCCTGATGGCAAAAACCTCCGCCTGGAAGACACTGCAGTGGTCCTGTTATTTGTATGCTTGCCTTATATCGAGCTCTGCGCAATACACTGCCGCACCTACTTCCGTATTCATTTTGGAGCCATCTGTGAATATGTTGACCGCCCTCTGGGCCTGTTTAATACCTTTGCGCCAGTCGGTTGGTCCTAGAAGTGTGGGTATTTTGGGTTCGAGAGTTGTGCTAGGGATCATGTAGTCTGTGCTATTGATTGCATCCTTGCCAATTCTACAGTGTCCAAAATTTTGTTTGCGGAAGCTGCCAGCTGCCGTAAGCCGCTGTGCCGTTTTACTAGCCGTTAGTTTTGCATTTATGTCTAGAGGATCCAGACATAGAATGGTTTCAAGAGCTTTCGTAGGAGTTGACTTCAGCGCGCCGGATATGCATAGCGCAGCTTGTCGCTGAGTTTTTTCCAAGTATTTGAGGTATGTTGCCTTATTCACCGCCGGCCACCACACAATGATACCGTAGAGTAGAATTGGACGAACAACCATTGTGTAGATCCACTGCATTAGAGAGGGTGAGAGGCCCCAAGTGCTGCCCAGCATCTTCTTGGATGCATATAGTGCATTGGTAGCCTTCTTAACCCTCTCGTCTACATTGAGTCTCCACGTCAGTTTGCTGTCGAGTAAAACTCCCAGGTATTTCGTGTGAGTTTTCGGGATGAGCCGAGTGTTGTTTATTCTTGGTGGAATCCATGGTGGTATCTTGTACTTATTCGTAAACAATACCAGATCTGTTTTCTCTGCGTTTGTACTGAGGCCGACTGAGTTCGCCCATCTAAGTACCTCTTTTAGTGAATGCTCCATCAAAGAGCTTAATGTCGATATGCATTTTCCCACTATAATTATGCTTATATCATCCGCATAAGCTGTTATCTTGGGGGCTTTGCCTTCAAAGTTCTTGAGTAGTTCGTTAACAACTAGATTCCAAAGTAAGGGTGAGAGGACTCCTCCTTGGGGTGTTCCCCTGTGCACTTCTCTTACCATGGTTGTGGAACCCACCTCGGCTTGGACTCTTCTACAACTTAGTAGGTTGTCTATCCAGAGGTCGATTGCTGGTGGTGTATCGATCGCGCGTAATCCGTTTAGAATGGCCGTAGTTGACACATTGTTGAATGCACCTGAGATGTCTAGGAAAGCTCCTAGTGCGAATTCTTTGTTGTGGAGCGCTTTCTCTACATGGACTACTATGTTGTGTAGTGCTGTCTCCACCGATTTTCCTTTCGTATATGCGTGCTGGTTGACTGCAAGCAAAATTTACCATAAGAAGCTGGTCTTTCAAAAGCTGGTCTTTTTTTTTTATTTTTATTTTAACTCTATTTCTTGTTACGCAGCTCGAAGACAGTAGGCATGTTAGCATTGTTGTCTATGTGTTTTTAAAAATCCTGTTATAATAAAAAAAAATCTTGTTTTTTAAAGATCATTAAAAAATAAAGAATAATGTTTTTTAAGCAATTTTTCCAAACTTCTTCATTATTTCTGATGACTTTTCAAATCACGGAATCGTTCTAAGAATGTATTAAAATTAACAAAAATATTCCTTAGTTATAATTTTAATTATAATTAAATGTAATTAAATAAAATAAAAATAAATAACAAAAATAAATGAAATAATTTATATAAATATAAAGCATTTCACTCTCATTGTTGAAATTATTAAAATTATATAATTGCTATTTATTTTTTTTTACTACTATTGCTACTATTTTTATTTTTTCATTTTTTCATCATATCTGATGACGTTTTGATCAAATTTTTGGAAGGATGTAAAAAGTAGCAGCAGCTTCATTTGCTTCTTTTATATCAGTACAAATCTGTGTCGACAAGGAATAATAGCTTTACTCATTTTGAAAATTTCAGAAGAGCATTTTTCAGATGAAAAGTGCTCCTTAATATCAAGATACCCTGGCTTTTCTTGTTTAAGTTTGATGGCCTCAAACATTTAATTTTCAAGGTACAACCATAAAAATTTGAGTACTAGTGTATTTCGTTGCGAAAAAAAGCAAAGAAAAAAATAACCTCATTTAGTTCTAACTCGACTTTAGCGGTTTTTCCTTGTCGACATAGATATAATGAATAAACATAAAATTTTTTTATTGTTTTTGCTCAAAAAATTAAAAAACTGGATTAAAAAAAATTGCTCAAATACTGGGAGGATTAGAATCCTGACTACCTGCTCAAAATACTGCCCAACACAGGCATGTAGGGTCCGGTCCGCACATTTCAAAGTATCTTTGCTTCGGATGTTAATTTTGTTTTATAAGCAAAGAAAGATTAGTCAAGGATAAATTAATTAACTGTGGTAGAATAACTGCAAAATAAGTAAAGATTATCTGTGTTTTTTGTATCTATCTTTCTATAAAGGGTAATTTTTTAAGCGTTTGGTTTTTGAAAATTGAAAAAAACAAACAGAAAATTTGGAATAGTAAATGAAATATTTATTTGGAACGATCATCAATGCAAGGTGGTTTCGTCCGTTTTCTCATCAATGGAAGCTCTAATCTTGTCTTCCAGGGCAAATGGCTGCAAATGGCTGTCTTGTCGCTGTACGCAAGAGATTTCACCCACAAAAAGTAGTCTAGTGGTGCCAAATCGCCTTATCTTGGTGGCTATTTTAATTTTAAATAAATAAATGAAACCACCTGTCAACAAAGTCTAATTCTTCCATTTTGGAAGTGGAAAAAAGTTGACAATCATCACATGGTGATTGGCCCATTGATTGTAACGTTGCAATTTTTATTATTTTGTATTTAACAGCGAATTTCTCAGGGTGCAATGGCAGCTCTTGAATTTCCTCCGGCTGCTCTTCAGTTCAAGAATTTTTCCATAAAAAAAGCGGTTCTTCGCCCAACTTTTTTAAGGCCTCTTCACCAAACAAACGACGTTGCGTTAAATCACTCGGTTTAAGTTCTTCCACCAACTGTATTTTGTATGGTTTCATACCGAGGTCCTTAAGTAAAATGTTGCAGGTGGTCGAATAACACATAAAATGTACGTAATTTGTGAAAAATATTTCTCACAGAGCAATGATTTGCAATCGCTGATCGTTTGATAGTCTATTCATGGTGAAATTGCAAACCTTACTGAGCATTTTTGGTCTTGCCCTATGTTATGAATCACGCGTCTAAAAAAAATGTACACTACTGAAGAAAAAAAAGCGAAAAAAATCACTCTTTACCTATCCCACACTAGTGAAAATACATTTTCGGAGTCTACATATATAACGATTATGAAAGCAGGTTATGTGGATGTTGCTTTTCTTTTTGTTTTATCTGATTTTGTTTCACTCACATACCATCAGACTGGTAGCATGAAGTTAGAGCGTTTAACTTTTGTGCAATTGCTGCGATGCTTTACGGTTCAAATCTCGGTGAAGGTAGATTAATAATGTTTTACGGTATGCAATTATTCCTTAAATTAATTGCTTGTATAAATTTTAATTGTGGTGACCGTGGCATACAGGTCAAGTGTGTGGCTTAGCATACTCGGAGCCCGAGTTCGATCCCCAGTCGAAAAGTTTTTCAATAAGAAAATTTTTCTGATCGGTCACCATTTCTCTGTAGACAATGGCAAACCTCAGAGAGTAAATAATGCCATGTAAAGCTTCTTGAGAACATGAACTTTAGACGTTCGGAGTCGGCATAAAGCATGTAGGTCCAGTTCTCGGTCAATTGTACACAAACTTTTAATAACACAAACAACACAATTGATCATAAGAAGCTCGGTCAAAGTTCTTTTAAGGGCTGAAATGGCCAAGTTGTTTTGTTTGTTTGTTTATAAATTTTAATAATCAAAACTGAAAATAGTGCACGGTCTGTCTGCCTGAAAATTGAAACTAGGCTACTCAAAATAAATTCACAAGCGCTAAATCAACTGAACCACGAAAATTAAAATTTTGTGTGCGCTCTTATTGTATACTTGAATCTTGAACTAATCAGATATCTTTCATAAAAGTACTAGTTGTTAACGACTTAGTTTCAAAAAGTTCGATTTAGTACAATTGAGACTACAAAATATGTCATTTAACTGCACATAATTTCCTAAGATCGGATATAAATGCATTCAGTGGCGTAGGTATGAGGGTAATCCACTGGTCCGGACCCCCCCAGAGCCAGGAGTCAAATATAAAAGTTGTTGCCAATTGATTCTATTAAGTTAAAACTTGTTTTGCGATTATTGAAAAAACTTTATGATTATAAAATATTTAAGATATATTTTATGACAACTTTGTCAAAATAAAATTAAAGATATTTTTATAAAATTGTTTTAAAAATTGGAATCATTGAAACAAATAAGAGTTTTCAAAGTCTCTTATTTATATTTTAAAGTTAATTTTAATAGATTTTGGTGAAACTGAACAGAAAAACTAATGCTTTAAATATACGCGAAAACATTTCAGCTACAAAGATTTTTCATGAACTGAGAAATTTTTAGAAACTGAGAACTAAAATGAAATTAAAAGTACACTGAGAAGAAAAAAATACTTTAAAATTAAACAAAAAAAATTTAAAGTAGAAATTTAATGCAAGCACAACTGTTTTTGAAGATAAATTTAAAACAAAAGTTTTTGTTCTAAAAACAATTTTTGAAATTTTTTTAAAAAAAATTTTAATTTGACCTTTAATGATAAAGAGGAAAAGTGAGAACCAAAACATCTTTACCGATAAATTTTACATGAAAGCTTGTGTGGTCGTGTCATGCGTTTCATGGGGGCGTTGAGTAATTTTTAGGGTAAAACTCAAAAGCGATCAGATCAAGTTTATTTTTGCAGATCTTATTTTTAGCATCCATTCTCTAGGAAAGTTCGAGGGGAGCGAAAAACTATTGTCACTTTTGAAACTTTCTTACACTGTATGGGTACTCTTATAAGTATGTCTGTACTTAACGTAGCATATTGCAGCTTATTACTTGTTTTGGAACCCTCCCAGAACCAAAAGCTTTCTACGCCATTGAATGCATAAGTTATGTAAAGAAATATCATTTTGGAGGTTTAACCAAGGGTAAAGCAAAACAATATTTTTGTTTTTGGAGTTGTCATCTTTTAAATAAGTAATAAACAATTTAAACTTTTTTTCGACCCACTTTAATAAACATTATTCGCGCTAATAATCATCAGTTTTTTAAATTTAATCAAAGACACTTTGTCACTTTCGATCTAGAATCGGCTTCTGGATTATCTTCCACAACAGTGGAAGTACTAACGATACTATCGAATTGTGTTTTTTTATAAATTATATATGAAATAAGCACTCAAGAACTTTCTTCAAATATCTCGTCGATTTTCTGAAATTGCAGCTAGTCTGAAAACCTTTGGCCTTAAGGAGATTGTGACAAAACTTAATTCAAATACTCAGTAGTCATGTTTACAAAAGTTATTATCAAGATGTTAGAGGCGTTTCCGTAAAATGTTAAATTTAATTTAACCTTGTGGGAAATAAATTTACTTGCTCAACACTATAAATGTTATTATTTTGTGCGTGAAACAACAGCATTAACTATCAAAGAACTGTACTAGCACCGTTAATACTTCAAGCTGTATAATGATGATGTCAAAGCCATGTTGTTGTTGTTGTTATTTTTCTACTTGTCGGATTGTGAACATGACAACATTTTATTGAAATTGCATACATCTATCTATACAAATAGTTTTTGTTTCTATATGTTTGCTTTATTTTTTTTTTTTTTTGGTCAAGATGAAAAACTCTTGGAAAAATGATCCCATGTGAACTACACATAAGTGAACGGTAAGCGATGATGAACGAAGTATGTGAGTGTGCTGCGTATGGTGTGTGTCGTCCAAAGTATTCCCACAAGGATGCTGAGCCAGTGAGTAGGACTTGGATGGTATGGTTGGATAGTCAATTGTTTTTTTTGGTCTATTTGGAAGGGCTTGGCTTCGCGCGTTTTGGGGTTGATCAATTTCAAATTCGTTTCATATGCGTAGGTTGAGTGTTTTTAAGAAAATTGTTTTGCGCTTTTTGTGTTTTATTTTTCAGTGAATTAAAGAGGGAAATTTTCCCATTGCGCTATAGTAGAAGTGACGCTTAATTTCTCTGCTGTCGTTAGTGTTGTTGTTTTAGATGCTTTTTGATACTTTCGCACAATTGCTATAACACCGAGGCATCACCTGTCAGTGGAAGTCCCAGCAGACGTTTGGGTAAAGTGATTATATTATTTCGTTAATGGTGAATGGAAAGGCTGTGTGCGGTAGGGAGAACATTTGGCAGTTTTATTGCACTGTCAAGGGGCAAGTGGTAGGCAAACTCTATAAATAAATAGTTCATTGTGGTACAAAGAGCAAAATTTTAATTGATTTGTTTTTATTGTTCTATAATAGATTCAAAATTTATATAAAAAAAACATATGCATACATACTACGCGAAAAAAATACTTGTGAGAATTGTATCAGTGTTGGTGTCATGAAAAGTTGAAATGTTACCTTATGGAGTGTAAATGTTGGCATAAATGAATTAATATTTAAAAATTTAATTGCTGCAACATGTTAATAACAAGCAATCAATTGACGAGGGAAATCGTTGAAGGTTCAATTTTTTTTCCCAGCACAGACCTTGAGGCGGGTGAAAAACAAGTTGTGATTGACAGTATTGGTTGTTTTTTGTTGCCGATGTACTGTTAGTCATGTCAATGTTGTTGGTATTTTATAAATAAATTATCTGACAGCTCAATGCAATGCAACGCAATTCAATTCCAGAGGGTAAAGAATATAAAATTATTATTATTTTTTTTTTTGTGTGCTCAATTGCAGTCAAAAGCAATTAAATGCAATTTGCATCATAGCAGCAATAAGATCTACAACAACAACAACAACAACAACAACAACAACTGTCTATAACTGACTTCAACAAATCACAGCTCATTATGCAAATTTTGTTAATTTTGTTCTGTTGCAGATTTTCATTTGTAAATTAAAACTTTAATGTTGCTGTTGTTGTTGGATGTTGCCAAAAGAAACATGAGATCAAAAACACAAAAACCTCAACAGTTTTGCTTGTACATTTGCCAGCGCATCAACAACATATCATAAAATCCCACGAGCTCATCCAGAAAGATGCAAAAAATCCCTCTGAGCGCACTCGTTGGTCTGAACCCACCTGTTTTAAGCCACCAGCCGCCAAGTCAACAAGCTATTGGTATCTCACACACACACAAATACACACACACAAATACACACACACACTCACACACAATTTGAATGCATCGAAGTTGATTAAACATGCGATCGAGTCAACAAAAAACAAACGAGCGTTGACCAACAGAAGATGAAGCACCAAAATAGCCGATTCAAGGCATCGTCATCATCAGCGGTCGCTAGTTTACTCCAGCTGGCTTTGTATTTGTGTTTGTGTGTGGAGACACACGGACACAATGATGCATTTTTGATTTTAAATCTCACATTGAGTGGACAACAACAGCAACAACAACAAGGATTAATGCTGCAGATATTGCCAGTTGTTGCTGTTGCTGTCGTTATTGTTGTTGCTGCTGTTGCTTTATTTTTGGTGTTTTTTCTACTTATTTTTTAGTTTGTTTCATTAAATATCTTGACTGAAATTTGATCCGTTTTGGCATTGGCATGTTGCGTACCATGCATATCGTGCCAAGCGCATTCTGGCTGGTCATCAGCCAAAGTTGTTACAACAAAAACATAACAACATACCAAACAAGCAATGATTGCATCAACGCACACATATCACACATATTGCTGATGTTAGCATATCAAATTGGCTGAAATTCCTCAGGAATCTTTCATTAACAACATGGCCGAGTTAATGATTCGACTGAGATTTGCAAGCATTTAAGATACGCCAATTTTGTGTTATTCTGAAATAAAGCCAACACCCAGATCAAACAAAGTTGAAGAAATAAATGAATTAAAACTGCGAGCGATTTTAAGCAAATGAAAACAAGTCGGTATAGGTTAAAAATTTGAAGATATGTCAGTGGCGGTACAATAACTTTGTCTTCTTATTTCAAAAGAGTTATGCTGCTTAATAATTATTATATTAAATCACAAATACTGAATCTATATAAGCTAAAAGAGATCAAGTTAAAAAAAAAAAAAAAATTACTGAGATTTCAAAAAAAGAGCATAAGCCCGGTTCAATTCTTGAAGTTCATTCACGAAATTGCGAAAAATATTAACAGATTTAAATTTTTTAATTAAAATTTTAAAGAATTCATATTTTATATGTTGTCCTCTTTTGTAACAGGAACGAAGCCGAATGCATGAAATTATCAAAATTTTTCCTAAAAACACTTTTTAAAATAAATTAAGATATCAAAATTTTTAAAAAACTATCTTCTTCGCATTAATAGGTTCTATTAACAATATTTCAATTTTCATTCGAAACAATTTTTAAAACTTTTAACTGTAAATTTTTTTAGAATTAAAGGATCGAATATATGAACATTTTTTTTTTTTATTTTATATAAAGTACCTACACTTTCAAAACCCAATATTTCAGAAACAATTTAAAATACCAGTTTTAAACTAAATACATAAATAAATTTGAAACTTCCATCCAAATATTGCAACTTTAGAAAATATGTCCTTTAAGAGATACAAGAGTCCTTAGATTATACAATTTGTAAAATTTTTATTTTCGAAGGCTAAAGTCCAAAAGCGAAGAAGAACTTCACTAAAATTTTGATTAGCTGTAACCTTTTTCCTACGAATGAAATTTAATAGTTTCTTGACAAAAGTTTAATGATTTTTTATGAACTTGTGTTATATTAAAAACAACAAGTAAAGAAAGTCTAAAGTCGGTCTAGGCCGACTATGAAATACCCTGAACCCACACTGAGAAAAAAACACATACCTTGCTCCGGTAAAAAATTTCTCTATTTTTGATAATAGCAATTTTCTCTTTTTCAAATAAAATTTTCTTGAATTAGAATAAATTTTCTCATTTTCGTAGAAATATTTCTTTACTTCTAGGAAATGGAAACATTTCAATGTCTCTAATAATGATAAGTATTTTTCTCGCACAAAAAATTTCTCATTTATAGAGAAATTTTATTGAAAATGAAAAACTTTTCTTATATTTTTATAAAAACTTCACTATGAGAAGTAGTTTCTTGAATAAAAACAAATATTTTCTCAAAAACAAAAAGTATTTTTCTCTAAAAATGATATATTATTCTATTTCATGGTAGCTTTTTATCATTTTTAGAGAATTTTTAGTATCGCAATTAGAGAAAAGCATTCTCTGGAGCAAAGTCTATACCATTTTTCTCTAAATATGATGCCTTTTTTATCATATTCCGAGACACTTTTTTTTGAGTGCACTTTTAAAAAAAAAATTTTATTGTGCTGACTTCCATTTTTCAAAACCATCTTTGTCTTGTCATAAAAAACATACGTGCCAAATTTTAGCTCTGTAGGTTAAACAGAGGCTTATTTATTGCGTTTTCAATTTTTGCGTTGTATGGGAGGTGGGCGTGTCCTTGAGCGGATGACGTCCATTTTTCAAAGACATCTGTGTGTTGGTATAAAACACATACATATCAAATTTTATTGTTGTAGGCTTATTATGAGCTGAGTTATGCAGTTTTCAATTTTTTGGTTGTATGGGAGGTGGGCGTGTCCGTGAGCGGATGACGTCCATTTTTCAAAGACATCTTTGTGTTGATATAAAACACATACATATCAAAGTTTATTGTTGTAGGTTTATTATGAGCTGAGTTATGCAGTTTTAAATTTTTGCGTTGCATAGGAGGTAGGCGTGTCCGTAAACGGATTCCAAAAATATTCAATAGTGCAGATCCTTGGGTTCATTTGACCATGTGTACCAAGTTTCATCCAATTATATCAACTCCTTCTTCTTATCCTGTGTATACGGACAACACACAGACGGACAGACGGACGGACGGACGGACGGACGGACGGACGGACGGACGGACGGACGGACGGACATGAATAGCTCGACTCACGTGGTGACGCTGATCAAGAATATGTATACTTTTCTATACCGGACTCGATTTGTTCTATGCGTTACAAACGTTAGCACAAAGTTAATATACCCTGACCTTTCAGGTTTAGGGTATAAAAATTAAAGTTTTGGGGTGCTGAGGAAATACGACGAAAAATTTATATATTTGGTCAAAGATGGATTCCAAGAAAAACTGTTATAAAAACGGGCTATTGTACTAATTGAGACCTACTATCCAACGATATTCTTCTTTTCAAGATCGGGGTAAAACTGGTTATACAAAAAAGACCATTTGGGTCAGATTTTGGGTTGACAAAAAAAAAATTTTTTATTGTTCTGAAATCCTCTCAACAAAAGCTTTCTTATTAGGGGTGGTAAATGCAAACTTTTCCCCATATGGCGTGACCCACCTTAATACTCATACTTCATGTAATAAAATGCATGAATTTTTAAATGCTATATCTTTTTAATGAACCATAAAAACCACTTTCATTCTTATATCATCAGAATCCTCTTAATACGTTATTTATTTAACATTAATTTCAAATTTTTTCACTCGTGCAGATTGGAGATACTTGACCTCAAATTTGGGGCAAATTCGAGATGATTGATTTTCTTATATAAGCACATTTTTTCTTCTTATATTTTATTTTTTTGTGACTTTAATATAATAGTGACAAAATCCAAAATAAGATATTCATTCAGAGCAGGATATATCTGATATTTTATTATATATATTATCTTTGCACGATGAGTATTAAAGGCTGTAGGTATGCCCTAAAGTATTCGTCAAAACGTTTCATGACCTTCAACAAATTTCTAAAAACGGTCCCATACAAACCGCGCTGTATGACGTAATTTTACGTCAAAAAATATGAAACTCCAAGTAAAAATGTCTGATTTATGAGCATTTAAAAATGCCAAAGTTTATTTTTCTAATACATTTCTTCTTTATATTTCAAAATTATATAGTGAGTATTATAGAATTAGTAGAATTATATATTATAATGAGTTCCTTTTGAATTGAGGAACGCCTCAAAATCGTTCACTTCACATTCAATATTTTTCACAAGAAAATATTTTCACAAAAACAATTTTGTTAAAATGTTACAACTTTTGGACCCAATAAATTTCAAAATATAAAAGATAGAAACAAATAAAAACCAGAATAATAAATTATGAAAAATTCTTAGTAAAGTTAATTTAAATTTTATTAAATTCCAACCATTTTTTTTTTAAATTTTACTTATTTTCGTACAGATAACTGGTCGAAAAAGTGCACTGTGCGACGGTTGATAAGCCAATTTACATTCCATCCTTTCCAACTTCCTTTTCTTATTCTGATGGAAAAAATATTCATAATAGATCTGTTATTCCGCTAGATTTTTCTTCATTTTCAATCCCATCAATGTATGATTTGTACAATAACTTGTTATTTTGAGTACGAGTACAAAAATATATTGTCAGTATTGTATTGCAACAAATGATTTTCAGCCAATTCAAACTTAATTCCACGGCTTTATCTCGCCCTCTTCGATCTTGAAGACTACATGTTGAGGGTCCTGGTAATGAAGAGAGTAACTCTTCGTCAATTTTAAATTGCATTTGAAGGGCTTATCCTTCCTCAGTTTTAAATATTTTTCAATCTTCTTCCTTAGGTGTGATTTTAAGGGTCTTAATATCATCGGCATTATTCTAATACAACGTGAGTCAAAATTTGACAAAATAGCGGTTATAAGCAGTTTAGGTATCAGGAGTACATCTATGGCCTTTTTTAATTTTTAATGTTTGTATGAAAAAAAGGGAGACAGAACATTTGAATCAATACACCGTAGTTTAAACAAGCGATGTAACGGAGCTTCGAATTCGGTTCCGAAAGGTTGGAACTTCCGATTGATTTTACACCTCCGACTCCGACAATTTTAAATCGGAGTTAGAACGAAGATCGAAATGTACCGGCGTTTACTATTTCACATACGAGCGCAGTTCTTCGTTGGAGAGTTCTTCTCTTGTGGAGAGTAAATTCAAAATTTCGAAATTTGCATTAAATTGCTCGTCAATATTTAGTGTGTACTCCAGGATCGGTTGCAAGTGAGCAACTTTTTAGAACTGTCGGTCTTGTAGTGCTATATGGTCCTCTAAGATATCGGTTGGACGGCTAGAAAGCTGATAAGCTTTTGTTCATTCAGTACTTTTAGAGTCACTTCATTTGGCTTAAACGAAACTTAAAACTAGATATTTCCCTATTGTTGGCAAGGAGAAGCAGCGGATATGATGTTTTGATGTTGTTCGTCAGAAGTTTTATTTCGAATCCTAACAAATATATTCAATTGACCTTTTTACCAAATATGAATTGAATATAAATTGAATACTGAAGTGATAATATAAACATAACAACAAGGTATAAATCATTTATAAGGTATAAATGATTAAAGTAGATCTCCTTTACATATATGCGCACATGTGTGTAATATTTACATAAAATTTTCAGTGGTGATTAAAGATAGTGAATACTTTTCTATGTCTATTATTCTTTTATAATTAATAACCTTAACAGTTAACTAACACATCTTTCTTGGACTCTCTTGGCCGACTTCGTCTCCGATTCCGACTCCGGTTGCGACTCCGGCTCCGATAAATCAAATTTAAAAATTCCAGTTCCAAATCCGGTTCCGAATAACTCACCTCCGTAACACCCCTAGTTTCAACATCAAACATACAATAAACAGTTTTACTCGCCTCCTGAACAGTAGATCATTTTGATTTACGTCCTATTAGAATTAAGCCGGAGATATGTATTTTTCTTGTAGAGTTTAGCATTTCGGGTTATATGGGGCTTTTCTTTAAAATTCAATCGCAACAAAAATTAGTTCAATGTTGTTATATACTTTAAACCTGAAAGGTCAGGGTATATTAACTTTGTGCAAACGTTTGTAACGCATAGAACGAAGCGAGTCCGGTATAGAAAAGTATATATATTCCTGATCAGCGTCACCACGTGAGTCAAGCTATCGTCCGTCCGTCTGTGTGTTGTCCGTATACACAGCATAAGAAGAAGGAGTTGAGATAATTGGATGAAACTTGATACACATGTTTACATAGACCCAAGCAGCTCGTAATTACCCAACAACAACAAAATTTGATATGTATGTATTTCATATGGAAATAAAGATGTCTTCGAAAAATGGACATCATCTGCTGACGAACACGTCCACCTCCCATACAACCCAAAAATTGAAAACGGAATAACTAAACTTATGTTCAACCTACAGATATAAAATTTGGCACGTGTGTTTTTTTGACAAAACAAAGATGGTTTGGAAAAATGGACATCATCCGTCCACGGACACGCCTACCTACAATATAACGCAAAAATTGAAAACTGGATATATAAGCTCATAACTAACCTACAACAATAAAATTTGGTGTGTATATGTTTTGTATCAACACATAGATGTCTTCGAAAAATGGGTGTCATCCGATCACAGCCACGCCCACCTCCCATACAACCCAAAAATTAAAAACGCAATAAATAAGATTATGTTAGTCACAGAGTGATAAAATTTGGTATGTATGTTTTATATGACAAAACAAAGATGGTTTTGAAAAAGGGACTTCATCCGTTTACGGACACACCTACCTCCGATACACCGCGAAAATTGCAAACTGCATAACTCAGCTCATAATAAGCCTACAACAATAAAATTTGATATGTATGTGTTTTATGACAACATAAAGATGGTTTTGAAAAATGGATGTCATCCGCCTACGGACACGCCTACCTCCCATACAACCCAAAAAGTTTTAAACTCAATAAATAAGGTTATGTTTGTTGTAGAGAAAATTAATTTGGTATGTATGTATTTTATACCAAAACTAAGATGTGTTCAAAAATTGGGAGTAATCCGTCCATGAACACGCCCACCTTCCATAGCGAAAGCACAATAAAGGCATTAGCTGTGAACTATAGGAATAAAACTTGGTATGTGTAAATTTTTCATCAACATTTAAATGCATATTAAATATAGGCTCCATTCGCCTACGGACACGCCCATTTACAATAACTTTTTTTTTGTTTTTGAAAAGTGGGCTAAGCGTATTTCATAGTCGGCCTAGACCGATTTTAGGCTTACTTTACTTGTTTTATATTAAAACTGGTTTTTTTTTAAAAGCGTTACCATTTTTGTGCTTTAGTGGATTTGTAGACCAAAGAATTCAAGAAACTTGAATTGACAAACATCAACATATTTTTTATATGTTTTGGAAATAAACTTTTAATGATTTTTTTGCTGCATTTTTAATATTGCACTTCTTTTAGGTTTATTAAGTTACGAACATCCATGTTTTACTTATGACACATTTAAATTTTCTTATAAATAAATTCTCAAACTTTCTCAGAAACTGACCTTGGTAACAACAATTTTAATTATTTCGATACAACCCTTTTTTCTAAACAGCTGATTGTTGATGTATGCTTTTTATTCTTTTTTTTTGCAAAAAACAATGACAAATATTTTATTAACCGAAAACACAGAATTATATTGATTTTAACACCTTTTACGATGAGTTACGCGCATATCTTTACAATATAGCATAATAAACGTAACAACTATAACCTCAACAATAACAATAACATTATCAACAAAATTTTACAGCCAACAATAAATCTGCTGCGAAAATTCCCAACATATATCGTACAATGTTCCAAAACCAACAAACCGCGAATACCACCACTTCATAAATTGATAACATAAAAATAGCAGGCAGGATAGGATGATGATAGTAAAAGTTCGGTTATAAAAATTAACTCCTCACGCTAGTCAAAGGCATGGTGCTCGTATGTGGGTGACCTTAAAACAATAACAACAACAACCATAACAGAAAACAACCAACTAGTGCCTGCAGTCAACAGTTGCCGCCACTGACGTTGAAAACGTTGTCATGAAATTGCAATGAAGTGTTAAGTGTGCGGAATGCCAGCCACTAGATGGCGCTGCTGACTCATCGCCCAGAACGTAATATCAGCTTAATAGATGACGAAACATTTATCTCGTTTGCTTCAGATATCTAAATATCTATGCATGTTGCACTAGTTGCGCTCGATAAAATTTAAGCAAATTCCACTCCTTTAGCAATTGTCTGTCGTTGGCGGTATACAGAGTGCGCTATGCATGGGTTTTACGTGCTGGTTGCAGTTGCAACAACTAGTTGACGCTTTAGTTTTATGAAGAGCGCGGGAAATTGACAGCTTGCGTCAGTGTCATGACACACACATGCACACATACAAAAATGATATGCAACTCATCAAAATAGTCATGCGTCACAGCTACGTCCTTCCGCCCACACAGCTGTTAATAAACTCGTCTATGTCTATGTCTATGTCTGCATATGTCATTGCTTATTGTTTTGATGGTTTTTGTATTGTCGATGCGAATTCGCGTACGAGTCAAGTTTGTGGATTTTATTGTTACCACAGAAAATTAACCCGTTCATTTTTAGTGGATTTTCATGTTTATTTTATGTCGGTCTGCACTATGGGGCAGTTTGTGTGGGACAATTCTAATTCTTTATATATTTTGCAGACTGCATACTATAGAGCATTATCTATATGCTTACTCAAGAGGAGTTGAATACTATCGTCAACTATTTATCTAAAATTAGATGTACCTTGATATGTGAACAAGAAACTATTTCATAGACCAAGTTGGTTAAATGTTGAAAAATATTTATAGCATATATGTGCTAAAAAATCTGCTAAATATAAGGAAATAAAAAATACAACAAAAACTTATATATTTTTTTAAAGGCAACTATCTATGTGCTTTAAGACTGTCTTTCAAAAATTGCTAAACTCTTACAGTGAATCAAAAAAGTTTAGGCACAAGCAATGTTTCTGAAACAAAGTGTTGCTAAAGTATCTAATAAGAATGAATTTGACCAACTTTTTAATGAAGTAAGTAGCATTAGAAACAGTTTTTTCTTAAAATCCAAAAAAAATTCCCGTTACCTCAAACACAAATTAAAATAATTAAGCGGAAGAAGGAAAAATCCTTATCAAAAAAGTTTAGGTACACTTTGTGTGTGTCTCATGTTGTTTCTTATTTAACAATATCTCTAGGTTTTTTTTCTTTAGTTCTGCGCTTAAGTTATTTGTTAAAAGTTTTTACTGAGTGTTGATCTTGGTTTCGGTAAAGATTGAGCAAAATAAGCAGTGGAACAGAAATTTCGGTTGACATTCGTAAAATAATACTAAATGTTTACGTAGAGAAAAAACCGTATTGCGTAACCGCTAAAATAGTAAAGAGATCATATTCAAGTGTAAGTAACATCATAAATCATTATATAAATACCGTTTAAGTAAAGCGTAAGAGCAGGTTTGGTGGTGACAAAATATTAACGCTACACCAGGAGTGAATTGTAGTGCCTGGCAGTTCCTCAAAACCCTAAGGTTTAGCTGTTAAATTGTGCCACGTAATACAGCAATGGTTTGAAAAAACTTTTGTGCTCGACCACGTCGCGATACACTTAATAAAACTGGATGTACGGTACGAGTTTCTCGACGCAAACTACAAATTTAAGCTTCAAATAAAAAAAAGAGGTTGGAGTTCCCAAAACCCTACGTTAATGAGCCGGATTCATTTTGGGATTGTATTATAAAGGGTGATTTTTTAAGAGCTTGATAACTTTTTTTTTAAAAAAAACGCATAAAATTTGCAAAATCTCATCGGTTCTTTATTTGAAACGTTAGATTGGTCCATGACATTTACTTTTTGAAGATAATTTCATTTAAATGTTGACCGCGGCTGCGTCTTAGGTGGTCCATTCGGAAAGTCCAATTTTGGGCAACTTTTTCACCGACAAATTTTGTTCAGCGATGAGGCTCATTTCTGGTTGAATGGCTACGTAAATAAGCAAAATTGCCGCATTTGGAGTGAAGAGCAACCAGAAGCCGTTCAAGAACTGGCCATGCATCCCGAAAAATGCACTGTTTGGTGTGGTTTGTACGCTGGTGGAATCATTGGACCGTATTTTTTCAAAGATGCTGTTGGACGCAACGTTACGGTGAATGGCGATCGCTATCGTTCGATGCTAACAAACTTTTTGTTGCCAAAAATGGAAGAACTGAACTTGGTTGACATGTGGTTTCAACAAGATGGCGCTACATGCCACACAGCTCGCGATTCTATGGCCATTTTGAGGGAAAACTTCGGAGAACAATTAATCTCAAGAAATGGACCGGTAAGTTGGCCACCAAGATCATGCGATTTGACGCCTTTAGACTATTTTTTGTGGGGCTACGTCAAGTCTTAAGTCTACAGAAATAAGCCAACAACTATTCCAGCTTTGGAAGACAACATTTCCGAAGAAATTCGGGCTATTCCGGCCGAACTGCTCGAAAAAGTTGCCCAAAATTGGACTTTCCGAATGGACCACCTAAGACGCAGCCGCGGTCAACATTTAAATGAAATTATCTTCAAAAAGTAAATGTCATGGACCAATCTAACGTTTCAAATAAAGAACCGATGAGATTTTGCAAATTTTATGCGTTTTTTTTAAAAAAAAGTTATCAAGCTCTTAAAAAATCACCCTTATATAGTAATGGATCAAACACAATTCGTTTGCTTCATATGGCGCACAAAATCATTTAAGAAAACTGAACAAAGAGCTGTAGGAAAACAAATGTAATAAAAACAGAGAAATACAGTGTTGGAAATCTTATGATTAAAGGCTGTGTGGTGGCGTCTGGAGTTGGGAATATCGTTTTTATTGATGAGAAAATGGATAAACATCTGTGCTTAAATATTTTAAATGATCATTTGACACTCAGTGTTGAAATATTTGGGCTAACTGGGATACAATATTAATTTCAACAAAATAATAATCAAAAAAATTGGTCTTATCTTTTGCAGGAATGGCTTATCTAGCTCTGAAATCAGCTAGAAACACCTTCGCAGTCAGCCAATATGAACCCCTTTCAGCATATTTAGTACTTACTAGAAAAAAATACGAAATCTCATATTACATACTTCTAAAAATGCGCTCAAGGACGCCATACGTACCGAATGGTCAATAATATCACCAGAGAAGATATAAAATTTTGTAAGAAGGCGCAGACATTTAGAGGCGATAATTCAGGCCAAAGGAGGTCTAACCAAATATTAGAGGACTTGAAATTTACTTACTCTGATATAAACATAATTACTTGTGCCTAAAATTTTTTGATGTCAAAATCATGTTTTTTTAGTTTTTTAACATTTAATATGAATTAAAATTAAAATTAAATTTTTATTTTCGTGTAAATACAAAATCTGCCAAGATCCGCACACGTCTGTGCGCAGCTAAGAATACTCGCAATCCTACACTAAGAAAGCTAGACGTCGACAAGCTGCAGTCAAAACGGACGGCCGAAGCCTTCGCTACTCGACTCTCACTCCTGCTTCAAGAAAGCACTCCTCCGATCGACGATATATGCGGACAGTGGACGCACGTATCCCACTCTATGCGTACGGCTGCCGAAGAGGTGATAGGCTACCATCGCCCTCGCCGAAACCAGTGGCACGACCAGGAGTGTCGCGACGCCACTGCAGAGAAGGACGCCGCCTACAAAGCCACCCTGCAGTCGGTTGTAACGCGTGCTGTTATGGAGCGATACCGAGAGAAGAGGAGGGAAGAGAGACGCATTTTCAGGCGAAAAAAACGAGAGGCGGAAATGCGTGAGTACGAGAAAATTGAGATGCATGGCGACAGGAATGAGACTCGAAAATTTTTCGAAAAAATAAGACGCCTGGCCGATGGTTTTAAGACCGGAGCCTCTTCCTGCAAGGACGAGAATGGGAATCTAGTGACAGATATCCAGAGTACACTGATGTTATGGTGGGAGCACTTCTCTAGACTTTTGAATGGCGACGCTGACAACAATCCCGCCAGTGGAGATGATATCCCGGAAACCCCAATTATGGACGACAGCGTTGAAGTTCCGCTGCCCGATTATAACGAGGTCTTAACAGCTATAGCTCGGCTTAAAAACAACAAAGCCGCAGGAGCCGATGGCCTACCGGCTGAGCTGTTTAAGACCGGTGGCGAAGCTCTGTTTAAATGCATTCACAGACTTCTATGCAGAATATGGTCGGAAGAATGCATTCCAGATGATTGGAACCTCAGTGTGCTCTGCCCAATTCACAAGAAAGGCGATCCCACCATTTGCACCAACTACCGTGGGACTAGCCTTCTTAATATCGCATATAAGGTCCTGTCGAGCGTATTGTGTGAAAGACTAAAGCCCATCGTCAACCAACTGATTGGACCTTATCAGTGTGGCTTTAGACCTGGAAAGTCCACCATTGACCAGATCTTCACGCTCTGACAAATCTTGGAAAAGACCCTCGAAAAACAAATCGACACACACCATCTTTTTGTCGATTTCAAAGCCGCCTTCGACAGTCCAATAAGGAGTCACCTATATGCCATCATGTCTGAATTTGGTATTCCTGCCAAGCTAATACGTCTTTGCAGGATGACACTGAACAACACCAGCAGTGCAGTGAAAATCGGGAAGGACCTCTCCCTTCCGTTCGATACCAAGCGAGGTTTCAGACAATGCTTATACTTTTCCTTTCTGCAAGTGCACTGGAAAAAGTTGTACAAACAAATTTAAACTCACTAAGCACTGCTTTGTGCCTAAACTTTTTTGATTCACTGTATATGTTAACCAAGCTTTTCATACAAGCAGTCCCATAGTGCAACGACAACAGCAACAATTTTTATAGCTAAATTCTTTGCTGTTATTGTAATGATTGTTGTTTGTTGTTGTTGTCATGTTGCACTGTTTGCGAATGAATATGTCGGAATAAAGCGTGAAATTTGACATTCGATAGATAGTGTTTGATGAGGTGTTTAACGACTATTTTCCATTGATATGTTTTGTAAATTTTATATGTTTGTCAAGAAAATGTGTCACAAGTTTATACAGCTCAATTGTGTTACAATTAATAAAATCGATTAAATAATCAGTTGTTGCCTGCTTCTAGGCGCCCTTTCCTCTTTTTAACTTAATTGCTTTTCATATAAATCAACTGCGTAATCTATCAAATCAGTTATCTAAACATTTTCATTTGGCAATAAATAAATTTTCAACGCTCAAACTAACTGACTCACTAACTGACTTTAGCTCACAGCCTATGTGAGCTGATTTCATCAAATTGACAACTTAATCCCTACGCATGTCACCGAGCTGCTCATTTAAGATTTAGAGCCTTGGTCAAGTATTCGAGGCATTCAATCATGCAGACACTCATTCAACCAGTTCAGTTCAGTTCAGTTCAGTTAGGTTAAATTTGGTACATTTAGAAAACCGTGCGGCTTGTGTGCCTCTAAAAAGCGCTGACAACTTGTTGCTGTTGTTAGTGTTGCATATTGTTGGCCAAAATGATGTTAGTTGTATTTAGATTTTTGTTCCAAACATTGCTGTTACACTTCAATCAAAATGTTCAATTATGTCAACTAAGGTTGGCCAATAAATTAAGGCCTGCATGTTTAAAAGCTCAAACAACAACAGCAACTACAACAACGCTGACAACAAAGTGCCACACTTAAGTCAAAAATGGAAATTCCATGTTGTTGGTACTCCAGATACATGTTGATAGCCTCCTCCAGTCAACTCATAAATCTTTTTGTTAAAACCAGCAAAGATCGCATGCAAAGACAGACACAAACATATATAAAATCTACAATAGTGCCTTAAGTGCAACAGAGAACACATGTGCTGCGCGCAAAAAAGAGACAAAAGTTATAAAATGTTTTATAACCACGATGCGACTAATTATCGAAGTTAAATTATAATTACGCTGCGCGTGCGAACAAACTTGTTGCTCGTATATCAAATGCGCAGATCCTGACCAACTGTTGCCAGCCAACAGCTTCCTTTGATCTTGGCTCTTAGCTCTTAGCAAGTTAATGCAATTTTTTCTTTTGTACCTATACGTTTGACTTTCAGTCTTAATGTTGTTGTTTTTGATTTTATATTTCTTTTATTTTTTTTTTTTATTTTTATTTGGGTCTGTATTTCAGTTGGCGCCATAAATCTATCAACAGTTTAAACACGCGTGCGCATGCGCAACCATTTGACTGAAGATTTACGATTGCAGCCTTCGATGATTTTGTTTGTCCAACCAGCAACACATTTTGTATATGTTGTTGCTGTTGGTTTTTCTCATGTGTTTGTTGCAACAATCATGTTGTTGGCTGATTGCAGCAGTGGTTAGATTTTCTCACTCTTAGCTAATAAAAATGGGTATGATTTGATGATGATTACTTAATTGAGTAGATGTTACCATTGGTTGAAATACACCCAGAAAAGTGGAGTGACAAGAGTTCAGTTAATTAAAAGAGAAAAAAATTATCAAATTTTATAGCTGCTATAAAACGCTTTTCAGACATTATGTTGATTGGAGTCGATGTCAAAGACATTAAAGTAGATTAGAAGAGTTTTTTTAATGGTTGTTGCTTATTTTTATTTGTTTTTAATAAAGACTTCGATGAAGAATTCAACTTTGACAACTCAAAATATGTTTGAGAAAGTGCTGGTCTGAGTTCTTCATGCGGCTACATGATACAAGCCTGCTTGAGACAACTTTTGTACCTTGATACTAAATAGTACAACAAAAACTTTGACAATTAAAATTTTCAACGGCTTGAGAGCTGTAAACTCCTCAGAAGCTCTACATCATAAATAGTTTTTTTTTAGAATCTAGTCATCAAGTCGAAAGAATGGTGTCTTCAAGGACTGAGCATTCTTATTTTAATGTACGTCGCTTTAAAGTCTCAAATATTATAAGTTGAACTTTACAAGATTTAATAACGGAGTTTGAAAATTGAAGAATCCTTTCTGCAATTCGATTGCAGAAAAATCCTTAACCCTTTCAGTCCAAAATTTACCTATTATATTTTTTTAGTTTTTTCATATTTGTATAAGGACTTATTTATAATGACATAAATCGGATGAAAACTGCCCCTACCTCCCGCACAAAAAAAAAAAAAAATGCATGCATACCACTCGAGTTCGTAAACAACGATTGGTGCTTAGCGCAGTATATGACGACTGCGAATCGATACAAAGGCAGCATCCAGGCAATGCTGACATTCGAGTGATTCGCTGGAAGCTCCAGTGTTTGCTGTTGGACTCGAGCTCGAGTGGAATTTTATTTTTGTTTTCATGGCGTTTTGTTTGTGTGCAAAGTGTGTGCTGGAAGCTCGAATGTTTGCTGCTGCTTTTCGTAGTTTTTTGAACTCTAGGTAAAAAGTGGTTACTTTTGGCCTAACCGTTTTTTAAATTTTTTTTTTTAAATTTTTTGGTGCAATATTTTAATATAGTGTGACGCCCTCTATCTACGATTCGCGATGATAGCATCCCCTTTAGGAAGCCGTGGCATAGCTCGCTTCGTTTTCGAGATATTCGGCTTTTTCTGTTTTTTTCATATATTTTGGTGCAATATTTTGGCATAGTGTGACCCCTCTATCTAGAAACAGGTTAAAAGTGGTTATTTTTGGCCTATCTCGCTACGTTTTCGAGATATTCGGCTTTTTCTGTTTTTTTTTTTTTTACTTTATTTATTTTTTGCCCAATCTCGTTCTCGTAGTTCGGAACACGTGTTTGAGCTGAAGCTCTAGTGGAAAGAGTTAGGCGCTGGTGATCGCTGCTACTGACTGCAGTTAATATTTTTTTCCTTGCTGCGAATAAACATAAAAGCATGAATATTCGTTGCTTTTGGCGAATGTAAAAAAGTATAAGTATATGAATGTATAAGTTAAAATATACTTCATCATGACAGTGGGTGTATTTTGACTTCGGACAAGTCGATAATCGGTTCGTAACACCTTTTTTGTTGCGTGAAAGTTATGACAAATATTTTGTTGCGTAGAAATTATAAAATTTAATAAAGCCATAAAAACAAAAAATTAACGACAATTGTCACTTTTTACTTCAAAATAAATAAAAAATGTAAAAATGTTGCAAGAGAAATGTTGCGAGTATATTTCACAGCGGAACTTTGACGAACATGTTGTGAAAATTTTTACACGTATTTCATAGCTATCGATTTTTGTATGAAAATTCGAATGAAATTTCACATGAAACTGAACAGAGTACTAGAAAAAAAAAGTCAGCCGAACACCGACTCAAAAGTTAGAGCGACTCTTAAAAACTATTTCAGATTAGTTTTTCTTTATCGGAGAAGTCCCCATGAAGTGGTTTTGGTTCTGCTCAGTCCAAAATGAAGACTTTTGCATATCATCTATTCCCCTTAAGAAAGTATTCCTACACTGAGAAAAAAAACATACTTTAAAATTAAACAAAAAATTTTAAAATAGAAATTAAAAGCATTTGCGTTTCTACAAAACAAAATTTAAAACAAACGTGTTTAAATTTCAACTATCAACTCCTTCCTTTTTTATAATTTTTCTTATGTCTTTGAAAAAACAAAAAAAAATAACTATCTGAAAAATATGACAGTTTTTGAAATTTTGGTTTTGCAAGTAACGAACATAAACGATAAAATAATCACTAATTAATTTTTTTCAATATTTAGAAGTCAAACTTCATCGAGTGGAGTTGAAATTCGGTATTCGGAGGGTCCCAGGGGTCGCTGAATACGAATCTCGTGTCGAAAACGCAGAAAAAATGAAAAACTGGCATCGAAGACATCAAGCTTAAAACATTTGTTTTAAATATTAAAATTTTTGTTTTAAATTTGTTTTTACATTTAAAAACAATGTTTTAAAAACAAAAACTTTTGTTTTAAATTAAACTTTAAAAACATTTGTGTTTAACTTTAATGAAATTGTTTCAAGCTCTATTTCAAACACAAATTCGTTTGATATTAACACAATTTCATTTAGTTTTAACACATATTTCCTTCAGTGTATGATAAGCAAAGAGGTAAAGATCCTTATAGTATACAAATATTGGCTACACAAATTTTAAATTTCGATAAAATCTCTTGAGGCCGACTGCGAAGCTTTTATTATAATAAAAAATTATTATATTTATGATAAAAATAAAACAAATTCAGAATAATTGATATCATAAGATTTTCAATATAATATATATTGAATATAAATAAATAATCAATTTTGACCAAAAAATAAATAGTAAGAGTAATATAAAATAATTTTTTACTTTGTAGTGACTTGAAGTACTACTTCAAGTAGGTGTTTTTTTGTTAAAAATTTTTTATTTCTTTCTTTTTAGAGAAAATGATAAATTAATAAATTAATCATTAAAATGATAAATTAAACAAGTTAATTAAACACCAATTATTGATGGTCATAATATGGAAAATGCTTTTCTGTCGCTACTTATTCTGTTCTTTGTCAGTATTTTTATCAGTACCTACACTTGTATCTTTAGCAGTAACCCAATATGAATATTGACTGCAATATAGTGTTTTTCCATTAGTGACACACCTCTTTGTCGAATTTCGCCCGCTTTGTCATAGTGTTTTCTATAATTCTACCCATTCTAACAATGAATTTTATCACCCTTAAGTCAATATTATACAGTTTTTTACACACTGCCTATTCCCTTAGTCGAATAACGCCCAATTCCTCGGTAGTAATTTGTAATAATTATGCCTACGTCTGTACTTTATTTCAGTTCCCTAGTGTCAGTATTGGATTTAGTGTTTTCTAATATTGCCACACCCCTTTGTCGAATGAAGCCCACTTTATTCACAGTAACTCTAGAATCAATGTTATTCGACATACAGTGTGTTTTATATATTGCCACACCCTTTTATCAAACAACGCCCGCTTTATTGAAATTAATTGTTTTATAACTGTGCCTACCTCTGTAGTGAACTTTAGTACCCTAGTGTCAATATTGTTCGATATACAGAGTTTTTATAATATTGCCACACCTCTTTGTCGAATAACGCCCACTTAATTGACCGTATTTTTTTATAATTGTACCTATTCTTGCATTTGTGCTGTAAATATCATTACTTTAGTGTCAATATATACTGAGATACAGTGTTTTTCTTATAGTGACACGCCCCTTTATCGAATACCGCCCACATAATTGATTATATTTCTGCCTATCTCTGTACTAAATTTTAGTATCGTAGTAGTTAATATTGCCACACCCCTTCTCGAATAACGCCCATTTTTTTATTTACAACAATTTGTAGGAATTGTGGCTACCGTTGTAATAAAATTGCCACACCCCTTTGTCGAATAACGCCCACTTTTTTAAAGTAGTTTACAATAATTGTGCCTACCTCCGTACTTAATTTAATTTTAGCTAAAAACAAGTGAAGAAAGTCTAAAAGCGGTCTAGGCCAACTATGAAATACCCTAAACCTACTTTAAAAAAAAAAAAATAATATTATTGAAACACGCCCATTTTCATCAATAATATTATTTTTTGTATTCGTGGGCGGATGAAGCCTATATTTTATATGCATTTAAATCTTGAAGAAAAATTCAAACATACCAAGTTTTATTTCTGTAGTTCACAGTTAATGCCTTTATTACACGGTTAAAAATGTTGGACTAGTTTTTAATCCAAACTTTGGTTTAAAGGAATTTTTAATCCAAAAAGTACTATTTTATATTCCATACTTAAGTTTAATTTGTTTTTAATCCAAAAAAAATTAAGTTTAAGACTATTTTTGGACTACAAATTTACATTAAGGTAGTATTTTTAGGAAAAATTATTTTTGTTATCTAAGATTGAAAACTACTACTGCTACGAAATTTACGCTAAATATATTAGTTAATGTTGTTGAAGCATCCTAAGTTTATTTTTTAATTAAATGAAACAAATTGTTTCTTAAAATCTGAAAAAAAATATTATTATATTCATTATTACATTGAGCAGTGTTTCATAATACATAATAAGGGTATTCATGCAAAGCGGCAAGCTTGTATTTTGGGCAATTAGTTATTTTTTTCAGTCGATTGTGCATTTGGAGAGATATGTCAGCTGTTAACTTGTTAACAGTCAACTTTCAGCATACATATAAACAGCTGATTGCTGATTTGTGATATATCTGGTTTGTGTAAACGGTTCTTCATACATTTCATTTATAAGGCTGATAAACTTATTCGGTTTATATCATTTATAAGGGCATTGCCCATTTGCATGAATACCCTTAATGTATATATAGTGAAGTTTATGGCAATATAATAATATGTTCACACGAAGGCCTTTTGGCTGAAAAGCCAACGAAAAGCAGCTCTTTATTTGACAGTTCTTCTATGGCGAAAAGGTGAATATTATGTAGCTTTTCAGCCATTGGCACGGACGCGACATTCGCACGGTTTTAATTACTCGAAAAACAACAAAGAAACAAAAAGAACCGATATGTATTTTAAGTGTTCTAACGCGATGAAAGAGTGCCACATTTTATAAAAATATTGGCAAGATTTAGTACAAATTAGTTCAAAGTACGCGACAAAAAAAAATAAGTTTTTTTAAGCTCGTATAGAAATATGCAAAATTTTGCATAAATTAAGTTTAAGAACTTTTTTTAATATATATATATGCTTATGGAGGTCAAAGGATAACTTTTCTTCGTAGGCTTATGAAATATGAGAATTATCTCTTACCTTTTTTTCTCACGAGTTCTCACCTTTGTGGATTAAAAAGTAATCCTTTTATATTTTAAACTTTTTTGGACTAAAATCTAATCCTTTTTGAATTATAATATTTTATACTTTCTGCGGATTAAAAATTATTCCTTTTTGGATTAAAAAATTTTAAACTTTTTGCGGATTAAAAATAAGTCCTTTTTGGATTGGAAAATTTAAAACTTTTCATTGGATTAAAAAGTAATCTTTTTTTGGTCGTGTCCTATATGTAATCAAAAAAAGATTAAAATTTAGCCCAAGATTTTTAACCGTGTATGCTTTCGCTATGGGAGATGGGCGTGTTCATGGACGGATTACTCCCAATTTTTGAACACACCTTAATTTTGGTATAAAATACATGCATACCAAATTTGATCTCTCTGTGACTAACATAATCTTATTTATTGCGTTTTAAATTATTGGGTTGTATCGGAGGTGGGCGTGTCCGTGGGCGGATGACGTTCATACTCCAAAACCATCTTTATTTTGTCATATAAAACATACGTGCAAAATTTTATCTATGTTGGTTTAACATAGGCTTATATATTGCGTTTTCAATTTTTGGGTTGTATGGGAGGTGGGCGTGTCCGTGAGCGAATGACGCCCATTTTTCGAAGACATCTTTATGTTGATACAAAACACATACACACAAAATTTTATTGTTGTAGGTTAATTATGAGCTTATTTATGCAGTATTCAATTTTTGCGTTGTATGGGAGGTAGGCGTGTCCGTAGGCGGATGATGTCAATTTTTCAAAACCATGTTTGTCTTGTCAAAAAATGTGCCAAATTTTATCTCTGTAGGTTAAACAGAAGCATATTTATTGCGTTTTCAATTTTTGGGTTGTATGGGAGGTGGGCGTGTCCGTGATCGGATGACATCCATTTTTCGAAGACATAAGCTTATTAATTGCGTTTTCATTTTTTGCGTTGTATGGGAGGTAGGCGTGTCCGTGGGCAGATTCCAAACATTTTCATTTGTGCAGATACTTATGTTTATATTCTAAACGGTTATTTTTCATCAACGCCATTAAGCTTTGCAACTCTCTTCCTTTAAATATAAAATCAATTGCCAGCACGAACAAATTTAAGCTTTTAGCTATGTCTTATTTCTCGAATTCTTAATCTTCTTCTATCGATCATACATCTCTCTCTGTCTATATATGTTTTTATAAGTAACTTTAATTTCTGTTCTTGCTAAATGTTATTGTTATAATATTTAATCTTTAATTTGCTCAAACCTTATTTTACATAAACATTATTTTAGTTTCAATTTTTTTTATTTTTGTAACTTATAATTTTTGTTATTTTATTGTATTGTATTTCTATTTAGTTATAGTTTATTTTTATTGTATTCTAATGCCTTTTGTTTTTCTGTCGTTTATTTATCTTATCCCATTTATTTATTTTAATACTTTTATATTTTTTGTTAAGTGTTGATTATATATGTATAAAAACATGTTGTACACTTAAAGATAATCCTGAATTTTACTCTACTAATTTCGAATATTAATAATTAACATAAACATGAACATAAAAAATTAAAAAAAAACATTCTTGTGAAAAGCAATGAAGTTAATGATTTCTCAGCAAAGAATAAAAACACACGTTAATTTATCAAAGCTATGAATGCAAAACATAAAACTTTTGTGCTACGCAACAATCGCATTCCTGGAAATTTTTTATAACTAAACAACGTAAGACAAATATCAAGATTTAACAATAAAAAGTAATAAAAGATCATCAAAGTTAGAGAATAAATTTACAAAAAAAAAAAAAAAAAAACATCTCAACTCAACTCTGTTATGAGGTGCCTTAGTCGACATATGTAAATGTCGTCAATACTATAGACGCGAGTACGCGATAACCCACAAAAAAAAAAAAAAAATAACTGATGAATCACAACCTTATATTAAAGATCAAGTTACATTCTTACCGAAATGTTTTGAGATGAAATCATGTGATCAACTGAGATTGAGGCAGATGATCACCAAAGTGTTCAAATGTACAACACAGTTCAAAGAAAAAAAAAAACATACAAAACCAAAAACAATAAAATATCTCCAATATAATATGAACAGGCTGCGCAAGCAACAAGTTTGGAACTGCAACAATACGAGCCAGCAACAACAACAACAACAACAAAACAACAAATGAGCAACAATAATATTAATGACTTATCAAGGATAATTTGATAGATTGCAATAAATCAAAGCCACAAAGAATAAGAGTCAAATATATGAAGATATGAAGGAAGTGCAGGGCGTTGGAGTTTGGAAGTTTATGGCATGGATTTGTTGTGGTTCTCGTAAGCATGTTTATGATCATATTGTTGTTGTTGTTCCTGTTGCTGTTGCTGTTGCTGTCTGTCATTTGTGGTAACTTCATTTTATGACACAAGGTATGAGAAGGAGAGTTCATTTATATCTCTGGCTCTGGCTTGAAGGTTTATTTGTATGTTTGTCTGGGGTGTGAAAACCAAAAAGTCAAACTGTGCCAAATCAAATAATTTTACACCTCTGTTGAATGCAAATTTAATGTGACAAAAACAACAGATGTGCACATGCAAATATTTAGCACTTGAATGAGTTGTGACATGGGTTAGAGAGGAACTAGCATTTGCTTATGAGCTATAACAAGTTTTTTGCCAACATGCTGACTAGATAATATCAATGAGGTGGAAAAATACACTAAGTTAAGATGTGGAAGACTCTCAACAAGCTTAGTTGAAAAACAGTTATATATATAATATTGGTTAAAGTTGCATAAAAATCTGGCATGTTGAGCTGGAAATAAACAAAAATTTTTGCAAATATTAAGATTTTTTTTCTTTGTTGATGTAACATAATTTTTTATAAATTGCAAAAAATTTAGTTCAAATGTCCTAAAGTTATGTAAACAATTCCGTTTTATAAAACAACAAATATCATTGGGCTTGTCCTAACATTATTCAAACAAAAAAAAATTCTCGTTTACCCAGATTTATTGCTTTGCCAAATACTGCTAAGGATTTTTGTTGTTTCTTTTAACAAAAATACTTTGCTCCAGAACTTTTATTAAGACTGCCGTGCTTGAATGTTACTCATGCGCATAGCGAACAACACGCTTTTAATTGCAATAAAAGCAACAACACCAAAATCAACACCAACACAATCCTATGCTGGTCGCCAGATTCTTAATAAAATCAACAACAACAATGGCAACATGCCACCTAGTATGTCACCTCTTGCAACAAGAACAAGTATACGAACAACATGCAACACGATAGAACAACAAACAACTTTGCCATAAACTGAACTCTTCCAGTTAAAGTCATAGCAACGTAGAACAAGTCAACTTAACTCAAGCCACCGAACATGTAAATAAATAATCCTTGGCTTCATAGCATTCGGAGTACTGTTTAAAGACTCTACTTAAAATAAATAAATAAATTTAAACCGAAATACCAAAAATAGCCAAGTAAAAGAAATAAACAAGAAAATTAAGCATGTCTTGTCCTGTGACTCTTTTCTCTCTCCTGTGATTTTTGTCTGGGAAGCTAGTCAGTTGTTTGACGATCTTGTGGGTGCCGAGCATGCGACAAACTTAAGCCAAAAGTGTGTTTATTGTTGCAGAATTTCATGTGCGTATTTTGTCAGAATAGATAAGCAACCAACGGAATACGATATAGGTTGTTAATGTGTGTATTAATAAGAAATATAGTCTAATTTTACATGCAAGTATTATTAATATGTTTTTTTTTGATCTAATGATAACTCATCATTAAGATATCTTGTCAAATTTTTTACGAAACAAGATTCCTTGCATAAGACCTCGAGAAAATAAGTGTTACTAATAATAAGTTAAATTTTATTGAGTTAAATAATGTTGTTTTAAATTTCTAAATATTCTGATTAATCTTAGAAAACCTATTTATGTCTTTTTATTTTTAATTTTATCATGAACCCAGCAAAAAGAGTGCTTCCTAAATAAGGTAAATTGCATGGTAGAATAACAATGTAGGCGCATATTGGAGAGGAAGTGAGCTGGATGTCGAAATTAGCTTTTCAAACTTAAGTTTTTCTTATAGTTGTTGATCCTTTAGCGTTTGACTTTTATGGCATACACAGTGTTGTTAGTGTTAAATTAGACATTTGAGCAGCCATATTAATAGGAGCCAACCTTATTATTGTACCATGGTAAAGTGGAATGGAAAGTCGTGAGGTACATCCCTTCTACTTTCATACCCAGAAGGCATTCTTTTAACATATGCGTTTCAATGGGCGGAATACTTGCCTTGGTCTTCTCTAGAAGTGCTTCTAGAAACTTTCAATGGCATTTTTCTTGGATTCTTGTATTAGGTTCTTTTTAGGAGAACTTTAAGAAGGCTATGATTCAGAAGACACAAGACAAAATGCTTCTAAGTAATTATTTAACAATTTCATTGCACATGCCATGCCATGGAACCACTCTTGCAAGCTATTCAAATAGCCTTTTAGACGTTTATGAGAATGGCTTCTGAAAGCACTTTTTGAAAGAATGTCTTCTGGAAGCAGTGTATCTTACAATGCATGTCAAGTTTGTTTTCCTGGGTAGTACTGGTTGAAATTACAACCTCAAATTGATTAAGTTTGTTAGCTTCATATATTAATTTTGTTGTCCACCTACTAGCTGTTCCTATAAAATAACTAGGTGCACTAATTTGCATTGCTTTGGGGTCCTTGTTTGGTGAAATAAACCAGATAACCGATTTCGATTATATGAGAGGTGGGTGAATTAGTTTACCTACTTAGTTATTTTTCACACCAAATAGTTGTTTCTATAAGAGAACTAGGTGTCCCAAGTAATTATGCTCTGGATGCTGTTTTGGGAAAATATACCAGATAACCGATTTCGATTACATGAGACATGCGTGTATTAGTTGTCCGATTTGATCACACTTTTGTGAGAACTTTGCTCTTATCAAAGGAATGGCTTTATGCAGCGCTGGATTAAAACAAAGAGAAGCCTGGGGCTAAGATTGAGACGGGGCCCACTTAAGGACAGAGCATTTAGCTCTTTAAATAATCAAAATATTAATTTTTACGCATTGTTTGTTTAAAAGTAAAACAATATTTGGTTTCATTAACTTCTAAATATTTTTTTAAACATTTTTTTTTCGATTTAAATGCGGCAAAATTTTCTACAAGCTCGTCAAAATTAATCGTTTCCAACAAATCATTTTCAATACATAGTTCTCATAACGACAAACGTTTATCTAACATAGAAGATCGGTGTACATTATTTATTTTTTATATCCTAAACCTGAACGGTCAGGGTATATTAACTTTGTGCAAACGTTTGGTAAAGAAAAGTATATATATTCTTGATCAGCGTCACCACGTGACTCGAGCTATCCATATCCGTCCGTCCGTCTGTCCGTCTGTGTATTGTCCGTATACACAGGATAAGAAGAAGGAGTTGAGATAATTGGATGAAACTTAGTTCACATAGTCACATGGACCCAAGGATCTGTACTATTGAATATGTTTGGAATCCGCCACGGACACGCCTACCTCCCGTACAACGCGAAAATTGAAAACTGCATAACTCAGCTCATAATTAGCCTACAACAATAAAATTTGGTATGTATGTGTTTTATATCAACACAAAGATGTCTTTGAAAAATGGACGTCATCCGCTTACGGACACGCCCACCTCCCATACAACCAAAAATTGAAAACGCAATAAATAAGCCTCTGTTTAACCTACAGAGTTAAAATTTGGCACGTATGTTTTTTATGACAAGACAAAGATGGTTTTGAAAAATGGACATCATCGCCCACGGACACGCCTACCTCCCGTACAACGCGAAAATTGAAAACTGCATAACTCAGCTCATAATTAGCCTACAACAATAAAATTTGGTATGTATGTGTTTTATATCAACACAAAGATGTCTTTGAAAAATGGACGTCATCCGCTTACGGACACGCCCACCTCCCATACAACCCAAAAACTGAAAACGCAACAAATAAGCCTCTGTTTAACCTACAGAGTTAAAATTTAGCACGTATGTTTTTTATGACAAGAAAAAGATGGTTTTGTAAAATGTACGTCATCCGCCTACGGACACGCCTTTTTCCCATACAACCCAAAAAGTTTTAAACGCAATAAATAAGGTTATGTTTGTCATAGAGAAATTGAATTTGGTATGCATGTATTTTATACCAAAACTAAGGTGTGTTCAAAAATTGGAAGTAATCCGTCCATGAATACGCCCACCTCCCATAGCGAAAGCACAATAGAGGCATTAACTGTGAGCTACAGGAATAAAACTTGGTATGTGTAAATTGTTCATCAACATTTAAATGCATATAAAATATAGGCTTCATCCGTCCTTGGAGACGCCCATTTACAATAAAAATTTGTTGTTTTTGAAAAGTGGGTTTAGGGTATTTCATAGTCGGCCTAGACCGACTTAAGACTTTCTTTACTTGTTTTAATACTGAAAATGATCGGTAGGCTATATAAAGATTTAGAAAAATTTCGATCATATCTTAGACCACAATTGAATTAATTTATTTTTAATGAAACTATTGTATTATTTCTGTTATTAATAGTTTGATATCTCTCATAAGAGATCGAAAAAGATCCTTCAGGTTGAAGTTTCATAAGCGGAAGTTATTGATGTAATTCACGAGTTATTCTATTTTAATATCATTAAGATATACTTCAACAAGGAATTTTACTCTCACTTCTAATTGTTCGTTTTCAGTAGCCATTAATTTGCACAAGAATCCAAATAGTTTTGTTTTGTATTCTTATGTTTCACTTATTTTTCTCAATTTCATTGCTAGCTTATCAACTCAAACAGAGAAAGTTTCGATTTTAAATCTATCAGTACAAGTCAAATTGATTATTTCGGGATCTTTGTTGCTGTTTTTTTTTGGTTATTTTTTAAAAAATATTGCGAACCCAAATATTACCCTTTCAATTCTGGCCCTATACCAAATTACATACAAATGAGGAGTATACATTCAAAACCAGATAAGTCACACAGATCGAATTGTTGGGAAATCGAAAAAAATGTCTTAATTTTGTCAGACATTTTTTATAAACAAAGCAATTATGCAAAATTATGCTTCACAGTAATAGATATATTATGCGAAAAAAAGAAATAGTATCATAGTGCAAAAAAAAAAATCGAATTTTCAGTTTAAAATTTGGACTTGTTTGGTTTTGATAGTTAGAAAGGAATCAAAATTTAAATTCCGCCGTTCGGGGTCTCAAAACTTAGAGGAACTCATTAAAATTATTTCTGCATACTTTTTTTTCAAATCGGAGGAAAACCGACCAAGCAACTTTGATTCTCCTGAAGGTCCTTTTTATTAAAATAAAATTTTTTTGCTTTTAACTTTTTATTTTTTACAGAACGCATACCCATATCCGCTAAAATGTTAAATTTATTACTCATACCAACGTTTTGACATAAAAAATTTTTAAAATTTGAATGAAAACTTTATAAATGAAAATTTGCTTCGACTTTGATTGAAAATTTACAGTGGACATGACTGCTTTTTATTGAAAAGGAGATTTTTTAATGCATTTTTCTCGAGGATTTTTATCAAAGAGGATTTTATGGATCGATAGATTGTAAAATTAGCTTTACAATGGCATTTCTAACTAAATTTTTTTTTCCTGTGACTTATCTGGACTTAAGGTCGATTAAATCAAAATATTAAATTTTTGTGGCATATCATGTTTTTACAATAATCACTTCATTTATAAGCGCCTGCGGGCCCCTTACTGCAAGGGGAGGAGACTGCAGCCCCTCTAGTCCCTACCTAAATCCTCCCCTGACTATATGGGAGTCGCTTAGCAATAGAACATGTTCTAATTTTCATTTGAGTGCCGAGCGATTATCTATCTGTTCATAGGGCAAACAATTGGAAATCGTTCGCTCGCAATATTCTCTTTATGAACTAAATGTTTTTACAACAAATATTTGATTTGTTGTTTTGTTTTAATACTTGTGGAAATCTGGTCTGTCTTAAATTCAGTGCATTATTTTGAAGGGCTTGCTTGGTTTAGTTCGAACTATTTTCGAATGATCAGTTCATCAGTTGAAAATACCATTTAAATTGTTTCCCATTGAGCTTCCAATACGCTGCTACCTTGAACGTTATAATGTTTTTTTTTTCCCCCCTTTATTACTTGCTTCTTTTGTCATACAATGGTATGTTTAACGCTGCTGCTGCTTTATAATTAAATCGTTTTATGACCTGAGAAAACGAGCCACAAAATATGGCATCTTCAATTGTGCAAACACAGTTAAACATGCGCACTAAATGCGCAAAGAATCTGACTAAGGTGACCAACTCATTTTTTATTACTTTACAGCAATAATAAAATTTAATCCACCATAAATGTAATAAAAATAAAACTTTTTATAGTTCCGAGCTTCATTGAAAGTTTCATGAAGCATTTCTTTTTGGTACCCGACAGTCAGCCACTTTGAAGCTATTAAGCTGCGTTTAAAGACCTCAAAGAACTCATTTCACGACTGTGTTAAATGTTTATTTTGCAGCGCAGGCCATTTTAAAATTTTATGTGTCGCGCTTAAATTTTGCAAATAAAAAAAAAAAACAAAAAAAAAAATTAAAAAAGAAAACAAGCCAAATACACAGAACATCAGTTTATTGCATTTTTGGGCTCTTAAAGCAGTCATGCTTCCGTCAGCTTAGTTATAGGCTTTAAGTTATTTAAATTAGCATGTGTTTTTTTTTTCATGTTTACTTTTTTATGTTTTTCAATTGCGAAATAAATAAATTCTCTTGAATTTGCGCTTTTATGGTTTATTTAGCTATTTTCAGTTTTTAATAAAGTTCAATCTTATGTTGATGGTCATAAAAAGCATATCATTTAGCATCTTATTAAAAGTTCGATTTAATGGCTCTTTACCTGTGTCTTTATGGCTCTTGGGGTCAGATTGAGTTTTTCTTTTTTATTTTTAAGATTTATTTTAAGAGCCTTAATTATTATTAAATCCAAAGTTCTTAAGATGCTTGCATCGCCACCATTTTGTTATGTTGTTGGTTATTTTTTTTTAAAAGTGTTGATTCGATTGCTTTTGCTGATGTTAGAAATTATGGGCTAGTTTTTTATAGCATGCTGAAGAAATATGATTTATTACTTTGATCCTTTTGTGGCAATGTTAACCCACCGATGTTTTGCTTTTTCAGCTTGCTTTTATCGCAGTTGCTTCAGTGTTTTCTTCATGACATAGGAAAGGTGTTAAATGCCTTTCTTTTGATATTTGAGAGAATATTATAATACATTCTATCCTTTGTTCTTGTTCATTTAATGTTTTGAAATTTTTAAATTTAAATTTATTTTAATTTTTTTGTTGTTTTGAAGCATTGTGTAAGAATGGAATTTTATTATCTTAACACGAGCTAAGATGTTCAACAAGATGTTTGTAGGGTAAAAATATACCCAGAAGGAGTTGGGTATGAATTGGAACCAACACTAGATGCAAAAAAAATTGATATATTTTTTTATTTGAAATATAGCCCTAAGATTCTGACGGTACAAGTGTTATAGAAATGTTCATACGAGTATTATAAAATACAGATTATATTCAGAATACTCACTGCACATTTACTGGCCAGTAGTCAGCATTGTGAACTAACGGGATATTAAATTAAAAAATAATATGAAACAAACTTATTCGCTTGTAACCTGAACACAGTAGATGCGTCAACAATATTACGAGATCTGTCAAAATTTTTTAAAATACTTTTTTTCAGTTGAGTTCAGTGACTTCTAATGGGTTAACGTAGTTTTTTTTTTTATTAAAAGGGGAGATAAGGAAATGGTCAATACAAAGAATGCAACCCAAGCAGCAATTACTATCTTTATTTTATCCTAAAGAGTTCCGGAAGAAAAATTATTAAGAATGACACACTTCCGATTATCTCTAAACGATATCTGTAAGATACTTGTAAAACTCTTCTAAACTCATTTTGGCACTATATATTATTTTAAGAGCGCCCTCATATCGACCTCTTGACCACTGAAACAAAATCAACACTCTTAAAAGCATTGTCTTAGGCCGTGCTCATAGTGAACGTGATTCAGACAGGCAGGCAGAATATATTAAAATATTTTTTATTAGGATTATGTATACTTACAATACTTCCCAAATTAGGGGAGAGTGGGGTGTTGTGAGACAGGTTTAGTTTTTGGACGATAACTTCTTTAAAATTTAATATTTTTTTTCTCTGGAAACATTTTTTGGATAGCTTATTCAATTACCTTACAACCTGCGATGACATTTTTTGATATTCAAAACATTTAAGAATTTTCTTGAAGCCTGAAAAAAAGATTGTAATTTTTGATTTTAAAAAATTATGGGGTGTTGTGAGACACTACTATAAATATAACAAAATGGAATTTTTTGCTTAAAGTCCTTATTGAAATAGGAAAAAAATTAGGAAAAAATTAAAATACAGATAAGAGAAATTGTTCGCGTTAATCTGATTCGGCTAACAGTTAAAATATCCGGTTTTCATTTTGGCACACTGCAGATGAACAGTTCGATCACAGTTATTGCAACTAATGAAATTGTTTTCGGCCGGACTGATTTTAGAATGTAAGTCGTGCATGCGTATAGTACAGGCTAAACGTATTCATGAGATTTCACACTCCCTTGGCGAATCCAAAAAAAAAAAAAAGACTCTTTGGCACGTTTGCCCTACAAAAGATGCAAAAGTATATAAATCTTCATCATCTAATGAATTTTTTTGTTTAAGTTGTTTTTTCATTCTTTTGGTCGGATTTTTTCCTCAATAATGCCACATTCTCGGAAGTTGTAAATACGGTTGCAAAAATAGGCTTCTGGCCGCGTTTTGATTTTTGGAATAGGGGATCAAACTTCAGAGGACCAACCTTCTCTAGTGCACTGCTCAGCTCAGACGCCTTGAAAAACCAATTTAATTTGTAAAATATTGGAAAAACTGGTTTCCTGCCAGTTTTGACACTTTGATATGCAACAAAATCGACTAATTTATCATTTGAAGCCGATGCGTCTTGTGTCAAATTGTGTCTTCAACTTTTCCATATAACGGGTTCCATACATTCTAGATTTATCAAAATTATATGATTTGCAGACAACTCGAAAACAATTATCTTTTATGGCAATTTCTTTGATGGCTGCCACAAGGTAGATGGATGCGACATTTCCTTTTGGCTTTGGCGATACTTTATATGCATTTAGTGGCATGATGGCTATAAAAATAAAGAAATAAAAACAAAAATGAACTGTCTCACAACACCCCATACTTACTGTCTCACGACACCCCATATTCGACATTTTCAAATGGCCACTGCGCCATCATCACCCGCAATTTTTTTTTTGCAAAATCACTTCGGTGGGTTTAAAGGCAATGGAAGAGATATCATTTTAATAAATAATTACGTTCACGTTTAATTGGCAATGTTTCTGGAAATTTCACAAGGCAAACTGTACAAAAAACTTTTAAGAGCGCGATCAAAACTCATAATTGTTACAGACACTAGGAACATGTGTCAATGCGATGAGTGCACATAATAAGTGAGATTTCATTGACAAAATATCTTACAGTTGTTGTGAGCATTCATAACATTACCACTATGTCAGATATTGACGTGTCTCACAACACCCCACTCTCCCCTACTATATCTATAATATTGTATATGCGTGGTGTAATATTTTATCACATAAACGAATAAATTTCATGGCGATGGAAGCTTTACCGTATGAATCTTATATTGCACCTCGGTTAGAAGCTGTACTCTTTCGCAAAAATCAACATTGAAAGTTTTATTCAATTATCAAATTATACTATACTCTCAATAAATGCACTGTAAGGCAGTTTTAAGAGTTGATGCTGCATACAAGAGTTCAGCTCTTACTTAAATATAATATACTTAAGTAAGTCACATATAAGCGTTGTATACTCTACGAGATGGGTTAAAGGCGAAATTTGTTGGACCACCATTTCGAAAAAGCATTCACTAGTTAGACCGTTGCCCTTATAAGCGAAGGGATACTCTTGTAGTCAGACAATTGCTCTTATAATCAGAGTGATACTCTTTTAGTCACACTGTTGCTTTTATAATCAGAGTGATACTCTTCTAGTCAGACCGTTGCTCTTATAATCAGAGTGAAACTCTTTTAGCCAGACTGCTACTCTTAAAATCAGAGTAGTACTTTTCTAGTCAGACCGTTGTTCTTACACAAACTCTGACAAATGTCATTTAAGGATATAATATACTCTTTATTGACAATTACAGCACCCTTGATCTTACAGTAAACCAGATCAGATCAGAACTCCTTCAATATAGGCCTTGGAAATGTCTTTAAGACTTAATCTATAAAGCTTAAACTCTTCAGAATGCTCTTATAACACAACTCTCTTAAACTACTGTGAGATAGTGTGAAATAGAATAGAACACTTATAGACAACTACCTTTGCTGTAATTAATCTACAAGCGTAGTACTTTTGCTGAATATAGCTATAGGACCTAATTCAAAAATAAAATTTTTTCGTCCAGTGCTCAACTCTTAAGAATTGTTGCTTGGGAATAAATCCTGTAAGCAGATATATAATAAGTTCCAAATAAGAGTAAAATCTGTCTGTTCAGCTCATATGTTTTGCGAACGTTTTGTGAGTTTTTGTTTTTAAGTAATATGTTTCAATTTTGATTATATTTTATAGAAAATATTTAACTGCAATTTAAAGAAATATGTTGCGGCTCTGTATACGCATCTATTTGATGTCAGTCAATCGTCTGTGCATTACCTGCCAAAAAGCAAGAAAAATATTTTTCTTCAAGCTTGGAAAAAAGTGTTTCAAGAAAAACCTCCACTTGATCTTCAACTCATTTCTCCAAGTCAACTCCAACATCTTGGAGGTGAACAGGAAATTGGCTTGAGATATGTTAGTTTTCAAAGTGGCAATACTGTTGAAGTGTCAAAAAAGAATTTGTACTTGGCAGCACTGTTTGTTTTGGTTATAGTGTTTCTTGTTATTTTTTGAACATTTTTCACTTGTGACAATTTGTATGAAAGTGAATTTGTGAATTACAGCAAAATAATAAAAGTATGTTAAGTATAATAAATAAAAAATTCATTTGATAGAAGTTAAAATGAGGAAAAGAATAAAGCGCAAAGTGCAGCAAATCCTAAATTTGCTATCAGATATGCATGTAGGAGGAGCACTACGAGCACCTGGAACTTCCACTGTTGCAGAAAAAGCTACATTGGTTACTGATTCTGAATATAATTTATTGTTAGCTAGCGGATGTTACCCGGTGTTACTCGGGATTGTGCCTCGAGCGCAAAAATATACGGTTTTTAAAACTGCTCTCATTTCCAGATTTTTTTATTTATCAATTTAATTTTTTTAAATTATAGTTTTTTGAGATTCTCTCCCCTCTCCCTCTGAAGAAAGTGTTTAGTCAAATTTCCACAAAACAGTACCTGACGGACATGACTACAAGAATAACATCTTCCACGTCTTGATCCGACGTCTGGTTTCCGAGGAAAATTGTCACCCAGTTTGAAAAAGTAATTTCGAGAAAAATGCTCTTAAAGCTTTTCTTAACATGCATTTTTATTTCAGAAAAAAATTCGAATTTGAAAAAATTCTTTTAAGATCAATTCGATTTCTGAACTGTCTACGTTAAGCTTCGGTTTTGGTCAGTACTGTTTGGTTAATTTTTATATAGCTTTTGTTCGTATTCGTTAAACTTTTTTTTTTGCGTTAGTATTTGATCTTTGCATCTTGATTTCGTTTGCCTTCGGCTCATTCCTTGATTTTTGTCGAAAGAATTTTTAAATCAATGGATCTATTTTAGTGGTGACTGTGGCATGCAGGTTAAGTGTGTGGCTTAGAATGCCTGGAGCCCGAGTTCGATCCCCAGTCGCGGCAAAAGTTTTTTCAATAAAATATTTTTCTGATCGGTCACCACTCCTTTGCAGACAATGGCAAACCTCAAAGAGTAAATAACGCCATTTAAAGCTTTTTGAGAACATGAACCTTAGCCGTTCGGTGTCGGCATAAAACATGTAGATCCAGTTCTCGGTCAATTGTGTGCAAACATTTAATAACACACACAACACAATTGATCATTAAAAGCTCGGTCAAAGTCATTTCAAGGGATTAAATGGCCAATTTGTTTTTTTTTTGTGGATCTATTTCAGTAAAAGACACAAATGCCAAGTTTTTTCGAAATCGGTTCATCCATTTTGACGTTAATGAGCCGAACATAGTTGATTGAATAGAGCTCCCTCTCACGGAAGTTTTCTGAAATGTAAATGGCCTCAATTCTGTTGCAGGGTCAGGTTATTTTGCTTAGGAGTTATGGAGTCTTACAAATACAGTACCTTAAGCGCCCTCTTGCGGAAGTTTTTGGAATTTTTTATAGCCTATGTCTTATCTTAGGAGCAGTTAAACCTCAATACCAAATTGTATTGAAATTGGTCCAGATGTTAAGGTGTAGTGGAGTCTTAAAAATGCACTATGTAAAGTGCCCTCTTGCGGAAGTCTTTGGAGTTTTTTTTAAAGCCTATGTTTTATCTTGGTTGCAGCTCAAATTTCATAGAAATCAGTCCAGGCGTTTAGGAGTTATTGAGTCTTAAAAATTAACTCTCCCTTAAAAATGCGCCCTCTTGCGGAAGTCTTTGGAATTTTTTATAGCCCATGTCTAATATTGGGTGCAGTGATCTTCCCTATGATCTTCCTCCCTATAAAACGTACTCGGTGTCAAAATTTCAGCTCAATCGGATGCGCTGAACGGTGCGCGAGCTTATACGGAACAGACAGACAAACAGAAGGACAAATATTTGTTTTTATATATTAGAAGATAATTTTACGGAAATGTGTTATATTAGGTTTGAAACTATTTACAATCCTGTGTCGACAAGGAATAACCACTAAAGTCGAGTTAGGAAAAATTGAGATTATTACTTTCATTGCGTTTTTTCGCAACGAAATACACTAGTACGCACATTTTTATGGTTGTACCTTGAAATGTTTAAGGTTATCAAATCTAAACAGCAAAAGTCAGGTAACCCTGATACCCCTGGTAGCAATTTTAATCTTAAAAGTGCTCTCCTGAAATTTTGAAAATGAGTTTAGCTGTTATTCCTTGTCGACACAGAATGATTGAAATAAAAAAGTAATTGCAAAAGCTTTCTCTTAAAATACTATTTATTTTTTCATTTCGGGTTGGAGATGGTTTAGAGAAAGACATTGGAGATCAAGTGGAGAACCAGCCTTATCTCAATTGGAGATAGAAGGTCCCTCTTACTCCTTAGAGAATGGCTTGGATCTCAAGTGTAGGTCAAGTAGATATCCAGCACTGCAGTTTGGAAAAACAAACTGGATCTCTACTTGAGGTCAAGCCCATCTCCAAGGTAAATGTTTATTGGGTAGGGTCAGAAAAGTAACTAGTGTGTGTATAGATCAAGTGAAATAACTAGCGATAAATAAGTAATTGTTTACTCTCACTACTTGCGAGTAGTTTTCCTATTTTTATATTTTTTATTTTTTTTTTTTTTTGTAAAGACTGAGAAAACTCAAATTTGGATTTTGTAGGAATAACTCTTTGTTATATAAAATTTTTAAAAATTGTGGTTAGTTTTTGTGTACTGCATAAACTTTTGTAGAGTACATATAAAAGCAAAATTCTAATATTTTGAATAATATCTAAGAAGTTATTAGAGTGTCATCTCCATAAATAATTTCTCAACTAAATTGTAAGTCCTGCAAGTGACTGTTAACATGCTTTAAAACCAACAAATGGCACAACAACAAACAATAAATGTCAGAAATTATTTTCATTTCATTGTGCTGTTGACAAAATGCTTTCACCTTTACGACTGTATAATAGCAGTTGTTGTTGCTGCTGTTGTTGTTGCTGTTGTCGTTTGTGTTGTTGCTGGTCCTGAAACTGCTCCTGTTGCTCTGTAACTGCTCTAATGCTCAGAGGCCGCAGCATGTTTGTGCATTTAATGTGTGATGCAATAAATTCTAAGCTGCAAGGATACGTTCAGCTCACACGTTATCCAATTTCTCTACTAGTAAATAGGGGAAAGTCCTTTGAAAATTTAGAAAGAACAAAATAAAAGTGGAAGAAAAGCCAACAACAAATGATAGACGAAGGACACTTTTTACTACAGTACAAAAAAAAAAAGTTCAATAAAAAACATATAAACACAGTACTGCACAGTTTAGAGCTTGGTAAAGTGTCCTGCCGAACGCGATCATAAAAAGGGATGCACAACTTAAGGGTTTGTTGTTCTTTCTTGTTGTTGTTGTGATTGCCTTTTGGCATAGAAAATTAAATGTTTTGGCTGATATAGACACAAACATACATTTGTCAAAATTTATCGCTGCATTTTGATGAATTTTAATTCTTGCAAGGATCTTGCAGAATTGTTGACTATTTTTCTGCTTTGGCATTTGGTTGGTGTTTGATTAAAGATCGCCATATTTTATTATTGCTGCATCTATTTTAATATTGAAAAACTACTAAACTGACCCTGTATTTAATCATTCCTACAAGTATTTAATCATTAAGTACAGCACCACCGCATCCTGTCACACATTTGCCTCAATATACAAGTCGGCAGCATTACGGTGTTCGGTTACATATTCTGTTATTCTATTGCAAGGATTTGTTTTACGTTCTTGTGTTCGTCCGATGTGGCGGTTAAGAAAAGTGAAAGCGTTGTCGACGTAATAGAATTAACTGCGCTCTTGATTGTTTTGTTGAATTTGGTTGCGCCCTCCTCTAAGTCACAAAAACTCTAAAAACCAAAAGAAAAAAAAAATAAACTAGCATCCTTTTTGTTCTTTTTGGCTTTTCCACAGAATCAAAATTCAATGTTATTTTCTGGGTAAAGTAAATGTGACTAATACCTGGAACTACTGTCAGAGCTGAAGGGTCCTTCTTGCTGACAAACACATGCACTGTATTGTGCTGTGCTTATGTGGCTGGGTGTGTGTGTGTGTGTGTGTGTAAAGTCAACTTTTTGTCGATTTACGACCATTTTGAATGACTGATTCTAGCGTTGATGGAATACGATGCGCTGCAAATGGCTGCAGATGTGAAAAATGTAACGCGTCGTCGTATTGCGCCCAAGCGTAACGCAGGACATTCCCCTAAGGACTTTGAATATGATTTCTTTCTTTGTGTTGTTTTTGTGTTTTTTTTTTTTTTCTTCTTAATAAAAACAGCCGCTTTAGCAACTATGAAGTGAGCATGCAACGTGTTTTATTACTGCTTGTTGTTGTGTAGTCTTTCTACTGCTAGCATGCTAGGCTGCTGCAAGGATTATGTTAGATTTTGACATATGAAACTGGTAGTTGTCGTTAACATATTCTCCGGATTTTTAACATTTTACACTCTGACAGCAATAGCGCAGGCGTGGGATTTTTATTTCTTATTTTTGGTATATTTTATTCTGGTGGTTGTGTTTTTGTGGGATATTTTCAACAGGGTGTTTAATGAAAGATTTTTAATATTTTTGCACATATCTTATATATCAATACGTGAACATTAAAGTTTGTCGTACGCTTTTTTGGTATTAATTAAAACTCAAAATAAATGGAATTTATATCATTCGAAAGGTTATGTTGCCCAGATGTGCAGAATGTATATATAAATGATATACATATCTGATAGAGGGGGTTCCCAACCTACTAAGAGAGAAATTAAATTTTTGAGAAAAAACCCGGTATTTTATTAATACGACATTTAGTTGGGGAAGAGTTTTTGAGTTGGTCGAATTTGAATTTTTTTTAAAGTAACAATTTCTTACAAAAATGTTTTTAGTTTTTTTGGATTCGTCAATTGTAAAATTAGTAAAAAAATGTGTTTTGAATTAAAAAATTTGACTTTCCATGTGAATATCTTGGTCGGATGTTAACGGTTTTTCAATTTTTCTAATTTTTTCTAAAAGTTTGTTAAATTTTCTTTCAAATGTGATAAAAATTACAGCAAAGTTCTAACCAAAAGTATTTTTAATGAATTTTCTTAATATTATCGTTAGTTATTTAGCGTGTGTTTTAACCAAATGCCAAGAGAGAGAAAAAAACTGTCTCAAATTGAATGTTCTAAATTCTGAAGCAAATATCTCCGCCATCTGTGAATACATTTTATTTATTTCTTTTTTGTATTTAAGTCTTATCAGTTAACTTAAAAAAACTTTTGAAAATAATACCGGTTTTTGTTTTTTTATATTTAAATTATTCCTTTTAAAAAAAGACCATAAAATCTGATTTATTCTTAAAATATGGGGTACAAATAATTTTTGCTGTAAAAAAACAAAAACTCAAAATTGCATTTTTGATTTTCTTTCAAAGTCTGTACTGAATTGTAGGTGAATTTATTTTGTCTTGACACTAAATTAATAAACTGTCCGTGCCATCAAAAAATCAAGGCTGTTGTTTTTCTGCTTTTGAACAAAATAATAATATAAAAAAATAATTTTTTTGAAGAAAAAAGCTTAATATCTCTAATCAATTAAAAGTTATAGCCTCGAACTTATTTAAATCATCTCGCATATACACTCAGAAAAAAGTGTCTCGGAATATGATAAAAAAGGCATCAAATTTAGAGAAAAATGGTATAGACTTTGCTCCAGAGAATGCTATTCTCTAATTGCGATACTAAAAATTCTCTAAAAATGATAAAAAGCTACCATGAAATAGAAAAATATATCATTTTTAGAGATCAATACTTTTTTTTTTGAGAAAATATTTGTTTTTATTGTTTTTATTAGAGACATTGAAATATTTGATATATATTTGATATGAAATATTGAAGAAAATTTTATTTGAAAAAGTGAAAATTGCTATTATCAAAAATAGAGAAATTTTTTACCGGAGCAAGGTATATGTTTTTTTCTCAGTGTAATTATAAATAGGCAATCAATAGATTGGTCGAATTTCGACCCCAGGCGATACTAGTTTAAATAAAAAAGTGAATATTGTGCCCATTTTTTTCACTAAATTTTCTAAAAGTAAAAATAAATACAAATTTACACCAAAAAGGTTTAGAATGATAGTGATAAAGTTAATTAATTTTTATGAATAATTCATAAAATTTGGGCCAATGTACTGTGTTCATTGATTTCTATTATTTTTGTCTTACAAAATTTTTGTTCATACTTTAATGTAGTTTTCTATGAATGGTTACAAAAATATCAATGAATACTGGCAAAATTAAAATTTTTTCATTGAATATAATATTCTACATTAAGTTTAATGTATAGTCTGTTCAATTCAATGTATATTCCATTAAATTAAATGTAAAGATTAAATTAAATGATTGAATTCTAAGTGTAGTTCATGGAATTCAATGTATAGTTCATTAAAAATCAGAGCAAAGTTCATTAAAATTTGATTTAAATCTCAGATCAATTTACCGTTCATTATGAAGAGTTCATTAAAATCATGAAAACAATGCACTGGAAAATTTTAATTAATATAAGTTCATTGAATTCAATGAACATTTCATTAGTAGCGCACGAATCCTTTATGTGGAGATTTTTTATGTATTACAATCAACTCTTTTTTTACACGACAGATACTTTCTTGAGTAAATCGTGTAAAACCAAATTCGTGTGAAAAAATTCAAGTGATAAATTAGGAGATGCATTCCAAAATTTTGAAAACTCGTGTAAGTTGAAAAACTATTAAATTTTTACCTTCAAAACCGTGTAAAAAGGAATGAATTCAATACCATACAATTATATTGCAAATGAACAATTAATTTTTAATAAAAAACCAAAAGAAAAACTTAGGTCTAGGGGAGGAGTGTGCCCACGTACTGCCATCGTAAGGTCTTGAGGCCATAACTTTCGCTTGAAACATATTTTCGTGGAGTCTTGCTTTTGATTACAAGCTGAGTTCAATAGCAAACTCGTATTTCAAACAGAACATACAAATTTTGCAAAGACCTATTTTGGCAGTCGATGTAGCATGAGTCTCGAAAATCAACTCTTCAAAAAATATGCCCAACTACTATCACCCATGAATCCAATTCAACACAAAATATTGTACTAAACAACAAAATCCTGCGTCCAAGCAGAAAATACAGCAAGAGAAATAAAGTATAGAAATCGGGTATTCCCCAAAACTTAACGTTAACGTAAACCAGTGCTCGAACAATTTTCATTGTAAAGTCACTTACACACACGTTTGGGCATGAACCTATAATATTTGAATATATAATTAATATTATCAAAAATCGTGCAAAAAAGACCGTGTAAAAACAGAGTTGAGTGTTTATCTGTTAATGAATTTATAATATTAATTAATTCAACATTAACTTTATTGGAATTTAGTTTGAAAATTTCAAATTAAATTAGTGTTTTGTTTTGTTTGTATAATTGAGGAGTTTACATTCAAATCCAGATAAGTCACAGGAAAAAAAATTTTAGTTAGAAATGCCATTGTAAACCTAGTGTTACAATATATCGATCCATAAAATTCTCTTTGATAAAAATGCTAAAAATCCTAGAGAAAAATGCATTCAAAAATTTCCTTTTCCATCAAAAGCAGACATGTCTACTGTAAATTTTCAATCAAAACCAGATAAGTACAAGCAAGTTTTCATTTGTGTAGTTTTCATTCAAATTTTTAAAACTTTTGAATGTCAAACGTTGGTATGAGTAATAAATTTAACATTTTAGCGGATTTGGTTATGCATTCTGTGAAAAAATAAAAAGTTAAAATGAAAAACAATTTTTTTTTTTACTAAAAAGGACCTTCACGAGAATTAAAATTGCTTCGGCGGTTTTCCTCCGATTTGATAAAAAGTATGCAGAAATAATTTTTATGAGTTCTTCTAACTTTGGAGACCCCGAACGGCGGAGTCTAAATTTTTATTCATTTCTAACTTTCAAAACCAGACAAGTCCAAATTTGAAATTGAAATTACGAATTTTTTTGCACTATGAGACTATTTTTTATTTTTCGCATAATAAATCTATTCCTGTGAAGCATAATTTTGCATAATTGGTTTGTTTCTAAAAAATGTCTGACAAAATTAAGACGTTTTTTTTCGATTTCCCAACAATTCGATATGTGTGACTTAACTGGTTTTGAATGTAACCTCCTCAATTATCGAATATCAACTGAATACGAATGATAAAGGTATTTGTGAAAATTAATATATTTTTGTGAAATGTTCAGATACTACCTGATATGTTTAATAAAAAAAAAAAACAATACAACAGCATTCTTTTGTACTCAAAACTTATAAAAGTTTTGGCAAAGTTTTATTGCGTTATTCATTATTTTAAATTCTATTCCTATTTTGCTCACTTGTTTGACTAACTAGTTCCTTAAAATCTTTTTCAAAATTATCTTGAGCTGTACTTCTGAAAAGTGCGTTAAATAAATAAGCCATTTAACACTTCTGTAAAGATAGCCCAAAATCTTCAGCCCAAATTTTTGCTCAATTCGTTTTTAACTTGTCTTCAATCCTTGACTAATTCATGTAATTTATTTAATAGCAGCTCTTTCAAGTTCATGTTAAAAAAAACACAAAAATATCATTAATTTCTCTGGCCTCTAAAAGTAACGCAAATTAAACGTCACAGTAACAAATATTCAACAACTTTATGTCAAAATGTCCTTATCTTAGAAATAAAACAATTAAACAACATTACCGTCCATGGCAAACACTTGTTGCAACACTTTCAGTTTTATGACATATCATGTAGCAATAAACTCAAGAACAACAACAACAACAACAACAACAACAATTACAACAAAAAGAAGAGCAACAACTTAACCCCTATGAATGTTTATACCTTAAAACATTATTGCTGTTGTTCTTGTTGCTGCTGCTGCCGAACACCTATCGTGCGCTGAACACCACCCGGAAAATTTATGTTTCTTGTCATTCTACTACTCCATTTTCCACTCTCACCATCACCATCACCATCACGTCACAGGAATGAAGGAGTGAACAAGGCAAAAGTCGTAAAAATATTTATATATTTCGAGCGTAATTTTACGACTTTCTAAGTGAGAACCTGAAAAAAAACACAACTACCAAAATCAGTGCCAATGACTCAATCTCCACTCAAATCAATTTGAAGTTAGCTGTTAGAGTTACTTCTATGTAACCCAGACAGCAGCGGAAGCAGAAAAAAAAAAATCAACTGAGATAGAGCAAAAACCAAACAACCAACAACCAACCGAGTGACACTTACTTAATGTCAAATTGACGCATCAGATGATTTTACGAGCGAAGCGCCTGATGAGCCAACCAGCCAGCCTTCTTTCTCCTCCATGTCTGGTCTGCTTGGCACTGCTGTTATGCGGTGTCTTTGCCGGCAAACGGCTTTTGTGGCCCAGAACCATGCCCGACATTTTGGCTGTCATAATTTTTCATTTATCGTTGTAATTTGCTGTACAATTTGTTGGTCGTAAAAATCGAAGCTTAAATGAAAATAAAAAAACACAAAAATGCAATAAAAAATAGAGACGAGAATGAAAATGAAACTTGTTGATAAGATTGTGTTGTTGGCTTTAGGTGTTTTTTTATGCCCTGTGAACACGAAATTTATAGGCATTCAATTGTTGTAGTTGCATGCAAGCCTAGAAGTATATTTCGGGAACGAGTTGTTTTTTAATTTTTTTTTTTTCTGTTTTGTTTTTTTGGGGCTTTTTTACGAGCAGTCTTTGATTTGGCTGTTAAAATGTCGTCAAGTATTTTGAGCGTTATTTTTATTTTATTTCGAGTCAAGATTCAAATAGAATATAACATAAAATTGACCCACGATGAGTTATTTAGCGCCATAAAAATTCAAAAATTTCCAAAACATTAAATTACAAATTATTTTTACGATCACTTAAAATGTCGTTAAATCTAAAATTGTTAAATTAATTAGCGTTTTTTTCTACTTGATTGTAATTGAGTTGTTATTATTTTACTGTTTTCCCTAATAATGATTGAGTGATAATTTAAGTTTTTGAGTCATTTAAGTTTTACGGTTTAACCGAGTTTAAAAGAGCTTAGTTGATTTTTGGAAGTTTTGATAAATAAAGCAATGGTATTGTGAAATGCAAAGAAAAGAAAATAAGGATGTGATGTGTATTTAAATAAATATAATAATATATATAAGTAAAAAAAATTTAAATAAAATTGTGGCATGTTATCCTAGTCTAGATGCTACGGTCCATTTTTTCTCAACGGAAAGATGAACAAATATTCTGACATCATGGAGCCAAAGCAGTGACAATGCAACAAAAATACAGAAACAAAAGAATAAAAGCGTTGCATGAAATTATAACTAGGTGATTTACGGAAATTTTCTAAAACGACGATAATGGCGATTTTATCAGTCTCAATCAAAATATAACAAAATGAATGATGCCACACATAGTTCTCCGCGAGAGAGCCTTAATGCAACGTTAATGTTTTATCGTTGCATGACTTTTTAGCACGGAACTACGGTAAATGCTAATGTATCACAGAAAAGATTGATTCCTGTAGATTGTACAAAAACCAAACCGACAAAAATAGCATGGGCAAAAGCAAAAGCAAAAGCAAAAGCAAAAGCAAAAGCAAAAGCAAAAGCAAAAGCAAAAGCAAAAGCAAAAGCAAAAGCAAAAGCAAAAGCAAAAGCAAAAGCAAAAGCAGAACAAGATGAAGAAAAAACAAGTAAAGAAAGTCTAAAGTCGGTCTAGGCCGATTATGAAATACCCTAAACCTCCTTTCCCAAAAAAAATAATAATAATATTATTGAAAATGGGCGAGTCCGTGGGCGGATGAAGCCTATATTTTATATGCATTGAAATGTTGAAGAAAAATTTACACATACCAATTTTAATTCCTGTAGCTCACAGTTAATGCCTTCATTATGCTTTCGCTATGGGAGATGGGTGAGTTCATGGACAGATTACTCCCAATATTTTAACACACCTTAGTTTTGGTATAAAATACATACATACCAAATTTGATCTCTCTATGACAAACATAATCATATTTATTCAGTTTTAAACTTTTTGGGTTGTGTGGTAGGTAGGCGTGTCCGTGGGCGGATGACCATTATTTTCCAAAACCATCGTTTTTTTGTCATAAAAAACACACGTGCCAAAATTTATCTCTGTTGTTTAAACATAGTCTTATTTATTGCGTTTTAAATTTTTGGGTTGTATGGGAGGTGGGCGTGTCCGTGAGCAGATGACGTCCATTTTTCGAAGATATCTTTGTGTTTGTATAAAACACATTCAGATGAAATTTTATTGTTGTAGGCTTATTATAAGCTGAGTTATGCAATTTTAAATGTTCGCGTTGTATGGGAGGTAGGCGTGTCCGTGGGCGGATGATGTTTTTTTTTCAAAACCATCTTTGTTTTGTTATAAAAAACATATGTGCCAAATTTTAGCTCTGTGGATTAAACAGAGGCTTATTTATTGCAATTTAAATTTTTGGGTTGTATGGGAGGTGGGCGTGTCCGTGAGCGGATGGCGTTTATTTTTCAAAGACGTATTTGTGTTACTATAAAACACATATATACCAAATTTTATTGTTTTAGGCTTTTTATGAGCTGAGTTATGCAGTTTTAAATTTTTGCGTTGTATCGGAGGTAGGCGTGTCCGTGAGCGGATTCCAAAAATATTCAATAGTGCAGATCCTTGGGTTCATGTGACTATGTGTACCAAGTTTCATCCAATTATCTCAACTCCTTCTTCTTATCCTGTGTATACGGACAACACACAGACGGACAGACGGACGGACGGATATGGATAGCTCGACTCATGTGGTGACGCTGATCAAGAATATATATACTTTTCTTTACCGGACTTGCTTCGTTCTATGCGTTTCAAACGTTTGCACAAAGTAAATATACCCTGACCTTTCAGGTTTAGGGTACGAAAAGATGAACCAAAGAAGATGAAGGAAAAATGTTAGGACAGGAGTTGGGTCATGGGTTAGAACGTTGGATAGGAAAGAATAAGAAAGGATAGAAAGATAGAAAAAGATATGAAAGAAAGGATAAAAAAGGATATAAATTGATAGGAAAGGATATGAAAGGATAGGAAAGGAAAGGAAAGGATAGGAAAGAATAGGAAAGGATAGGAAAGGATAGGAAAGGATAGGAAAGGATAGGAAAGGATAGGAAAGGATAGGAAAGGATAGGAAAGGATAGGAAAGGATAGGAAAGGATAGGAAAGGATAGGAAAGGATAGGAAAGGATAGGAAAGGATAGGAAAGGATAGGAAAGGATAGGAAAGGATAGGAAAGGATAGGAAAGGAGAGGAAAGGATAGGAAAGGATAGGAAAGGATAGGAAAGGATAGGAAAGGATAGGAAAGGATAGAAAAGGATAGAAAAGGATAGGAAAGGATAGGAAAGGATAGGAAAGGATAGGAAAGGATAGGAAAGGATAGGAAAGGATAGGAAAGGATAGGAAAGGATAGGAAAGGATAGGAAAGGATAGGAAAGGATAGGAAAGGATAGGAAAGGATAGGAAAGGATAGGAAAGGATAGGAAAGGATAGGAAAGGATAGGAAAGGATAGGAAAGGATAGGAAAGGATAGGAAAGGATAGGAAAGGATAGGAAAGGATAGGAAAGGATAGGAAAGGTATGAAAGAAAAGGAAAGGATATGAAAGGATTGGAAAAGATAGAACAGATAGCAACAGGTAGCAAATGTGAAGGACTAGGTTATAGAAAAAGATCTATCCAAAGAATATGTTTAGAAGTAGAATAAAGATTTGGAAAAGGATTTGGACAAGAATTTGAACAAGGTCTAGGACAAAGATTTAAGCAAATAATAGGAAAAGGGATAACACAAGATTTTGAATATAGATTGAGATAATGATAAGAACAAGGAACAGGACAAAGGAAAGGATAAAGACTAGGAAAAGATTTGGTTTGACTGGATTAGTCAAAGGATAAAAATAAAAATTGGACTGTAAAGAGACCATAGATGGAGCGTTATGGTAGATATGGAAGAAAACTAGTGTTAATATTAATGAAAAAAGTTGATAAAACATATTTTGGAAAGATTTTTAGATTAATACATCTATTTTATACACTTATTTTGTATTTTACCTAGTGTTCTACTACACTCAAAAAAAAAAGTTTATAGAAATATGATAAAAAGGCATCATATTTAGAACAAAATGGTATAGATTTTTGTATAGAAAATTGTATAGAAAAATTCTCTAAAAATGATAAAAAGCTGCAATGAAAAAGAGAAATTTAGAAAATAATTTTCATCAAAATATAGGAACATTTTTTAATTTTTAGTAAATTTTGCTCTATAAATGAGATTTTTTTTTGTGCGAGAAAAATACTTTTCATGATAAGAGACATAAAATATTTCTATTTCTCACAAGTGAAGAAATACTACTTCGAAAATGTGAAAATTTAACCTATATAATTGAAGAATATTTTAGTTGAGAAAGAGAAAATTGTTTTTATCAGGGACCGAAAATAACAGTTATTATCAAAATTTCAGTTCAAAAAGTCAGACAAAAAGAATTTGAATATAGCAGTGCGATGCTTGTTAACTAAAGTATAGTAATCTTAAAAGCTTTTTATTTGTTTGACTTTTATAACAAATAACTATTATATTTTTTGGCCGATTTTTTTCGGTTAAAAATATAAGTTAAAATTTGACTTTGGCTTAGTTCTGGTTAAGAAAGTTGTGTTGCACTGCGAAAAAATTAAAGTAAAATTTTAACTTATATTTTTAACCGAAAAAAATCGGCCAAAAAATATAATAGTTATTTGTTATAAAAGTCAAACAAATAAAAAGCTTTTAAGATTACTATACTTTAGCTAACAAGCATCGCACTGTTTATACCGGAAAAATATAAGTCATATTTTAACTTTTATTTTTGACTGAAAAAATAAAAGTCAAATTTTAACTACTATTTTTGACTGAAAGAATAAAAGTCACATTGTAACTTATATTTTTGAGTAAAAAAAAAGTTAAATTTTAACTTATATATTTGACCACAAAGACAATCGATCAAAAAATAACTATTATTTAATGACTTTTTGGAAAGAAGTCATAACAGTTACGGTCCCTGGTTATTATGGAAAATAGAGAAATGTTTTATCGGAGAAAGATAAGTGTTTTTTTCTGAGTGTAGAGAAAAATTGTAACTGAGTCATCCCTTGGATTTCTGGATCTACTGAGTGAGTTTTTTTTCTATAACTTTATACAACTGTCATTGTAACTTCACTCCTTAGGCTTAGAATTGTTATTTTATGACAGCAGTTAAATGCTTTGTGATTCCCTGAAATCAAATATATACATATCTTCCAATTTAAAATTCACATCTTGCTTACACTTTAGTGTACCTCTGCAAAAACTTAAATCCCTTGATGCAAAGTTTTAGTATCTTAGAATTCAACGATTGAATTTTGCACTTTATTTGGATATGGGCTGGTCCAGAAAAAGGTCAACCAGGAATTTGAAAAATGTTCAAATAAAATGTCTCTGAGAGCAACAACAATTGCAATTCCATATATGTCAAAGTCAGTGTATGAAGAAACTTAATAACTTAAGCGAAGAAGTATTTCTTTACGTTATTAATATATTTCCAAAAACATTCATTAGAATTTTTAATATGGAGGAAAGACGTCTGACACGTAACTTCCGAACTCTTATCTGTGACTTTAATTTTACGATTTTTAAGATGTTCTTAAACTTTCTTAAAACATATTTTATTTGTAATTATTTGCTCTTTTACACGTTCAACGTGCGATCGACCATGTCGAAGAATTATTATAAGTAGTCTCAAAAATATTTACTTTTTTTGTCATGTAGGGCTATTTAATCACATTTATCTCAATTGAACAGCTGTTTCAGAAATGTGTAAAATATATGAAGAAATGTGTCTGAATGTAACGTCGGAATGTAACGAAAGGATTTCCCATATGTATAGTTTAATTTTCTAAATGTTAAGAAATAATAGAAAAATAAGTTATCGACTTAAGCTTTTATCTTCCTGAACGTATAATAAGTAAATGTACTTCCGCTGTCTTCCGTTTCCTGGTTTGAATAAATATTCATTCAACAGCCACGCCTCTTCTGGCGACTTAAAAAATAATGAGTTAGTGTAATTGTCAGGTTCGGCCATAAAGTACTTAACAACTGAAAAAGGGCAAAAGTATAAAAACTAAACGGAAAGAAAACAAGTAAACCTTTTAATAATCTTGCTGCACATGCGCAGCATAATAAATTTAACGATAATTGAAGGATTCACACCTTTTGCGCACTTCATACTTCATAAGAGTGCATGACAGGATGAGGAAGAAAAAACAAAAAAACCAAAAAAAAAAAAAAAAAAAAAATTAAACAACCTTCATGACTTTGAAGAAAATATTAAGAAAATGAGTTTGCAACATTTCGACGAGCACTACGACAGCGACGACTAAGACAACGACGATGACGACAACAATAACTAAGAGCCACAGTGAAGGCCATAAAAACAAGTTGTTAAGTGAGTGCGAAAGAAAAATCATTTCTTTTGACAGGTAGAATATTAAAATATAATCGAACATGTCAAATCAACAACTGTTTGGTAATAAAATATAAATGTTTATGTTAAAAATTAAGAAATACAACAACAACAACAACAACACTAGCAACCAACAACTAAAATAAAAACACAATAAAAAAGCAAGGCAACAACGTCGAATTTTCACGACAAGGTGTAAAATGCTTAAAGCGGCTAGTATAGTAGAGTGTGGTCACGCCAGCCAAGAGTTGAAGCTGGAAGATACGCTTCGAACGCTGACAGGCAGACATTAATTACTGATGACCAAATGAGAAGTTATGTTCTTGGCAACCTTGGCTGACATCGGCTTAGAACCAACCATTTTAAAAGTACTCAAAATGAAGGTTTTTTGTCTTAAGCTGGCTAACAAAATACACACTAAAAGTATTAGTCAGGCCCAGTTAGATAATGTTTTTTGACTTGATTCGATAAGCTTGCCATGATGCCATGATGCCATTTTGTCAGTTGGATTTTAATTGATGTGCTGTTTTATCTTTGACTATTTTTTCAAATGTTTACTCGCATTAATTTTTATACAAATAGTTTAACTTATCATAAAAGGTTGATATTTTTCAGCAGAAACACTTCAGCTGCTATCTTAGAGTTACCACCGCACTCATATATTTGGAAATTCCCACACATGATGAATGCTTTGTGTGGATACTTAAAATAAAAAGAAAAAAAACAACAACAAAAAAGAGTGACAAAATTAAACTCAGTCAGTTAGAATTTTAGCAGTTCGATTGCTGCTGCTTTGAAATAAGTTCTAATAAAACAACGCCATGTTGTTGCGACTGACTATAGTTAATGTGGGGATAACAAAAAAAAAAAACAAAACAAGATAGCCGAATAAAAATAAAAATCCACTTAATCATTTTTATATATGATTTGATAAATAGACATATTTTGTGCTCCGCTCTGCTCTACGCTCTACGTATGTCTCCATCGACAATGCCAACCCCCGCAACACTTAAGTTTTTATCATTTCCAAATTTGGCTGAATTTCTTCATGCTGCTCAGTCACATACATACATACAACTGGCAAGAACTGTTGGAGGGTCCCTCAAATTCTTATATTTCTTCATCTTCTTCTTCCTCATCGTAGCAGCAACCAACAATATTGTTTCTAATCACCTCCAACAGCGTTAAGAAATCAAAATTTTGTGATTTATTAAATTTGTCTAGCAGAACTCACATATCTATCTATAAATGAATGTAATGTATAACGATAGATATAGATTTGGTGTTTGTTTTTTTTTTCATTTTTTTTTATTTTTAAAATTTGATGGGGCGCTATTTTGGGGCATTTCAATTTAACCCAGAAACGATCAATTATTTTTATTTGAAGTGGTATTTGACTTAAATTCACTTGCTGCAATTGGTCAGTCAACAAAGTTTGATGAATTGTTTGTTGGGTTAAAATTTTTAAGAAATAAAAACAATTATATCTGACAATAAAAATTTAAGCTTTACTTTCGAAATCTTTGACCTGATTATGTATTTCGGAGGTAGGAAGATAAAAGATGTCTTTTAAATTGTATAAAAATATGCAAATTTTGAGCCACTTCTTAATATTGCTTATTTTGAAATCTATAAAATATATTTATCCTGTAGATACATATAAACATAAATATTGGTTTTTTGTTAATAAAAAGGTTTTTTAAGAAAAAATTTGAATTAATTCAATTTGAACCATGAACAGATACACAATCGAGCAACGCATTAAAGTTATTCAGGTTTATTATGAAAATGGGCGTTCAAATCAAAATGCATATCGTGCACTTCGTGATTTTTTCGGTCAATTTAATCGTCAAATCGAAAAAATCGTGCAAAAATTTGAGCACATTGGGTCTGTAGGAGATGTGAAAACACCATTGCATGCTCGTACACCCAGGGAAAAAACAACTTAAAATCAAAAATTTCCACTTTGAATCAATAAAAAACACTTTTGAAAAGCAACCAAAGTGGGAAATTATTAAATCAACAACGTGCATTATAAAAACAACTTAAACCCGAAATCAAAGTAGATACGTTATTGATTTGAAAGTGCTCATATTCAATTCAAGATTGGCCGACATCAAACCAAAAAACTTATGTACTTAAATCAAAAATGCGCATTATAATTTCAAAAATTATTCACTTCGATTCAAAGCCAAAAAACTTTAAATCAAAAATGGACGTTTTTGAATCGAAGTGGCGCAACTTTATTTTGAAAATGTCACTTCTTTGATTTGAAAACGGTCAATGTTGATTTAAAGTTGTCACTTATGTCACCACAAAGGCACAGTGGATCATTCTTATACACCCATAATTGAAAATCAAAAAAAAAAAACTATTTTTACATGGTTTTATTGAAAAAGAACTTTTTCCATTGTTTAAAGAATATGAATGCATTGGACCAGTGTTAAGCTATCAATAAAAGTTCACATACTTTTTATGTTTGAACATACCTTTGTTTTTGTAGTTTTTGCTAGGGATAGTAGTTGCTTGCATGAGGGCTGTGAAAGTTATCTTCGAAGTATATTTTTATTTCTTCCTTAAAACTGTCCCACTTTGAATACAACATATGTTCTTTATTTGGATACAGAATATTAAAATCGATTTTTATCTTAAAAAACAAATAATTTAAACATTGTTTATTTTATTACATAATCAAATTTTTTTTTTCGAGAATCCATATATTAAGGCCAAGACTTTAGAAAATCTTAATTGCTTAGACGTTTAACATCATTTTGTCTTAAGTAATGAGTCTTCTTTCATTTCTCGCAAACTTCCTGCCAATTCGAGGCTATGGATTCATCTATTTCAAACATCTCGTTGTTTTTTTCTTTACATTCCGGAGCAGCTGCAGATTCATCAGACTTCTTCGTCTTTTTGCTTCGTGCGTTGACGTATTTGTGGTACAACTTACCGCTTGGATTCTTTTTTCCCTGACGTAGAATGTAATAATACTCCTGTTGAATTTGAATAATTTAAAATCTAACACATCTTTTTCTTCTTCTTGTTTAAAAATAGAGTCACTTACCTTTGCTATTGTTTCGCTTGGTAAAATCTCGCAAATATCGTTGACTATGCTTAAAAAGTCGTTGGGCTTAAGCGGAATTTCGTTAACAATAATTTTTTCTAATAAAATGTTTATAATCATTAATATAATGTCATCCCGGTTACTATTTGACAGTTTTTGAAGTTTCTTATATAACTCCAAACAGCATTGTCTTTTAGAGGTGCGGTTTAATATATCTGCTAAGTTCTTAAAGATAAATATATAATGTTTTAATTCAAACCATAAAATTATTATATGAAATAGAATTATAAATTACTATATTCAAAACACTTTTCACCGATGAATTGAAAGAGGGAGGCGAAGAAACATTTGGGGAATTCCTGTCGAGCCAGTCCTTTATTTTGCTCGGGTTCGACATAGTTTCGTCATGGATTGCGAACTGCAATGGAATAAAATTTTAAATTTTAATGAAATAACGTGTGAAATGCAGAAAGAACCTCTTTTTTGCGCCACATAAATAATTTCTCTCGAAACTCTACTCGAAGTCCCAAATGTGGGATAGCTTCAACAAGATCTTCCTTTTGTATATATTGCAAACATCTGTATGTCACATTAGCACCTTTGAATCAACGAAATATTAGACCACGCCAATTATAATAAATAAAAAGTTTACTTACTTGTAGTGCAGGCAGAAGCTGAATCACATGGAATTCACTTAGTAAGGATTTTAATTTTTCATTGTCGTCATTATACTCCGAACAATTTTCAGTGGTTTTATATACCACAGGTGTCATCACAAAAATTTCCTCTATTCCTTCTGAGAAATAAATAGACACATCCCACCTTCATTATCGGTACCAACGTCGACGTTATCCATTATTATATTTTTTATATTAAATTCCGCGGTATTAAGCACTTTTTGGTTCGCAAACAATTAAAGCATGCGTTGTTTACTTCGTGTAATGATAGTGCTGCCACCTCGATTCAATAACGTTCTACTTTAATGTAAAGTTGCAAAACTTTTAATTACAGATGCACAATCTTAAATTAAAAACGAACCACTTCAAATTAAAAGTGCGTTTTTGATTTGAATACGCATTACTATTAATTTAAAATTGTTTCATTATAAATGCATATTTAACAATGTTCATTATAATTTCATTAATGCAGACATTTTGAATCAAAAATTTTGGTTATTAATTTAAAGTTGTGCGTTTTTAAATTAATAATTTTGTTTATTTGAATTATTAGTGAAACATTTTCAATTCAAAGTAACCTTTGTTAAAATAAAGTTGATGAAGAAATCAAAAATGTTAATTTCTAATTTAACAAAGAATGTTTTCAAATTAAAAAATACATTTTTGTTTTGAAGACAAATATAAATTTCAACGTTGTTTTTTGTTGATTTAAAGTGGCTTAGCTTCATTTCAACGTTGTTCATTCTTAAATTAACGTTGAAATGCTCAAAGTTGAAAAATTTTGAATTCAACAAGGGTTCACTTCGATTTTAAGTTGCGATTTTTCTCTTAGTGTACATCTCGTACTGCAGAAAATATTGCTGCTGTTCGCGATAGTGTGGCTGAAGAGCTGTCCAGCTCAACTCGTCGTCGTGCCCAACAATTGCACCTATCACGCTCGTCGTCGTTGAACATAAAGACTTCCATTTACACGCTTACACGGTGCAATTGACTCAAGAACTAAAGCATCTTGACCATTTCAAGCGTTGTCAATGGTCAGAATGGTGGCACGAAATGACAACAGTGGATAATCAATTTTCGAAGAAAATCATCTTCAGTGCTGTGGCACATTTTCACATCAGTGGATTCGTCAAAAAGCAGAATTGCCGCATTTGGGCGAATGATAATCCAAGAGTGATTTTCGAGAAACCAAATGCACCCACAAAGAGTGACTGTTTGGTGTGGTTTATTATGGTGGCATCATCGGGCCGTATTTTTTCCAAAATGAGGCCAGTCAGGTAGTTACTGTGAATGGTATTCGCTATCGTGAGATGATAACGAACTTTTTATGGCCCGAATTGGTAGATATGGATGCGGACAATAAGTGGTTTCAACAGGATGGTGCCACTTACCACACAACTAACGAAACAATAGCTCTTTTGCGCGACAAATTTAATGGCCGTGTTATCTAACGTGGTGGCGATGTCAATTGGCCGCCAAGATCATGTGATTTGACACCGTTGAACTTCTTTCTTTGGGGTTATTTAAAAGAAAAGGTGTACGTCGTCGATAAGCCAACAACTCAAGAGCTAAAGGATGAGATAATTCGGCACATTATCGGCATAGAATCTCAATTTATGCTTCAGCGTCGAAAATTTTAACCATCGGATGGAGGTTTGACGCCGAGGTCGCGTCGGACAATATTTGTTACATACAATATTATCATAATAATAAGAAATGAGATATAGTAAAAAGTAATTTACTAGATAATTTGTTATATTCAAAATCAACATCGGCCCTTAAAATTAAAAAAAAAAAAAACAAATTGGCTATTTCAGCCCTCGAAAGGACTTTGACCGAGCTTCTAATGATCAATTGTGTTGTGTGTGTTATTAAATGTTTGCACACAATTGACCGAGAACTGGACCTACATGTTTTATGCCGACTCCGAACGGCTAAAGTTCATGTTCTCAAGAAGCTTTACATGGCATTACTTACTCTCTGAGGTTTGCCATTGTCTGTAGAGAGGTGGTGACCGATCAGAAAAATTTTTTATTGAAAAAACTTTTCGCCACGGCTGGGGATCGAACCCGGGCTCCGAGAATGCTAAGCCACACACTTAACCTGCATGCCACGGTCACCAACCTTAAAATTTAACCACCCTTTATATTCTTCGATAAGAGAAGATTTCTCACAAAAGTGTGGTTAAATCGGTAAATTTTTTGCTCTGGGATGCTGTTTTGCGAAAATATACGAGAATACCGAGTAATACAACCACCTCTCATATAGTTAAAATCGGTATTCTCGTATATTTTCGCAAAACAGCATACCAGAGCAAAGTTATTTGGGACAAATGGTTTTTTTATAGAAACAATTTTTTGTTGTTTGTTGAAACCACATGCTAACAAATGTGATACGCGGGACTGGTAAGAATGTGGTTTCAACAGATGTTGTGTGCAACCACACACAGAACAAGCCAGAATAGATATTGTGGAGGAAGCGTTTCCCGGTTGCGTCATCTTCCGTTTTGGTGATTTGGCATGGTTGGCACCATCAACGGACTTAACCATCCTAAACTTTTTTCTTTGGGGCTACTTAAAGTCGCGGACTTATGCCAACAAGCTTCAGCTAATCGCAAACCTTAAGAAGAATATTCGACTGGAATGCGAACAGTTATCAACGGAAATTTTACGGAAAGTCATGGCAAATAATATATATTCTTGGCGAATATCTCCTTTTCCACTTCACACAAAAAGTTGTAATGATTCGAGTAAAGTTGTCCAACACTCAAAATAATTTTTTTTTATTTAGAAAAAAGAAAAAAGAAGAACCTTCAATAATTTTAATTTCTTCTTCGATTGCTTTTGCAAATGCTAAATGTAGCTTCAGTGCCGCTCCTTAACTAATGTCGCTCGGGGTGCACCTCATCCCACTTCCTCGGTACGCGGCTGATCCCGTACAAATTAACAGTTTCCTTTTTTCCTTTTTAGACACCAGCAATGCTCGGCTGCAATAATTTCTTCACCTTATTTGGGCATTTAATTTTTTTTTTTAATTGCCTCCATTTCCTGATGCATTCGCTCTTGTGCCTGAACTGTCCTAAGTTCTCAGAAAAGAGACTTAACTGTATATGAAAAAAAATACATTTAATTTGAATTTGTGGTTAAAATATACTCCTATAATTGAAAATTGTCCAGAAAAAAAGAATAGATATATTGGATATCTATATATCATATATCAGGTTATGCATTAGCGCAACCAAAGGGGGGTTTTGGGGTTTCAACCCCCCACCCCCCCAAAATATTATAGTACCAAGCAAAATAGAATTAAATCAAAGTGGTTCGTATAAAAAGCAAACACATATCTTATCAAATGTGTAAAAATCCCAAATGTATATTTCAAATCGATTCTGTTTGATGTACAATCTACTAAATTTTCATGTTTGTTTCCTTCAGACTGACTGATTCTGACTTCTTGAGGGGTTCTTGACAATACTTCGATTTGAATTATCTCTTCAACTTCTGGCTTGGAACATACTAAAACTAATTGAAATATTTGGATGAAAATGAATTCAAAAGTAATAAAAAATAAGAAAGCCTGAATTTGAAGCAGAGCGGTCTAGTCCCTCGCCACAGAGGTGAACCATGAAATATCCTCTTAAATTGTTATTTTTGGTTCTTTTTCTATAATTATTTTTTAAACATACACTAAACCAAACTCTGCAGGATTTCTGCAACTGAGCAATAATTTAAAATTCATTATTTTCCAACGCATTTTCCCGAATCGGTTGCATAAATATTTCTCTAAATTATCAAATATTATTCGATTTTAAGAAATATGAGCTTATTAGAAACAAAGATGTTGATTGGATTGTGCTGTTGGTTGATGTTGATGTTGGTTTGATAAAGTTATACCAATGAGCATGCAAGGAAATGCTGACTTAAATCGACATAATATCTTTTTTAACGAAAGTTTTTACGACAATCTTCCAAAAAGACATCATTCAGTAAAATCGAATAACATATCTGAAATTTTGAAGGATTTTCATGAAACTGATTTTGAAAATCCAATGGAAGATTATGATTAAAAAAATATTTTTCACATATTACAAACATAAAGACTTAGTATGTTAGTATTAACTAGACGATATCAAAAGTTGATTTTAAAGGAAATTTCATCGGTTATTTTGATGGCGAGAGACTCCATTTTTATATTTCGGATGTTAATTTTTCATCCCAAGAAGTCAGAAATTTTGTGTTTTATATTTTCGGATATGAGCTCCATTAGCAGCCGTCAAAGGACGAATTTTAAGGCTAGCGCCAATTGGTTATTTTTACAACGAAGTGAAATGTTCAGTCATTGTGTGCAGAAAAATTGCATTTTCTCCGAGAAAAATTGAAAATATTGTAGCTCAAGCCTTAGACCTTCGTTTAACCTTCTAAGAACAAGAAAAATCCGTAGACGGCTGTAAAACTGGTGATTTCAAAACATTTTGGGTGATTCTAAAGACCCTAAACAACGCAGAACCAAGTTAATTTTAAAATGACCGCTACCACTGCTGTACAGCTTCTGTACGGCCAAAATGTCCTGACAGTGCCTGTTGTACAGTTTGAACTAAAAAATGTTAACTTTTTCTCGGCGAGAGATCAAATTTTGAGAAAAAAACTCGATTTTTATATTTGGAAACAATTAAAAAAATGTGCATAATTTCGATAAGTATTCGTATCCAAATAATAGAAGCATTTTTGTACAAACAGATTCCGATATTCAATCTTGATTGCAAACTTGCATATTTTGTGGTGGAAAAAGTATACAATTATAGCAAGTTTTGAAATATTTTTTTAATATTAATAAAATACTATTTATAAAAACTTAATTTACATTTTAAATATGATTTTTTTTTTTAGGGATTGGGTCAGTTTGAAAATTAATTTTGTTTTTTCCATATGCCATTGTACAATATGTCCAGAATATTCTCCCTACAGCTTGAGTCCAAACTTATTTTTACAAATTAGCTGTCATGATTTCCCAAAAAGTTATAACCAATCTTGTTAAAATTTGGAACCCTTCTTCAAAATACATTATCTAGTGCTTCAAATATTTTGTTCTTATATTAACAAAAATTAGTTATACATTTCTTTTTTTTGGTTGAGCCTTCGAAACTCACCTAGCCCATTAACGTAACCCATTAACACCCATGAGTTGAAACTTATTGCTGTGATTTGAAGCCTTTGAAAATTGATTATTTTATATATAAGTCCACAATTTCATAAAATTTCTCCCCAAAAAAAAATCCTGGTTGCGCCCCTGACGTTATACCTATAAAATAGGTCCTTTATATAAAAAAACCTCTCGTATTTTTGTCTTGTTTTATCTAGTGGATATACCTTGAAGTTACCAAAACGTACTATTATCAGCATTTCGTATCTTGACAAATTGTTTCATGCAACCCAGTTTGATGTAAAGTGATGAAAAATAATTTTTTCAGTTGAAATAAGCAGAGTTCTAGCATACTTATTTTCTACTTTTTGCAAAATTTTTCGTTAAGATCACTATTTCCTGCTACATTGTCGACCGCTTGACGAGAATACATAGTATGGCCTCCTTACATTTTTATCAAGGTTTTTAAGATCTTTAAATTGATTTCATAGAAAATGAAATATTTAAATGACAGGCGGTTGACAATAAAATATATAAGAAACATTTTCAACTTTTTGTATTAAAAACTAAAGAGGCTACTTTTCAAAATTTTGTTTTATAATACGATAATACTATAATCCTTTAATACTATTCTAATGTTATTAATGTATACTATTCTAATCTAATGTAATGTATAATACTATTCTAATTCTAATGACATATTCAAAATAAAAATCAAATCAAAATTGTTGAACTTATGAGCAAAAACCTTACAAGCCTCCTGAAAAATGGTTTTTTAGTTCAGATTCTGATGCAAATATGCAGTATTTAACTAGATCGACTAGAATTATACCATGTACTATGTTCCACTTTATCCGATTTTGTTACGTAGTGTTATCAAAAAACAATTAATACCGAATTTTTAAAATTGCTGTTGGGTTCAAAGTCGGACTTTATGAATCTATTCTGCTATTCCTTTTTTTTTTTTTTTTGTAAAAAAAAAAAATTTTTCTTTTAAATTTTTTTATATTTTTCTTATTTCTAACATATTCAGCAAAGAGTACACTGACGGAAAAATGTGTTAAAATTAAATGAAATTGTCTTCATATCTAACGAATTTGGTTTTGAAATAGAGCTTGAAACAAATTCATTAAAATTAAACATAACTGTATTTAAACTTTAGTTCAAAACAAAAGTTTTTGTTTTTAAAACAATGTTTTTGTTATGAAAACCAAATTTAAAACAAAAATTTTAAAACTTAAAACAATTATGTATTTTAAAGCATAATTTTTTCGATGCCATTTTTTTAGCTTTACCGAGATTTTAGCATCAAATTCACAGACAGCTACCCTTGGGACTTCCGAATGTTAACTCCATTCGATGAAATTTGCATTTGATATATTTAAATATTTAATTAATTTGTTTTTATTTATCGTATGTTCGATATTTTCAAACCAATTCAAAAAATTCAAAAATTGTCATTGTATTTAAATTTTTGTTTGTTTTTTCAAAGAGAAAATTAAAAAAAGAAAGAAGTTTATAGGTAGTTGAAAATTAAACACACTTGTTTTAAAGGCGTTTAATTTCTATTTTAAAATTTTTTGTTTAATTTTAAAGTATGTTTTTTTTCTTTGTGTACAAAATATTTTTTATATTTATATCAGTTTCTTACCCAGCATGAACTCTTGCTATTAATATATCTATCATACTTCTAGACCACTTATATAACAATATAACTGTTAATAAATGACAATAAACTGCAATCGAATTAAATAAAAATAACTCAAAAGTTTGTTTTTGTTTATTGCAGTTTAAATGCGTTTCACGTTGCGCTTCATTCAATTCAATCCGATTTGATTTGATTCTGACGATGCGGCGAAATGATTTATTGTCGACCTTGTTACATTAAAGCGATGCTGCTATATATCTATTTCACTTTCGCGGCCATTGCAGACGCTTTTCCATAATGGTTGCTCCACAACAAAAATATAACAAAAACAACAAGAGCAGTTGTGTGCTCTGAGCGTAGCATAAAGCGCTCAATTTGTGTTGGAGTAAAAGAGATGACAACAATAATGGAATACGTAGAGAAAATTAAAAAGGTGTCGTTTGTGAAACATGTTGATTTTGTGTTGTGGAGGGTAGCAGGGTGGCAGCCCATGAACATTAATCAAATCACTCAAAGATGCCGCTCTTTTTGATTGTGTTGTCACTCAAAATGATGCCAGAGAGCTTTGAAGAACAGAAACAGGGGAACAGACGTGTTCCCCTCTTTATAGCAAACTGCATAAAAATGCATTATTTCCCCAAGTGCAAAATTTCCCCAAATAATTTGAGTGATTTCTTATGCTTAACTGAGATGACAACTGAGTGTATTTTGTTAGTAAGGACCTGGCAAGTGAATTTGTATCAAAAATTAAGCGGAAATGCCAAAACGCTTGCAATGTTGGTAAAGCTGACTAAGAAAAACTTAAACCTGAATTTAGTTTATTTGGCAAAACAATTAAATTAATTAGATTGGATCAAAGCTTAACGAAGGCTTAAAATGCATAAAGTTGAATTAATTAAAACGGGGCATGGAAAATCACCAGACTGCCAACAACGTTTTTAATATTGTTTTAAAAAGTCGTACTGACATTTTTTAAAAAAAATAAGAATGCCTTAAAACCAGTCTTGTTTTAATTTTATGGTATTTATTTCTTTGTGTGCCCACATTTTATAAAATGCAATTAAGTTTAATTTGACACAAATGTCAACATTAAATGCGCAATAAATGTGGGCTTTATTATAAATTTTGTTTGTTTGTTTTTAAATAACATGATTTTACGTATTTCAAAATCAAGTCTACACAGAGGGAGCACAAGTTTTGGGAGAAATAATTTAAATATGTTAAAATTATTTAAAAGTATTAAAACAAAATCGTTTTATTGTAGGGATTAGTTTGACAGCCAACGCTCAGTGGGATGAGAAGTGTGGTTCATGAGAGTTCGTAGCCCCTTAATTTAATACAAAGGGCGCTGCCACAGTTTTTATGAATATATACGTAGTGCACATCATACGAAAAATAAATGTTTAAAATAAAAAAAAAAAATAATTCTAAGAGCAAATTAAAAGATATGGACATTGGAGTGGATCGAAAAAAAGAGTTTGAGAAGTATACCCTCTTTTGAAAAGTTTACCACGTGAAAACTTCAAAAGTTTTTTTTGTAATTTACAAATACTTTTATGTCGCGGCGAAAAATTATTTTCAATAATAAATTTTTCTGATCGGTCACCGCCTCTCTGCAGACAATGGCAAACCTCAGAGAGTAAATAATGCCATGTAAAGCTTCTTGAGAACATGAACTTTAGCCGTTCGGAGTCGGCATAAAATACGTAGGTCCAGTTCTCGGTCAATTGTGTGCAAACCTTTAATAAACACACACAACACAATTGATCATTAGAAGCTCGGTCAAAGTCCTTTCAAGGGCTGAAATGGCCAATTTTTTTTTTTTTTTTTTTATGTATTTTAATTATATTAAATAATTTACACTAGCTGACCTCGAAATTGTTCAGAATTCAATTAATTTGATGATGTTCGTTTTGTGAATTTGTAAAAAGTAATTTCTAATAACACATTAAAAATAAGAAAAAAACTCATTTCTTAGGGATTATTTATTCTATTAACGATTGCGTCCATGCAGGGTAAACTGAGCAACAAAAGCGTACACACAAAATATATAACCCACACGATTGATGTTTTATTTGCATACAAAAATAAAGGTTGTATGAAAGAATGGGTCTTATGAATATTAATTTGTTATTTCTTAGAGATCGATCGTTTGAGATCATGTTCAAGAATTGAGTCGTCAGAAATTATTCAGTCTCGATATCAAAATGGTAAACGGTTAAAAATCTTAGACTAAATTTTAGTCAATCCTATTCTCTATATTAAGGCGCCTCACGAAAAAAGTTTTTCCGCACAGTTGTTCAAAATAATCAATGGTTTATGTTATGATGGTTTCCCAAATACCATTTTCGATTCTAGCGGTAGCTATCCGTGCGCTGCAATAGTTTGAAATAACCTCTAAAATTCGAGTTTTTTGTAAAAATATTGGCTGGTGTTTAAGTTTAAAATAAAAGAATGATCAGAAATATTAGTAATAAAACAGTTCTTCTAATCTATATAAAACAAAAAATAATGAATTTTTCTGTGGGACCACAGGAAATGTGGATTTTCATGCATTTTTTGAATTTTTTTCATATATTTTCCACTGAAAATCAAAAAAGTAGCATTTAAAATAATAAGTTAAATGCTACTTATTCCCTTTTCTTTTCTTTTTTTATATTTTTTAAAATATATGATTTCTTAAACATATTAGTTTTAATGTTTATGCCGCTCAGCAACTCAGCAATAGAAGCATCCAACACCTTTCCAACTGTATCTTGAAAACAGAACCGCATTAAAAATAATGAAGTTATTTGAATTTTAATGAAAATAATATGAAAATAGTCATGAAAATATGATTTATCTGTGGTCCCACGGAAAAATCTAAAGGTTTTTTAATGCAGTTTGGCAGAAATTTTTTATTGCTTTTATATCTGATCTGTAGTATTTTCCTGTATTAAACGATCACACCAGCCAATATTTTTACAAAATACTCGAATTTTAGAAGTTATTGCAAACCATTGCAGCTCACGGGTGGCTATCACTAGAGTCGAAATACTTGGGAAATAGAAACCAAGGATTAGTTTGACAAACTGTGCCGAGCAAATTTTTTTTTTTGTCAATGGATGTACATATGGACATTTCCGCAGAAAAGTCTACCGTGACCAAAAAATTAAAAGTTAACCAATATTTTTTTTTTTACTACACTGAGAAAAAAACACATACCTTGCTCCGGTAAAAAATTTCTCTATTTTTGATAATAGCAATTTTCTCTTTTTCAAATAAAATTTTCTTCAATTACAATAAATTTTTACATTTTCGAAGAAATATTTCTTTACTTCTAGGAAATGGAAATATTTCAATGTCTCTAATAATGATAAGTATTTTTCTCGCACAAAAAATTTCTCATTTATAGAGAAATTTTATTGAAAATGAAAAACTTTTCTTATATTTTGATAAAAAATTCACTATGAGAAGTATTTTCTTCAATAACAACAAATATTTTCTCAAAAAAAACCAGTATTTTTCTCTAAAAACGATATATTTTTCTATTTCATGGAAGCTTTTTATTATTTTTAGAGAATTTTTAGTATCGCAATTAGAGAATAGCATTCTCTGGAGCAAAGTCTATACCATTTTTCTCTAAATATGATGCCTTTTTTATCATATTCCGAGACACTTTTTTCTTAGTGTAGTATTATTAAAGAGAAATATGAAAAATTAAAGTTTTGGTCAGTCTTGTCTATTTCTATGAGCATTTTCTCTATATAATAAACATTTCAACGAGTAATTGTGCACTCTCTTTGCTACAACTACAAATAACCGCAAAATAAATGCAAAAGAGCAAACAAATAGCAATTTATGGTAAAATTTTGATTTGCTTTTAATGATATTCTGAGGTAACGTCACGCCAGACAAAAAAGCATTTAGTGCTATTTTTTCTACGTTGACGTTCAAATGTGCGTGAAATTATGCATTTTAATAATGTTAAGAAAATTTTATAAAAAAATCGTTAAAAAGAAAAACCGTTTATTTTATATTAAATTTGAAAAGTGAGTAACGTATGCCACATTGCTCGAAGTTTGCCTGATTTCGTTACTGAATTTGGTTGCAGGTATTTTAGTGGAATATTTTTCCAGCTTCTCATGGTCGATGGGGTAGGAGTTAAAAAAATATAATACGGGTATTCACACTGACTTGGATAGTTGGGTACGGGTGGATTGAGTACTTTTGATTACTGCGAGCACCCTTAACTGCAGTTGAGTACTTTGTTGAATAACAGCTGGTGAGAGATGAGTGACAACAAGAAAAGAGTTGCCACCATATTATTCATGTCATTTTATGAGCTCAAAATTTAGGCCATTGTATGGGCGTAAAAAAGTTATTTTATATAGAAGTAATTTTTAACGTGAACTTTGCGGCATTTAATAATGTTTATCTCAAAAATTTTAAAATAACTCATTTTGACACTTTTGTCTATATTATTCACTTAAAATTTGTTTACTTTGTTTTAGTTTTTTTGTCAATTCAATTATTGCCTACTTTTGGAAAAAAACCCAAACAAGTCAGGGGTCACCTACAGTAGATTGGTAGATGGGTACTTGGGTAGAATGGCACTTTTACAAAAACAAAATCTTTGGCATTTGCAAATCTACCCAACTACCTAAGGCAGTGTGAATACCCCTAATATATAAAAGCTAAACTTTATGTGTACTTTACGTCAAATATTTTGTTTAAACAAATTTTAACTTAAAATGTTCCGATTTAAATTTAGCTATATAAATATATAGCTTAATAAACAAAACAGAGAAAAGATTTTTTTAATTTGTTTCCAAATAAAGTTTTGTATAAAAAGTCTTGTCCAATTCGCAGAGTTTTGCAAATTTTCTAATCTAAGTCGAAAATCACTTCTGTTTTTTGTAACGTCACGCCAGTGCATATTTTAACTTATAGTCAATTGTTATAATTTTTTTACTTAATATAGTGCTAAAAGTTATTAAAACTTAGACTTCTTCATTCTCTCTTTTTTAATTTTTCATACATAACGCCAGTTTGGATATGCCCATATTGAGCCATCAATCGAGAAATCATGTATACTTGAGTTCAAATCTTACATGCAGCAGCAACTGTAGTTAAGTTATCGAAAAAGTTCCTGCGAATTTTACGAAGTTTTAAGTTTCAATGAAAATATGTATAAATACTACATGTAATAACATTTTAATGAGTAAAATTGGCTTTCTGTTTATGATCCTTATATTATTATCATTCCGCCTTGCTAACACTGTAGTTAAGAACATTTTTTTTAAAGATACGGCAGATACGGACTTTTCCCTTTATCTCCGTAGATACTGTTTTTTACCTGTTTTTTTCCTGTTATTTGTTATTTTGTAATGCATTGCATTAATTTTTCTTCAATTTAAAAATAAATTTATATTCTGTTGTTTCTGCATTTTTGTTAAAAATGGCAAAATAATATAATTATTGTTTTTGACCTGGATTCCACTATTTCGAGTTATCAAAATTATATAAAAATTCTTCCCCTTTTCGATAAATAAGTAATTAATTGTTAACTTATCTCAGAATTTTAAAATATATACACTCAGAAAAATATTCAACTGTAATATTAACAGTCGGCCGCTGTTATTTCAAAACACTGTTCGATTGAATGATTTACGTTTAAGTAAACAATTTTCTTTGTTGAATGAACGTTTCAAAGTATTTTTGTGTTGTTAAAATCATCTGTTGAAATATTTTCGTGCTTATATTGAATTGTCAATTTTTTCTAAGCAATAGTTTTTATATGTGTTTTGCCATATTTATATTATCGTTGCCAGTAGCTCAGTGGAGGTGCACTAGACTGTCATGTGGGAGACGTGGGTTCGAACCCTAGCTGTGTAAGTATCAAATATTGTAATTTAATAATTGAAATAATAATAATTCTGTGTCATTAATTGTTTGGTCAAAAATAACCTTCAAAATAAAATGCTAACAATCTTGCAAAAAAAAAATTCAAATTTCATTTTCTATTTAAAAAAAATATTTTATATAAAAAAAAATGTTTAATGGTCTTGCCGGAATTGAACCGTGGACTCTCGAGTACTAGACGCACACGTTAGCACACTCGGCTATACATGAACTTTCAAACCAGTGATCAAATTTCAATAAATAAGTTTTTATACGGGTTTCGTGTTCCATAGACCAACAGTCAACCGACTGTTGATTTGAAAGTTTCATTTGTTGGATGGTATTTAACAGTGAAATCTGTTATTTCAACCTATGATTTGTTTGATAAAACAGCATTTTTTCCCTGAGTGTACATACAACCTTCTTGCTTACGACGGAAGAATTATGAATAATTTTTCGCCTGTAAAGGGAGTTTTTTTATCATATTTATTTTTATTGCATTCATAAATATTGACGACATTAGACAGTGCTTGAGCTTTTTCGTAAAAACTGAAACTCCCTTTTCATATATTTGCAGTTTCATTTATGAAGTGACCTTTGCTGCGTTAGTTTTTAACATACTATGAAATTCCTAAATAAACATTAACTTTAATTTCAATTTGCTAATAATAGTTTTCTTTAAAAACTGCTTCCAAATTCAGTTGAGCCAGAAATCAATATAAAACATCTCTAATAAACTCTCAGTTTAATTTGCCAACTCATGCTAGTACAAAAAGTGAACTAAATACATTATTTTAAACGCCCATACATTTGAGCTCCAAAAACGCAGCCTCACTTAGTCGCCTTCTGTGTTTAAAACAACTTTCTACCCGTCATGCTGATATCCTAGTTTTATACGCCGATGCTGCTGCTGCTGCTGCTGCTGCTGCTACTACTAGCAAATGGAATATCCTGTTGCATGTTTTTGTTATATATTGAATGCTAATGACTGACAGCATGACAGCAGCATGTTATTATTTTTGTTGCTTTTTTTTTTAATGTAAGTCAAGCTACACACACACATTCACTCATTCAACAGCGATTCGATGGCTTCTAAAGATTTTGCTGTCAAATGCAATTTTATTAACTTTCGATCTGCGTCGTTTGGTGTCGTTGATAGAGTCCTGGTTCTTGTTGTTTCTGGTTGTTGTTTGATATATACAACATGCTATATGTTAAGTTTGTTTATATACATTTATGAGTGTGTGTGTGTTTTGCCGTCTGCCGCCACTAATTGTTGTTGTCACAATGCGCCAACAGGGGGCGCTGTCATATGCAGTTCTTTTTGCGCCCACAGCCTCTAGGTCAGGTTTTTGGCGCTGTCATGATTTTGTCAGTTTTGGGTTAAATTTTGACAGGCGCCGTCGCGTCATTCTGTCATAGCTAGCTAGCTAGCTAGCTACGACTGACGACGATGACTGTGACGCCAATTTGTTTGTTTGATTTTATTGACTTTCAAGAAAATTTCATAATAGCTGGTATTATCAGAATTGGTGAAAGCAGCGTGTGTACAATTCTTTGTCAACATGTCAAATTTTGAGCTAAAAGCATGAAAGTTCATTGACCGAGTTTATTTTTTTATTTTTTGGCAATTATATTTAGGCTCAAAATGGAATTTTATCAATATATTTAGCAGAATTTTTTAAAAAAAAGTTCAAGTTAAATTTTGTCAATTTAATAATTTCAATTTTTTGAAATATTTAAATAGTTTGTTTTGATATTTAATTAAAGTTTTCACTGTTTTGCGCAACATTTTGCTATCACTTTGCTTTTTATTATATTTTTTTTTTTTTCTACGCTTCCAACAAGGTTTTCATATTTATATTTCCAACATGTCTGCGTTGTCCTGTCTGGTTTGCTGGCTGTTCTATACGTGGGCTAGTTTGCCGGTCAGTCTGTCTATCTGTGCGTTCGTTTTGAGTTTTTTAGAAATTCATAAGAAGTCGTTTGAGACATTCTTTATGTTTGTTCTGGCAGTAGTTGTTGATATTGTTTATTGATGTTGTTGTTTGTTGTTGTTGTTGTTGGTGTTGAAACTCCTTGCTCCTGGCTCGAGCTGTGGTAGCGCGATAATAATATTTGTTATTTACTCTAACGGAAGGAAAAAAAACTAAACGGAAATGCACATAAATTTATGTTGTTGTTGTTGATTAATAATGTTGTTGTTTATGTTGTTAGTCGTTACAGCAACACATCAAGGTGTGTAAGTGTGTCTGTGTGTTTGTGTGTGCCTAACGTTCATTACGTTGTATTCGTATGTAGCGATCTAAGACGATAACATTTCAATTTAATGACACTGATAAGAAGGACGAAGGATCGTCAACGTCTAGACTTGGGTCAATAATAACAGTAAAATGCTCAGAAGGCATTGATGACTACCAACGAAAAACAGCCTAAATTAAAGCTATTTAAAAATATTGCTCAAATTTTAATCAAACTTTTTTCAAATGCAAATAAACTACTCTTCAATATTTAGTTTTTTTGAAGTGAAACTTCTTTGACGGCGAGTGAAATTTCAAGGTCTCTTATTGGTGACGCTAGGCTAACGTTTTCAATTCATATGAAAATTTTCAAAAAATGTTCGCCGCTAGCGAGAATTGAACCCGGACCATCGATGTTGATCATTGCTCAAGTGTCGGAAGCTCTACAATTACGCCACAGAGGCACATGATAATCACACCCAGAAAAAAAATCGTGTAAAAATAACACTTTTTTAACACTAAATCATGTTATTGAAATTCAACACGATCAGTCATGCTAATAATTAACACTCACTTTACGTAATAATTCAAGTCTGTTAAATGAACGTTTGTGCAGAGCGCAAAATCACATAAAATGGCTTCTGCTGAACAGAACATTCAGAAAAGGGGCATTTTGTCACTTAATTCGCTCAACAGCAACATTATTCGCACTGTCTCTTCTTTTGATGCAATGAGCAAATCAACACTTTACTCATGTTATTTTTTAACACTGCATAATACAGTGTGAATCTTTAAAAATTGTTGTTGTTTTGCGAGTAAAAATTATCATGTTAGATTGACAGGAGCCGTGTTGAAAAATTTTGCCTCATTTTTCCCTGGGTGCATGCTAACAAAGTGTAATTAATACTGAACGCGTTTTGGTCCGTAACATTAATTTTCGTCCTAAAAGTATGCACGGAAAATTTATTTCTTTAAGATTCAAACGAAAATATTAAGGCATAGAGATACATCTAGCGGGAAAACATGTACTGCCTGTTCGCTGCATAATTGGTTGTTATCAAAAACTTAACAACATGCAATACAATTAATTCAATATAATATTAAAAACAAAAAGTGTTAAAAGTGCAATATTTCAGACTGCCGAGAATAGTTTTTGCCAGCCAAAGAACGTCTCAAAGCTAAGTAAAATAGCTAAAACAAGAGCAGAACGCATTCGTGAATATTCAGAGCGAATTAGAGCTCTTAAGAATGCAGCCACAGCTGGGTCTGCAACTAATAATGAAGGTAAGGTGATTGCAACATCGGCTGAGTTCCAAAATGGCTGAGTTAAAAAATCTGCAGAGAACCAATCCCCAGAAAAACACACTGATGCTTTTTGAAAATGTACATATTTTGGAACTCAGCCATCATCTCAACAAAATTTTATAGCCAACCAAGTTGATACACTCAACAATCGACGTTCGCTGCTTTACGAGGCCCTCACTCAACATAGCAACTTTTATGATCAGGAAGCAAAAGGCAATAATTAAAAAGATTTTCCTCTGCTTTCGGAGGATCCGTCAACGAGAACTATGCATATGAAATCTAGCATTCAAAAAGTGACAAAGTTGAGAAGACATTCGCAATGAAAACAGGGACCGAAAATAACTGTTATTTTATAAGTTTCAATTGAAAAAATTCTTGAAAGACTTTTTCAAATAAACCATTATGTTACAAATGTCCTCAGCCTCACGAATATTGAGTGTCTTTTAAATTTTCGACTGATTCTTAAAAAATTAACAGTTAACTGTTAATTTTTGCCTTGTATATTTTCGAGGAAGAATAAAGGTTACTTTTGACTTTTATTTTATTGGTCAAACATAGCAGGTATTTTGTGACTTTAATATTTTCGTATGTTTTTCTTGGAAGGCCTTGGCCTTGTATGTTTTCGAGGAAGAATAAGGATTACTTTTGACTTTTATTTTATTGGTCAAAAATAGCAGTTATTTTGTGACTTTAATATTTTCGGTCAAAAATATCTTTAAAAGTTAACAGTTAACTGTTATTTTTTGCCTTGTTTATTTTCGAGGAAGAATAAAGGTTACTTTTGACTTTTATTTTATCGGTCAAAAATAGCAGTTGTTTTGTGACTTTAATTTTTTCGGTCAAAAATATCAAGCAATTTATGTTTTTTAAAGGCCACTGGACAGATTGAACTGTTGACACCATGTGTAAAAGGTCTCACCGATGAGATGAAAATAATGGTATTAAAAGTTTTTTCGTCGGTAAAATGACTTTTAAATGACAGAAAATAACTGTTATTTTTTAACGATAAAATAAAAGTCAAAAGTAACTGTTATTTTTGCCCGAAAAACTATAAGGCACAAAAAACTGTTATTTTTGTCGGAAAAAATAAAAGTTAAAATATAACAGTTATGTTACACTTTCGATAAAAACCATAGCCGGTACGTTCCCTGGATATAAATATTGAATCAACAGATTATTATTCCATTTCGTATTGATTGAATTTCTTTTCAGATACTTTCTCTCTCTATTTCACACTAAAATCTCTCTTATTTCTTACTGTTTAAGAAGTATCACTTCTGCCACATGTACGTTGCCACACGCGAGTTTTTTTTATTTCAATTGAAATTAAAATTTTACTTAAGTCAATTCAATGCAGCCTTTTGTTTATATTTTAAAGGTCACCAAACTTGTTTCGATACATTTGTTGTATATGTTTAAACATGATCTGTAATACTTTATTGCAAATTTTTAAAATAATTTTTGATCAACGTACATATATATCCAAAACTTTATTTTTTTGGCTATTCTGGCTATGTCCTTATTCATCGGAATTTCATTTGCATCAACTTAAGAAATAAATATTTGTTTTTTTTTTAATAAAACTAAATATAAACAACACCATTAAATAAATAAAAGCAGACAAATAAGAGTTTATTTTATGGCTTGTTTATGACGTGAAGTTTAAAATATGTTGCGGTTTTTGGAATTTCTTGTTTCAATTGTTATGGAAATTTATTTGACATAAGATATGATTTTGTGAAAACATTGAATGTTTTAAATTATTAATAAGAACTCTTTTATTTTGTGTGATTTATTCGCTGTGATCACGAGGTCAATGTGATCAATAAAATGGCAAAACAACAATTTTAATTCAAAATATTTTTAAAAATTCGAGCGTCAGAATTCCGAAATGATTATGCAAATGTATATGAAATGATATCGATATTGTAATTAATATGATTTTTATGTAATATTTAACTAGTATAAATAAATACCGGCTACGGTTTTTGGCATATATAATATAGAATAGCATAATTTTAAAACATTTAGTTTAAAAATCAAATCAAAATAATTTGTGCTACATTCGAATATTCATTAAATGACTTGCTGAACTTTTTTAAAATATTGCTGTAAGTTTTTATTAAATTTCTTAACCACAACGCCAGCCTGCATCTAAAACTTTACTCAAGTCAATCTTTATTGTGTTGAAAATTTATGCAAAACATGTTTCATCGTTTTCTCGGAAATGTGTTTGTTTTTTTTTTTCTTCAAAACAAACACGGCCTTCCAATTCAGTTCGTATTCAAAACTCTTCACATTGAAAGTCGAAATCAATCATGTTCACCATTGAAACATATTAAATTACCGATTCGTTGGTGTTTTTAATTATTGGTTTTTGTTGTTTTTTATCTCTTTATTTCTTTAAAAATTGCTTTGTTGTTTTTGTGCTGCATTTTTCAATTTTTCATTTATTATTTTTTTGAACATAAGTTAAACATGTGTTCTTCAATTGTATGCTTTAATCCGTTTGGTTTTTATTTATTTTTATTTCCTTGGTTTATTCATTTCTATCTACGTTGCTGCTTTTAGTTTAGCTTAAATTTAGCTCAGCGGTTTCAAGCTGTGTAGCATTCTTAATTTGCATGCATCATTTGTGACAACAACAACAATAACAACAACACAACAATAAAAATCATGATTATTGGTCAACCAGAGTAGCAGCTAGAAGGCATATTTTCAGAAAATGTTTCATTGCAACAAAACATGTCCAAATGTCATAAAGATGACAAACATCTCACTTAACTTAAGATGCTACACTGATATGTCTAATCCTTGATGTCCTTGATCTCTATGTGTCAGATATTAGCATATTGTCTGCAAGCATTAGTAGTTGTTGCTGTTGTTCTAGTTGTTGTTGGTACAGCTTGATTTTAATATGTTTCGGATTTAAATGTCGAGTGCGTACTTAAAAAGTTAAAAATTTGTATAGAATTCATGGAAAAGCAAGCAGAAAAGGCAGAAAAGTGGTTGCAATTTTAAGAACACTTGTTGAAAATGTGTACGACAGATAGGAATAAGTATGCAGCAAGTAACCATCCGGTTATGAGTCATAAATTAAAAGTTCTAAGTCAAGACGAACAATACGAATTTTCATACAATTCACTTATAAAAAAACCAACCTTTAAATTTCCGATTTTTTAATGATTTTAAACTGTGTAATAAACACACAAATATTCCATAACATCATAAGATAATTTCATAATATATCTAATATTTTCTGAATGCAACAATTTTTTGCATTCGTTGTAATTTTATTTTTCGTGTAAAAAGTTATAATATTCTTAAATCATGTTATTTACTGTTAAGAGTTTTCATTCAAGAACTTTATTTTTTTGCAATATAACTGGATATTAGCGATACTAAAAAGTTCTCACTAGGTCCACGGAAATTGCTGGGAAAAAGTATTTAAAATGACTTGCACCTATGATGTTAAAAGAATAAAAGTAGTATAAATGAAAGTTGTAACTTTAAAGCTTAAATTATAGTTCTTCACAAAAAACATCTCGACTTGCTATTTTGATTACAAATGTTCTATTTTATTGAAATATAATAACAAACCAAATTTGATCTTCCACAAAGAGTCTTTGTTTAATCTTCAGAAATATCGTTTCACCAAATGAATACAACAACATCCTTCAGCTTGAACTAAGTTAAGATTTTTCGAATTTTTCGTTTAATTGTGCCCCAAAAGATCTCAATGGGATTGAATTCGAGACTGTTTCCGAGCTACGGTAATGACGTATCCCCTAAACTTGCTTATCTAAGATGAGTTAACGAAGTCAAAAGAAGGAAATTTATTGTTGCAGCAACCATCATCATGAAGCAAAGTTAAAAAATATGTTCATTCATATGAAATACTAAATTCCGAAACACATAGAAGGCATGCTTGCATCAAAGCATCTGACGTTTAATTCGAAAACACGTAAACTTATGAGGGAACGCATAAAGAAAGCATGCACGCATCAAGCATCATTATGCATGCATGAAGTTGGCGATCTTTGAACTTATCTCAAGCATCATAAGCGTTGCCTCATAAGCTTATGTGATTTCGAATTAAACGTCAGATGCTTTGATGCAAGCATGCCTTCTATGTGATTCTGCCTTATGTGTTTCAAAACGCATGCCTCAAAAGCCTTGAAGCATGCATGCCTTCTATGTGTCTCGACCTTAACCGTTTTTGAGCGGTTATTATTTCCAGTATTTATCTCATCCATTACTTTATAGAGTGTTTACTAAAAAAAAAACTCGCGTGTAGCGAGTACACGTGGCAGAAGTGAAACTTCTTAAACAGTAAAAAATAAGCGAGATTTTAGTGTAAAATAGAAATAGAAAAGAAATTCAATCAATACGAAATAATAATCTATTGATTCAATATTTACATTCAGGGACCGTACCGGCTATGGTTTTTATCGAAAGTGTTACATATTAACTGTTATCTTTTAAGTTTTATTTTTTTCCGACAAAAATAAAAGTTATTTTGTGCCGTATAGTTTTTTGGGCAAAAATAACACTTACTTTTGACTTTTATTTTATTGGTCAAAAATAACAGTTATTTTCTGCCGTTTATTTTTTCGGTCAAAAATATCAGGTAATTTATATTTTTTCAAAAGTCATTTTACCGACTAAAAAACTTTCATCTCATCGGCGAGATATTTTATACATGGTGTCAACAGTTCAATCTATCAAGCGGCCTTTAAAAAAATACAAATTGCTTGATATTTTTGAACGCAAAAATTTAAGTCACAAAACAACTGCTATTTTTAGAGAAAAGTCTATTATTTTTAGAAAAGTATTTTTAGAAAAGTCAAAAGTAACCCTTATTTTTCCTCAAAAAATACAAGGCAAAAAATAACAGTTAAATTTTTTACTTTTAAAGAATCAGTCTAAAATTTAAAAGGCACTTAACATTCGTCAGGCTGAGAACATTTGTAACATAATGGTTTATTTGAAAAAGTATTTCAACAATTGTTTTCATTTGAAAATTGTAAAATAACAGCTATTTTCGGTTCTTGTTTTAGTTGCTTTCGAATGTCTTCTCAACATTGTCACTTTTTGAATGCTAGATTGCATTTGCAATACTATGCGTTGAAGGAGCCTCCGAAAGCAGAGGCAAATCTTGTTGATTATTGTGTTTTGCATCCTGATTATAATAATTGCTATGTTTAGTGAGGGCCTAGTAAAGCAGCAAACGTCGATTGTTGAGTGTATCAACTTGGTTGGCTATAAAATTTTGTTGAGATGATGGCTGAGTTCCAAAATACATTTTTACAAGCATCAGTATGTTTTTCTGGAGATTGGTTCTTTGTAGATTCACCAAAATACACTGATGCATTGTAAAAATGCATTTTGAAACTCAGCCGATGTTGCAATCACCTTACCTTCATCATTAGTTGCAGACCCAGCTGCGGCTGCATTCTTAAGAGCTCTAATTCGCTATTTATATTCACGAATATTCTGCTACTGTATTAGCTATTTTACTTAGCTTTGAGACGTGTTTTGGCTGTCAAAAACTATTCTCGGCAGTCTGAAATATTGCACTTCTAACACTTTTTGCTTTTAATATTATATTGAATTAACTGTTTTGCATGTTGTCAAGCATATGTCAAGTTTTTGATAACAACCAACGAACCAAATTAAGCTTTAAGCTCATTATGTAGCGAACAGGCAGTTAATTGCTTCCCGCTAGATGTGCCTAAATATTTTCGTTTGAAGCGTAAAGAAATAAATTTTCCGTGTATACTTTTAGGATGAAAATTAATGTTACGGACGAAATGTTACGCGTTCAATATTAATTTGAGAGCTTAATTAATTGTGGCGTAATTGTAGAGCTTCCGACTATCAACATCGATAGTGTGGGTTCAATTCTCGCTAGCGGCAATAATTTTTTGAAAATTTTCATATGCATTGAAAACATAAGCCTAGCATCACGAATTAGATACCTTGAAATTTCACTCGCCGCCAAAGAAGTTTCACTTCAATAATGGTCTCTTGAATTGGAAACTTCATCTTGACCAAATTATATCGTGAATATTTTCATGTGGTTATCATTTCCCACGTGCATTTGCAAATTGCTATCACCATAAAACTCGTTTCGATTGTTGAAGATGAAGCACAATTCCACACCATTGAGCATTGATGGTTTCCTGTATTCAGTCGTGGTCTTAGTTTCTTCCAGAACACATTTCGAGTAGGTGATATAATAACAATAATGCTGTGTAAGAGCTGACACTGCAAAATTATCATTTCACATATCATGGCATCAGAAGCGTAGATAGCTTTTGGTTCTGGGAGGGATTCGCAAAAACGTAATGACCTGCCATACGCTAAGTTAAGAAAATACTACTTGTAAGAGTACTCATTAATTGTAGGGAACTTTCAAATGTGACAATTTTTTCGCTTCCCGAACATTCCTAGAAAAAAAATAAAAATAAGATCTGCAAAAATAAACCTTATCTGGTTTGTACAGAAATTTGTAATTCTATCTCAGATGGCGATTTTTTTATTGTTTTTGCAAAGAAAAAAAAAAAAAAATTATCAAAAAAGAAAGTAGTTTTTAATTGAATATGAAACAAGGTTGTTTTAAATTTTGTTTTGTAGAAACGCAAATGCATTAAATTTCTATTTTAAAATTTTTTGTTTAATTTTCAAACATGTTTTTCTTCTCTGTGTACTTTTAATTTCATTTTAGCTCAGTTTATGAAATATATTTGTAGATGAAACGTTTTCGCGTATATTTAAAGCACTGCTTTTTGTGAAACTCATCAAAATCTGCGAAGAATATCCTTAAATCTAAAGAGACTTTGAGAACTCATATTTGTAACGATGATTTATTAAAAAATTGTATAAAAAATGAGCAATTTTTTTTTGGTAAAATTATCATAAAAACATATCGAAAATATTTTCTAATCATAAAATTCTTTCGATAATCGCAAAACAACTTTAACTAAATAGAATCAATTGACAACAACTATCATATTTGGGCTCTGGGGGTCATATTATCATATTAGGGCTCTGGGTCATGGCTCTGGGGGGGTCCGGACCCGTAGGCCACCCCCATATCCACGCCACAGCATGACATTGATGCATGCTTATGCAAGAGATCCATCAAATCCAAAAGATTTGATTGCTGCAATAAAAAACATCTTCTTTTTTATACCACCTTAACCCTCTTAGGGCCAGTTTTTCAGTGCGGGTTTGAACTCGAGTCAAATTAAACCAAGCTTAACTCACCGAAAATGGACGTTAAAACTCTGTTTAACTAGATATTGTAGCATTCGTTGAAGTTGAATTGACTTAAAATATCATATGATGTGTTTTTTTTTTTTGCTTAAACCGAGCTAAAACGTCCAATTTTGGTGAGCTAACCTCGGTTTAATTTGACTAGAGTTTCAACCCGCACTGAAAAACTGGCTCTTAGAGGTTTTAACTTTTTTCGATACAAAAATTTTGGTCTGACCGCCAAAATTGGTTTTGAATTGGAAAAATATTTTTTAGGTGAAATCATTTTGCAGTCACTGCGTATAAAATCAAAATGCCTACCAAAAACTAGAATGCAAATTAAAGGTATTCAAACGTTCCCAACGTTCTCGATAGAAAGTAATTTAGAATCGGGCAATTTTTTAAATGCAACTACGATTTCGAAGAATACAATTGCAATTACATTATTATGTTTATACTATTCATAGAGTTATTTTATATAAAAAAAGAGCGAATCAGTCAACCATAGAAAATTAAAGCTATTTGAGGGATTTTGATGGGACGTAATGATATCTTAACATAACCAATACTTCATACCTACAAAACGAGTTTATCTAATGTGCAGATTGTTATTGGAAATCTGAACACTGTTGCATTTGGGACTTCAGAAACCTTTCATTTTCACCCTAGTTTTGGATAAGTATTTTGTCTAGATAACAAGTTACAGCAAAAAATTCAACGATTTTCGATGAAAAATTGATTTTTTTTCAAATCAAAATCGCTGACAGACAGCCAAAGAAAATTTAAAATCCCCTTGAATTGAAATTTGTGCCCTATTTCCGCCCTTCCGAAAAAGAAGGTATAAAAAGTAAGATGGTTCGAAATACAGGGTGAAGCCATGTTTTTCGATAGCACTAACAGTTTAATAATTTTTGATCAAATAAAAAACATCACCAAGGTTCTACACACGATGAAAGACAATGAAATAATCGTATTTGATTTTTTGTTTTTTTTCGAATTGAGAAAACGGTACATTTTTCGGGCTTTGTAAAAGAAATGATTCATATAAAAATACAAAAGTAAAAAAATATAAAAATGTATAAATAGTATCTATTCAATTGACAGCGCTTTCGATTGCCTCCAAAATATGACTTAAAATAATTATGTGTGCAAGTTGGTAATCCTTGAATCGAATGTGGATTACTTTCACGATGACATGTAAGCAATAAGTTTTTCTGGATCATTTTACAAATATGGCCATTAATCAATATTTTAGTTTTAACTTTGTTGTCGCTTTGAACATCAATATAAGCTTATTATACAAATAAAAAATTGTTAAATATATTTATTAATAATAAAATATGTCCTTCCAAATCGCATGTTGCCTTAACTTAATAGACTAATATTTTCGATTTTCTTTTATAAACTAATGCATCTTGTTTCTTTTCTCTTTCTTTGCAGGTAATGATTTTAAAAATATGCTTTAAAATGCAAGAAGGTGAGTACATATTTATATAATTAAGTTTATAATAAGGACTACATTCAATAAAAAAAAAACATACGTGAAATATATAAAAGCTACCAAAATATTTACTTTGAAATTAACTATTTGTTGTAACATACATACGAATTAATATTATATTAAAAAAAAAACACGAAATTCAGATAATTGTATATCAGATTATTATTCAATATCGGATTATTATTCAAAGAGTAAAAAACAATTTTGTCTATTGGCAATTTCTCGAACTTAAAAGACAGTCAAATCATTTAAAGACGTTATTTAAGATACTTTCTAGGAATTTAATGGATCATATTTTTATATGAAAGTTTCATATTTAAAACAAGTATGAAAAATACTCCTATTTTTAAACAGGTATAAAATTTATTATTGGCGCTACTTGGAGTAGCCAAATAAGCGTTTGTAGACATGCCACTCGTTACCAACAACCAATACTTATAAATTCTCTGATTTTGTGTACAAAAAAAAAAAAAAAAAAAAAAAAATCCAAGAACAACAAAATTAAACACATTCAAGGCGGGACAAACATATAAAAATTTTGACAAATGACAAACACTTTATACGATGTTAAGTAAAGAAAACGTAGACCCAAAAATGCCAGACCAGACAGACGTCAACACACATAAAACCACACCAATACGCAGCTACACTTTGAAAAGTAGCAAATATAATCACAACAAACACAACAAATAAGGATGATAAAAATCGCTTCGATGTCAAGTCAAAGAGTCAAAAACAATTTACGAGGCAGAATTGATGAGCGATTTAATTGCAGCGGATTTGCGTAGATAAACCACAAAAATACGAAGCTACACATGTACACAAACACCGAAAAGAATGCCAAAAAAACAAAAACAGAAAAAAAAAGAGACATCAAGGAACATGACAAACACATGACGTTGATGATGTCGTCGCCTTGGTTGACCCGCATTTCGGTCAAAAATGATGAATTATGGTAACGAAAAGCAGTATCAGGTCATAGAATAGAGACAACTAGCCTGACAGGCAGTTGAGCAAATAAACACCTAAAGTGGGTTATAGCGTTAGGTTAAGAACCGCAGGATGTAGGAGTCAACAGCATCGATTGTAGACAGTGAAAGAGAAAAACAAAAAAGAATTATTTATTGTCTGTTCTTAACTTTGTTTTGCTCAAAGATGACTTTGCAAAAAAATTCTGCTGAAGTTGCAGGCACTTAATTCGTACACAAACATAATCCTTTTATGCAAAGGACATTTATTTATTTTTTTTTTTTTTTTGTTATTTTGCGTAGGCAAAATGACATAAATTGTTTTGTTGAAAGTCACAAATTCGACGAGCCTAAAATTGCTAAAACAGATCCTTTTGCTTGCTGTTAAGCGTTGTTCTGCTGCAGCAGTCGTCGATGGATTAGAGCAACACATCAGCTCAATGCGTCGGTAATCCGCACAGCGTTGGGTTTTGCTTTGCTTCTACATAGTTAAGGTTGTAAAAGTAAGTATTGAGAAATATGTTCGGTTACTTTTGCTGCAATCGAATTTAATTTCATGTTTGTTGTGATGCTTTTGTTGTGAGGACCTCACAACAGGTAAGCAACGCAGCGGGTTGTAAACATAGTTTTGAAACATTCAAGACTATGTCACAAAATTCTGCTGAAGTGTTGTAAAAAGTTTGAAAAATTCCAAACAACACGTAAAAGAAGTGGTAGACAGAGCAGCAGGCAGAAACACCTGCAGATAAGATTATCGCAAAATTTCATTTTCAAGTTCATCACAAAAGTGGACATCAGTTTTGGCAAAGATTGTTCTAAAACAAAAACTGTCAGCAGTTCCAGAGAATTTTGATTTTACGACTATTTCGTATTAAGAATGAAATAAATAATATAAGTTTTGAGCTCGATTTGATTTTAGCTTTCTGTTTTCATTTTTAAAACAGATGAAGAAACAGTTGAATTTTTGGTTGAAGTAAGTATAAAAATAAAAGAGTTGTTTAGTTCAGACAAAGAAAAAACAACATGTTTACAGATAAATTAAAATATATATAATAAAAAAAATATAATTTAAAATAATTTTGTTTATCAAAATCAGAATCATTAAGTAAGTTTAAGCCATCAATTTAAGATATATTTAGTGGAAAATATATAGTATTTTTAAAATATTTTTTGGTTAAAATAAAGTAAAAAAAAATTTCATATATATTTGTATGGTATAAAAAATAGATATTTCACACTTATATCTAAGAAAAGAATTAAGCTAAGTTTGCATATTTAAATGTATTTTTTAGCAAAACTAGACAGTCTAGATGAATGTGTCGCATATTTAAAAGCTTAAAAACGATTTAATATGTCTTAAACGTGCCAAACGTAAACAAAACTAAAACAAAATATTCTAATTAAAAAACAACAAAAATCTAAAAGTTCAAAATTTTATTTAAACAAAACAAAAACTGCTCTAATTTGAATAAAATCGTATTAACAGTCAATTTAAATTTGTATTAAAAACCTTTCGAATTAAGCCAACACGTATTTAAATAAATCCAGATTCAACAAAACAAATGTTTGTTTTATCAGACAAAAGCGTTGCGTCAATTAATTATACTGGTTTCTAGCTATTCTCTAACATTGAAAACATTTTTAAAAATTTACATATATTAAATCAATTTTAAAAATTTTATCAAAAATAATTAATACGACATTCAAAATGGTTTCAACTATAGACCTTTTAACTATTAGAATATTTAATAAAAAAAAACTAAAGCATAATCAATTCAGCAACAATATAACAATGATCAATAATTATCAGCAGACAGTGAGTGTGTGTAAAGTGTGAATAAAAAAATTAAATTTAAATTTATGAACAAATTAATAATTCAACTCTGAACTATGAAACAAAAAAAAAAAAATCGAACAAGAAATTCTAATCAAATGTCGGATTTAACAAAATAACCTAAATATTTGTGTAACCTTAATACAAATAACTAAGTTCAACTCAAATATTCGAAACGCAAATATTAACTTTAAATACTAAAATTTATTTGACATAAAATCCACAAAAAAAAACAAAAAATAAAAATGTGACATTCATAGTTTTCCGTCGGCAATGGTTGAAAGGTTTGAACATGACTCACTCGTTCATTTTGCGACTGCAACGGTACAAGATCAAAATATGGATTTCACTGAAAAAAAAAACAATATACTGCAAATAACTCCCACGAACCTTCTGAAATTAATGAAACTCACAATTCAAGTAAAAACTTATGTTACTAAATAAAATTAATTAAAATGATTCGCAGAATATAACAAACTTTCAAGCAGAAGTTTGTAAATAACAATACAAAAAAAAAATGTGTCATTACAGTCCTTGTCACGACTTTGAAAGTGCTTTTAGTGCTATAATACTGTAATACTATATAGTGCTAAAATAACTTTGACTATGAGTTTTATTGTTTTCTTCTTAGAAACAGTCTTCAGTTCATTACCATCTTCTTCTTTTATATTTTGTACTCTTCCAAGTAAATAATATGGTCAGTTTGAAAGCAGAACTAAAAGTAATATTCAGAAAGTCTGTTAAAACATTTTATATAAAACATGGGTGTGTGTAGGATTGTCTGGTACACATGGAAAGTTCACGTTGTTAATTATTCTGGATTGGTTTAAAAATGAGAATTGGAAAGATATTTAGTGAAAAACAATGGAAAATTCAATGAAACAAGTAAGTCAGGCCTGTAGCCAGAAAATTGTAGGTCGGAGGTCAACCAAATTTTTTTCGAAATAAGAAAACCATAAAACTTGGAGAAATTTAAATTAAAAATGGGGGTTTTTTAAACTCACTTTTATTCTTAAACTTATTTTTAAGTATAATATGAGGTTATTTTTTATATATCAAAACAATTTATGTTAAAAAATTTATTAAAAAATAGTATTTTATTAATAATTAATTAATATTAAGGTCTACAACAGTTCATTAATAATAAATTTATAATAATTTAATGTATTTTGGAACAAAAATTTTGTTGGTATTTTTAAAAGTAGCAAATTTTACCCATAAAATAAATTTAAGCAAAAATTTAGATCAAAACACCCCCATTATTTCATTTACTTTTTTCTAGATTTATGGTTTTCTAATTTCGACAAAAATTTGGTTGCCCTCCGACCCACAATTTTCTGGCTACGGTCCTGAAATTTTAATCTGAAGCAAGTGTTATGCTTTTGTCCAATCAATAAAACCTTAATCAATTCAAGTTTTGAAATCCCATCCACAGACTTCCCGTGTTCAAAACCCTGGGTCTCTGGTGGGAAAGTCAAGCACTCTACTTCTTGACTCCATAGGCCACCTTATTTTATATTAAATATTATTTCGCAATTTTTAAATACTTCCATTATTTCTCGAAACTATAAATATGTCATAACTGGGTAGTAACAAATTTTTTTAAAATATTGATTTTATACGAGTATGTATTGAGATTTGCACTTGCTTTTTTCATATTCACTCCACTCAGAAAAAAGCTTATCGGAATATGATAAAAAAGGCATCATATTTAGAGAAAAATGGTATAGACTTTGCTCCAGAGAATACTATTCTCTAATTTCGATACTAAAAATTCTCTAAAAATGGTAAAAAGTTTCCATGAAAAAGAAAAATATATCGTTTTTTGAGAAAAAACTTTTTATTTTTGAGAAAAGATTTGTTTTTATTGAAGAAAATACTTCTCTTAGTGAATTTTTTATCAAAATATAAGAAAAGTTTTTCATTTTCAATAAATTTTTCTCTATAAATGAGAAATTTTTGTGCGAGAAAAATACTTATCATTATTAGAGACATTGAAATATTTCCATTTCCTTGAAGTAGGATCCTTCTTCGAAAATGTGAAAATTTATTCTAATTTAAGAAAATTTTATTTGAAAAAGAGAAAATTTCTATATCGAAAATAGAGAAATTTTTTACCGGAGCAAGGTATGTGTTTTTTTCTCAGTGTGGATGCATTTCAAAAAAAATTATGTCTGGTTTTGCACCTATTCCTCACTACATAATACTGATAGTATGAGTTGCAAAACAATCTTTTAATTTCTTTAAGGCGTGATCGTTATCACTCCGAAAGATCTATTGTAACGGTATTTTATTATAAATGTTGGCAGTATTACAGCTTATTATTGATTTTCGAAATCAAAAACCAACTTTAGAGCTAACATTTCGCAAAGAGGGAAAATACATTTGACACCTCCATTTGGAAACCTATGCGATAAGGAGAGTTAAGCCTAGTACTCTGTTCAGTTTCATGTGAAATTTCACACGAATCTACATACAAAAAACTATAGCTGTGAAATATGTGAGAAATTTGTCACAACATGTACGTCAATGTAGTACTCTGTTCCGCTGTAAAATATACTCGCAACATTTCTCTTGCAACCATTTTTTCACGTCAATTTAATTGAACTGCCCAGACAGAATAATAAGGTAGGCTCATATTTTTACGGTTGCTCAAATGTCTAATTTTACACTAACAAAGCTGTGAGGTGCTATAAATGTCAAGCGAAAATGCAACAACAACAATTAGAAAACTTAAATTCGAACAGCTGAGTTTTGACATCTAGCTCACTTTCTCTCCAATATGCGCCTACCTTGTTATTCTATCATGGAACTGCCTATTTTTTTTAAAACGAAAAGTGACAGTTGTCATAAATTTTTTTGTTATTATATATATATTTTACATTTATTTTTTTTCTATTTTGAGAAGTAAAGCATAACTTTCTCAAATTTTTCAATTTCTTTGCAACAAAATATTTGTCAGAATTTTTACGCAATATTAATCTTTAGATGGAACTATTTACTTTCTGAGGTTTGCCATAGTCTGCAGAGTCATGAGTATGAAATCAGATAAATATATTTCTTCTACAAATATTTGAGTTATCAGAGTGGATTTAAACTGGGATCTCAAGCGGATCGTTGGCATATGGACATCTCCCAAAAAAGGTCCACCAAAAGTGAAAAAAAAAACATTAAAATAAAGCACTCTAACAGCTTTCAATTTTTTTATTTTTATTTTGATTAGTAGTACTGCTATTTAACTTATTATAATTTATTTTTATTAAAATTTATAATGAACATCATTGCTGTATTTTGCTACCGTTGGAAAAAGTTGTCGCGTCCATGATGTCGTGGCCGTATTCGTGCTATATCTTTTTCAAAAAAGGTAAGCGATAATTCTCATAAATCATAAGTCTACGAAATAAAGTTATCCTTTGACCTCCATTAACATGTATATATATAAAAAAAGTTCTCAAAATTAGCTAAATTTTGCATATTTCTATACGAGTTTAAAAAAACTTCCATTTTTTGTCGCGTCCGTTCCATTATATGATTGCTTATTACTCTGTACTTATTTGTACTAAATCCTGCCAATATTTTTATAAAATGTAGTACTCTTTCATCGCGTTAAAACACCTTAAATACATATCGGCTATTTTTATTTCTTTCTTGTTTTTCTAGTAATTAAAACCGTGCGAATGTCGCGTCCGTGCCACTGGGAGATGCCCATATGCCATGGACGCTAATGCGTTCGTTGTAAAAATTTGGCTTAGGAGGACAACGGATGGCAAAAAGGAGGACATTTGTTGAAGGAAGATGAGAAAAGAAGACACATAGATAATAATATAAAGTGTATTCAACAGAAAAAATAATTGCTCTTTTATCAAATTGTCCACTACAAGATATTATAGTTTCCTGCAAATATATGGAAGATGATTGAAAGAGAAATTGATTTTGCGATGCATTAGTGATTCGTTCAAGTGTTCTTTGGAAAAAAATATCGCTTTTCAATTGCCTGAGCAATCAATTCGAGATTCACAAGAATTTTCTTAATTTTCCGTTGCTAAATACAGCGATCATTGGAAGATGGGCCGCTTTTCGATTGCCCAAGCGATGAATGCGCGATTAACGAAAAATTTTCAAAATTTTCCTTCGCTCATTTCAACGATCGTTGCCAGATGGATCGCTTTTCGACCAGCCAAGCGATGAATGTGCAATTCACAAATAATATTCAAAATCTTCCTTCGCTCATTCCGACGATCGTTGCCAGATGGATCGCTTTTCGACCAACCAAGATGAATGTGCAATTCACAAATAATTTTCAAAATCTTCCTTCGCTCGTTCCGCCGAACTTTGGGGAATGGTTCCCTTTTTGATTACCCAAGGCTTGAATGCGCGATTCAAAAGCTTTTTTAAATCTTCCTTTGCTCACTTGAACGTTGGAAGATGGATTTTTGAATAATCTTCAATATCTATCGTTGGAATATGAAGCATGCTTTAAAAAATCGTTAAAATTAATCAAAAAGGTTAACAATTAAAAAAATTCATAGAATTGGGACAGGACAACGTCTGTCGAGCCCGCTGGTATAAACTATAAGATCACTTGTAATGTCTAACAACGATGCTTCGCAATAAATAGCTGAGATCCCTAAAAGCGATTCGTTTGCTATACTTGTCGGTGAATTGCTTAAGAACCCTTCTACCGGTTCGTGTACGTGTCTTCCTGGCGAATCCTTCTGTCGAATCGCTTAAAACCCCTTAAGGAGAATCTTCTCGGAAATCACTTAAGACCAGTGTCGGCGATCCGTTCGCGACTTTTCCCAGCGAACAGCTGAAGACACCACTCGGCGATTCATTGGCGCTTCTTCCCGGTGAATCGCTCATATGGATTCAGCTGCTTGCATTCGACGATACCCGGATGACTCAAAATAGCACGCCGGGCGATTTTCTCATCTTCCAAATTATTTGATGGCGATTGAAAACGAGTGCGGTTTGTGTTATTTGGAAGCCCAAAATTCTAAATAATGGAAGTGTTGGTAATCTGAAAAAATAAAGAAGAAGAAAAATAAGTTTTGCTTGTAGTGAGAGAAAACGATTCCAAAAATTACAAGAGATTTCTCATATTTTAAAAAAAAGTAGGACACTTTAGACCAAAAGGAGGACATTTTATTTTTAATGTAAAAAGCAGGACATATTCTCTTTTAGGCTACAATCTGGTAACCCTAGGTGTAAATGATCCCAGCGAGCCGAATAACGGTTAAATATAACATGGATGCTAAAATGTACGTTAGAATTTTGGAAACTGTTATGTATTCTTAGACTGAGTGAAATATGGTACTCAAATTGATATTCCAACGGAAAAACGACCCTAAGCATGGCTTTCGAATAAAAAAATCGACGTGTTAGAGTGACCTGATCAATATTCAGGCTTAGACCCTATTAAAAACTTTATGGGTGATTTGAAGAATGCAGTTTTTACAAGAACCTTCAAATGTCTTCTTTGGGGTCTCAAAAGAGTTTATAAAGACCAACAATACAAAAATTTGTTTAGACAATATTTGTGTACTAATAAAACCTTTACTTTTTTGCTTATCAAACTTTATTTTTTTTGCCAAAGCTGGGGTTCAGGAGAATCAAAACCGCTCCATGGGGATCCAAAAAAAAAAATTCTTCGATCCAAATAAAAATTATGCAGAAATAGTTTTTAAGAGTCCCTCAAACTTTTGAGTCCGTGATCTAAAATTTCGATCCTGCTTAACATAGGTACATATTTCAATTTCATAAAATCCCAATGTGCTTTACAAAACAATTTCGAATTCAGGATGGACTTACTTATTCGTATATATTATCCTAAATTGATTCCTTTTCGTATGGAATTCCTTTCGAAAATGTGAATTGCTTTTTTCGCTTTTTTGGATTCATCTGGAACTCGGAGCGGACACAAGATATGAATCCATTTCGAACTTGCCTTTTCGATTTGAGATGGACTCTTTGTTTTAAATAATGCGAATTCGCAACGGACTTGTTTGTGAAAAAATATGGATTCATAACGGAAAATAATAGTTTGATAACGTGGAGACTTGTTTCGTCAAGCTGCTTGACCTATAATTTTACTATAAGAATAATACTGAAGAATTGTGTAAATTCAAGGGATATGGTTGCTTATAAATTGATATATTTGACAAGAAACATTTTGTGTTTGCAGATTTAAGATTTTAAGATTGTGACAGTTATGAAATGGAAACTGAAAATGAATAAATAGTAAAGTGTGCAAAAGTGGAGTATTTTTTTCAAATTCCAATTCCAATTTTCGGAAGCAAATTGTTGTGTGAGCACTTGAGGCAACATATCTTTTAGATCGGTTCATAAATTATGAACAATCTTGAAACCTGTTGTATCAAATGCACACTCTGGAAGACTGAAAATGTTTTCACTATGAAATAAAATATAGCTTAACTGACCTATTATTAATTTGAATAACTACACTCAAAAAAAAGCTTATCGGAATATGATAAAAAAGGCATCATATTTAGAGAAAAATGGTATAGACTTTGCTCCAGAGAATGCTATTCTCTAATTTCGATACTAAAAATTCTCTAAAAATGGTAAAAAGTTTCCATGAAAAAGAAAAATATATCGTTTTTTGAGAAAAAGCTTTTTATTTTTGAGAAAATATTTGTTTTTATTGAAGAAAATACTTCTCTTAGTGAATTTTTTATCAAAATATAAGAAAAGTTTTTCATTTTCAATAAATTTTTCTCTATAAATGAGAAACTTTTGTGCGAGAAAAATACTTATCATTATTAGAGACATTGAAATATTTCCATTTCCTAGAAGTAAAGAAATATTTCTTCGAAAATGTGAAAATTTATTCTGATTTAAGAAAATTTTATTTGAAAAAGAGAAAATTTCTATATCGAAAATAGAGAAATTTTTCACCGGAGCAAGGTATGTGTTTTTTTCTCAGTGTATTCGGGAGGATTATTTTAAGCTTAATTCCAACATAGCCTCGAATAATCCTTTTAATTTATACAGCTATAAGACCAAACGTATTAAATTCACGCAATTATAAAATTTTCCGGAAAATACCTATCTTATAGTAGCTCTATTCTACAATGCATAGTTGTTTTTCGTAACTCTGATTCATTGAAATTAAAACAAAAAAATTGATAACAACTTAAAAACTGCCTTTCGTGTTAACGTTCTGACAATTGTTTTGACGTATTCGCAGTGGGTCTCAAAACGGGTCCCTCGAAATATAAAAATAGAATTCCTCGCTGACGATTTCATACCGGGTATGCACATTGGGATGTTTACCAAGGTAATGTTCGTACACTGAGAAAAAAACACATACCTTGCTCCGGTAAAAAATTTCTCTATTTTTGATAATAGCAATTTTCTCTTTTTCAAATAAAATTTTCTTCAATTAGAATAAATTTTCACATTTTCGAAGAAATATTTCTTTACTTCTAGGAAATGGAAATATTTCAATGTCTCTAATAATGATAAGTATTTTTCTCGCACAAAAAATTTCTCATTTATAGAGAAATTTTATTGAAAATGAAAAACTTTTCTTATATTTTGATAAAAAAATCACTATGAGAAGTATTTTCTTCAATAAAAACAAATATTTTCTCAAAAAAAAAAGTATTTTTCTCTAAAAACGATATATTTTTCTATTTCATGGAAGATTTTTATCATTTTTAGAGAATTTTTAGTATCGCAATTAGAGAATAGCTTTCTCTGGAGCAAAGTCAATACCATTTTTTTCTAAATATGATGCATTTTTTATCATATTCCGAGACACTTTTTTCTGAGTGTACTAAGAAAATACCTAAGAAGGCAGACATGAATTTCTTCGACAACAATGTCGGACACAGTTTCCAGTGCCTTATTGGGAACACTGTTGATCGTTGCAAACTATTATCATCTGGTTATTTCCTCTTTCTGATTCTGTCTTGACTGCTCTTCATACAAGTTGGTAGTCCTAATTTTTTAAATAAATTTATGTTTCGCTTATTTGCGATTATCTTTTAAAAAACTCTATACTTTCCAACTTAAACCAACATCTGAAAATAATTTTAGTAGTATGTATTTCAACCAGGAGTATTCAGCTTGTGCAGTTGTCACAATGCAATTCTTACTGATATCAAAAATCTCAGAGTTTTCTTGCAATACCGTCGCTCAATAAACCAAACCTTAACCTAAAATCCATAAATTACTAGTCCTTAAACTTTTCGATAAATAATATAAATTTTTTGAAGTTTCGATGTTTTCAAAATTTTGAGAAATGAAAATTTTGCCGTCGTTGTTGTAACAATTATAATGTCAACACATTCAAAAAAGATCATCAAAGTCAAATAAAACTTGACAGTGCGACTGATGTAAAAAATGTGAGGTTAGTGCAGCAAGCGACAATATAAGAGGCTAACATACAAATTCGCCTTAAACTGACGAATGCACTTCTTGTTGAGTGGTCAGCGGTTGAGTTAGTTTTCATTCTTACAGCTTCAGGGCAGAACAGCAAATTAATTTAAAAAAAATGTTGTCTAAAATTTAGACAAAAATTTAAAAATTGTTTCCAAGATTTAAACAATAAATCACTTTCCTAAACTGCAAAAACCGTTTAACATTTTTTCAACAATCACATTATTTTTAAAAATTATTAGCTACAATTTAGGATTTCTGCTGCTCTCTCACAATCTACTGAAAAACTCACTCAAGTGCTGCTCTACAAAAATCACTCATGCTCTCACTTAAATTCGCCGTAAATTTCACAAAGTACCAAAAACAGCTGATTGCCAAGAGAGTCTCAAAAAAATATTCTCTGCTAGCGTTTTGTTTAGCTCTTGGTACTCTTTAAAATTGCATTGTTAACTCTTCACTATAAATATTCAGTCAGCATAGCTATAGCTATCTCTCTCATATCTCTATTGTTTCACTTTTGACTTTACTCATAGCAGATAACGAAATAACAAAAACAAACCATAAAAATTGACGGCGAACACGTGTGCGGCGAGATTTCAACAATGCCATACACACAGATACTCCAAATCATTTATACACACACACACAGTCACACAAAATGATATATGAGCGAAAACAAAACGTAAAACAACTCAGCTGAGAATTGTAGAGCGTTGCACTTGTTCATTGCAAAAATTAGTAAATCTTTGAGAGAGCGAGCGCGTGTGGCAGTGTGTGAGCGAAAGAGAGAGCACATGGCAATGTCAAGAATGACATTTAAATCGCATTATGGCGGTTTTTCATGCGATTCTGAACGACGACGAACACTAGCAGGATTGCAACAAAAAGTTGATGACGTTAAAATGATGAAGCAAGTTGGCAATATTGCTTCTGTTGTTGTTGTTGTTGCTGTTGCTGCTGAGTAGTAGAGCGCATTATTATTGGCAACACCTATTTTTCTTTTTCGCCGCAATTCTTAGTGTGTTGTTTTGTGTTTTTTTTCGTTTTTTTTTTATTTTTTTGTTTATTGTTGCTCATTTTTACACACATGTCAAAAAATATGTGCAAAAATGAGAGAAGCTGCAGTTCTTTTTGATTCTCGTTTTCTTTTTTGCTTTCTTTTTTGCATGCTCGTTGATTGTCGTCAACATTGAAGTCATCGTTGTCGTTGTCGTTGCCGTTGTCGCCGTCTTCATCGTCAACATTTGCAGTTGTTGTTGTTGTTGTTGTTGTTGTTGTTGTTGTTGGTGTTGTTGTTGTTGTTGTTGTTGTTGTTGTTGTTGTTGTTGGTGCATTGTTGTTGTCGTCGTCGTTTTCACTTGATGATAAATAGCGTTTATAAGAAAGAGATGAATTGTTGTCAAGCACAAAAGCGTCGACGTCCGGCAGGCAGACCGCCCACCACCCCACAAGAAGATACTGTTTGGCGAGAGAGCGAGAGCGTGTTGTAGCTGCAGTGCGTTTGTGTGCGATGGCGCTGGTTCATCATAACTGCATCAATTTTGGAGCCCTCAACGTCTTGCGACTTACGTCTTCTCTTTGTGTGTGCGATGGACGAACGTGTGTCCATCGCAGTCTTCGTCAGCGTTGTTGTCGCTGTCGTTGTTTTCGTCGCGCATGAAAAGTTGGTAGCACTAGAAAAAATTTCTGAAAAACGACAATGACGATTCACAACAACAACAACACGCTGACTTTAAGGATAAGCATGAGACTGAGGCAAAATATTGTTGCTGTTGTTGTTGTTGTTGTTGTTGTTGTTCTTGTGATTGTCCACCAAGTAGCAGTGCAAGAAGTAGCTGAAGACGCTGTCGTCGTTTGGAGGCACGCCTGGGATTGGAAGCTTTCAAAATGCATTTTCTTTTGGCTTGTGTGTTCTTTTTCTTGAAAGCTGCTAATTTTTCTTCTTTATTTTTTATTTCATCGCTCTCGCTCTTTCGCCTAGAGTTCACTTTTTGCTACGCCTCCACCCACTTTTTGATTAGTTTCGGCCCTTTTTCTTTTGGTCGTGTTATTTTTTCCTTTTTTTTTCAATTTAATATTTCTTTTTGTAATTTTATCATTTTCATTTTAAGCTGAGTTTCTTTAGAGTTTGGTTTTTTATTATTTTCCGTTGCTTTGAATGGACTTTAAATTTACGATTTTATTGCAATCATTAAATAACTTTTCTCTATTTAAACTGGATGGACACTCGGCATTGTCCAGTTCAGGCTAGTTGTTGAGTAGGATGAGTTTAAACATTTATTTGAATTTAAAAATCGCTTAAGCATGTTTTAAATTTATAATAAAAAAATACTCTAATTTGCAAAGAGCAGTAAACTATGGAGAGTCATGATAAAACGCGATTAAGAGATGTCGATTTGACGTTGAAAATTTAAATTTAAAAATGTTGAAATTGTGATTTGAAACATTGGAAACGTTTAAACTTTTTGCCGTAGGTGGTTTTTTTTTTTCTTAATTATATTTTTTGTATCAAGTCTGAATTCTTTTATACACTGGTTAAAACTTAATGAAATGGTAAACATAGTTTCTAATCTAAGACAACCAAAATGTAGAAAGATATACAAATAAGCTTTAAATCAATGATTATAAAATATATAGCGCACTATATTTTTTAAATTCGTTCATATTTTTACTATCTATTCAATTTTAAAAAATGGTATTAAAAAATTTGTAACCTTTATTAACAAAGAACGCTGTATTCTTGTGAAATTCTTTTTAAAGAATTAAAATTTAAAATTTTTTACCACCAAAACTAACTTTTATTTTTTTTTTAATTTTTCGAATGAATATCAATATTCTCAGAAAGTCTCAAGTCTAGTACAATGTCTAGTATAAGTATAGATACAATGTACAATGTAGTATACTGCTTCTTAAAATTTAAACGCGTTTTTCTCCAAAAGTGCCGTCTGATACCGGTGGACAGCATTACTCGAAAACTTGAACAAGAATCGCTATTATTTTTTTTTTTATTTACTTGTAAAGCGAATACCATTCTTACTTTTAATCATTCGATTTATATAATAAAGAAATGATTATTTTTTTATAACCTAAAATCATAGCTGTTAATTTCGATTACGATTAGTAATCACTTAGATTATTTTTCAAAAAGAATTGTAATCATTGCATCATCTTTAAGTAACAAGTTTCTGATTAGAAATTGATTACGATTACAAATAATAAAATTATAATCACGATTACTTTAAAATTACGAATATAATCAAAAATAATCAAAGCTAATCAACAAAAATAATCCGATTACTTTAAAAGATTACTTTTGAATCTTTTTGATTATTTTAAGAATTTGAGCCTGAGAATAAAAAATTCTTAAAATAATCAAAAGTAATCTTTAAAAATAATCCACCTTTTTTTGTGGATTATTTTTGATTATTTTGATTATTTCCATAATTTCAAGTAATAGTGATTATAGTTTGATTATTTGTAATCGTTATCGGTTGATTACTGAACCAAACAGGAAAGAATCGTACTTAATCAATTATTTCAAATTTTTAAGAAAAATAATCTAATTACTAATGAATACGATTACTAATCATTATTTAACAGCTATGTCAAAGATAAATGAATATTTTTCTCAAAAATCGGTTTTTTAACTAACATTTTCGTAAAATCCTGTATTTTACCCTTCGAATAAAAGCTCAAAAAGTTTCAAAGGAACAAAAATTATGATTTTTTTTTTTTGTATTTTGGATGAACAAGCTACGAAAAATCGTGTCCACCGCATATTTCAGATGCTTTACTAAATAACGGATTCTGGGTATATTAATTTATATTTTTTATCAAAATATTTTTAATAAAAAATAAAAATTGCCAAAGTCAACAGTCGTCTTACAATAAAATTTGAAATGTAGGTTTTTTCGTTGAAAAAACTTTAATGGTCCCTTAAGCCAAAAGCTAAAGCTCGGCTCACAAAAAAAGTGATAGAGTTGGCATAGTTCCAACTTCAAAACTTTTAAAAAAACTATACAATTTTGTACTGAAAAAGTTGGAAGTATTTATTCAAATTTTTATTTTTGACATTTATTTCAAAACACGAACACGTCGCTGCATAAAAATGGACCAAATATAAAATTGTTCTTTCTGAATTAGTTCCAAAAAGGGTCAGTACTGTGCCCTCTACTATACTCTTTTATTAAATGAACTGATGAACGATTCTTACACTGAGGGAAAAATATGTTAAAATAAAATGGAATTGTGTTAATATATAACGAATTTGTTTTTGAAATAGAGCTTGAAACAAATTCATTTAAATCAAACACAACTGTTTTTAAAGCTAAATTCAAAACAAAAGTTTTTGTTTGTAAAACAATTTTTTTTTTATGAAAAACAAAAATTTTAAAATTTAAAACAAATATTTTGAAGCATATTTTTTCGGAGCCATTTTTTTTAGGTTTTTCGACTTTTTAGCATCAGATTCTCAACCACCTACCACCTGGACCATGCGAGTTCCGAATGTTAACTTCATTCGATGAAGTGTGCAATTGAAATTTATGATTAATTAGTTTTTTTTTTTTATTACATATTCGATATTTGTTCAAAAAATTCCAAAATTGTCAATGTATTCAAATTTTTGTTTGTTTTTTCAAAGAAATAATAAGAGATAATGAAAAAAAAAATAAAAGAGTTTATAGGAAGTTGAAAATTAAACACACTTGTTTTAAATTTTGTTTTGTAGAAACGCAAAGACGTTAAATTTCTATTTCTAAAATTTTTTGTATGTTTTTTTCTTTTCAGTGTATGGATTATTTTTTCTGATTTGGAGCATAAGCCTGATTTTTTCTAAATGAAAAACGAGCTGCAACACATTTGAGGTTATATTTTGTTCTTTCAAAGAAAACATAGAATATACAAAGTTGTTTCCAAATTTGGAAGGACATTATATTTGCAGTATAGTTAGTCAAGGTTTTAAACACTTTATTTAATTTTACTTATTTTAGGATTTAAAGGAAATTAACTATGGCCCACACGGCACAACTTCAAAAGTGTTGTTTTTGATCGGTTATTTGAGTTAACTCAGGAAAATCTCTTGATCAAGTTGATCTATAGATTTACTGGTCTAATTTATGGCTAGTAGAAGATCAGAGCTTTTGAAGATATTTCAAATGATCCTCAAATTGTCGAACAGTGTTATAATAAACAAATCTCGTCGTCCTGTCATAGACAGGAATGTTAATGTCAGAACAATTGATAACAAAAAAGGCCATAATAGCTTTATTGACTAATATATGTTCTTTGGTTTCAGTGAAATAACGTCAAACATATAAAATATAAGAGAACTCGTAATCCATATATTTTGTGCACTTTTTCATTATCCTAGACAAGTTAATATTATAGTGTTTTACTTATTTAATGTTTCTGCCTACTAAAATTTAATGTTCAATTTTCTAAATAAAATCTATTTCGTTAGTGTTAGAATACTTCCTATACATCATAGATTCATGGATGTGGATTTTGAACACGCTCACTACGGAAAATTATATTTTCTATAAAAGCTTTCAACAAATTCGTAATATAAATTTTAAACAAAAAGACCTGTTGAAAAAATTGACATTTAATATGGTGCTACAATATAATGAAATATATAATGCCCAGGTTAGTTCGGTTCATCGAAAAGTTCATTAAATTTATAGCATTTTTTTGAGTTTGTTTTCATACTAGAAATTATAATGAATGCGTTTATATGTATAATAGTATGGATTTAAAGAGGAACTATACTATACTATACTATTATTGTATAGTATAGTATAGTATTGACATCACAAATTCAAAAACATACGAAGCATGTTTATTGAATGTTTGAATAATAAAATATTAACAATTTTAAATAGTTGTTGTACAGATTTTTTAACGATTCTTATAAAATATTCCAATAAATTTCCTCCAAAAACCAATTGTGTTTGTCCAGAAACCAGAATATGTTTAAAAAATAAAATCCCGTGTTCCACCGGGTAAATCGGCTAGTACCTTATCTTTGTAAATCTTCACATTGTTGGGATCTATAATATATATTTTTTTCGACACAAAAATGGAATGATCTTTGATATTTGAATTTATTTCATAGATGGATAATTATACTGTTGTCATAAGGAAGAAGGCTGTATCTTTATTTTTTAAAATCCTGACATAGACGCGAATTAATGACGATTTATCACGAATTTATCGAAAAGGAGAATAATATTTATATACTTTTGATTCATTGAAATAGTTGAATTCAGGACAGAAACGATAGATTATTATTGATTAACAATTATTTTGTGATTCTTATAAAAAATTCAGAAACTGCCGAGAAAAAAAGGATTTTACGCTTTAATGCTTTGTTATGTTGGTAGGAACATTTTTCGTTTTAAAAATTTTCATTTTATACAAAAAACGATATTTTTAAAATTAAAAATGACAAGCAATACACAGGGTAAAAACAGTATTCACAGATTTAAAGGAAAAAAGCCGTATTTGTATATAAAAAGATACCACTCTGTTTGTTTTGTTTTTGAATATGTTGCTTTTAAGCCCGGTATGATAGTTTTATTTTATGTAGATACGAAAATTTTAGTATCGATACGACAATTTGAGTCAATATAATTGGTATTTAAGCAAAAAAGTTTGCAGGTCTTATTATTCAATCTTAACCCTCTCAATGGATTTGTCCATTATATTGGACGCATCAGAAAATAATTTTTGTTTTTATTTTCCAACGTATTTTTTAAAATCAAATAGGTTGGTTACATGAAATTAAGTTGTATCAACATGACAAAAATAAATTTGGAGAGATATATATACTAAGTTGGATTTTCGATTTTTTACCCAATAGAAGCTTAAAAGTTTTTTATTTCTCGTGTTAATAAATGTTGCAAAAAAACAAAAGTGGTTATGTGATAAATTTGCAAACTATAATGTTTTTTTTTAACATATTTTTTGTATACTTATAAATAACGCATTTGCATTGGACTCCGGTTGTTAAAGTTGAACGTAATGAGCACCTAAATATAATAATACAACCTTTCAATAATTTTTTCATGAAATTGGATAGCCTGGCAAAAGCTAAGAGGGATGTTTTTTTTTCATCTTTTTATGGCCTAAATGATGGCAATATTACCTAAAAAACTTTTTTCACGATTATTCTAGCAAAGCCGTTGAAAGGGTTAAAGATGAGCGATGTTTTCTCAGCTGTAATGCGTTCGACATACTGGAATCATATGCATTCCAGCGTCAAAGAACAGTCTCATAAAGAAGAAACTATAGATTATATTGATTTGATATTTTATGTTTTGTATTTCTCAAAGTGTATTTGTTAATAAAATACAAGTTTCATAGATCAACAATTTTATAAGATTAATAAAATAAAGCATAAGAATGTATATTTTTTGTCAGTGTGCCTAATAAGGGATAATGATATCTTGAAGTAAATGGTTCTTAACTAAAGTTACACATTTAAGCCTCCATCGAAGTATAATTTTAATTATACTTTTAAAATATTTTTTTAATTTTCCATAATTTTAATTTTGCTCACTATCGAGACGGAACGGTAGTAAAATGGTAAGCGTGCCATTTCACCACCAACTCCAAGGTACCGGTTTCGAGTCCCGGCCACGTCATAGTCACCTGAACTAATCTTTCTTCAATAAGGTATTTACTTATTTTGAATAAATTGAATTTGTATTGCTTATTTAATTGAATTGACTACGATAAAGACATAACATTTGCTCCAGATTCAAATTCACGTATCAATATAGCTTTCCGCGACGCATAGAACAACCCACAATTGCTTCACTTTATATGCATATTTCTTACTTAATTCTTAACCTATTTTCGAACCAATGCTGATTTGACTGACTAGGTTTGTCACCTAAATCATTGGTTAAAAATCTAAGAGATATACCTACATAAGTAATATTCGTCTTGAAAACAGTCTGACAATTTGTGAAATGCAGAAAACAAAATAAGCTTCCGGCTTAACTAATCATAGTTAATTAACTTCAAGCTTATTCAGTCGTTTATTAACTTTTAAGCTATTTAATTTTGTATCGTTTTGAATAATACTAAATATTCAAAGCGAATATATTTCAGCTACATAATTTTCAACACATTTTTGAAAAAACTATTAAGTTCTTGTAAGTTGGTTTAATTGAATGCAATTTAAACATTCCTCAAAATTCCAATTTTTCTTAAATAAAATTTGCTGTTTAATCAATAAAACCATCACAGATGATTTTCCTCGGCAAACTTGGTAGTTCTCTCGTTCTGAGTCCACTTTCGATTCCACAAAACTCTATGTTTTCCTTTATATTCATTCACCTTGTGTCAAAACAAATTCCAAATAAAACTGAACTAATAAATCTTAAATAAATAACCGCAAATCAATCAAATTCTCAAATATTTCAACACAAAGCAGCGTCACAAAAAACAACGGCGGCTGCCACACGTGCACATGTGTGGCAACAACAACAAAAACTCTCTGCTGAGAAAGCAAACAAACAAGCCAACAGCGGCAATCAGCTGATTTTCCTAAAATGCACAGCAGATCCTGCGAAAAATTAAAACAACAACAATAATGAAATTGGCAACAATCAGCCAACAAAACTGCAGCATCATCAGCAACAGAGCAATTTTTCATTTTTCACCAAAAATGAAAAAAAAAACAAAACAAAACAACAACGATAACAACAGGGGAAACCACGCAACACCATGGCATCAGGAGTCGCGAACGGCAGGCAACTCCTGACTGTGCTGTGCACTAGAACGAAAGAATGAACCAACAACAAACAAATGAATGAATGAGCGAAGGACGAATTTGCACGGAAAAAAAAGAAATAAAAACGAAATAACAGTGAAAAATTGTTGGCAAATATGTGTTAAGCACTTTTTAAACTGCTTTACCGACGACGACGACGACGACGGCAATGACGATGACAACAACGACGGCGGCAGCGACAGCCATATGAAATAGCAGCAGCACAAATATTGCTGCTGATCAGGCTAGCGGGCTGATGGCTGGCGTATCCTTGTTGGGCAGCAATGATTTATAACAAAATGAGTAGCAGATTTTTAGCTCGGAAGCTGGCTGGTTGTTGGCACGGAAGTTGTTGCGGCGAATTCAGTTCATTGAGTGGCGCAGCAGTTGCGAGCCGCTTGAAATGAACAAACGAATATTGTTGCCATTGAATATAAAATGCTTACTTTTTTTAGATTTGAATAAAAACTTTAAGCAGTCCGCGTTCCAAAACATGCTTGACTGAAGATTTCGCCAACAGCATTTCGAGCAACTTGCGCGCTAAGAGTTTTAATTTTTTTTTTTTTCTACCGATATATGACACACACCGCTGCTACTCAAGACTCTGAACTCTCTAGTGTTGAACTTAAATAAACATGGCAACCCTCCTGCTTGATTGCTGCCGCTGTTGTTGTTTTCACCTGAATTTCGGTAGATTTGAACAAACAACTGAATGAGTGAGTGAGTGCTGGCAATAGCAATGCGAACACACCAACAACCTACCAACCAACCAACCAACCAACCACCCACCGAACGTCCGAATTGCTCCAAAGTCACCGCTAGAGCACCGCGCCGTCGTTGATGCCGCCCACCCACTGGCTTGAAAGCTGAACTGATGCAAAGTGCCACTCAACTGAAGCGAAAATAACAAATGGGATTGGTTTTTGCTGATTTTCCAAAAGTGCAAAAACGCACACAAACATAAACGTCAACACACACCGACAAACAAACCAACAGCCAGAACAACAACAACAACACCAACTTGTCCATAAGCCATCTATCTCATTTTAGCGCAAGTGAAATAAATTTTGTTGCTGCAAAAAAGTTAAGAGCAGCTGAGGCGGCGGTGACGGCAGTAGCAGCAGTCAAGCGACAGCAGCAAGGCTCCAAAAGCTTTCGTATCGCTTGTGCTCGCTCACACGCATGTCGTAGCCGTCTGGTAACCCAGCACAAAGCATTCCACTGCTTGCCGCCCTGCCACCGACCAAGATGATGTGCCTCCAACAAACAACAACACATCACTCTGCAACGGGCAGCGAGTGACAAGTGTGTGCCAGCAGTTTGTAGCGTGTGTGTGGTTGTGTGCATGACAGAAGAGGCGTTCTATCAAATCAGTCATTCCTACTTTTCACGAGAGCGACGAACGAGCGACAGAGCTTTCGTTGCGAACGCGCAAAAAGTCAAGCCAAAGCACTGAAGCCATTTTGTTTATATGTTGCGCGCAAGAAGAGAGCATGGTTGAGCGAAAAACAAGTCAAAGATAAATTCGCCGCATACTAAATTCGTCGTAATATTAATTCGCCGCAAGCTACTGGCGTAATTTAGAGCTAAGAGCGTCAAGCAGCGCATACTCTCCACTCTAGTAACACAAACGCACACTCAAATACACACACACAGATACGCCATATATCTTCGACTGTATGTGCTTGCTGGCGAGTCTAACTGTCTCGCTCTTACGTCTATTTAGAGCGCCATAAAGCCTTCTTTATCTGCCCGCCTTTGTTAAGCATTTCTTTTTACCTGCTTGCAATTTATTGTTGGTTGTTCTTGCTTGCGCGCTGCCTTTAAGCGGCGCGCAAGTATGCGTGTAGTATGACTGTATGGCTGTATGACTGTGTGTGTGTTGTTGTTGTATTTTACCCCCGCCAAGTTGAGTTTGCAGCGTGATTGACAAGCCCAGTGTGTATTTGCCTTCGAAACGCGTACGACGTGTGTGCTGAGTGTAGTCGAGGAAATAAAAACCGAACGAACGCATTTATTTTTATCCAACACTACAACAACAAAAGCAAGAAGAAGAAACAATATTTTACATTTCGTACGCTATACATCATCATCATCGCCGCCGCCGCCGTTGTTGTCGTCGTCGTGGTAGTCATCATCATCGTCAACAACAAGATCGTCGTCGTCCAAACCAAACAACAACGTTATTTCATTTGCAATTCGTAAGCGTGAGCGGAAAATACGTAAAGTGGAAAACGTTTTTCGCCAACATTTTCCGCAACCCAGTTAGAATCACGCGAAAAACAATAAATTATTTTGCGTTTTTGAAATAAATCAATTTTGTTTTTTTTTTTCTGAATGACGATTTTTGACTTGTGTCATCATAAATCGCCGTCGTCAAAACAACATTATAACAAAACATTAATTATTACAAAAACAAAGTGTTTGCGGCGGTTTATTAATTCTCATCAATGACTTGACACATTGTTGTCGAAATTCGCAGCAATTTGCAGCGTTTGCTAGCAAAAGATAAATTCGCCGCGATTTTGCTAAAGTTATTAATGTTGTTGGGAAAACCATAAAATATTCAGACATAAATAAAAACAAATAACTGACAATAGTTAAAATAAAAAATCAAACCTTGCTGCAGCTGCAGCAGTCAATTTTATGTGCGGCGAATTCATCTAGACGTTGTTTTTTAAGTTATATGAGCAAAATTTTCATAAAATTGTTCAAGAAAATATTTATGCTCAATCTTAAGCCGCTTCTAGAAACATTGTAAAGCCAAAAATTTTTGTAAAAAATTCTTTCTTTAATATTATTAAAAAATTTGTGTAAATTTCTTTTATTTCCATTAATTTCAAAAAGCGCTGTTAAACATCGACAGCAGCTACAAAAACAACATTAAAAAGAAACATAAGCAGAAGAACAACAAGTTATATAAAATGTTTATCAATGTCGTCGCCGGTTGTAAATATCGCAAATGTCGCGTCGCGTCGCTGTCGCGCGTTAACAATAACTAAAAAGTGCTAAAAAGTTATCGAAAGAAAAATTAAAAAAAAAAAAAAAAAAAAATACCTATGAAACACTTAATCTATGGAATAAAACTAAGCATAAAATCAAGTTTATATGCAGAAGCTGTGATATTTGAGAGCAGAGAAGCAGAAGATCAGAGAAAGTAGTCGAAGAAAGAAATAAAAAAATAATTTTTTTTTGTATACGATATATTTAAACAAATCAAACAAGAACTCCAAAAAAGCTATCAAGTTCAACAATTATGGAATTATGACAGCTGCTTAACTCATAACTACGGCCCAAAACCAACAAGCAGTGAAAACATTAACTGAAGAAAACAACAAAACCAAACACATAACACTAACGTATACGATTTATGCCAGATCTCAATAGAAGCTTAACAACAAATTTAAAAATAAAATAATAAAAAAAAAAAAAACAAAAACAACACTAAAACCTTAACTCAACAAAAACGTCGCGTCAAAACAAGTTGAAAATAAAAAGAAAACAAAATATTTAAAATATTTGTATAAATTATAACAAATAACAACAAATGTGCCTCTGCTGTAAAGTTAAATAAATGAAGTAGTAGAAGAAGTAAAAGAAGAAGAAGAAGAAGCAAAGAAGTGCACACTCTATAAATATAAAAAATATACAAAAGTGTTGAAATATATTTCTTAAACAGAAATAAAAAAACAAAATCATATATATTATATATAAATTGTTAAATAAGCTGTTTCAAGCCAGAACTGCAGCAGCAACAACAACAAAGAGCCGCCCGTAAACAACAGTCAACCAACAGCATTTTGTGCCTACAAAAGTGGCACAAATCGGGCTGGAAGTCGCTCCCAGAGCATTAATGGCTCAACCTAGGGTAAGTGAAATGATATTTTTTTTTTTAAAACTAGATTTAAGCAAGAAAGAAGTCAATGAAAGTTGGAAAAATTTAGTTGAAGTAAAAACAAAGTGTATTTGAAATAAGTGCTAGATTAAAAAAACAGCGACGGCAAAATTTAAAAAAAAAAATTAATATCAAAATTTTTTTATATTTTTATGTAGTGTCAGTATCTGTAGGCAGTGTAGAAAAAGTCAACTATAAGCTAAGGTGCTAAGGTCAGTGTCAGGTGCAGCAGATACATTCGCCGTAATGAATTTGTAGTTTTTGGCAGGCAGTATCTTTATTTATAATGATTTGAGTTCAAAAAAATGTTATTTTTATGACTTGCGGCGGTTTTTAGGCATTAAGATACATTCGCCGTGCAGTGTTAATGTATGAAAATTTGTGTAACAAGCAGGCTTGGCTGTTTATTTTTTCATGAGAAATTTGCCAAAAATTATAGTTTGTCAAAATTTTGCCTCTTAATAGCACTTTAGGTATACAAGATATATTCGCCGTGTATCATATCAAGTAGTCATATGCCTAAAAATACATTATTTTACTTGAAATTAATTTGGTTCAGTTGAAATGTGATGCATTTTGCAGATTTCTGACATTCTGCAGCCTTAAGATACATTCGCCGCAGAGTGTTGTATTGTAGAAATTTGAGTAATTAGCAGGTATATTTAAGTATTTTTCAAAAATTATGCTCGAATGAATGGAATTCTTTTTAATTTCAAGTTATAAGCGGCAATTTTATGTCTAATAGATACATTCGCCGACGCGTACATTTTGAGTTTGTTCAACACCTGCAATTTTTTTCATTTATCTGGCAGAAATATTCAACCAGAAAGTTCTGTCAAAAATATTAGAATTTATTTCATTTTGAATTATTTAATGTATCTTTAATGTGCCAAAGATACATTCGCCGTGTTTGATTTAAATCAGTGAAATGCTGGAAATTTTTTTTTTTATATTTAAAACTAATGTAATTGTGTTTGAATAAATTGCGTTTTTATGTTTTCTAAAAATTTTTCATTATTTAGATATATTCGCCACAGAGCATTTACTTATGCTCAACAGACTCAATGGCTTGAATTTGAAAATATTTTGGTTTTCATTCTCATCTAAATAACAATAGTTTTAGATATTTAATAATTGCATAAATATAATGCTTTTTTATATCATGTATTGATGTTCAAAGTCTAGAGATACATTTTGAACGAGGCCGTAGTTTTGCTTAAGATTTCAATAGTTTTCGAAGCATGCTCGATCTAACAAGCTTAGAAGCTTCGTGTGTTCTAAAGATACATACGCTGCAAAAACTTCAAATTGTACCAGCAAAAAATGATTGTTAGTTTTTTAATATATTAACTGACAGTTACAAAATGACTTGATTGATATGTTTTAAGGAGTTTTTTTAGCATAACTACAGCTTCGCCGCAAATATAAACAATTTTTTAATATTGCAAGTTTCTTAAATATTTACTGAAAAGTGTCATAACTAGAACAGTGATTAGCAGAACAATTTTATTATCAATTTTGGCACTTAAAGTCTTGCAATATGCTTGAGATACTTTCGCCTCAAAAGCTATAAAGTTCTTAAGTAATATCTTGTTAAATATTAATACATTTTTGTTCGTCTTAAAACAAATTAATCTATTTTGATGGTATGTAGCTAAGTAATATAAGAAGACATTGTATAGAAATAGTGTTTTATATGACGAGTAGTGAGCCAAATTTTTTTCTTTAGCAAACGTTTGCTTTTGGTATTCTGGTCAAATGAAATGAAATTAATTTTTCCAAAAATATTAACTAAGGCAGTATTGAAGACTACAAGTGAAGAAAGTAAAGAATTTTAAAATTTACATTTTAAATAAAAAAGTATATATTCTGCATTTCAATAACTGTAAAAGTACTTCAAACATGCAACTCATATTCTTTTTTATATCAAAAATTGTTTATTTTCTCATTTAAAAAATAAATGCAGTCGAAATAATTCAATTGCATTGGATTCTGTTCCATTTTCAGCTCTTAGATACATTCGCCGGCATATGTTTTATTTTGAAAATAATTTCAGGAAATTATTGTTAATTTTAATTTGAAGTGGCATTAGACATAGAAGCATATTTTAATATAAATGTTAAAAAATATTGCAAATTGTCACATAGATACATTCGCCGCAAGAGGCATAGTTTTAATTTACCCTCACAATATGGTGAAAATCACTTGTAAAGAATATTTCTTAAGAGCAATCAATGAACCTTTTTGCATTACAAAGTTGTTTTAAGCTCAAAGATACATTCGCCGCAAAATGAAAATTTTTGAAAAACCTGAATGAAGATAATTTAACAGTGTTTAACTTTAGTAGTGGTGACCGTGGCATGCAGGTTAAGTGTGTGGCTTAGCATGCTCGAGAGCCCGGGTTCGATCCCTAGCCGTGGCGAAAATTTTTTTCAATAAAAAATTTTTCTGACCGGTCACCACCTCTCTGCAGACAATGGCAAACCTCAGAGAGTAAATAATGCCATGTAAAGCTTCTTGAGAACATGAGCCGTTCGGAGTCGGCATAAAACATGTAGTTTAAACAGTTCTCGGTCAATTGTGTGCAAAATTAAATAACACACACAACACAATCGATCCTTAGAAGCTCGGTCAAAGTCCTTTCAAGGGCTGAAATGGCCAATTTGTTTTTTTTTATTTTTTTTTTAACTTTAGTAGAGTAATATTTTTAAAAGTGTTTCATTTTAGATTTCAAGCAAACATTTTTATTTTCTAAGGGCACATTCTAAAATTTGAACTATTTTGACCAAGACAAGCAAAAAATAGGTAAACGCTTAATTTCAATTAGTTTTATTATTAGCAAACATTTCTGTTATAAAATCTTAACTCAGTTGCGTATGACACAAAAAATAATCTAAAGGCTTTATTTGCTAAATACGCCACAAGTGCGTTTAAATGACGTTACCAGCAACTCAATTTTTTTTGGCTTAAAATAAGAAAAAAATAGCAAAAATAAAAAAAAAATTCTGTTTCTATTAATTTAATTTTATTGCTAGAAGACTCATCACATAAATTAATCATATAAAAAAAAAATCGTAAAAATTTATTTTAATTCTCAGTGTTGGACGCCATTTGAACTATAATGATTTTTAAAGAAGTTTTTAAAATTTTTATTGCTCTTAAAAGAAATTTTCGCTCATCATATATTCAGTGATTTCAAGGCATACTTTACTGAAAGCATTCCGTCGGCAGTTGATGATCATCGCTTTGAAAAATTTATTGAAAATATCTATAATTTTTATTAAAAGTGCTGCAAAGTAATAGTTTAGAATTTGTTGGCAATTTTTTTTTTTTGTAGTCAAGCAATCAGATAACTGTCACAGTAGTGGACCGTTTTTAAAAAAACGTTTTTTTTCTGCTTGCTACACACTTTAAAACAAATTCTTAACCCTTTATAGCAACATATAACAGTTCAGGAACTGAAATTTTTAACCCTTTATAGCAACATATACTAGTTCAGGAACTCAAATTTTTGTGCCAGAATATAATTTTTATAGCAAAATTTCATCAAAGACAAACATATTTTTTTAAATTATTGTAGAAAAACTTTTAAAAAATACCAGATATTAGCACTCATAAAATAATTTAAAATCCTAATAATAAATTCACATTATTATTAATAGTAAGGCATACATTGTAGGTGTATATTTTTTAGTAAAATTTTAAAAATCTATAAAATTCCCAAGCTTAATTCAATACAAGCGTGTTTTGCATTTGTTCTGTTTTTTTTTTCTTATTTTTTATTTTCCGGCAAGTCCCACAATGTAATTTTATTACATTCAGGACATGTAATTTTATTACATAAACAGCTAGTTATTTGGCGTACATCAGCTGTTACAAAAATTTTAATTTGAAAGTCTGTGAAATTTAGTTGAGTTAATTATTTTGCGAATACTGTGTAACACGTAAAACAAAATATTAAATAAAAGTTTAGTTTTCTTAGTATATTGCTACTTAAAAGTTACTTAAAAGCGTACCGAGTTGGAACATAAAGGCTGAAATAGGATTTTTGTCTGTTTTGGAAGGTAGACCATTCAGAGATTTACGCCATAAAATCCGATTCTCATAATTAATTAAATTTTCTTAATTAAGTTTTTTATTAATTTTTTTGTTAAAAAAAGAAAACATATTTGGCAACTAGAGGTTTAAAAAAATTCTTATATACAGTTTGTTCATATTGCAATAGTCAGAAAAATTGCATAAAATTATGTTTTTGAAATTAGTAAGTTACTAAGGAACACTTAGAAACTACGAAACGTAATACGACATAAAATTTTGTTTTGCTTTAAGTTTTTTTTAATGTAATTTAGTAAAATAAAAAAACTATTTTAAAATTTAAATTTAAAACTTAAACAAAGTTATTGATAACTCAGAAAAAACATTGAGCTTAAGTGTAAAAAATATTTCGTGCCTCAACTTAAATAGCTGCTGCTGACAATGAAAAACATTTTAATACATTTTGTTGTAAGGAACATTCATTTGGCATGATTATGATATATTCAAAAAAATTAAAACAACAAAAAAAAAATATAATTAATTTCTAACTATGAGTTTTCAAGCAAACAAGATTTATTTTTTTATTTTATAAAAACAATAACTAAATTTTGAAGTAATAAAATATAAAATACAATAACTATTAGATTTCAAGTAAAAAATTTCTTTACATCGATGGTTAAGCGCACAAAGGTGATAAGTGAAAAATTCTAAGTGTTCAGAAACGTCGATTTTGTTTTTAAATTTCAATACATTTCAGTACAAAACACTAATTTCAACTGTAAGAAATTTAATATTTTAGCAGGTGTGGGTATGCATTCTGTGAAAAATAAAAAGTTACAAGCAAAAAACATTTTTTTTTTTTACTAAAAAGGACCTTCAGAAGAATCAAAATTGCTTCGGCGGTTTTTCTCCGATTTGAAAAAAAAGGTATGCAGAAATCATTTTAATGAGTTCCTCTAATTTTTGACACCCCGACCGGCGAAATCTAAATTTCGATCCGGTCTACTGATCAGCATCCATTGGGTATGCATTTTCAAGAAATTTACACAAGGTATATATTAAACTGATGATTTGGAAAATGCAGTTAGCCTATTTTGGTCAAAAGGTCACTTTTCACTTTAGTGAGCTCAACCATCGACATGTACTTTATAGATTTAGTATTTGTGAATCTAAAAAATTATTTGCAATTTTTAAATTTATCACTGCAGACCACATCGTGAATACCCTTATTAAATTTTTAATACAGTAAAACTATAACATCTGGAAAACTAAACAGTTTTAGTATGTGTACTGAACTCTTTTCTAATAAATTTTTTATTTTCAAAATTAGTTTACTTTTCTTTGCTAAATAGTCGTTTCTTCATCTATTTCAGACATCATTGCACTTGAATTAAAATGCAATAACATTTTGTACCCCAACACTAAGTATCTCGAAAAAACACGTGAATAAAATCATCAGTTATACTTTGTGACATCTTAAAACCTAGTACATCTTATGTCATACTAATAGCTGGCTCGACTCTTTGACCCAGAATATTAGTTAAAAAACTGACAATAAAACGTGGAAACGTAGAGTTAAGCGCCTTAAAATAAGAAAGCTGATGGTTTCATTAAAATTTATATAAATAATCATTAAAACATAAATAATTTCGTTTAATTATCTTAATCTGCTTTGAATCCTTGAAGCTAAATTCGAAGTTAATGGCTTAGAATACTTTTTCCGTTGAACATTTGCATGATTTTTATCAATTTGTTTGCAAATTAGCTTTAATGAATTCTTTAATAGTTCCAAATCATAAATATGAGTGATGAATACAACTTTTTTTGAAATAAAAATTTTTCTACGAAAAACTCATAAGACATTTCATAAAAAATCGAAATTTTGTTGTGACCCTTTTCTTAAGCTAACTTGTTGTAGCTAATTGAAAAATTTAAGCAAAAAGATATATTTAGGGGTATTCACATAGTAAGTGTTTAAAATAAACTTTATTTTCATTTTTTCAATTTCTTTTATTTTACCAAAAGATATGCCTTCATTGTAACTGTAAATAGTATTTATTAAACGTGTAAAAACAAACGAACAAATCTTTAAAAAAAGTACATCTTTATAAAAAGAGTTTAATTTGAAACAAAATTTTGTTTTTATTATCCTGTTAAATTTGCATTAAACATAAGCCATACACCAACATATAGACAAAACAACCCAAAACAGTACCTACATTTACATATTTTCATTTTGACCAAGAAGACATTTTATGCTTTTCTTTCACCGGAAAATATAAGTAAGAGGTACCGCACACTACTGACTTTTAATAGGCCGATGTCATACGGTGTCTTTTGTAAGTGCGCACATTTACCGATTAAACGAAACCCAACTAAAAAATTAAGTGAAAATCTGACCTCCCATTTGATTTTTTAGTTGGGTTTTGTTTAATTGGTAGGTGTGCGCACTTACATAAGACATCGGCCGATTAAAAGTCTGTAGTGTGCGGTACCTCTAAAGGTGTAATAAAAAAATTTTCAAAAAAATTATTTACAACTTAAGAATAAGCTTATAAGTTTTTATGTTCTTTATTTAATTTAAGAATATAAAAGAAAAATATATAATTTTTTAATACATGAAAATTTTATAAAAAATACGTTTAATATTACATAGTTTTGTTTATTAAAGTTTTAATTAATTTAGGTGTAAAACCTAAGCTAAAGCGATTTTATTAGAGAAGAAAATAATAGTGATAAAAATTTTAATTTCAAGAAATTTTTGTTCAAGATAAGTGTATAAAGAAATAGATATTGTTTTATTTTTATTTTTAAATTATTTGTAGTATCAGGAATTTCAATTCAATAATTTTCATGAAATCAAATTTTGAGCATTGAGCTTTTATTATTCAAAACATATTTTGTTCAGTTTAAATATAGAAAAAATAATATATGAAAAATAAAATAAATATAATAAGGGTATTCACTTCACTGCTGAAATTTCAACAAACCGGAAATTTCCGAAGAGTTGAAGTTTACGACCGTTGTTATTATTTTTTTTTCTGTCAAACCGAAAACTGCCTTAAGCCTGGTTTTCACTATGTCAATTTCAATGGTCAGTTGTTGTTAGTCACATGAAAAATGCCAACAGTCATTTTTTTCTGTTTGACAAAGGCGAAAAATAGGAAAAACTGATCTCTTCACATGTTTATAGCAAGAATTGAAATAAAATGTTATTTATGTGATTTTTTAAACTTTTAAATTTCATGTCAAACAAAAAATGACTAAGTGAAAACCAAGCATTACTCACATTCATTGAAAATAAAGTAAAGCAAGAAATTATTATTGCCGGTAGTTGAAGGGTAGCTGGCCTCCCGCTTAAGTTTCTAAACGTCAAATATTTATTTAATTGATTTAAAATTCAACAAGAAAATAACCTTTAAAGATGTTTCTTCCATTGTATAAACAATTAAATTAAAATTATTTGAAAAAATTTGACAACTGATTTGATTTGACAAAAAAAACTTTGAATTTGTACACATTCACAACGACTCACATCTATCAAACAAGTCTACTTACGACTACTGAACATATCTTTTCTTCGCAAATATCCGACGATTATTTTTCATCAACTCAAAAGATGATTAAATTTAAGCAAACTTCGGAAAACCAAAACAATAACAATTTCACTGAAATTTTCGATTTCGGAAATTTTAGCAGTGAAGTGAATACCCTTATTATAAAATAGTCAATAAGTTATTAATGCATAGCACTTGTGTTCAAAAAAAATTTAAATGAAGTTAATTTTTATAATGATGAAAATCATAATGATTATCATTAATTTAAATAATAAATAAGGCAATAGAATGCCGCAAGCTTTGTAATTAACATCAGTTGTAGATTTAGCAGCACTAAATATTATAGAAAAAATAGTACTTGTTATTGAAGACGCAGTTACTTTCGCTAAATATGTGAATAAGTTGGCCAATATTCTCATTAAAATATTCATTCTCATAAGAGACTTAGTATACATGGCATTAACAAGAATTTTTTTTTTAACAAGAAAACTTAAGACTTTGAAACCAAATTAAAAACAAAACCTATACAAATGGTTCGTGTCTTCACTTTGAACTTTGTCTTTATTTTGAGTCTTGACTTCAAGAGTAGAGCTGAAAGATACGTACGTAGTGAAATAATACTTGAACATGAGTAACAAAGTTTCAAGTTTTTGTTAGTAACAGTAATTTTATGTCTTGACTTAAAGAGTAGAGTTAAAAGTAGCGAAATACCTGCTCGTTACTCACTAAATGATGATGCGACATCATAAGGTTTTTCTCTTTCAAAAATCGTTTAAAGCGCTTAAAAAAGTTTTCATTTTTGAAATAAAAAAAATATTGTCTTGAGTGTAATACAAAATGGCGGCTCCTGCATAGTGCATTTAGTGTGGAACTCAGAGCTCAGCAGTAACGTCTTTTGGAAAGAGACAAAATTTTTACTTGAACTGCATGATTTTTGCTGGAATCTGCAATCTTTACAAAATTTTGACTGTTTTAATGAAATATTGTGCTTTTGATTAGAAAATCAACCTTAATTGTAAAAACCGAATCTATGTGATACTGAATAGATATTCCAACTGTAAAGCTAAGTTAAAATTTCAATATACTCTTGTGACTAAAAACTATTTTTGAGATAAATACCATTAAAATTGCATAATTCTCGGTAAATGAGCTCTAAATATATTATTAATTTATTTAAATATTTTAAATATTTTAAAACTATTTCCGGATTAAATGATGCAATGAAAAAAAAAGAACAAATTGGCCATTTCAGCCCTTGAAAGGACTTTGACCGAGTTTCTAAGGACAAATTGCGTTATTAAATGTTTGCACACAATTGACCAAGAACTGGACCTACATGTTTTATGCCGACTCCGGACGGCTAAAGTTCATGTTCTCAAGAAGCTTTACATGGCAATATTTACTCTCTGAGGCTTGCCATTTTCTGCAGAGGTGGTGGCCGATCAGAAAAATTTTTTTTATTGAAAAAACTTTTCGCCGCGGCTGGGGATCGAACTCGGGCTCCGAACATGCTAAGCCATACACTTAACCTGCATGCCACGGTCACCACATCAAATGATGCAATGAGTGTGATAAAAAAGAAAATTTGTTGTAATTGAGTCGTGCTAAAATTAGTAAATTTTAAGAAATTTTATAATACAAAAAATGTAAACAGCATTCACTTACATAAAAAAATTTAAGTTGAAATTTTTAACTTTGTGCTGTCCTTGCTGTTAATTTTCTTAAACAAAAAGTTTGTTTCTTATTTTAAGGCTATCATAAAAATTATTTGATTTGCTTGAAACTGTTTAAGTTGCTAGCTGGTTACGGCAAAACTAAAAAATAAATTTATAGAAAAATTTTAATATAAAATTTGCAACATTTTTGGTGGCAGAAGTTGCAGCTAAAATTTGCATTAAATATTTTTTCATTTAAAAAAAAAAATCGAGCAAACAATTTTTAAAGCCTCATTTAGTGTGGTTTTTGCAATTATTGTTGTTGTTAAATATACTTTTGGGCCTTCATTTGCGGCCGCTTGATTTTTGCGTTAAAATTGTTGGCGTTAATTTTCCAGGCCGCATCATTGCTGTTCTTAATGTTGTTGTTGTTAATATTGCATTGCATCTGCGTTGTTGCACATTTTTATAAACAACAATTTAAAATGTTGTTGTTTTTTTTAATGTTTCACTGTGGTTTAATTTTTCGATTTAACACTCAAGCGCACATTTTTTTATTCATATTATATATATTTTTTTTTTTATTAATGCCTGAAGCTTTTATTTTTTAAATATATTTTTCGCTATTGTTGTTGCAGTGTGTTGTTCTTGATACTCTGGCAATTTGATTGCATTGTGTTGCGGTTTGATTATTTACAATTTGCGCTAGTTGTTGTTACATTTTTACATACAACATCAACAGCAACAGCAAAATAATTGCAGCTAATAAAACAAAAATAATCAAAAACAACAGCACAGAAAAAAAAAAAAATGAGAAAAACAGGAATAATAATAATAATAATATGTAGGCGATAAAAAATGCACGGCAACCCGCAGCATTTTTGTTGGCGACGAATTTTTATAATTTGATTAAATCCGGCAGCAACCGCACTATGCCTATAAATGTAGTATTGTTGCAATAGCAGCAGCAGCAACAACAACAACAACAATAACAACAACATCGAAATATTGCAGCAACATAGCTGCGGTTGTTGATGGGTTCGCAGTAGAAAAAAAAGTTTGGTTGTTATTTTAATTTTAGGTTAACCGCAGCGATATTGTTGTTGCTTTTGACAACAACATATAGGTATTGTTTTTAATTTAAAATAGCTTTTCATAAAAAAAAAGTTATATGGTAACTATTTGTAACAATTTGCCGCATGCCTAAGCTTTATATTATAGCGTAGATACATTCGCCGTGTTTATAAAAGCGCAAGCTATAAGTGAAAATACGTCAAATATTCATGTACAAGCTATTTCTTGGCTATTAAGCTGAATTTAAGTTAAAAGATAAATTCGCCGTGGCACAAAAAATTGCCTTATTGAAGCACAAATATACCAAAAAGTTTAATAACAGTTATAACTAAAACTTTTGCCAAATTGCAGCCAGTAGATACTTTCGCCGCGTTACAAAACTGTTTAACTTTAGCTTAAATATATCAAAAATGCCTTCATAGTCATCAGCTGTGATCGTTGCTTTAATTAAAGTTTAAAAATAAATTCGCCGCATTGCAAAAACCACTTAATTTAAGCGCTAAAATGCAAAAAAATGCGCATTGAAGCAACTGTTCAGCTTTAAAATTGATTTGTAGTGTGCCAATAAATTCCCCGTCGGCCAACAGCATCACAAATTCCAAGTTTACCAACTCATATATCAACATTTTTGTTTAATTTCTTCGAAGAGTTGATTTTGGTAATTGTAACAAATATTTGCACGCACTGTAGCTTACAGCACACAATATAACAAAAACAAAAACCCGCTCTATATCGACAAGCTCACAAGTTATTTGCATGCGGCTGGTTGCCGCTGGCCATTGCTTGCTCTACACAAACCTTAAAAAATAATCCAAACAACAGAAATGCACAAAATTACAGCAGAATAAGAATAAAATGCAAAATTACAAAAAAAAAAAAAAAAAAAACAAAACAAAAACACTTTTGTATAAATATCTGAAATAATAGTTGGCGCAAAATTAAGTTTTCCAGAACACTTAAGTATGCAAGCAAGCAATTTTTCTTCATATATTTAAATAAGCAACACTTAATGACGCTTTTGCGTGCGCGCACATTTTTTTTCATTTATATGTTTTTTTCTCTGTTTTTTTATTTAATTTTATCATGTAGGTTGCATTTTAAAGTTTGATACAAATGCACACAACTTGCAGTGCAGTGCGGCAGGAGCAGAAGACGAGACACAGACATTGCAAAAATGTTTTGGCTCACTTTTGCTTGGATACTTAAAGCATTCCAAGGCATTGCGACCAGCGCAGTCCAGAGTTTAGATGAAAAATTCAAAAAGAGCTTTTTAGTTAATTCTTACATTCGGCTATTTGAGAAGGTTTTATAGAACGATATAAGCATATTTTTTAATGGGTTCAGTGTAAAAAAAGAAAGTGTTTTCTGTGCGAAGACAATACAAATATATAGAATCAAGCACATTTCTTGAGGTAAATAAGTTAAAATTTATATTTTTTTGTAAATTTGAGAAAAAAACTAAAAGCCGCTACATTTCAGCCGCTGTTCGTTGTATTCGCCGTACTTTTAAATACTAGCCAAGAATGTTCTAGTACAGTTTTTGCTTTATGAATGCATGTAGAACAAATATGATTGCTAAACTCCATTAAAAAATTTCGCCGCAAGCTCAGGTTAAAGATTTTATCTTAATATTTGCATTGGTAATGGTTAAAGATTTAAAGAATTGGCATTTTCTTATGAAAGATACTTTCGCCGCATTTCAAAATTGATAAATTTTAGCTCCAGAATACTTTTATGCACTATGTGCTTACTTGAGTGTGCTGAAAATAGCATTTACACTGCATAGATACTTTCGCCGCAAACTAAAAAGCTCACAATTAATGCTATAGCATGGTTCTTTAATGTTATCGATATCAATTTGCTTTAAATGTTGCTAATTAATTTTATTTATACTTTCGCCGCAAGCCAAAAATCATGTAATTCAGATAACAATTTTTATCAAACGTTGAGCGAGTTGCGAAAAAATTGCCAAAAAGTTCCGAAGGCAGCTCAAGCAGCACTGTTTTAAATTTTTGTATACAACTTTCATATATTAGTGTTCAAAAATGTTGTAAAAACCTAAAAGATACTTTCGCCGTAAGTTAAGATTGTAGCAGAAATACTGTAGCAAATTTTTGTTTTTATTTCTTTGAAATTCAAATCTGAAAATGCGCTAAAAGACGCCATAGATACTTTCGCCGCAGATAAAATGTTAACAAAATAACGCTATAATATGTTTTTTTTATATTTTTTTAGTATATTTGTACAAAACATGGAACTTAGAGTCAAAGAATACTTTTAAAGGACCAAAAATTAGTTGGCAGAAACTATCGCCGTAAGCCTCAAGTGCAAAAAAAAATCAGTTTGAAAATATTTATTGCTTGATTTGCCAAACTAGGAGTTATTAAAAACTTCAAGACCCCGAAGATACATTCGTTATAAGCCTAAATATTTGACGCTTTGGCAATTTTATAACGCATTCCCACGTTGACTTGCATTGAACTGAACTTAAGATCCTTTAGAAGATATCCGTGCAAACTTAAAAATTGAAGCAAAATATTATTTTAGCTCATATATTTTGAAGTGAGCAAGTAAAATACTGTAGTTATGGTCTCAAATGGAATATCATCATAAATAATTTTTTAATACAAATCACACTAGAACACTTATTTTCGTATGAACTTTGAACCGAGTTAGTAAAAAATGGTTGAAACAAAATTCTTCGAAAGCTTAAATTCAAATATTGTTTAAAACATAAATATTGTTCAAGCTAAGTATTTTTTCTGACTATTTTTGTATAATAGAATCATTCAGTGGCCCCAAAGATACTTTCACTGCAAGCAAATATACAAGAAAATAACAAGAGATCATGAGTATTTGACGGTTTTTGGAGTTAAGGCTTTTAAAAATTATATAAAAAGTCTATAGATACTTTCGCCGCAAAGTAAAGCTGAACAATTTAGCATTTTTTTAAACAATTTTCATATATTAGATTGTTTAAAATATCTTATCTTAAATTGTTTAAAATGTTGCCATTGCACCTAAGATATTTTCGCCGTAAGCAATAATTTAAGTATTTTTATTGTATAATTTAAGAATTTTTTTAATTAAAATATTAAAATATATATTTTAATATAATATAAATATTAAAAAATGTATTTTTTAATTTAAATATTAAAAAATATATTTGAAGTCTGCAAGCAAGAAAAACACTTTTCTATTCAAAATAGTTTTTGCGGTTTTTGGAGTTAAGGCATTTAAAAATTATATAAAAAGTCTATAGATACTTTCGCCGCAAAGTAAAGTTGAACAATTTAGCATTTTTTTAAGTAATTTTTATATAGTAGATTGTTTAAAATGTTGTCATTGCACCAAAGATATTTTCGCCGTGAGCAATAATTTAAGTATTTTTTATTGTATAATTAAAGGTTTTTTTTTTAATAAAGTATTAAAATATATATTTTTTGATTTAAATATTAAAAAATATATTTTTTTAATTTAAATATTAAAAATTATATTTGGAGTCTGCAAGCAAGAAAAACACTTTTCTATTCGAAAAAAGTATTTCAGTAAAGCATACATGTTTTTTTTTTAAAATCTAGGCGTGATAAAGTGGCAGAGTTATCATTAAAATACTTTCGTCGCAATCAATATTTGAAAAAATGGTTCTTAAAATTAGTTCCCTGTAGTTTTTGGAAGTCTAGGAAGGAAAAAAAAAAAAATCTCTATGACCCTAAAGATACTTTTGCAGTAACAAAAAAATTAAAGAAACAGGCCTTACCAATATTTTGTTTTAATATATTTTTAAACAAAGTGTTAAAAATTTAGTACAAATAGCTCTTATACGCAAAAGATACTTTCGCCGCCGTAACATTTTATTGCGGAAAACTAGCTTTAAGAATAACTTTTTGTATTATTATAGCGAATCTCAAAATTAACACTTTCTGTCATACCCAAAGATACTTTAGTTGCAAGCAAAAATTGAAAAAATGCAGGTCTTAAGATTATTTTATTTATTATAAAATGGTATAAAAATTGTCTTAAAAACTATTTAAGCCTTAACCAAGTATTAAATAAAATGGCTTTAAGGCACAAAACATGCTTTCGACCAAACAAAATACTTAAGAAAATAGCTTCAACGCACAAAAGATACTTTCGCCTCAAACTTTTTAATTGAGAAAAACCGCTTTTTGTAAACCTTGCTGTATTTCTTTAATATATTGCAGTGAAAAACGTTCGTAGACCCTAAAGATACTTTCGCCGGGCATTGCATTTTATTCAATTTAAAGCTCGATTTTTTTACATAATTTATTTAAACGGCTCAGAAAATTAAGAAAAATTACTGTAACATTAGAACGTTAAATGTTTTTCCGCTACACTTGCAAGCATTTCAAAAAACTTTAAACTGCCAATTGTGACGCTTAGCAACAGCAACTTCAGACCTACGGAATGAAAAAAAAAAAAATTAAAAGTTTTCTTTTAGTTAAAAGAAATCATTTAGACAAGAGTTGCACGCCGCTCATTAAATTAAATGAGCCATCAGCACGCAATTTATTTGCCATGGTTTGTGTTTTGTTCCTTTCAAGCAACTCCAACCGCTGCTGTCTTATCTGCTGCTGCTGCTTTTGCAGTGCACGTTTTTGTTTTTAAATTGTTTGCTTTTTTAACTAACAAAATATTTTAATATAAATATTTTAATTTTTGTTTTTTTTTTTGTTATTTTTGTTTCTATAATTTTACGCTTTAACAAATTTGTGTGCGTAGCAGCACAATGTTTTTGAGCTCAAATAGCTGAAAACTTATTAAGTTTCCGCTTAACGCTTGTTTTTCAAGATATTTTGCATAAATCGATTCGAGGCAGCAAAAACGAAAAAACCAAAAAAATAAAAATATTAAAAAAAAAAAATTATGAAATGTTTGAATAAACTTATTTAAATATTTTTGTTTAATTTTTTTTTGCTGTTAATAATTTTGAAATAGCTTTGACGTCATAGAAGCTAAGAAAATGTTAAGATATGTCAAAAAAGTTTTTTATTTTGCTAAAAATTTTAAAGAAAAATTGCTTTGAAGTATATATCAGCGGCTAGAAAAATGTTTCAATTTAATATTTAAGCTGCTGTACATTGTTATTGTCAGCAGCTCATTCAAATGCTTTGAACATAAATAATATTATTTTAAATATGTTTTGTCATAATTTTAGCCGCTCGTGGTCAGCCAACTGTTATATTTTTTTTGGTGTAAAAAATTGATTTAAATTTATTTTAAAAGCTTGATTAATTTTTAAAAGAAAAATAAAATTTTTTTAATACCAATGTATTGAAGTAAGAAATGTTTGAAATATAATTGAAGTGTGTTGATTCAAGCAAAAACTTAACAGAAATTAATTTTAGTTCAAGAAAAACTTGACTGTTTTGTATGATTGATTCAGCGCCGTATTTTAAAGGCCGTATTTTAAAATTTTCTTTAAAATTTGAACCTTGCTTGCGTCATTCAATGGTTACTTGTGACAATTTTTAAAATTTTCTATTTAAAGCCAAAACTCTGAGGCATCCCAAATGCATGGCATAGATAAATTCGCCTTAAGAAAAAAAAAAAAAATTAAAAAAAATTCTTCATAAAAAAATAAGACACTAAGACAAAATGTTTCGTTATTTTTAATTATTGCTTAATCTGCGTCAGCTTTCCAAGTCTATGAAATCGCCAAATAACATGCAACAGAAATTAATTGCTTAACACCAAATAAACCGAGGGCACAAAACAACAACATTGGCAACAACAATGAGGAGCACCACACAAGAAATGGGTGTGCTGCGCCCGAACCCAAAATTAATATGAAGAACAAAAACAAAAAAAAAAAAAAAAAAAAACAAAAGTTAGAGAAGTGAAAAGAAATAACATTCAACCTACTCAATAATTAAAAATGAAGAAAAACTAAAATTCGACAAGCTAAACAATTAATTTTGATTACTAATTTTGTGTTGAGGGTGTAACAGAAGAGCGTGAGCTTAAATTGCTCAGAAGACTCCCTTTGATACCAACAAGAAAACAAAAAAAAAAAAACAAAATAGTATATAAAAATAAAAAACTTCACATATCTTGCACACAGACACAACATATACACACACACCTAGACAAAATTCTTTAGTATAGAAAAAGTTTGAAAATTTCAAGTTTTTTTACAAACAGAGACAGGTTTGAAATCTTTAAAAAATAAACCGCTTTTTGTCTGCTTTTAATAAAACTAGCTGTTGCGCCTAAAACGCTGCTATAAAAATCATAAAATAACTATATGCCATGCCGTCGCCTAGGTGGCTAGCAGCTATTTAGAGCAACAGCAACAAAAGCAATTCCAAAAATTCACCTATATCCAATAAAAACAACAGACAACAACAACAACAACAACAATAACCATCTATGTGTCGGGCTTTATTCAACATTCCAGTCATGCAAATGCAAAATTTCTTCTATGAGATACACAAACACACTTTTAGTTTGTGCATTTTGTGTTTTTTTTTTCTTGTTGCCTGCAACTATCTATCTAAGTATCTAAATATCTAAATTCTGCTTGCCGCCCTGCCCTGCCAGCTATGTAGTCAACAACATTCGAACGACCTAAAACCGACCTAAAACCGTTCATTGTCACCATTGGAAATTTTTGGAAGAACAAAAAAAAAAATACTATTAACTAAAGTGCATAGGTATCTAGCAGATACAGCAGGCGAACGTTCTACTGCAGCCATATATGCCTTAGTTGTGTGTAGATACAAAATGTATCTGTGCAGAGTTGCGTTGCAAATATTTTGGAAGACCGCGTGTTGTTGTTGCTGTGCACCAGCCAAGCTGAGGCCTAAAACGTGCAACACAACGCAGCGAAACTCACAATAGTTGGAAAAAACAAAAACAACAACAAACTGTCCCCAAGTGTCAGACGCAGGCCGGCTGACTGCAGCCCCACATTTGTCTGGACACAACAGTAGCGAGGATATATTTAGGTTTTGTTATTGTTGTTGTTGTCGTTGTGACCATTATTCTTCTGCCTTGGCTAGTCAGACAGTCGCTTTCACTGATAGCTGCTGTTGTTGCTATTTTTGCTATTGTTGTTGTTGTTGTTGATTTTATTACCAGTGCTCATGTAACTGCTTTTGATTTTATTATTGTTGTTGTTGTTGTGCTCAACGTTATTTTGTAAATATTTACTTCAAGCTACTGTAAAAAGCTACAAAATGTATCTGGAAAATATTTCGAGGCCGAGCCGACGAGCAGCAACACTTTGAAAATGCATTTTCGAATGCAGCTACAACAACACAAAATAACACACACACACACACTGAATTTCAAGTTCACGCAGCAGCTTTTGTTGCCTAAAACTATGCTAAAATTTACAGTTACATGCACCTTATATAAACTATATACATATACATATATACATATATATCTATGTTATATGCAAATATTTAGCTGGCTGCTGCAGCGCTTTGCTACGACCTGCATAAAATCATACTCACATACATATATGCAAAACTACATACATGCATATGTATATCTAAACAATTGCAACTTTTATCTTTGCATATTTAGCATAGTTTTAGGCTGCATAAATTTTAAAATAAAATATATCTCAAAATAGTTGCTTTAAACTTAGTTAAGAAAACTAAAAATAAGTATAAGACTGACTTAAATTTTTCAACAACATATTGCGCGCGTCGTCTGACATTAAAATCGCGTGCGACTTTATTTAAATTCTTATGAAAAAATATTGGAATAAAAAAGGTACGCTTTTGGTAACATTTTGCGCTGAGCTGCGCTATTATAAAGCTTAATGCTTGTTTGACATGCAGCAAAAGTGCTGCTCGCTTCACTATTGTTGTTGTTGCTCTTTACTACACGTGGTTATTCAACTTAATGTTGACATAAGCCGTCTCTTGCTTTAACAACAAATGATGAAGAAAATATATAACAAAAAAGTCGTCGAAATTCTTGTCGATTTTGAACTTGTCAAAATCAGTCGTAAATGTTTTAGTTTCTAGTTGTTTTATTTTTTGTTTTCTTTTTTTTGATATATTTTAAACATGCTTTTCTGTTAACAACAACAACAACAACTGTTAACATAAGTGCGTCGCTTAGCCGCTTGAAATAAACTGCTATTTCGTGCCAGTAATCAATACTTTGTAAACACAGACAAACGCACACACACACAAAAAACGCACTTTCACACACACACACACACACACACATACGCAGCCATACAAACAAATAAACTTATATGCCTTGTGTATCAGAACAAAAAGGGTTGAGCGACCCACAAATATGGAAGAATAAAAAAAAAAACGAGGATTCAATAAAATATTTTCTATTGATCAGAATTTTTTTGCGCTGTCATTTGCAGGCATTCGAAAATATGTTGATATAAAAAAAAATATTGTCTAGTTTGAGATATACATATGTAAGAGAACAGCCTATTTTGTAGAGAACAGCAAAAATTGCTAGAAAAATTCAGTTTAAAAGCAATTTATGTTATGGCAGCTAAAGCTTAATAAAGGTGTTTCGATATACATATATGTATAATATACTATAGTATATTATTTTGTATAAAAAAAATTTACGAAAACTTAAAGTTAAATAAATTTTAAAAATTGGCAATTCTTATTTTTTGTTTTATTGTTAACAATCATTGTTTAGGTTTAAATCATATTGAATGAGAATATTATAAAAAACTAGTGCTTAAGTTTGAATTTTACTAAAGAAACAATACACCAAACAAGTAGGTATACCAGAAAATATCTAAAAACAAATTCATTCAGCAAAAAATTTTAAAAATTCTTAAAAAACCAACATTTTTTCGAATATATTTTCAAAACATTAAATTTTCAATTTCGAAAACTCGAAGGTAGCTTGTATAAAATAACAAAAAATATTAAAATTATTCAGTATTTACATGGTCTAGCACAAAACTAAAAGAATTTTTTGTGTTACGGTAATATTTCTCAAATTACCAATTCTACAGAACCAGCTGAAAGTGACAAAAACATATTTCAGCCTCATGCTGCTTTTTATAAATCATTTGACTGTTATTTAAGTTAAATTATGTAACAGTGCAGCCTCAAATTTGCTGCGAAAAGTTAATAATAATGATAATAATACTATCCGAAGACGCATCTATTAGATACAATTCAGAATATACTGTTCGATACAAAACAGTTTTGTTTTTTACCTCTGTGGTCATCGGTTATCTCATGAAAGACCGGTTTTCTCTTGAATTTGTGTGCCATATGGCATGGTTCTATAGATTTTGGAAAAAAGGAACTTGCCGGAGTAGCACTTTAGTTCGTTTCTCTCGAATGTTTTTCATATATCTTATACTATATCTACACATTAAAATTAGAATTGTGTTAAGTTTGACAATCCTTTCTTTACATTTTTGTTGTCATTGCTTCAAAAGCTGTTAGTTTGATTAAAACCATTACAAAAAGTAATAATTTTTCGTCGAAAATATTATTGAAGTCCTCATTTTTTGTTGAAAATATTACTGAACGTAATCCCATATAATTGTATGCATACTTTTAGGCACTTTTTAAGTATATTTAAAAATATTCAATCAGCAAACGGTTTCAAAATTCTTAGTTACCAACAATTTTTCGAATATATTTTAAAAACATTTAATTTTCAATTTCAAAAACTCGAAAGTAGCTTGTATAAAATAATAAAAAATATTAAAATTATTCAGTTTTTACATGGTCTAGCACAAAACTAAAAGAATTTTTTGTGTTACGGAAATATTTCTCAAATTATCAATTTTGCAGAAACAGCTGAAAGTAATAAAAAAGATATTTCAACCTCATGTTGCTTCTTATAAATCATACGACTGCTATCAAAGCGAAATTATGCAATATTTCAGCCTCAAGCTCGCTGTGAAAAGTTAATAATAATGATAATAATACTATCCGAAGACGCATAAATTAAATACAATTCAAAAGTACAGAATTTACTGTTGAATACAATACAGATTTTTTTTACCTCAGAGATCAACGGTTAACTCACGACAGACCGGTTTTATCTTGAATATGTGTGCATAGGGCATGTGTTCTATAGATTTTGTAAAAGGAAGTTGCCGAAGTAGCACTTTAGTTCATTTCTTTCGAATGTTTTTCATATATCTTATACTATGTCTGAACATGAGAATTAGAATAGTACGTAATCCTATATAATTGTATGCATACTTTTAGGCACTTTTTAAGTTGAGTACTTAAGCTAAGTTAAATCGTTAATTTTTGTACAGGTAGCGCAATAGTTTATTTCTCGTTAAATGACTAAACTCAGTTTTGTACTGGTAACTCAAACTTAACTACCTGTGAAGACATGGCATTAAGATAGTTTCAATAAAGTAGTTCAGGTTAGGTTGGAAATTTATTAAAATTTTCGTATATTTTTTTTTTAAGAAATATTTGCAGCAACATTGAATTAAAACTTTCGTAAAACTGTAAATATTTAATGAAACCTAACTACTCCGATTTGGAAACTCTAAAAATAGTTTGTGGAAAACAATGCAAAATTATGCAATAACTCAGCGCTTACATCATTTAGCAAAAAACTTCAGAAATATTGATAATTCACGCCACTTAATATTTGTCAAATTAACAATATTGAGGAACCGTCTGAATATGAACCAAAGAATTAATTCCTGTAAGCTTAGAAGTAAAAAAATTTGATGCGCACTTCAACTTTAAAATTCAATGAGGAATAAAATAGATACGCATGAATTTCTCAAAAAGAAAAACTCGAAAATGTTATTTGAAAAAGAGCAAGCGATGTCAAATTTATCAATTCTAAACATCGCCAAGATTGATGTATAAAAGTTATGCGAAACAAATGGCTATTTTTTAAGTCATCACTTTTGCAGCACCATCACCAACCATCACCAAAAAACTAAAAATCAAATGAACAAATTGCTGTCACTTAACTCAGTTTCAAATGCAGCTTGATTGAAATTGTTGAACATTTTTAGCCACAAATCAGTTCTAGACAGCAGAATCGAACAAGCAAAACTCAAGCAGCTACATTTTAATTGAAAGAAATAACACTGTACAAATGAAATAGAAAAGTTATAACTGTTTAATAAAACTAATGCATGGCGGACACACACTATCTTCAGTCATATCTATGGCGTCCACCTACAACTGTTAATTGTCTTGATTGCTTACTTACGCGCATACCAAACAAATGTATCTACACAATCTTAGATAAACACGCTTGAACTGTTATACATTTTTGTTATTGTTTTTTTTTTTCATTTTTGTGGCTTAAAGCTAGTGTACAAATATAGCACAATTAATTTATTCCAGTTGCTTTGGCTGCTACTCTGCTATATTTTGTTTTCAGATATTTTTTGTTATTATTTTTGTTGTATTTGTTTTGAGCTAATCCATAAAGCTAATCAAAAATATTATTCTAACAGCAACTTGTTACAACTGCGAATGGCAAGCAAACGCAGTCAAAGAGACAAACAAGCAGTCAACAACTCAGAAATGAATAAAAACATAAAATATTAAGAAGAAAAAAAAAAACGTAGGATAGAGCATATGAATTATTGATTTCATAACAATGCACGGTCAACAACAACAGCACAAACAACAACATAGGCCAGTTTAAGACATTTAACACAAACACACACACACACACACAGAGCGACCTACAGCTACGCATTTTAAGCTATAAACACGCTATACAAACGCTTTCAAAGCTAGAGGTCACAACTACATCAGGTCACTAACGCGTTGGTCTGAATACATGAGTTTGTTTTTTATATATTTTTTTTTTATTTTTGTTTTTAGCCATGTAGGTATCTTCAGGCTGTTCAAAGGCTTTAGACGAATTTAAATTACAACGCTTACTTAGCTGTTGTTATTGCTTTAAGTAGTTGTAGCTGTAGTTGTAGAGTTGTAGCTAAAGCGATCATCAATCATAGCAAAAATATATATTTTATTCTATTCTATTCTATGTTGCTGTTATTGTTTTTCTAGCTTATTGCCCTCAGTCTTAATGGATTTTTTTTTTTTTAAATAGTTATGATTTTTTTTTTTTTTTCAGTTTAAGTTTTAACATTAGCAAAACTTGGTCTCGAATTGGTTTTCTTTTATGTTTAAGCATAAAAGTTGCTCTGCCAGCACTTATTGTCGGCTGCTTACAAGTGCAGCTCAACATGTTGTTGATGTTTTATTTTAATTTTTTTTTTCGTATTGCTCAATAGATACTGCTTTTAAACGTCAGATACGTGCTGTTCCAACTGCAACAAGCAGCGGCACAGAAGAAATTTATTTATTTATTTATTTAGTTAGTTTTGAGTGCAATACAAAAGCAGTTACAGCAACAGCAACAGAAAAAAATAACAACAACAATGAGCACAGAAAAATTAGCATAACAACTTTATAGTTTAACTAGCGCTATCTACATGCCTACAAGCATACACACACACACACACACACACACATATGCATGCATGTTTAAATCTAGATATACACTACACTGCACACTGCAAGTATCTACAACAACAATAATAACAACATAGGGCGCTACAGTATGTCGCTGTCTTTAAACATGGCTTAAACTATGACAAATACCAAAAACTTAAGCTGGCAACAACAGCAAAATAAAAACAAACAAAAAAAAACAAAAAAAAAAAACAAAATTTAACTAAAAACAATGCAGGGAGCGAACAATTGCATTGTTTTATTTTTATTTTTATGCCATGCTTTTAGCTTTATATTAAAACCCAACAAAAAACACAAAAAAGAAAAAAAAAAATAAATAAAATAAACAAAAGCAAAATAAAAAAAATTAAAAATAAAAACAACAAAAAAGAAGGAAGCAGCTATACTTAATCTCTTGTATGTATCTAGAGGACATTCTGAGCGCGACTTAAACTACAATAGCAGTTAATTCTGTCTGTCTGTCAGACTGTTCTGTCAGTTTGTTTTTATTTAACTCTTGTGCAGCTTTTTTTACTTTTGTTTGTTTTTTTTTGTTTTTTGCCAACGAGCGGATATTCACAGCCATTGAAGTTGCAGGTGGCTGGCATTTTTGTTGCAAGCACCAGCAGCAGCAGCAACAGCAGCAACAGTCACTGTGAATCGTTACTGAATTGAACCAAATTAAAGCCCCGCTTTTGTTAGCCACAATGACTAGAGAATTAAACCAGATTTTTGCGCATTTCAAAGCAGGCAAGCAAAATAAAGCCAGCTTGACGGCAAAGTTGTTGAATTTATTGTGAATTAAGTTTCAAGGAGCAGCAGCAAAGCATAAAATAAAGTAGGAGCAGCAGCAAAGCATTAAATAAAGTTAAGAAACGGTGTAAAAAAACAGCTGCTGTAGAGCTTTAAGTGCAGCTTAAAACAAAAACTAGAGCATATTTTAGTAAACAAAGCTTTTCTGCAGGCAAACTTAAAAAGTGCTGAAAGCTCAAGTTTGAAGTTTGTCATTTTTTTTATTTATTTGATGAACCTTTTATTGAGCTTTAAGTGCAGCTTAAAAAAAACTAGAGTATATTTTGGCAAACAAAGCTTTTCTGCAGGCTTTGACAAACTTACAAAAGCTTTGACAGAGCTGAAAGCTCAAGTTTGAAGTTTGTCATTTTTATAATTTATTTGATGAAACTTTTATTGAGCTTTAAGTGCAGCTTAAAAAAAACTAGAGTATATTTTGTTAAACAAAGCTTTTCTGCAGGCTTTGACAAACTTAAAAAAGCTTTGACAGAGCTGAAAGCTCAAGTTTGAAGTTTGCCTTTTGTATTTATTTGATGAACCTTTTATTGCGTCATTTTTAGACAGCCGAAAGCTTTGAGCTTATGTTTATTGTTTTCAAAAAAGCTTTTGAGCACAGTTTTGAAATTTTTATTTTTCTGTATAATTTCATATGCTTTAATGGCAGACATATTAAAGCTTTTAGAGTAATTTTTGAGTTGCAAGTGTAAAAAAATTTGAAACAAAAGGTTTATTTCCAAGAAAATTATGTTTTCAGACAAAATCTTCTGCAATTTTTTAAAAAAATGTTTTCTTATGTTAGTTTTTTAATAATTTTTGTTTTAAGTGAAAGTGCTTTTAAAGTGTAGATAACTGAAAGCTTTAGGTTGTACTTTCGAGTTAAGATGTTAAAGAAATTGTTTTTGGAAAGGATTTTAAGCACATTTTTTTAAAAGCCATCTTTTTTATTTTTATGTAATTTTGAATGCCTTATGTTTGTACAACTCAAAGCTTAAAGCTTTAATAATGGATGTAAGAAATTTTACATTTATAATACTGCTGCTCCAAATTTAAACAACTGCATGCTAAAAGCTTTCATTATGAACTAAATATTGAAATTTAATTGAAATCATGACTTAATTCTTAGAGCTTAAAGTTCAGCCAGCTTAAAGCTTTGAGCTTGATTTATGAGTTAAATTAAATTTAAAAAGCTTTTGTGCAGAATTTTCGCGCATTTTTAATTTTATTGACATGAGCAGTTATGAGCAGGAGATTGAAATTTTAAGCTTTAGCTATTAATTAATCTTTGTTTGTTTTTTTAACCTTTTATCATTAGTTCAAAATTTATAATTTAAATTTTATGAATTTTCAGTACTTAAAGATCAGTTGACCAAAAGCTTTAAGCTTTATATATGATTTAAATTGATAAAAACAAGCACTTTTCAAAAGCTTAGCATCCATTTTTCTAATGTTGCATATTTTTTTTTAATTCCAAGTGATTTGGATTAGTTTCGGGCGTTATTCCGCACGTGTACAAACTTCTTTCTCTACTGCCACGTATACATTAGCTATTTAACCCTCTATCGGTCAGATGTTCCGATAACCTTTGAACGGTTGAATTTTCAAATTAATTTTCAAAGTTGAAATGGACAAACTTCTTTCTCTACTGCCACGTATACATTAGCTGTTTAACCCTCTATCGGTCATATGTTCCGATAACCTTTGAACGGTTGAATTTTGTTTGAACAGAACCTTTTACCTTAACTTAAATTATATGGAAAAATAGCGTTATTGTTGTCAAATTTAGTCTTGATTACAAATCAAAGAAAAAGTCAAGAAATTTCAAGTCGATAGCTCAATTGAAAATATATTTAAAATACAATTAAAATCGAAAAAGGTCCGACCAGAACCATCTAAGCGACGAAGTGTTAAGGCTTTCAGTTGCTTGTCATGCCACGAGCATTTAGGTTGCTTTTGATCTGCTACTGAAAGCTTTAATGAAGTACTGAAAAGTTTTTACACCTCAGAATAAACTTTTTTTACTATAGAGCTTTAAAGCTCGCAAATACATACGCATAAGTCAAGTTTGCGTTTGTTTTGGAATGCTTATTAATGATTTAGATATTGAAAAACTGAAAGCTTTAAGCTTGAGTTATAAGTATAATTTCCAAATAATTGTTTCAAAAAGCTTTTAGCAAAGTTTATATGCTATTATATAAATAAGATAATAATAATAATAAGTGTTTTATGCTGAGGCACTGGAAAGCTTGAAAGCTTGAACCAATGAAATTTCTAAATAAATTCAATATTCAAAAGTTAAGTACTAATTTTTCTATTTAACAACCATTTTCAAACTAAAATTTAAAAAAAAAAATTGTTTTTTAAATTTATGTTAGTGATTTCTGACAGCTTAAAGCTTCAAACTTGAATTGGCAGTTAACTGTTAAATGCCCAAAACGAGCTTTAAAGAGATTAAATATTTAAAGCTTAAATAATTATTTTTGTTGATCAAGTTTAAAGTATTTTGAGGAATATTCACAAGAACTGAATATTATAAATCAAATACAGTAGATTTTAGAAACATTCTAAAGCATTTTTTGCAAAAACAAAAAATTTTTTTTCTATTACGTTTTCTTTTTTGTTAAAGTTCAAAATAAATTATTAAGTTTTAAAATTTTTTTTATAACACACTATTCTTGTATAAAAGCTAAGCTTATTTCAGTTAACATAAAACAAAAGCTTATGTTCTTAATCTTAATTTAAATAATTGAAGAAAGTTTTAGTTGAAAAGCTCTAAAAAAGTCATGTTTAAGACTGCAGAGCAATTAGAGCTTTTAGTTTGATTTTAGACTTCAAGAGCTTAAGATAATATTTTCCAAAATGCTATTCAGTAAGTTTAAAAGAAAAACAAATTGGCTACACAGAGGGAAAAACCTATGGACTCAATACATAAATTTATGTACTCATCACATAGTTTTCTGCACACAAAAATTTTACATTTTTCATGTATTGAGTACATGTTGAAATCTCTACTGACTACATAATGCAGTTAAGCGGTTATGTAGTCAATAAAGAATTTTATGTACTCAACGCAAACTGTTACAAATAATTTTATGTAATGAGTAAAGATCTTATGTACGTATTACATAAATTATTGACTCAGTACATGCATAATTTACTCATTACATATTTGGAGTACATAATTTTATGCAATGAGTACATACATTATTTACTCATTACATATTTTAAATGCATAATTTTATGTAATGAGTACATACATAATTTACTCATTACATATTTTTAGTGCATACATTTACATAATAAGTACATACATCATTTACTCATTACATATGTTAAAAACATAATTTTATGCAATGAGTACATGCATAATGTATTCATTATATATTTTTTGTTCATAATTCCATGTATCGAATATATACACAATTCATGCCTGTGCCTAAAGCACCCTCTCAACAAATGCAATAAATAATTTTATAAAGAAATGACTAGATTTCACAAAATAATTGGCAAGTACTTATAGAAACCCAGCCATTTAATTCTTATCCAATCATCGCTTTTGTTCTAGAGTACAGTGGATGAACTCATTCCCGCTCTGATTTTCTAGAGGCTTTAGAGGTGTTGCTTATTTGAAAATCAAGAAACGAATGACATAAAACAGCAAAATCGTGTTCCGATGTGCAAGAGATACGTGTACTGAGTCCATATGTTATGTACTGAATAAATGTGTCACTTCAATCGTATAAGAGGGACGTGTACTGAGTCTATATTTTATGTATTGAGTAAAGTTTTTGTAAAAAATTACATAACACGTTGAATGAGTACACGTTGCTTGTATCTATTGAAGTCTGCTATGTATTCAACACATAACATGATGTATTGAATACATTTTTTATTCATTTTAAAAAGTGAATAAATTGATATGTAGTCAGTACACGCTCCCTTTACTCAGTAAATACTGCTCTTGTTGCGTTCTCATACAAGTTGAAGTGCATAGATTTTACATAGCTGTCTCTGTACTGACTACATAACTTTTTCCCTTAGTGTATTTCAGCCCTTGAAAGGACTTTGACCGAGCTTCTAATGATCAATTGTGTTGTGTGTGTTATTAAATGTTTGCACACAATTGACCGAGAACTGGACCTACATGTTTTATGCCGACTCCGAACGGCTAAAGTTCATGTTCTCAAAAAGCTTTACATGGCATTATTTACTCTCTGAGGTTTGCCATTGTCTGCAGAGAGGTGGTGACCGATCAAAAAAATTTTTTATTGAAAAAACTTTTCGCCGCGGCTGGGGATCGAGCCCGGGCTCCGAGCATGCTAAGCCACACACTTAACCTGCATGCCACGGTCATCACTATTCAGTAAGTTTATTTAGCATAAATATTTTAACAAAACTCTCAGTGCTTTGAAATTATAGTGAACTTAAAGCTTTATAATATATTTTTAAAAGCTTTATAAAAATTATGTTTATTTCTTTTATATTGAATTTTATTTCTAAAAAGCTTTTACGATTTTTTATGAAATTCCAAGCGTAGAACAGTCAAAGCTTTCAGTTGAATTGTAATTCTTTGACAAATTTTAAACAAAAAGTTTGAGCAGTTATTTGTTTTTTTTTAATTTTTTCTTTAATTGTATATGTTTTGCACAGTTCCGAGGCCACTTTTCTGAGCGGCAACTTTTTTTAAAATCTTTTATTTCTTTAAACAAAACTTCAACTGATCGCCCTACTTGTTCTTGTTTGATATTGTGTCAACTTGACTTGCTGGTTCTTAAGCCAGCTGTCAATAGCGCTGTCTGCTCGCTTCCATGCCATTCATGCTGCAACACCGACTTCAACTCCTACTCACTTACTTTTCTCACTCTACGCTAGGCACTGAGCTATGGAACAAAAGTTTTTCAGTTAGTTTTTTTTTTTCTTCTTGTCTTTTTGTTTTTGTTATATATACGAGATTGTTTTTCATATGATAAGCAGCGCTTCCCAACTTCAACGCTTATTAAATTCTCCGCATATATGCGGTGTGAAACATCAGCAGAGTTCACGTTGTGATAAAAATCTTTAAGTTTTTTCTTTGCTGCTTTTGTAATCACAGCCAACAACTTGTTGAATTTTTTAACGTCAGTGTTTTTTTTTTTTTTTTCACTGCTATTTTTTTTTTTTGAGACGATGGCGTTAAAATATAAATGTTTTACAAAAGTTTGTGTTTTTTTTTAGATTTGATGTAGATAATTTTTTTGATTTTTTTGGCTAACTTGCAGTTGACATTTTTGGTTTGTTGTTATATCTTGTGGTTGTCGTTTAATTAAGTATGCTTAAAACGTAGGAGCAGCAAGCTTTAGTTTTTGTCTTTTTTTTTTTTCTTCACTGTCATTTATATTTTTTTTTTTGTATATATATATAATGGGAGACAACAATTGCTTGAAACAAGTTAGTACAAGGTCATCAGCATGGTTTTGATATTGATGAAGATAGCGTCAAAATATGTGATTTTTTTGGTTTTTGTATTTTTGTATTTTTGGATTGTGGGAACCTGCATGAAATTTTGTATTTGCGGTTTGTGGTGGGAATTGAGTGCAGAAATGAAAGCGTTGGTGAGGAAAAATTAAGTTAATTCGTTAACGCTTTGCCATGAACTGACCTATAAGTGTTAAGTTTGCAAAAAATTAAGTAGAGTGATTTATATTTTTTTTTTTTAAAACAAAGAAGGTTTCAAGTGAAAGTGATGAAAAAAGAAATTCAGACAAAACAGCTGATATATCTATATTAATATTATTAATATTAAGGATCCTAACAGCTTTTTAAGAAAATTTAAAAAAAATATTTACGGATTTCAGTTAAAATTAATAATTATAATATTAATAATTTATAGGCATATATTTTCATTTAAAATTTAAAATGTAATTAAAATTTAAAAATTTAAAAAAATATTTAAAATTTAATTTAAATTTTAAAACCTTCATTAAACGGTTATGTTAGTCTAACAATAAGTTTTATTCAAAATGTATACAAAATTCAAATTATTTATAAAATTAATTGAGAATGTTCTTCAAAGCTCAAAAAAGCTCTTATTATTTAATTATTAAATCTTTAAAGGTAATTATTTAATAATTATTTAATCTGAACGTACTCGTTACACGCTAGTTTTAAACTGTAGAGATTATTAAGCACTTATTTTTAATTAACGCTTATCTTATATTTAAAACAATATAAAAACAATAACAAGCGCGAAAAGCCAATCATTATTTATGTATGCACGAGTACCTGTTTATTTAATGCGTGTACAAAGCATTTAGTACAAAGTGCAGAGATATTTTAATTAGAATAATAGAAAAGGAGTTCTAAGAACATCACAAAACCACGTGACTTTCATTGACTTCAACATACATATTTCTCATGAATTAAGTTAATTTTATGTTTTTGAGTTATTTAACTAATAAAATAACTTGTTCTATTTTTTTATTTCTTTACTTTTTAACAGTACGATGACGGCCTGCATGGCTATGGCATGGACTCGGGTGCTGCAGCAGCTGCCATGTATGATCCACACGTTGGACATCGGCCGCCTGGATTACAAGGCCTTCCCACGCATCATTCTCCGCACATGACGCACGCTGCTGCGGCAGCGGCAACAGTTGGCATGCATGGCTATCATACTGGAGCTGGTGGCCATGGTACACCTAGTCATGTATCGCCGGTTGCCAATCACCTAATGGGCGCAATACCCGAAGTACATAAACGTGATAAGGATGCGATCTATGAGTAAGTTTAACAAATCTTTACAATAATTCTATAATTATGTACTTAATTAAATTATTTAAGTATAAATGTTGTTGTTGTTCAACTCTTTGCTGCTGCTGCTTAATTAATAAGCACACACTTCAACAGCAGTCTACTTACAAGGCCAGACACCCTTAATATTTGCTTACAAACAACAATAAAAACTAACTTTACGCATGCGTGCATTTCTGCCTGTATTTAACTGCCTTTGGTTTTTTTTTTTAGAAATTTTGCTCTTTTGCATCGTTGTGTTTTTTGTGGCACAATATTTTTTGGCGCAACAACAACATTTTGTAGGCGTTCGACAACAAATTGTTAAATTAGAGGTTTCCGAAAAAGGCATGTTTTAGGGTCGTTGCCAGCGTTCAGGGAGTGTTTTTCTCTGACATGCTGTTAAGCTGTTGATTTAGGGAGTAACTGTGGAGAAATTTTGTGGCATATCATTAATAGAAAAATTGTTATCAATGCACAAAAGCATCAATATTATGATGATTTTAAATGAGAAGTTAAAGGAGGTTTCCGTTAAGGTAATATTTATATTTTATGCACGATTTTTACTTCTTCTTATATGCAGTTTTTTCTCAACAGTTCTTCAGAGTTATAAAAAAACAAACTATAAAGCTCTTTTGTGATTTAATATTTAAATTATCACTACATTTATACAAACTTTAAGATTTAATTATTTCCATAACTCTGAACTTAATTCAAAAGCTCAGCTGAGGCATGCTCAAATCATTGATAGCCAGCCTTGCGCACCTTAAGGCATTTAGCTTGATTTTTGCTACAAATTTTGCTTGATCTTCACTCGAACATTGAAGTTTTTATAGTTTTGTACGTAATGCAATATTTTAATATTATAAAATTATTTGAAATAATTGATTTTGGCACTTTTTGCGTTTTGAGCTTTTTGAAGCTTTAAAGCTTTTTCGAAGTTTTACAACTTTTTTAAGATTTTAACCTATATTATAGTATTTCCCATTTGAAAAATTTGAATGCTTAGAACATCATAAATATAACAGAAGCTGCGGTAAGCTTTTAATTTTTACAAATTCGTATTTTTAAAATTTTTGTTCAACAGTTTTTCGGTGTTAACAAAACAGTTAAGGTATTTTTAATATATCAATATTGATATTATTATTATTATATGTACACAAAAACTTAAGAATGTCATATTTTTTAGACTTCTGAACTTAATTCAAAAGCTCAGTTCATAAGTGGTGGTTAATTTTGCTTGATAAATTCGCTAGAACATTAAAATTTATATCGACTGTACATATAATCTGAGTGCAAAAATTTTTCTAAGCGGTTGTTTTTTCTTTCAACATGAGCATTTTATATTATAAAGAATTGTGACTAGATTACTTGTTAATACGATGTTCAATATTTTTGCCAAACAATTAAATTAGTACATTTTTTTAAATTTTCGGTGTTTTTAACTTTTTTGAGCTTTTTCAAGCTTTTTAGAGCTTTAAAGTTTTTTTGAGTTTTACAACTTTTTTAAGTTTTTAACCATTACTTCCCATTTTAAGGTCTGAAATATTCAGAATTTCATAAAAACGTCAAAAGCTTGCGTTAAGCTTTCACTTTTACAAAAAGAATGCTTTAAAGAGCGTTTTAAATTACATTTTGCATAAATTCTATTCTATTCACATTTTCTCTTCACAATTTCTAAATTTATTCCACCACCTTGCATCATAAAGAGCTTTTGAGATTAAAACGTATTTCTAGTCCAATTTAAGACTCTAAAAGCTACTTTTTAAGCAATTAGATTAGTACATTTTTTGAAAATTTAAGGTGTTTTAACTTTTTGAGCTTTTTCGAGCTTTTTCGAGCTTTTTGGAGCTTTAAAGCTTTTTTGAGCTTTTACAACTTTTTTAAGTTTTTAACCATTACTTCCCTTTTTAAGGTCTGGAATGTTTAGAATATCATAAAAACGTCAAAAGCTTGCCTTAAGCAAGCTTTACTTTTACAAAAATTATGCTTTAATGAGCAATTTAAATTCTATTTTCCAAAAATTCGTTATACTTGAAACGATAACAAGCATATGACAACAACTTCACTCCACAATTTTTATCCATAATTTCTAAATTTATTCCACCACCTTGCAATATAAAGAGCTTTTGAGATTAAAACGTATTTCTAGTCCAATTTAAGACTCGAAAAGCTACTTTTTCTACTTTATAGGTACTATTAGACTAAACTACAGTGAAAATTAAATAACTTGAAGTACTATTCGTGATTTCTAGATGCATTTTTCTTAGTTTTTGTTCTCTTTAATTGACGGTCCCTTGACTTTTCGTGTTAGGAAAGTTTCACTGTAGTAAAAAAAAAAGAAGCTTCTTAAAAATTGTCATTAAAGCGCTCTTATATAAATTAGTGCTTATTCTTCTTTTCTTAAAATGTTCAAAAGAGCGCTTTTTTATATCTAATATAAAGCTTAAATTTTGCTTGGCTTTAATAATGCTGATCATGACCTGATATCGTCTGAACTTTACTGAAGTTCAGCTGATCTTAAGCTGTGCTTGAACTTTTGTTTGATCGTGATGTTGTAGAATGATCGGAAAGTTGTCTGAGCTTGCAGTTATTAGCAGATGGCTTGTTTGATATATCTGTGTAAGTGTGTTTGACACACTAATTAGACCTGCCTGCAGTTGGTTGAAAATAGCAACAACAACTAAAGCACTTGCAGCAGCTAGAAGATATGCTTTGCGTGCTATAAAAGCTCTTTTCTATTAGATGAATTAATAACAACGACTTCCTTTACGGACGCAAAAATTGACTCTATTTACAAAGTAATAAGCAGCAAATGACTCGCTGTCTGTCTGTTCTGCCTGCATGTCGCATATGTTGCTATGTTCTTCGCTTTGTTTATTTAATAAGCAAATATTTGCTGTAACTGTCGCTACCTTTTTTCATTTCAATAATTTTTTTTCTTATTGCACCATATCTTGTTGCTCATAATTTGCGTTCTCAACATGCAACATTGTTAATAATTTTCAATTTTTATGAATGAATTTTTATCTACCTACAGAGCACACTGCAATCGATCATGCAACAACATCAATCAGCTGACGGCTCTCTCATCAGAGTCAACAACGCCAACGTCATTAGCAACATCATCAACCTCATCAACATCATCATCATAATGATTGCCAGCAATTTGTTTAATTTTATGATGAACAATTGTCAGAACTGTCATTTGCACAATCATATAACTTGTCATAAAATGTCATATTTGTGATGTTGCGTTCATTGGCGTCGATCAGTGATCGTGACATTAATTAAAATTGAAAGCAAGAGTATTCCAGCATTTAGCGCAAAGTAGCGCCGCGCCGTTTTTCATATTTTGCAAAATATTGCCACCTTTTTAAATTTTTTTTTTTTTTGTGTTGTTATGTTAATACTTTTTGCAACTTTATTAACACTTGCTTTAAGCACAGCTGTCAGTATGTTGACTGTTTGCTGCTCTCTGCTGCCAACAATTGACACCTCAATGCAGTCGCTGATGCGCCGTTGTCGGAATAAAATACATATAAATGAAGAAGACTACTTTTATGATTATATTGAGTAGAATTTAACACCTTTTTCAAGTGTTTGCATACAAGCTGTTGTTTTTTATATTACTTGAGTTCGAGTTCGAGCCAAGCTGGACTGTCTGACTGGCTGATATGCCTTGATATGCATGCGCACGCGCAGCACTCAAGTGCAAAGACAACACTTGATTGTTGGTATAACACAGCAACAACACTTTTTGCGCTCATTAGGCGGAATTTGCTCCTACGCGAGTAGACAGCATTTTATGATAACTGACGCAACAGGAGACCTTTTTTAGGCATTCTGTGTGTTAAAGTGTAAATTACGTAATATTATATTGGAGTGTATTACTTTTTTTTTATGATGGCACCTTTCAACAGTTTTACTGATGCGAGTGAGCATCATAAAAAAGGCTTCTTCGATTTGTGTTGCTGCACTCATTAGTGTTGGAAGCGCGCTTATGTGCTGCAGTTTATTTGGCTAATATAACCTTTTATCGCTATTGCTATTGTTCGTTGTCCGTTGTCCGTTATCCGTTGTCTTGGCTTGTATAGCAAACACCTTTCCATGTCTTTAAAGTGTTCCTGCTGGCAACTCTGCAAACAAAAAAAAAAACCACTCTACTCTACTCTACAGTCAAACATGCCTGACCAAAACTCAATAAATTATCTATAAATTTCTTATTATTAATAGTGCCACGAAAAACTGTGGCAACACCCTCACCTTAAAGAGCAGAATTATTCAATTAACCCTCCTAACAAAATGCAGGAAAGGAACGACAAAAAAATAGTGAACACCAAATGCCAAAAATAACAGCTCGAGAGACACACACAAAATATAGCAAAAAAAGTAGTATTTTGGCCTCCACTTAGAACGGCAAAGAAAACATTTGAAATTCTAATTGAAAAATTATAGGTAGTGAAAGGAATCCAAAAATAATATCTACCAAAAACAAAAACAAAAAAAAAAAAAGCAACCAACTGCATGTTACCCTAATTCTGCTCAGGTGCAATTTGTTTGGACAAGCGTGAAGCCTGCTGTCAGCCAGTTTTGCCCTTTTTGCTTTTAGATTTTTTTCCCTTAGTTGTTGTTGTTGGTTAGTTTCCTTGTATAAGCCAAATAAATAGATATTTAAAAAAAAAAAAAAAAAAATTTTAGAAATTGATGCACATTTTGTAGCGCTTAACAAATTGTATGGCGGTTTGCAACTTAAAAAAGAACAAATCAACAGAGCATATATCAAGCCAATGATAATCCGTCAAGCAAAAACTCGACATATGTGAGTATGTATGAGTGTGTCTGTGTATGTCCGTATGCCTGTGCTGGTCAAGGATTATTATTAAAATTTAAAAAGGGAAAGAAGCACAACAGTTTAGCTAAAGAGCAAACGAAGAACATGGCTTAGGCATAAAAACCAGCTGCCTGAGTTGCGGAACGAAATAGAGCACAAAAGGCAACGACTATTTTTTTAAAAATTAATATATTGACAGTAGAAAGAAATATTAAAATACATTTATACAACAATTTAACTAATTTTCAAAAAATTTTCAGCCAACATGTTTTTTAGCAACATGTTTTTGCTAATCAATTAATGTCCATTTTTGGCAAAACTAAAGCAATAGTTATGCTTTGCTTTGAATTTGTTTTTTTTTTTATTTATGAATAAAAATTTTAATTCTATAGCTCAGTTAAGGCTACATTAAATAAAGCCATTTTTCATTGTCTGACCTAGTGTAGCATAGTTTAGCGCAGAAAGAGTATTAAAAACTAACTCATTTGTCATTGTTGACAACTTAAGTTTCTTACTTGACAGTTGTTGCTTAAACCAATCAGCGCAAGTGTCAAAAATATGAGGCTCAACAAAAAATATACTAAAAAAAAAAACTAAATGGAAAAACGTGTTTGTGTGGTTAGCGAAAATATCAGCTGACAATGTGGCATCAACAACCGTTTTTGGAGGAATTTAAATTTTAAAGTCAACAGCTGATGTTGATGTTATGTTGATGAAGGTTTTCACAGTGTTGACAATATTGAGTTATAAGATAATATAAATAAATGATTTCTTGATTGATCTCGAATGTAAGTGTAAGTCTTAAAATGGACTCAATTGCAATCAGAGTAAGCGGGTTGTAACTGTATAAGGAAGATTTTGCAGGAAATAACGTGAAAGGGTAGTGTCGAAAAAGTTCACTACTAAATTGTTTATGTTACATGAAGTTTGTGTTGACTTGTTGAATAGCCTTTGAAAATTTGTATAGTTCCCTGCTATACAAACTACATAGCTGATTTTAAGCTGTGCTTGAACTTTTGTTGTTGTTTTGAACTTTTGTTGTTGTGGTGACCGTGGCATGCAGGTTAAGTGTGTGGCCTGGCATGCTCGGAGCCCGTGTTTGATCCCCAGCCGCGGCGAAAAGTTTTTTTCAATAAAAAATTTTTCTGTTCGGTCACCACCTCTCTGCAGACAATGGCAAACCTCAGAGAGTAAACAATGCCATGTAAAGCTTCTTGAGAACATGAACTTTAGCCGTTCGGAGTCGGCATAAAACATGTAGGTCCAGTTCTCGGTCAATTGTGTGCAAACATTTAATAACACACACAACACAATTGATCATAAGAAGCTCGGTCAAAGTCCTTTCAAGGGCTGAAATGGCCAATTTGTTTTTTTTTTTGTTTTAACTTTTGTTTGATCGTCATGTACTCATGTAGCTCTAAATAGAGCTATACAGTTCTTCTATATGCGATCTTAATTCAAGTTCATACTCCTCTGCTCAGATAAGAATAAATTTAATCTATCTTGCATTTTCAATTGAAAAGCTTTGTAAACATATACATTTTATGAAAAATAAAATATTTATACAATTTTTGTATTTTTTTTTTATACGAAAATTAAGTAAAACCGGAACATTTTTCTTTAGCTATTCCAAGAACTTCAAATATTTATAACTAATATAATAATCAAATGTATTTTTTAAACTTTTCGAATTATTTTGAGATTTACTTTCTGTTAAAAGAAGCACGTTAAACATTCTCTTATCAAATATTATTGAATCTCTAACTACATTAAACCATTGTGTACCACTGATGCGTTTTTACAACACCAACTTTGGTAAACATTATAAAAATAACTTAAAATCCGAAAGATATAAATGAAGAAATTATTTTTTTTTTTGTGATCAGGGAGTATTTTAGTGCTACCACGATATCAGAACGATATCTGAACGGAATCTGGTAGCAATAAAAAATGGGATAAGAGAGAAGACTTAAAAATTTTTGGCTACAAAATGCATATTTTTGTTTATTTAGTCTTGAGGAAACGGTTAAAGTTTATTATGCGTTTCCACACAGGGGCGCAGCCAGGAATTTTATTTGGGGAGGGTTTTATCAAATGTAAAACTTATATATAAAAAACAATTTTACGTAATTACAGCGGCTGAGTTGTAGCGGTTATTGCGTTAAATTTTTGCACTAATGGTTCCTTGTTCAAACTTCAGGCATGAACAAGGAACCATTAATTAAAACGGTCACTGTCAGGACATTCTATTAGTACAGAAGGTGAACAGCAGTGGTAGCGGTCGTTTTAAAATAAACTGGCTTCAACGTTGTTTAAGATCTGTTCCGCCAAAATATTTTGCAGGCACCAGTTGTAGTCCATTTAATGAATTTTTTTCTTGTTTGACAGTTGTACGAAGGTTATAAGGCTTGAGCTAAAATATTTTCATTATTACTCGGGTCCCAATAAGTACAGCAAAAATTCAATATTTTCTCCCCACACATTCAGAAAAAAATGCCTACCTTTCTCCGATAAAAAATTTCTCTACTTTCGATAATTCAATGTCTCTAATAATGATAAGTATTTTTCTCACACAAAAAATTCTTATTTATAGAGAAAAAAAATAAAAGGAAAATGAAAAATTTTTTCTAAATTTTGATAAAAAAATTCATTGTGCGAAGTATTTTCTTTAATAAAATGAAATCTTTTTCAAAAACATAAAAGTCTTATTCTCTAAAAATGATATATTTTTATATATTTCGCTTTTTCATGGAAGCTTTTTATCATTTTTAGTGATTTTTTAACCACATTTAGAGAAAAGTATTCTCTGGAGCAAATTCTATAACATATTTCTCTAAATATTATGTCTTTTTACTTATTCCGAGAAAATTTTTACTGAGTGCAGTGAAAATTTTTCATCGATACATCACTTCGTTGTAAAAATACCTAATTGGCTGGCACTAGCTTTAAAATTCGTCCTTTAGTGAGCACTAATTATGCTCAATTCCGAAAGTAAAAACCGCTTAATTTCTGACACCTTGGGATGAAAAACAAAGAGTCTTAATTTGAAAAAATCCTTTGGTATTACTTTTCCAATGCGCAAATACTGACGAAATCGCAATAATATATTTTTAACGATAGGTCTTTCCTACACTTTTCCAAAATCGGTTAATATTTGCGCAATTTTGAGGGATTTTCATGAAACTGATTTTGAAAATCCAATGGAAGATTATGAAAAAGGCGTATAACTATATTATGTCACTGGATGGGCGAATAGAAGAAAAATTAAACCAACATGTTTTTACCTTATAAGCATAATTCCTTACGGAATTAAAAATATCGCATAAAATTTAAAAATTTAGAGAAATTTTATGAAACGGATTTTGGAAAAAACGATGGAAAATTAGAAATTGTAAATTTTTTTCTCCACTTTCGGAAGTCAATCGGAATTTTTTTATAATGAATCACATGACTTCACTTTAAACTTAATTCTGTAGAGTTTGTGTTATCGATGTTTAAAAAATGACTTTAAAAAAGAACGAAAAATAACAATTTAACGGGAAATTTCTTTGATTTTTTCAGTGACGAGTGACTCAACCGATTTTCCTCAAACTTAGGTTTTTTTTGTCTTACTTTTGAATTAATTTGTTTCCAAATATTTCAAGTTCCCTCCATGCTAGAAGTTGAAAAGATAACTCAAATCGAAGTATTGTCAACAACCCTTCAAGTGGTCAGAATCTGAATATAACAAAAATCAAACATGTGTAGTTAGCCGGATCGAAATTGAAATTTGACTAGACACTGACTTAAAAGTTAGAGGGACTCTTAAAAACAATTTCTGTATAATTTTGTTTGGATCAGAGAAATCCCCAAAAAAGGAGAAAAAGAATTTTGAGTCGGTGTCCGGCTCACTTTTTTTTCTCCATACAAAATCGATCCGGCTTAATGTGAAGTCTGAAGGAGAAAAAAAATGACTAATTTAGCAGATTATGCATCAACCAGAATCGATTTGAAATATACATTTGAGGTTTTCACTCATTTCATAAAACGTGTGATTGCTTTTCATGTGACTCACTTTGATTGAATACTATTTTGCTTGGTACTAAAATAATTTTGGGGGGGTTTATGTAAACCCCGAAATCCCCCCTTTGGTTGCGTTTATGTGTCCACATAATTTCTTTTTAAGAATATTTAATTAAAATTCTATCGAAATTTATAACTGGCAATAAATATTCGAGAGCACTTGAGCAAAAAAGATGATATGCGTTTAATAGGATTCCTCGTCATAGTTTCATCTGAAAAACAAAACTGAGTATAGTTCAGTAAAAGGATAAGTTTTTCTTTACTTCTCTGTAGTACTTTTAAAACAAGTTTTGTTTTTGTTCTTATTATCAGAAAAATCGGCTCAATATTTTTCAAGTAATCGTGTTCACAGAAAAAAAGGCTAGTTTCGAGAAAAACCTATTAAAGTTTTTAGTTTCGAACCAGACGCCTAAAAAGGGTCAGAAATAAAATTTTAAGACTTTGAAAGTTTTGCTCCGAATAATGTGTATTTTTGTGGAAGCACTTTTGAAATATTATGCTTTCAATTTTGGAAAATTGTTGAAGAATTGAAATTGAAGAAATGAACAAAAAAAAAAAAACCCAAAAAACCATTGATTTTAGTATTGCTTTAACACAACCTGGCATTAATATTATGTTCAAGTAATTTAATATTATTTATGTAATAAGTTAATTCTAGTATATGAAACGTATCACGCCCTATTTTTTATTCTTCTGTACATATCACTAAATAACGATAAAATCATGCGTTGTTTCATGGAATTCATATAACTAAATCCTGCCTCCTTACGTCTTCATGCTATCATTTTCAGTTTTAAAGATATGCTGAGTTATATTGCAGCTTTTCTTAGTGTTGTATTTATATTCTAACACACTTTCAATGATCTATCTAACTTGTTTAGTTAGAAATCTATCTTATAAAAAATTGTATTCCAGTAATTATACCATGTTCTCAATTAGCAAGTGAGGAATCATTCTCTTTTTTAATTATAAAATTAAAATACAGTTGGTCTTCATTGAAGCAAAATATAACAGAATCAATAAAAATATCATAGCTACTATAAAATTAACATAATATATAACTGTTATAAATCTTAACTGGAATATACCCACTGTCAACAGACTCCGGAAAGGTGTCTAAAATATATGTAAAGTGATGTTTACTTAACCACTGTATCCCAACCTTATAATTTTTTGTCATTACTTCTGGTCCTAAAAAAGCTCTTTTCCAATTTAAGACTATATTTTTTATCTTTATAAAAAGTGTCGTTCTATCCGACCCATATTATCTTTTCTAAATATGTATTTCTTCATTTTAATGACCTATCTACCACAATATCAAATTTCTACAAAAATTAAACTACCCACAAACAACATTTTTCATTATTATACCATATAAGTTGCGATAAATCCTGGTTTTATTAGGAGAACTAGGCAAGTATATTAATTTTCAGTATAAAAGTCTTAGAAACATGTTGTTTTCTCAAACATTTAAAAATCTTAAAATTACAAAAATCTGGTCAATATAATCGAAATAAGTGACAAAGTTGAGCATTTTTAACTGTCTTGTAATATTAGGATCATCATCTGACACAAGATAAATTTTTCTGTTCGATCGTCACCTCCCTGGTAACCCCAAAATCCAAGCAAAGCTCCTTGAGAACATGAATATGAGTTCTCCAGTATTGTCATAAGACAGTATTGGCATTTGTGTATCCTGTCAAAATAGCTAAAAATCTAGTCTGCTGGACTTGTTCTGCAAAAAACTTTGCTGCTGCAGCAATCTGTTGTTTCATAAATTATTTGACATAAAGCTCTTTAAAAATACTTAAAAAATATGTGTTTACAAAATTATAAACTAAAGTTTAAAATCGATGTTACCGATAAGCAATATGTTTAGCCACATAGCGCAGCATAAATCTGGCTACAACCTTTCTATAACTTGAACTATCGGAACGTTCTTCTGCATTCTAATATATTAAGATAACATTTTTTTTCAAAATATTTGTTTACATGGTACGCTGCCTTCGCCTTTGCAAGGGTGCCTCGTGGAACAAATCTACATGAGTTTATTTTTTGTACGTCAAAAATAGGCTGTTTTTTAGCCACGAACAAATAAATGCAATGCTTGAAATGCAGACAAATGCAGGAGGATGTGGGCGCAGGTTACTTCAGACAGCTGCCGACACAGCATAGCTTAGCGTCGAATTTCTTCCAATTTTCTTCACAACTTTGGCAGCTTTTAAAAACAAAGTTCTTAGCGCCAAGTTTACGAAGAAAATCAAATGCAACTTCATAATTAAACATTTGACTAGCGTGCTGGATGCTGCAACATGCTCTAATTAAAGACCTAAATATATAGTTTTACTGTTGTTGTTGCAGAGTATATTTAATTTTTTTTTTATTTTTCCTAAGCATTGAAGTGTGTTGCTTTCTGTGTGTTGGTTGTATTAAGTTTTTTTTTTTTTTTTCTTTAGCCACATGTTTTGGTTGCTGGCTTGCCAGCCTCTTGCTTTTGATAGAATTTTGGCGGTTTCTTGTCGCCACTAGTGTAAACAAATCGTTATTTTTCTTTAAGATTTTGTGTGTTTTTTTTTTAAAAAAGTTGCTGTTTTTATATGAGTTTTTATTGATTTTTAATGTTTTCTTTTTTTTGTTTTTACAGACATCCACTCTTCCCTCTATTGGCGCTTATATTTGAAAAATGTGAACTAGCCACATGTACGCCCAGAGAACCTGGAGTGCAAGGTGGTGATGTTTGTTCGTCAGAATCGTTTAATGAGGATATAGCAATGTTCAGTAAACAGGTAAGTGTTTTAAAAATAATTAAAAAAAAAAAAAATATATATTTATGTATATTTAATAATAATAATAATGAAAAGTATGAGAGATATGGAGAGTGCGATATTAAAAGGTATTCACTAGGCCTTGTGTGTGGTATTTTATTTTAAATTTGTAATGAACTCGATGTTTTGAAACAAAAAAATTTGCAAAAGTGACTAAATTTTGTATTTTAAATTTGTAAATCGTAAATTTATCATATTGACAATAATCATAACGAAGTTTTATACAGTATTTTATTTTTAAAGTTGCTTTTTAACTGCTGAAATTAAAGAAACTTTCCAAAGTTTTGCCCGTATGACGTTTATAAAGTTAACTTTGAAGTTTTTTTCTAGATTTGACAGATGGTATGAAATATGGGAATGGAATATGGGAAATCCCTGGGAAGAGATACAAGTTATATGCATGTACGATTCACTATCAAGGTCCTGCTCGAATCAGCCGGGACATAAAGGCTTCGTTCAAAATAGGTTACAAGATCATGGATTGAGGTGGTAAAGATAGAGAAGAAGTATATTTGAAATACAGTTTTAAACATATCATAGTATTGTGTATGTTTAATTTATTAAGGAAAGACATTTTTCAACTGAAACCGACAAAAAATCTGTATCCTTCATATAACATATGCAGTGGCGTAGATAGCTTTTGAATCTGAGAGGGGTCCGGAAAAAAGTAATGATTTGTCATACGCTAAGTTAAGTAAATAAATACTTGTTAGAGTACTCAGTAATTATATGGAATTTTCAAAAGTGACGATTTTTTTGCGCTCTCCGCGAACTTTCTTAGAGAATGAATGCTAACAACAAGATCTGCAGAAATAAACTTAATCTGATCTACACAGAAAATTCAATATCAGATAGCAATTTTTGTTTTTGTTATTGCAAAGAAATAATAACAAAAATTTGTAAAAAACAGAAAGAAGGTTGTTTGAATATGAAACACGATTGTTTTAACTTTTGTTTTGTAGAAACGCAATTGCTTTAAATTTCTATTTTAAAATTTTTAATTTAATTTGAAAACTCATATTTATTACGATGATTCCATTCAAAAATTTTATAAAAAATCAGCAATTTTTGTTTTGACAAAGTTATCACAAAAACAAATCTCAAATATTTTCTAATCATAAAATTCTTTCGAAAATTACAAACAACTTTTAACACAATAGAAACAATTGGCAAAACCTTTCATATTTGGCTGATGGCTCTGGGGGAAAGGGGTTACGGACCCATGGACCCCTCCATATCTACGCCACCAAACATATGGACTGTTATTCTAGATCTTAGTTCTGGGGATTTTATATGAAATAGACGTACTATGTCTGGGTAGACTCTCGACCTGGGACCACTGGGACCACTGGGTAGACTCTCGAGGTCACCGAAACTGATTTTCAAAGTTGTTCCAATGTTCGAATGTGCTTCTTTTTATAGAAATTCGAGTATTAAAAAAAAATATTTATTACGTTAATATAAGTTTTAAATAGGTCCAGTTTTGATGTTTTTATGATCATGCTTAACTCAAATCTCGTATTCTGATAGCAATTCATGCAGCTTGTTGAGAAAAAATTATAGAATAACTTTTTGTGTCTTTCTGGCAACTTCTTCCTTTTGCGTCACAGGCCCTACCAGTGCCCTACTTGTGCCAAAAAACGTAACTGACCAAATCATTACTATAACATAATTCCGTAAAATGTGAGTGCGGAACGCTTGATTTTTTTGAAAAATTTCAGAGCATATTTTTAGGCATTTGCTGTTTTGTGATTTATTGAAACTTCAAAAACTTTATATATTTTTTTTCATTTTGGAAGTTTCAGTTTTACAAAATATTTTTAAACATATTTCGTCGTACCTACTATGGTTTCCGTTTTTACTTTGAGGCATTTTATGAGTATTTGGAATTAAAAATTATTATTTGAATAATTTAAAATCGAATAAGTGGAAACGGGCCCGTCATTTTTGACAGGAAAGAACTAGTTTGAAAATATTTATCGAAATAAATACGTCAAAAATGCACTGTATGTAATATTTGTTTTTAAGATCGCTTTTGGAAAGTTGTGCTGGAGCACTTTCCGAAAAATTAGTGAACTTATAAAAGACTAAAAAAGAAAGCAGTTTATCAGAGAAATAGTTAAATGCATACTTTGTCAGTATTAATAATGACACAATAACTTCAAAATTGATTCTCAAATAATTAATATCTAGATACTTTTTGCAAACAAAAACTATAAATAGACATTCTTAGAAAAGTCCGTTTCAATACCAACCGTTTGCCATGTCCAGCACTAACAGTTAAGTACACTTTTAGCTACAGCTGATCTCAGCCTGCCCTCTGACAGATCCTCACAAACAACCACCACCCCAGCATTTTTTGACAAACATTTGAATTTCGGTGAACAAATCCAAAAAAAAAAAAAAAAAAATAATGATGAATTATCAGTGCTTAGGCAGTTCCAAAAGAAATTCGGTTCTACTTCAGTGGTAATTGGAGATGATGTTGCTGCTAGCAAACCAGCAACACATGTGGGACACGCATGCTTAATAAAAACCCCAGCAAAGGCACAAACAACAACAACTACAACACCACCAAATAGCACATTGTCTACACTATACTGCTAAACGATCAGATTACGCCGAAAATCCATGTTGGTAAAATTTATGCCACTTCAGAGTTTAACTCCACTAAACTGAGGGTACTTAAAATCGTAACAGCGCGCAGAGCAACACGAAAACCAAAAAACAACACAATTTTATTTTTATAATATTTTGAATATGCGTTGGCATTAACAAACAGGTCAGAGGCTGCTGCTGACTTTAAGCAGATGTGACAAATATGTGCACTTTATGTAGTATAAATAGTAAATAAAAAAAACATAAGATTGGAAAGTGAGTAGAACAGACAAGAGACAAGTGGTTACATCCTCACACTTGGTGGTGTCAGTGCCAGTAACTATAATAGTTAGTCAGAGCAACATTATCAATGTGACCGGTTCTGCTCGGTTGAGCGTTCGAGCATTAAGTGGTTGATTAAACGCAGTTGTCAAAAACTAAGCAAGTAACTAAAGTCACCACAACAGCAACAACAACAACCAACTCTGTCTTACTTACTTAAACACTAAATAAGATTCTGCAGTTAAAACAATAAGACAAAACAAAAAAATAAAACAAAAAGTATTATGGTATGTCAAGGAAAAGCAAAAGCATACTTTAAACATTTTGCAATTTCTTCATGCTGGCAACACCATAAAAAGTCACTTTATGCCTGCCACACTGACATTTAAATAATTTACGATGTTTTAACATCAAAATTATATGTTCCCGCTTAATGTTGAGCAGCACTAAAGGCATCAGCAGCACCATCAGCAACAGCAACAGCAACAGCAGCAGCAGGAGCTGCCCTGACGTTGACGACGACGCTGATTTTGATGCTGTTCTCGCTGTTGAGGATGACGAGATTCCTGGGTGTTTAATGCCTGCCATGATGAGCATAACTATGCAGACATGACGATAGCCAGACAAACAGACTGACAGCGAGACATACAGAGACACTAAGAGACAAACAGATAGACAGACAGACAGACAGACATACAGAGAGATAGACGCACGCGGGCAACGTTTGCTGTTGTGATGCCATGCAACAGATTTGCTAGTGCATATTTTTGCTCTGTTGCTGCAACTATTTTTATGTGCGATAACTTTAAGAACGCGCGAGATCACATTAAAAACACCATCAACGCAGGCACCTCATCATAATAATATTTGTTGTTGTTGTTGTTGTTGGTTGTTTGCATTTGTATCTTGTTGTTGCTTGATTTTTTGGAAACACAAAAAATACTGGTTGAGCCACTGCACAAGAGTGACTGACTGGCTGCTGCTGCTGGCATGTGTTGCCCGAAATACTCATCCAAGAATATGAAAAGAAATCAAATGTTTCCTCAATGGCAGCCACTAGATAGAGTCAAGTCAAAGAGTACAAATGCTGAAGATGATGATGACACCGGCAACGGGGGTTCTGGACGTTGCATTGGTTAGTGTATAGTTTGGCAGTTATACAGTTGCTCGTGATGTTGTTGATGATGTTGCCAAAGAGGAAGTCGTCGCTGCGGCAATAATGAAAATGATGATGTTTTTATTTATGGTCCATGTGGAATTTTGACAGCAATGCACAGCGTAATAAAAATTAATAAAAAACAAAAAAAAAAAATAACAAAAAAACAACAACTTTGGACATATAAGTTTTATGTTGCTGCATAGCTTGTTGTGCGTCAGGCGACTTGCGACATTTTTTTTGATGAACTTGTGTCAGAATTGACAGACGAGTGAATATGTCAATAAAACGATTTCTGCCAGTCCACATATTTCGAGGCATACCAAGTGGCAAGTGGGTGGGTGGTGGTGGGTGTAGCAACATAAATAATGTTGTTGTGCGTGCAATCAAATGCCTGCCTGCATGTCGCTGTTTCGTCTAAGAAAATTGTAATATTTTAAACAACAAATGAGGCTGTTTTTAGAACATTGCAATTTTTTTGTTTTGTTTTTATTAAAAATAATGACAAATTTTCATGTCATTCGCCCAACGCTGAGCAGCTTCAATATGTTGTATGCAACCAGCCATGCATTCATCCATCCATACATCTATCTATCTATCTATCTATCTATCTTTCTATCCATACAACTGTTCTTCAGCGCTATATCTATAGCTATAGCTGTTTATTTAGACGACTAACCGCCAACATGTGCTAAAAATAAACGCACTCAAAAAACATATTTTGAGTTGTTGTCGATGATTTTTTTTTTTATATTTTTGTTTTTTTAATTTTTTGTTTTTATAAATATTTTATAAAAATACTTTATAGACAGACTTTTTGGTGTTAGCTCTGCTAATGATGCAGCTAAAGAAACGCTTTATAATTTCAAAATCTTTTCAAAACCATGTGATTTTGTAGCTGACATGTGTGTCTTATGTCATGAGTGTTTGTGTATGTGTGAAGAATGTTTCAGCCTCAAGTAGCAAGCAGCAAGAAAGACAAACAAAGCAGCAGCTTTATGTGTACGCTTTGGTGTCGAAGTAGATGATGTTGATGATGTTGATGAAGCTGATGGTAATGCATTGATAATGTGGATGTTGTTATTGTTGCTGGTGACGTTGTTGTTGTTGATCATGAAGCCATATTGCAGCGTGTTTGCGGGAGATCTTAAATCATTTTTAATGAAATTCTGCCAAAACTAAATGTTTTGTGAAATAAGTAGCAGCAACAGCAGCAACAGTATTTCTGTTGATGTTGAAAAAGTATCAAAGTGACAGTGAAAACGTGTTGTTGAAATTTGAAGTTTTTGAAGATGTTGTAAAAAAAAAACATTTAATTTGTTATCATTATGACCTACACTCGTTACACTCTTATAATATGTTTTATAATAAATGCATTAAAATCTCTATTTTTGTGAGTATTTTGTTGTTGCAGTGCTTTTTTGCAATTCTCTATTGTAGTTTATGTATTAAGATACAAATATTTAAATTTTTAAAAAAATTGGTATCCATATAATCTCAGCCAACTTTTTAACCTCGGTGTTTTTCAAAGTTTTAAAAACTTTATAAAATTCTACATATCGAGATTATAGTGATCAGTATAAAGTTTGAAAAATTTTTCATTTACTTCTCTCAGTTTCTGACTTTTTTGATAATGCATTAACAATTATGATTTTTATTTATTAAACTGAAAACTTGATTTTTATATTCCTTTTATTTAAAAAGGTTTTTTTTATTTTTATTCATACACTTTCAACTAATTCTTAGATTTACACTTTTTCAAAGTTAAAGTATGAAAAGCTTTTTGCAAAAGTTTCAAGATTTTTCTTTACTGCTTTCCCTTTTTTAAAAATAACTGAAACTATTGAAAAAAATCTGTAAATTTTTAATTTTTTGACATTTATGTGTTTTCTGTAAAATTTTGAGATTTTCGAAAACAATGTGTTCATACAATGCCTGTCAAATATTGAGACTAGTACTTTTTTTAATGTTGTAAAAGTTCATAAATGTTATGGAGAGTAAGTTTTCAAGGTCAAGTACAAACTTATTATAATTCTATTTTACTTCTTCCTGTTTCTAGACATTCAAATTTAAACGTTCTCATTTTTCACAATTATTAAACCAATACTTTGTATATCGGAAATATGCTCACCATCTATCAAATCATAAATTTTTTTTCGCACAAATGCAAATCTTATATATCAGAAATATATAGTTTTTAGATAAAGTCAATATTTTCATCTCGATTGCAGTGAAAGCAATGAATATTTTTTAACCTGTATTGAAGTGCAAGCAATTATTTTCCAGTATATTTAGTTTATTTTTAAATTTATAAAAAATGCTTCCTATCATCGAAGCTAACTCCGTAACCTTGATGTAATTTCTTAATTTGAAAACTCATAAATATTCTCAGAGTTGAGCCTTGAAGGTTTAACACAAAACTATTAAGATTTTCTTTGGAGTTTTACATTCTGAGCTTGAGTTAATCTCAATAATATTTTCTTTACCAGGAATTTTTTTCAATGGTTGTTTAGATGGATTTTTAGATGATTGTCACAGCGATTGACTTTGAGTTCTAAGTATTTTCTATAATATCCTGAATTTTAATATGCATTTGTTATGACAGTTTTACGTTATCTCTTGAAAATCAATACTAACCTATATATCACTATTTCTTTGGCATAGATATTTTTCTGAAAATTAAAAACTCTGCAAAAATATAAACGTACCTTAAATTGTTAACCTTAATTCTTCTTATGTTTGATTTTTTAATATATGTAAAACATTTTTAAAAACTTGCTTTCTTTTATTATGTCTAAACTTTATAACAATTTCTGCGAGGCCAATATTGTTTACATTTAATATTTCTACTCCAAACAGCATTACGTTCATCTTAAACTTACAACAGCAGCTCTTATTTTTATTGATTTTGACTCTCACCGAATTAAAGTGAAAAATGTTTTCAAGTGTTTGTTGTAGAAATGTTGAAAACTACGTTAAAAATAACCCCCTATATTCTAAGTCATCTGCCAAACCTCGATATTTTTTGTAATTTTAAAAACAGTCTCATACACTCTGAAGTCTCTACTGTATGCCACAATTTGCATCTGCACAAATAATGTTTGTTCTTTAGTTTTGAGAAATATTTTTACTCATAACGACTTTGACGTTTTCCACATGCATATTCATAGCTGCTCCCTTTATTATGCCTTATTTCGAATTCATTGCTGTTAGACTCTTTTTTAGTAAAGCACTTTGCTCTTGTTGTTGTTGTTGCTCTTGTTGTTGTTGTTGTTGTTGTATTATTTAAGACTATACGGCTGTTTTGGCACGATGATTAATGAAGTGCGGGTAAAATGATGTTATTTTTTTGACTCGTCTCTTCTGCTGTATGGGGCAGGTTTTTTTTTTTTTTTGATTTGGCTGTTTTTTTTTTATATTTTTCATTTTATTTTTTTTGTTTTTACATTTTTTATTTCTTATATGGACCAAACATAGTCTTGTTGCTATAGTTTATGAGTTGTCTGCTTTCAAAAAATGTTGAATCATGTGTTTGTTGCTTGCGCTAATGTTGTTGATGATGTTGATGATGATCGCGCTGATGAGTTTGGCATGTTGCGGTCTACAATTTCAATTTGAATTTGAATTTTAATTTTTTTTGCATTGTTTTTTTCTTGATTTTTTTGTTTCAACTATTTAAGGTCAAAGGCGGGTGGAGCAAAATTTGCAAAATGAAATGAGTTTTGTTTTATTTTTTTTTTTTTTTTTGGCAAGATTGATGTTTGCTAAGACTTATGTTAAACTTGACATTAAAAGTTCAACAACGTCATTTGTTGCACATTACTTTGACTCGTCTTGTCACTACTATCAATTTGACTTGAGTAGCGTTTGTTTATTGTACAGCTGCTGCGCTAATTATAAGCCTATAAATTACTTAAAGTGGACATTTTTATTGCCTGAGCCACGACAGCAACAAGTGCCAAGTGTGACAATTGCTTTCATTTTCGCTGTCAAACAAACGCGTTATAAATTCTAGCATCTAATTTCTTGTTGTTGGAAAATCTGTTGATTTTTCCTTAACCCAAGCAGCAGGTATTTTTATTTCTTTTAATTTTTATTTCATTTTAATTCTATTATGTTGCTGTAGATAACCTTAGCAGCAGCAGCAGCAGCAGCAACACAAACAGGTTCTAGCTAACAACAGGAATAAAAAAGGCTGCCATTGTTTTGAGCGTACCTTTAATTTGTCTTATTCTGTGTTGCTTTTGTTGTTGTTGTTGTTGGTTTTTATGATAAGATTCTGTACTGGTTTCTAGCGAAAATTCCAGTGTTGCTCACTTTGTGTTGGCTTTGGGCAACAAATGGAAATTTCTCTGCATGTGTGTGTTCGTTATAATCTGCTTTTTTGTTTTTTTTTCTTCTTTTCTTTAATGCTTTAGTTAATAAAAAGAAAACCTTTACGAAATAAAAAAAAAAAACAAAAAACAAAAAGGATATCTAAAGGCTTTGTTTGGCTTTATAGTTTTTTTTTTCTCATACAACGCAGCAACTATTAAGAATTCATGCATTCATTCTTTGGTTGAAATTGAATTTAGAGCAACCCTCAGCAACTGCGCAAAGGTTTTGAATTTCTTTTTTCTGTTTTTTTTTTTTGCTTTTTTCCAAGGAACAAAGAAAATTAAAAAAAGGTAACCTTTTCTTGTGCCCTTTTTTTTCCAACTCGCTATGGCTTGTTTTTAAGAACAATATCAGCGCAAAAAGAGCATCCTGCGCATTTGTGCTACGCTGTGCTGTTAACTGCGCAGACGTAACTGTATTGCTTTGGATAGTTTAGGTTAGGCCAGACCATAGTATGAGAGTTGTCACTGTTTTATTTTTTGTTGAATTTTTTAAATGTTGCAGAAAGCGAACTTCTTTGAATTTCAACAGTACTCTCAATTTTACTGTTTCTTTAAAAAAGTCATTCTAGCTTTTTTTACATTTACTGCAGCCACAAAAAAATTTGAATGTTTATTAAAAATTATTTCTTTCAACTGCTCTAGGCAGCAGCAGCATTTATTTGTACAATAATTTGTTTATTTTAAAATCCCTTTTATAAAAATTTTTCACAACAATAACAAGAACAACAGCAATGCTGTTATAGCTTTATATTGCAAGCGTGAATTGATTGGCCTCAACATTTTTTTCCATCTATATATTTCAAGCAGTTTTGTTTATATGGAGAAAAATACACAAAAAAAAAAACAACTAAAAAGTATTGAAGCAAAATAAAATACATAAAAAACAAAAATAATTAAGAAAGAATTAAAACAGCAGCAACGCAGTATTAGAAACATCAGCAGCATCAGCAAATTGCCAACTTGTTGAAAACTTCCTTATTTCAACGCGTTGTTCTGTAAATGTTTTCAACATAAAGATTGCTGCTGCTGATGCTGTTGTTGCTGTTAGTGCTGTTGTTGCTGTTGCTTGGCATAGAGCAACAACTGCTTTAATAATATTTAAAATGCAATCAATTGAATTTAATTTTGATTAGGAAATCTTGAAATATATATCGACAGGAAGGCAGACAGCTTCATAGATAGACAGACAGATGGACAGACAGAGAGACTTTCAGACGCACAACCGTTTTTAGTGTTTGTTTAAATAAGCACTTGGCGCCTGATTATGTTGTTCTATTTGGTTTTGAGCAGAGTTGAAAATTGCTTTTTTTTTTTTATTTTTGTACCGTTCATGAAGTCAGCCAATTGACGCCTGTTGGCCATTTTAACCCTTGGCGGTTGTATGGCGCATTTTGACTGTATTTTGAAGTGTTAGGTTAGAGAATATAGAGTCAACAGTGGTATTTGTTTCATGTTGAAATCAGTTACATGTGGATTTCTCGTTTATTTTACAATTTTTATAAGAAATGCATCGCTATAATCTCAGCTAACTCTTTGACCTGTACATTTTTCATAATTTTGAAAGTTTTAATATATTTAAAATCTATAGGAATCATAACTCAGCACAAAATTTTCTTAATTTCTCGGACACTTGTGTCCGATTTTCACTTTTGAATAATATTTTTTAAGTAAATTAAATTGAATCTCGTATTTATTTTAAAATTGAACTCTACGTTTCTTATCTCAACATTTTTTTCTTCAAAATTTTGACATCTTGATATATAAGCATTTTTATTATAATGAATATTTTTTATGGCAAGGTTATGATATTGTTAATGAGTTAATAACAATATGTTAACATATTTAAGAGATAAATTTATTCTTATAATCTTAGCTTAGTCTTTATTCTAGACGTTTTTTTAAAATTTTAAAGCTTTTTTCTTAACATTCAACTCATTAGGTACAGTATAAAATTATTTAGATTACAGTTTTACTTCTCTAAGGTTATGCAACATTTATTTCGAGCTCAGTATAATTAAACCCAAAACCAATGGTGATACTTCTTATTGTTTTGTATATATTTTTTATAGCATTTTAAAATTTTTACAAAAAAGTTTTTTCCTATAGCCTTTGATCTAGAACAAAATTTGAATGCTCTTTCTTGAACTCTGATTTTAGCTCTCAAGGTTGAATATGAAGTTATTAAGATGTCACTTTTATATATTTGTAACGAAAAATATCAAAAATTATAGCACATACATATATGAATGTTGATTAAGTAACAAATAAAATTTTAGTTGCACCCATCATCTGTCCTGTTTTCGCATAAAATGCTTAAACGGTAGTAAAAGTTCCCTTTATTTTTTTCAAATCTAAAATTTTTTGAGCTTTACCTGCTTTATCTGATATCTTTGAGGATGCAGATTTATTAAACTTAGTAAGGCTTATTTTTTTTTTTTTAATATTCTTTAAGTACCAAAGTTAAAAATTACTTTTAAAAGAATCTTGAAAAAAATATTTAACAACATTAATATTTAATTATTACTTATGTCAAATTCCTTTCAAGTTGTAAAACATATTTGTTTTTCAATTCTTTTTAAAAACAATAATTTAAATATTACTGCTACTTAGCGACATTCTTGTTAGTTTTCAAAACAGTCTCTATGTAACAATAAAGCTGTTCTGAATATTTTTTTACGTGTGTCTCAAATTTGTCTTACTTAACTAAGTAGGGTTAATGTCTTATATTGATCATATAATTTAAACATGTTGCTGACCTCACAAGTGTTAATTAACTAAACAAATGAATTGTTTATGCAGCATATTAGCAACATGTTTAGCTAAGCATTAAATGTTGTTTACTGGTCAGTAAATATTAAATTGACCCTTTTATATGTTAACTACCTTTGAAAATACACACATACACATCGTACAGAAAAATATTTTAAGATTTCGATTATATCAAAGTTAAGTCGTTAAAATTTGTAGCTTAACATTGTGCGTACATTTTCGGCAACATTTTGTCTTAAAATGGACAGCAAAAAAATGTTTATAACATGATTTGTGGCGTAAAGTTTGTGTGCCACAATGATTGAGTGAGGGCAGAAAAACAACAACAAAGTATTTTTAAAAATTAAAATAAATTATACAGATACCACACACACACACACATACAGTTAAAGCAACAAATTTGTTACAACTTAGCTGTCTTTCTTAGCTATCTAATGTTGTGTGTTTTTTAGTTATTTTTTTTTTTTTGTTTTGGTTTTATCTCAAAGCCCAAGAATGTTGCCAGTTTTTAATATTATAGATAGTTTTCCGGAGTGTCTGCTTTTGAGCGTGCTTGCCTAAATGTGAGTGAGTGTGTGTGTGTGTGTGTGTGATTGTGTGAATGTGTTTATGCCACAACTTAGTATGTGGTAGATTTTATTTTTCTCTTCTCGTTGTTGCTGTCGAGATTTTGATTTTCTCGTTGCCCTTGTTGTTGTTGTTGTTGTTAAAAATAACTTGCAAAATGATCACAAAATGATGTTGATTGATATGAGGCGCAGCCAGCAAAGAAATGTTTACTTTTACTTTTAAGTTTTTATCTTCTCTGTTTTTGTTTTTGTTTTTTTTTTTCATTATATCGCTATCTACTAGTTGAATCGCTACCGCTTATTCTAGCTTACATTTTCGAATTAAAAAAACAGCTTTTAAGTCTAAATATTAATATTTATACAGATTTTATTGCTTACAATAATGATACAAAAGTAAGAAAAGCCTTAAAAGTGGTTGTAGATATCTCCATAGCAAGTTCGCCTACTTGAACTTTGGCTTTTACAGACAAACAAAAAACCCGTCAAAATGATGCCAACGTTTTCGTTTTATACCATTCATACAGTGCCTCTCAAACGATGCCTCTTGCCAGCCTGAAGCTGAAAATTTACGATCAAAACAAACAACAAATTATAGCATAATAAGTGTAAATAAAATATTTTTTATAACTGTCACTTTGCATACAAATTATATATATGATGTATGAAAATATCAGCATATCAAATAAACATGTTATGGCAGCATGCAATAAAAAAACGTTTAGCAACACTGTTCGAAGCTGTTGGTACGAATGGCTGTGTTGTCAGCTTTTGGCTGTCAATGTGAGGCAATTTTATTGCACGCGTCGATTATAACATTTCGGTCACTGTATGTTCGAATAGGACTGTTTGTAGCTATGTTTGTGTGTGTTTGTGCTTGTAGAGCAACGTTAACGTAAATCAAATGTTTTAATGTGTGATTTATTAATTTAGTTATTGCCAGCGTTAATTATTGCAAAATGATTTATTTAATCTAGAATTTTTTCACACAATTGATAGATAGATACTCAGACAAATGCCGCCAAATGTTGCCGCAACAAATTGTGTTGACAAATTCGTTAATTTGTTGATATATGAAAAGATTTATGGTGCTGGTTGTGCAGTTAATTACGCCAGTGTACAACAGCAACATGTTGCAGCAAACAATACAATTGAATTTCGTGAATGTAAACAGCTTGTTGCTAGCAACATTCTCGAAGATTAAGCATAATTTCAATTTTTCATTTGAATTTTGAATTTTGAATTTTGAATTTTGAATTTTGAATTTTGAATTTTGAATTTTGAATTTTGAATTTTGAATTTTGAATTTTGAATTTTGAATTTTGAATTTTGAATTTTGAATTTTGAATTTTGAATTTTGAATTTTGAATTTTGAATTTTGAATTTTGAATTTTGAATTTTGAATTTTGAATTTTGAATTTTGAATTTTGAATTTTGAATTTTGAATTTTGAATTTTGAATTTTGAATTTTGAATTTTGAATTTTGAATTTTGAATTTTGAATTTTGAATTTTGAATTTTGAATTTTGAATTTTGAATTTTGAATTTTGAATTTTGAATTTTGAATTTTGAATTTTGAATTTTGAATTTTGAATTTTGAATTTTGAATTTTGAATTTTGAATTTTGAATTTTGAATTTTGAATTTTGAATTTTGAATTTTGAATTTTGAATTCTGAAGAATTTTGAATTTTGAATTTGAATTTTGAATTTTGAATTTGAATTTTGAATTTTGAATTTTGAATTTTGAATTTTGAATTTTGAATTTTGAATTTTGAATTTTGAATTTTGAATTTTGAATTTTGAATTTTGAATTTTGAATTTTGAATTTTGAATTTTGAATTTTGAATTTTGAATTTTGGATTTTGAATTTTGAATTTTGAATTTTGAATTTTGAATTTTGAATTTTGAATTTTGAATTTTGAATTTTGAATTTTGAATTTTGAATTTTGAATTTTGAATTTTGAATTTTGAATTTTGAATTTTGAATTTTGAATTTTGAATTTTGAATTTTGAATTTTGAATTTTGAATTTTGAATTTTGAATTTTGAATTGTTAATTTCGGAATTTTGAATTTTGAAATTTGAAATTTGAAATTTGAAATTTGAATTTTGAAATTTGAAATATGAAATATGAAATTTGAAATTTGAAATTTGAAATTTGAAATTTGAATTTTGAATTTTGAATTTTGAATTTTGAAATTTGAAATTTGAAATTTGAAATTTGAAATTTGAAATTTGAAATTTGAATTTTGAATTTTGAATTTCCATTATGAACATTTAATATTTGAATTTTAATTTAAAATTCCTTTTGAATTATAAACATTGTTATAAAAAATTCCAAATTTCTTAAAAAATTACCCCGCTTCATTTGAACTGAAGTTTTCTGTGGAATCTCTGAGAACTACGTTTATTCACCTGCTCTATTATGAAATGACTTCTATACCAAACGCTACGCTACGCTTCATTATCATTAACGTCATTGTCACACAGCAAACAGCGGGCTTTGCTACCTTTTGAACGCTTAGCAACAACCACTTCTTACATACTTAATTAAATCTATGTTTGGCTACTGCTTTTCTTATCAACATACTGCCGGATGTTAAAAATTCTAGCTTGTAAACATTTATAACAGGCCTGAAGAGGAGGCTTCTACCTCTAACTTCAAGTACAAGCTGCATTTGCAGTAATCTTTTCGAAGTATTCAACTAACTCGAGGCTACATGTTGCATAATCAGTACTCGAGCAAACAAATTCATTCATATTCCCGAAAATTAACCAAAAACTACCTGGTTTTCGAACTTGTGCTCGCAGAAGTTGATATGATAGTATTATAATAAAATCTCTACAGTTTTGAGTTAAATATTGACATTAGGTCTTAGCTAACAGCAGCAAATGTTGACAGTCTGGTAGAATGTGCGGCATGAACAATCTTCGTTTTTTGGGCAACATTTGTTTGCCAAACAAACAAGCAGCAAACAACTCCAATAGCAACAAAAAGACAACAAAAAAAAAAAAAAAAAACAAGACAACAGCAACACAAAAAATAAATCACAACAACAATGTATATTACTATTTTCAAAATCAGTCGCGTCAATTGCATGCTTTACAACTGTTAGAATGTTTGTTTTTTTGGTTCTTGTTTTGCTGCCAGCTACTTACCTAATGTTGTCCCATTGTAAAGATAAAAAATTTAACGTATGTTTGTTGTTCTTTTATTATTACACTGTATTAGAGACAAAATAAATATTAAGTACAACAAAATTATTGTAGCTATCTAAGTGGCAGTAGCAGCAGCAGCAGCAACGAGTCCAAAAAGTACGCTAACCAACAATATTAGAGCAACAAAAATTATATGCAGTGCGTTATACTTTTTATCTCTGCTAGATTAGTTAAACAAAAAAAAAAACCAACAAAGTATTATTTGGAAATTTCACTGTTAAGCGTCTTAATTTCACTACCAGTGTTTTTTTTTCTGACGACTTCATTTGTAGCTACTTTGGTTTGTGGCTTATTAACTGATAAGCAAAATGCTTTTGCTTAAATTTCAAACAATTTTTCTAAAGTAGAAATTAAAAGTGAAAAATATTAATGTTATTGTTGTTGTTGTTGTTGGCGGCCTATTACGCTCACTCGCTCGCTAGCTCGTTCACTCATCTATGCGAACAAACTTGCTGGGCTTTGTTTTGTGGCTTTGTTAATTCTAAATACCACTGCAACATGTAGATAACTTTGATAACATTAAAGATATAAGCTTCGTATACAAATAAACGTACATAAAAATTGTTACTCGTACTCGTAGATAGCTACAAAAAAGTTGACTGTTGTTTGAACTTTGCGGTTTCGATGAAACATATTGAAGGTTATTGTTTGTTGATTATTTGTTGGCATTTTAGGCGCCACAATGATTACGCATAACTAGGTTGTTGTGGCAAGATATGTTTAGAAACAAAAGGCAATATTTACAAATTGTTGGTATTATAGGGTGCGAAACTAGCAAGTATTTAAAAGTTGAACTGGTTATAATTTTATTAATATATTTTTTAATTGTTTCTTAACTTGGAGTTTTGTACAAAATTTAAGAGCAGCTGAATTTGTAGGTGAGAAGAATATTAGTTCTAAAAAAAATCTGTATTTATATATGTCGCACAAGTAATTGTTTAAACAATATATTTCAAAATAACTAATATTTATCAAAAACGGTAGACATAGCACTCGCTTCTGTTTTTATTTTTAAAGGCAGGTTTTTGCACTTTTATTTGTATATCTATTATTTGTGATGAGTTTTTTGTCTAAAACTTCATATCGCGTATGAAGTTTGTTGGGTTGTTGGCTCTTTAAAATTATAAGAAAATAGAAGTAAGTCACAATCAACGATTAAAATATGACTCCAAGCATTTCGATATAAAACAGTTTTTTGAAGCTTTATTCATATGAAATAAGTTAACCCTTAGTACGTTTTAGGGTCTTATCTCATATCACATATGATTCCTACAGTGAGAAAAAGAAAATTAAAACTTAAACTTAAAAATTAAATTAAAAAATAAAATAAATAAAATGCAGTTCATCACAAAGAATTTTGATGGTTTAATAGAGTCAGAAAACCAAAACAACTTTTTGACAAAATCGTGAGTAATGTTACATTTTCAAAGGATGTTATACTTAAAATCAAAGACGATTTTCCATTGTGACAAAAACGTCATTATATTTTTATTTTGACGAAGTATCTAATAGTGTATTATAATAAAAATTAGAATTAAGTCATCATATTATAAAAATTCACAAATTTAAAAGTAGTGAAGATTTCGAAAAGTGAGTTTTGCGAGAAATGTTCAATTTTGTATTGAAAAATACTAAAAATTTTACAAATTTGGAAAAGAAATTAAAAAAACAAAAAAGTATTCTTTAATTTTGACGAAACTTATTTATAATTAATTTGAATTTTTTAAAATATAAATTAATATTCTGACCGATTTTCATTCATTAAAATCGGCCTAACTTAGTAGGTACTTGCCATGAAATAAAGGCCCAGGAAGAACATCCCACAAAGAACTTAAGTTCAGTATAATTGATGCTCAAAAAGCACTCTTTCTATTTCTCTTCCAATTTTGTATGGGATGAGAGCATTGTTTAAAGTACGGCCTCAAAAACACATATCGCACCATATCCTCAAAAGAGACAGAACTCAAAATTTTAAAATTTTGAGGAGAGCAAAAAAACTATTTTGTTTTTAAACAACTCCAAACAAAAGTAAGATACACAATTCTTTATTAAAAATAAAAGAGCTTACTTACTTACTTAGGTGGCCATGACAACCCTTTGACGGGTTACGGCCGACTTCAAAATAAGAGAGCAATCCAATTAAAAAAAAAAAAACAGACGACAGTCGATGGAGATGTGATTTACGACTTTGATTTCTTCAAAAATATCAAAATTAAAAAATTTTGAGTTGTGCTTCTTTTGAATATGGATGCGATATTATTACCTAAGATACACAAAAAATGAAATTTTTTCTAACTCTAAGCAAACAAAATTTCATCAGCTTTTAATTAAAGGGGAAACATGATATTGGCCGTTTTTGGAAATCGACTTTTTTATAATTTTGTTTTTAGTAAATATTCTTAAGAATTTTTTTAAGAAAATTCCTACGGGTTCAAAAATTACAGCCGGATTAGTGAGAGCGCATTATTATTTTTCTTTGCGTTTATCTCGAAACCATGTTTTTCGTACTGGTTGCGACACTAGCGGTTTAATTTTTTAACGAAATTTTTATTTTTTTTTTTATTTTTTTTAAACTTGATTCGCTATCGTATGACACGAGCTTTTTTTTAAATTTTTTTTCGATTTATTATGAATTTTTAAAGTCAATATTTTTTTTCAAAAAAACACACTTTCAAATTTGGAACATCATCAAAAATTGAAATAAAATTTAAAAATCATACGATAACCAATTTCGTTAAGATTTAAAAAAGTCATTCTATTTCCAGATCGGACAATTTTTGCGACTCCCAGCGCTGCAACTACGAGGCCCCGTTTTTTTCGCTGCCGCCAATTTGGGGCTCTATAAAACCATGTGGAGTGAAAAAATATATTTTTTTAAATTTTTTTTCTTGTAATTTGTTCAATTCTCTACAATAATAAAAAAATATCTGGAAAAATGTTAGTTTTGAATTTTTACAAAGAGGTCTGTTTTCTCTGCCGCCAATGTTATGTCCCTCCTTAATGTATGGAACACTTTTTTCGGTCCAGAATGCACTTGTAATGATCACAAAAAGGTAGAAAAGCCGTACACTGAGAAAAAAACACATAAATTGCTCCGGTAAAAAATTCCTCTAATTTTGATAATAGCAATTATCTCTTTTTCAAATAAAATTTTCTTCAATTAGAATAAATTTTCACATTTTCGAAGAAATATATCTTGACTTTTAGGAAATGGAAATATTTCAATGTCTCTAATAATGATAAGTATTTTTCACGCACAAAAAATTGCTCATTTATAGAGAAATTTTATTCAAAATGAAAAACTTTTCTTATTTTTTGATAAAAAATTAACTATGAGAAGAATTTTCTTCAATAAAAACAAATATTTTCTCAAAAATAAAAAGTATTTTTCTCTAAAAACGATATATTTTCATATATTTTTCTTTTTCATGGAAGCTTTTTATCATTATAAGAGAATTTTTTGTATCGCAATTAGACAAAAGCATTCTCTGGAGCAAAGTCTATACCATTTTTCTCTAAATATGATGCCATTTTTATCATATTCCGAGAAACTTTTTTCTGAGTGTAATAACGAATTTTTTTTCTCAAAAGCATATAACTATAAAACCAAAAAATTTTTAAAAGGTGACCTTGTTTGGTAACATATTTCATATCGGTTTCAGTTCATGAGTTAAATGTGAGTTGCATTCAACTGATTTTTTGTTCTTAATATCTTAGCTCTTTAAGGTTTTCTGATGACAAAGTTAGTATTAGACTCAGATCATTCTTTGTTTAGACTTGAAATGATCTCTAAGAACATTGATCAACTTTTTGATATTCAAGCAAAATATTAAAATAAAATGCTAAATAAAAGTATAACTGCTTATATCATAACACAGTGTTCCAGAGTCTCCAGAATACCTTGGAACCCACGCAATCAATGTTATACAAGTCAGGATCTTTGTACAAAGTTGATACACTCAAAGAAGTTTCAATTTCATTCTAACTCGAAATCGAAAAATTTAAAGAACGTTTCAGTAGTTTTAAAAGAAGAGTTAAGGTTTTTGTTTGTTAGAAATTTTGTTTATATAAATATTTTTGATAATGATAAGCAAAGCTTATCGAAATATAAGAAAATAAAAACTTTTTCGAACCAGACCTAGAGCTCGAATATTAATTTACATAATTAATAGTTAAGTTATTAGTTAAGTTATTAATAGGTAGTTATGAATAGTTTTAAAAGTTTAAAAAATTTTACTAAAATATAAAAACGTGGATGAGGGCAGAAGTTTTATACTACGTAGCCATTCTTATGACGATACACTCACGGAAAAATGCTTTTACCTGATCCACGTTATTTTTATCTGATCAATTTATTTATGAGAGTCAGCTACATTTTATTAACCTGATCTACGCACTTTAACGTGAATGATCTGGTGTAAAAATAACGCAGGACTTTTGTCTACATTTTGCTCAAATTGAAACATGCAATAGCATGGCTTGATGGTCTGTCGGTGTACTCTCATGCGATAGCAACGGTTCGATTCTTGTATTGACCGGTTTTAAAGACTAATAATTTAATTTATTAGTAGTTTATTTAACCTTAAAAAAGTTAAAATATTTGTTTATATTTACCGCATTTCTCAGTTTGATTAAGCTACTAAAACAGTTTAAATTGACATGAAATTGACGTGGTTACCTTAATCTTATGACTCATGTTGATAAATTATTAGCTGAGCTTTGTTTAAAATTTGGTTAAATTATGTGATGAAAAGTTTTTAAATGCAAAAACAAGTTAACAAAATAAATTTCTATTATATTTTTTATAATAAATTTTTATTATAAAATTCAGTAGTAATTAAATTATTTCTGACAAAAAAACCTCTAAAAAAGAGCTACGACCTAATAATTGTTTTGCTTATATCAAAATAAAAAATTAAACCGTGACACAGTTTAATATGCGAAATTGTGTTTTATTTTTATTAAGCTAAAAATACTATACATTGAAATAGTAGCAGCTAATTTTATGACTTTTATGAACATTTCGATTAACAAACTCTAACAACACAATAATAAAGTTTATCAACATTTGCCTACATTTTATACCTATTTTATTAGAATGCGACACACAGTAGCTGCAAACAATGTTTGTCAGTCATTCAGTCAGCTGTTGCTGTTAGACATTTAAAAATAACAGTAATTGTTGTAGTAGTAAAAACTATAAACATTGCTACGTTTTCTTCCTGTTATTTTCTATTGCTAGCGAGGTGTTTTAATTTTGTTTTTTTTTTTTTTTTTTTTTTTTTTTTTTTGTGTGTTTTTACTTTGTTCTTTTGTGCATAAATGATTTGATTACTTTCTACTCTATAGACGATATAGAATTTTGTATACATGAGGTTTTTGGTTTATATTTTATGATCAATATTTGAGTGGCTGTTGTTGTTGTTGCTGCTAAGTTTTATGACCAACACAATGCCAGTGTTATAAATTATATTTGTTGTTGTTGAGCTGGTTGTTGGTGTTTTTTGTTTTTGGTTTTTTTTGTTGATTTTTATTTAATAAAATAAACAACAGAACTTTTTTTTATTGTCATGTGAGAAATTAAAACAGTTCTGATTGAATCATAATTTTGTGTTTTTTTGTTTGTTTTTTGTTTTTGTTAATTTTTATTAGTGCAACTATGGCGAACATGGTGTAGACTTTGTTTTATGGCCTTTTGGTAATTGTAGAAAACTGAACTTAGTTGTGGAAATCCCATGATTGAGCTGGTGTACCTACGTAAGTGGTCACAAAGGTAAAATATTATTTTTAGTTTTAAGTGATAGTAAAATTAATACTGAACCTGATACTAGGGGGCTGCTATCAGCAAGTTAGGCACTTGAAGGCAAGACATGTTGAATATAAAGTGTGACATGTTGTTATTTTTTTTGAGGTAATAACATTTAATGTGACAGGATTTTGGAAAGCTGCAGCCAACTTAAGAGCTGATGCAGGGCTTTTGAGGTCTTAAGCAGAGGGAAATAATTTGAAAAATAAACAATTTAAGCTGTTTGAAATATGCAGACTCATATTGATTGAAAAGAAAATTTGTTGAAAAATATCATGTTAAATGTGTTCGCTGTCATGCTGTGTTAAAATAGTTGTGAAAAGAGCTTTTTTTCGGCACATTTAATATATTCTTTCAGATTCAAAAATTATTTCAGCATCATCTATTGAAACACTGTTTTGAGTGAACTTTTAGTACCGCCTTTTTTTTCCATTTCAATACATCGCTGCCTATTTTAAATATGTTTTTTTATAGCTTCAGTGTAAAAAGCACATTTTGAACTTGAAATAACTTACACTATCTCAACACAATTCTTCCACTCAATTGACTAATTTAATAAATAAGAACGCTACAACAAAAACCACATGACAACCACAACCATATCTTTTCAAGTTCCAAGTGTTGCTCTGACAGCAAACATTAATTTAAGCAAAATTTCCAACAATAACAGCGACAACGAAAATAACGAGACAAAGTCACTGCATTAGAGCGCTGAACAGACAAAGGCGTGGACACAGCTGACAAGAATGTCAGAAGATACAAAAGCATCTATATATTATACAAGTATGTTCATGAAAGATAGATTAATGTAACAAACATATTTTTGCATTTTATTTAAATATATAAAAAAAAAATGACAACAACAAAAAAACAAAGAAATTTCGAAGTCATGCGCGTCAAACGACAACGACAGCAACAACAGCAATGAGAACAACTACGACAAACACCCACGCAACATGCAGTGCGCAACATGTTTACAGTCAAATAAATGCTCAGCAAATGAGCAAAAAATGAGCCGGCGACAAGTAACAACAACATTTTAAACACATTTTGGCACTTGAGCACAATAATATATAAAAATCTTTTGAAACATATGCAAACTGCAAAATTTTAAAGCATTTTTTTTTATAATTTGTTTTTTTTTTTTTTTTTGTGATCTCCTTGTTGTTGCTTGTATTGGAGTCAACCGAAATCAAGCAGCCCAACCTACGCCAGTTTTCATCAAAATATATGAAGAATTCTTTAATTTTTGTTTGGTTTTTTTTTTCTGCTATTGTTTTTGTTTTATTTTGGCTTGACTTTTGTTGTTATTTTTAGGTATGTCTCATGCTGTGAATTTACTTGTTATAATGATTTATGTATATTTAAAAACCTCCCCAATAAATGCTTTAAGTTTATATAAATGAATAAAGACAGTGTCGTTGGCGTCAAAAAGATGTGCGGGTTCTTGTTGCATGATAATTATAATTATGTTATTTGTTTTTTCAAAGTTTGCTTAAAGATCATAACAAATTTGATCCAATTGAAAAATTTTCAATTTTTTTTTTTCAAAAATTTAAATTTAACAAAATGCATTTATTATATTCCACTCCTGGTAAATATACGTTTATAAATATATTAATTTGTGTTTATAAAATTTGTATCATATATGATGCATAAACGTATGAACAATAATCTCATCTGACATTTTATACACAACAATTTCTACACTGAAAAGATATATTATTGACACTTCTTGAATGTTTTCTTAAGAGATTTAGATTATTTTCAGAACAATTCTTCATAATATGCATGTCAGATACATAGCTATTTTTAATAAAATAATTATATTTTACGCCTACTTCTAATACAAGAATAGAAAATTAGAAAAATTTTTCTCAATTAATGCTGTTTGCGAATAGAAGAAAAAATAGATTAACCGAATAAACCAAACGAATTTGCTTCGAATTCAATGTGAATCAGAGATCTCACATATTTATTTCGGCTTTAACGAAGGTTGTTCTCTTTTTTTTAATGAACCCGAGGATAGAAATGCACATTTCATTCTCGTAACGAGGTTTTTGATCACAATCGAAGCACTACCGAAAGTTTTCGAATATTTTTAGCAATTTCTTTTTCTTTTTGAAATGAATTTTTTTTTTTAAATCAGAAGGGTTAACGAATTTTCAAACTAAAAAAATGTTTGCTTTGATCAATTCGCAACATTCGGCTGGTTTCGAATTTTATTTTGAAAACGATTGGAAAAAATGCAATATTGCAAATCCGAGAATTAAATGGATTAGTTTTAATTTTAAGTAATACTTAGTAGTATTTTAATTAAAAATGATTTGTTTTCAGGGATGTGAGATTCTTAGATAAGCTAGATATTTCAATTCTTCGAAATATGAAATTTTATATTAATATGTATTCGCTATTTTTAATAATTTCGTATTCAATTCGAATATGAGATGTCCGAGTTTTCGGTTTCGTTACTAATTTGAAACTTAACCAAAATTGTATGTCTTGGTTAAGGTAACAAAAATATTTGATTGTATGCCATTGAACTTGTTTACACTCAAAGAAAAAACCTTTGACAAATTATTGCATTGACTCCGCAAAAATGACAAAAAATTTATCAACTCGGCCTGGGAATTCGTAAATAAGAACAAAGTTCATCATATCGACGAATTCCTAGGCAAGTTGATACTTTTTTTGTATTCAAAAGTCAACAAAAGCTTTCGTTAAAGATTATTCTTTGACTGAGGTGATATCTTTTAAAAAACATAATTTTCCTAAAATGTTTGTTTAATTTTAAATCACTACAAAAAAGTTTATTATTTCCATTAACATGGAAATGAAAATGTGTTGCGAACGAAAAGCAAGGACTTTCAATTTACTCATAAAGCCTAGTACTCTGTTCGTTTGCGTGAAATTTCGCTCGCAACATTCACTTCTTTGTTGCGTAAAAATTATGGCAAATATTTTGTTGCGAAGATATTGAAAAATTTAAGAAAGTCATGCTTTACTTCTCAAAATAGAAAAAAATAAATACATAAAAACAAAACATTTACGAAAACTATCAATTTTCACAACAAAATAAATAGGCAGTTCAATTAAATTGTTGTGAAAAAATGTTGCGAGTATTTTTCACTGCGGAAAAGAGTTTGAGGAAGAACTTTGCAACATGTTGCGAAAAATTTCATACATATTTCACAGCCATAGTTTTTTGTATGTAGATTTGAGTGAAATGTCACATGAAACTGAACAGAGTACTAGGCTTAAAGGCTGCTTCAAATGCAAGAATCTATTTTATATATGAAATAAAACAAGTCAAATTGAGTATCTTTTGGTACATAACAGTTCAAGATACAGACTATGCAAAAGGCAAAGATATGTTTCAGACTCTTTAAGCAAGTATTCTCTTAACTATTCGTGAAATAGTGCAAGAAACTATAAAGAAGATTTTAAATAATTGTGCTGACTTAATTGACTGTAAAACCAGCTGAAAAAAATAATTATAACATATGATTTTTTTCCAAAAAGCCGCAAAAATAGTTAAAATAAATTAACTGTTGTTCATTTTATTACATTTTTAAAAATAATCATGAATTTGAACCAGCCTTTTGACTCCTTATCAGCATCATCACTTGGAGAAGTATGAGTACATATAGCCTTTAGTCTGATTAAGCGACTCATTTTGTTTAGCGAAATTGGCAAGACTGAACGAAAGTCAAAATTTCAAGCGAGAAAAAGCGGTCAGGATCAGTACAACATATGATTCAGACGACATTTGCATCAAACTGAACAATCCACCTTAATAAACTTATTTAAAAATTTGCTAGAATTTCTCGTGCAACTCACACAATATTCGAAAACTAATGTATGGAGATGAGTCACCTTATCATTTTTTTTTATTGTACTGTATGTTTTGTATAATTTCTTCAACTGCATTAAATATGTTTGTTTTTTTTTTTTTTGCAGTAATCAAAATCCTTGTGTGCGTACACTTGCTTCAGACAGTGTAGTTTGTTTGAGTATTTCTCTCAATTTGCATGCCTACCAGCTTGCAGCGACATTTGGCCTGAACTTCAAAATATGGCAACATCTTGAAACATTTTTCAATATGGCTGCTTGGCAAGGCGCGCCAGTGCATAAACATGTTGATCGAAAAAAAAAACAAACTGGCTGGCTGTTCGACCCGCATCATGCCTTGATCGTTGATCTTTAATTCTATGTGCTTTCTCTCTCTCTCGCTTACTCTTTAGAGCACCAGCTATGCACGCTTCTATCGATCTCTCAATTATTATTGATTTTGCCAGACATGACTGACTATCCGACAACGACTGTCATTTGTATGTTTGCAACAACATGGAGCTGGCTACCACCTTGCAACAACGTAATTATGAATCAAAACTTAAGCAAGTTTGACATCAGGGTGGGGCGTTTCTTGCCCCTTAGATCCGCTACATTATTAGACTGAGAAATGTTGCTGCACTCAGCGAAGCAAACATATAATTATGCTGCTTTTCAAAAATTCGCCAACACACAGCTCAGCTCAACTCAATATTCGCTCATTTTGTCCCATTGTTGCTGGCTATGAATGAATGTCAGAAATGATTGATGATTATTGTATAAAAGCGTGCTTTGCTAATTATTGCGCGTGTTCTTTGAGTTTTACTTTTATAAACTTTTAAACTTTTAACTTTAACTTACTTTTATAAACTTTACTTTATTTTTTCTTGTTTTTTTTTTTATCATTCCTCAACTTATTCAAAACTTATACTAATTCTTGCTAAGTATCTTCTTGTCCGTCTTTGTCTACTTTTTTTGGAGTTCTTTTGCAACATTAAACATTTACATGAATTTGTCTCGATCACTTTTATCTATTTTTACTTTGGCCTGAACTTAAACCGAATACCGCCGCCGCCGCCGCCGCCGCCGCCTGCCGCTTGCCGCATGTCGCTTTATACAGCAGTTTTTCTCTGTCTTGCTTTAATGTTTTTTAGATTCGTCTACGCTGATCTTACACGCTCCACTGGGTGGCATTTTATCTATTTATTGCTTTCATGATTTTTATCTGATTTTGGGTTCTTCTTTGAGAAGATTTGAGATTTGTTTGTAAATGTGTTTTTTTTTTTTATTTTATTTATTTTTGGTTTTGGTTTTCTTGTCTTTTAGGCCATTAAAAAAATTAATCTTTACAACACTTGCTCGACTTTGTCAACGACTCGTCTGATCTTCGCACGCTTTCTACGCAAATCTTGGTCATGTTGTTGTGCATTTCAGGTGGCTTATCTTGATTGTTTTTGCTGCAGTAAAGCGTAATACAGGCTTGTTGTGTGAGTCACACTGTGTCTTCTGAGGAAAAATTTTGCTAATTTTATGTGTACTCGTATTTTGATTTTGCTATTCGAGGAATGCCTATTTGTTGAACAGGTAGTAAGAACGAGTAACAACAGCAGGTTTGCAATTTTAAGAAAATTGGAAAATTTGTACAGCTACTTCGACTGAAAGTGGACATTTTTTTCTTGGAAATTGAACTTGTGTGGCACTTTCCTTTATTTGTGTATATCTTGAACCATTTTCTCAAAAGAAAAAAAAAAATAAAATTGAAGACAAGCTGCATTATTCCCCTTTTTGAGACTGGTATACATTATATGGCCTAAGGTACTGTTTTTATATTTTACTTTTTTTTTTCTCTTTTGTCAGCTGTAGTGAGTTGGTTGTTGTTGTTGTTGTTTTTGTGTCTTTAAATATCAAAGTTTTTAATTGGTTCAAATGTTTTAAAGCGTACATTAAAAAGGGTTAATTTAGTGCCTTCGGGCGCACATTTAAGTTAATTATGGGTTGGTTGCTCTCAGAGAGTGAGTGTGTGTGTGTGTGTATCTTTAGCTGCCTGCACTTTGGTTGGCTGTGCGTTATGCTTGGCAGCCATTATTTTGCAATTTTTTTTTAAAAATAACTTTATGCAAAGGTAAAATACAACCAGAGCATTCCACAGTAAATGAAGACAACATGTTGTTAAGCCGCCAATGCTTTGCAATATAAAAATATTCAATAGAAAATTATATGAAATATTTGAAAAAAAATGTTTGAATTTGAAATTGAATTTTGTTTAGCAGCATGTTGCTAATGACATTTTTGCTATATACAAAATTTTAATGAGCTCTTTATTTGACTATTTGATGAGAAAAATCTCAAGTGTGTTTAGATGAAGGAATGTTTAGCAACATGTTGTTGAAATTTTTGCTACATTAATATATTAATAAGAATATATATTTTTAAAAATATTTTGAAGTTTCAGCAAAATGTTGCAGATGCCAGTTTTTTGTAAAGAAAAATTTTAAAAGTTAAATTTGTTGACATATTTTTTCGATAATTTTTATGTTTAAATTCAAGAAAAACTATAATACGGTTGTAATTTTTGCAATTGGTGATAATTTACCATGCTCAGCAACATGTTGCTGTGCCAGTTTTTGTTCTGCACAGAAACATTGAAAAATATGTTATAGTTTTTTATATATCAAAATTTATATATTATTATAAAAGTTAGTCCTGTTTGGCAACATGTTGCTGATGCAACTTTTGATGTATGATAACTTTATTGTACACACTTTAAAATTAATTCTAAAGTGATATATTAAGACTTTCTTAGCAACATTGTTGCCATCAGTTTTGATTTAATGAAATTTATTCTTTTTTCGTTTCTTACAAATATTAATCCATATATTTTCTCATTACAGATCAGATCACAAAAACCCTACTACACAGCGGATCCCGAAGTAGATTCACTTGTAAGTATTTGTTTATAATCGTAACATGACATTTGCCTGACAGCATTAACTAGTTGCAGCAGATCACCTTGACCCAAACCCAAGCGAGAGCACTTGAGTTATGACCAAAACAATGCAACACAATAAAGCAATAAAATGAACAATAAACTCGCAGCAAATATAAACAGTGGCGTGCCTGAGCCGAATGGGCAATATTCACAAGAACATATGAAGTCTCTCTCATATAGTGTACAATAAGTAAAAAGCTCAACGCATTTCTAGTTAAGCTTAGGAATATATTAATAAACTTTTAAAATTTTTAATAAATTTTTCTAATAATAAATCAATTCACTGCACTGTGTCACAAACGCACAAGTTCAATGCTGTTCGTAGCAATTGTATAGCAAAAACTAGCGACTTAATCTCAAGAGAGCAACTCTCGAGCAGATCAAGTTTATACAAATAGTTATTGCAAATAGTGCAACATATGGCACATAATGCCAAACAACAACATCACGCTCAGCACAAAAAAAAAAAAAAAATAATATAAAAAAATTTTGCAAAAAACCATCACATATAAATGAGTTGTTAACTTATTTTATGACTGCCTAGATTGTTATTCAAACCTAGGCACTCAAGTAGTTTATGTTGCCAGCAACATGTGTATAAAAAGCACGCCATAAAACTATTGCTGCAGTTTTTTCTCTTTTTTATTCTTACAAAATATATTGTAACAAAAAAAGAAAACAGAAACAACATAAAAAATACAACAATATTAAAAAGCCTGAGCCGCACAACCTCAAGTCGTAAAACTTTTATTATTGTTTTTGGTAGGTTGAGGCTTTCTCGAGTAGTTTACATTTTGCAGTAAGCAAGCAACAGTTTTTATGTTAAGTTCTGAGTGCCAGTCGTTTTATATATTTTTTTTTTTTTTTTTATTGCCATGGCTTAATGTCATAAAATGCAAAAATTTCTTATAAAACTTATAGCAGAACGTCTTTAAATGAAGCATATGACAATTTTTGTTTTAGTGTTTATTGCAATTTGTTATTTGTTTATTTTTTTTTTTCTATTTTGTTATTTTTTTAACTCACTCACTTGCTAAGCGATGAGCAACAACGTGCAGTAGTAGTTGTTGTTGTTGTTGGAGATCGTGATTATTTGAGTAAGTGAGTGACTCAAGAGTCGTCGGTGCAGTCAGTGCAGTGCAGGCAACCTTGAAATTGCTAGGTGAGGGCAGATTTCGTGACGGTGAAACATAGCGCAGTTAAAGGCGGACAGGCTGTTTTCTGATTATAAAAGAGAAAATAATCAAAATTAAATCAATCAATCAGTGGAACAACATAGCGACAATAAAAATTTGTGATTTTATATTATTTTCTTATAATAAAATTATAAGAAATAAAATTTCGGATTTTATTTCATTTAATTCAGTCTCCTTTAAGACATTTACTTTGTTCATTATTTAGCAGAAGAGATTTTTACATTGTATAGAATTATTCTGTAGCGGTGACTTGTTCCATTTTGTATTGAATTAAACCTTAAATTAACGAATGCTGTCAATTTCCACTATCGAGAAATTCAAGTTCATACCTCATATATAAACTACTGAAAGTCATTGAATTCGGATGTTATTTGAATTATGAACTTTCAAAGTTTTCAACTAGCAACTTTCAATCCCTAGCAAAAATGAAAATTTTCGAATTCAGGCTGTACCACGTTCGTTCATGAAAAAAATTAAGAAAAAAGTCGTAATGTTACAGTAACGGATATATTGACCGTGCAGATGCCTTTCGATGAATTTTGAATTTGATAGTACTATGGTCTGGTCGGGATTTGAACCCACAACCCCTGAGATGGCAGCCAATTAAAAAAATAATATAAATATTGATAACTAAGAACATTTTGATAACTTTTATTATAAGTTAGGAAGAAAATTTTACTAAAAAGAATATTTTAGGCATAACCATAACTCTTTGGTTTTCATGCTAACTCGTGTAAATATTAATATTTTCTTAATTATGACAGTGCAACAATGACCTAGCAAAAAAAAAAAATATATATAAATAAAATGCCATATAAGGTTGGGCCTTTCTGGGACAACGGGAATTTCTGCCGCATAGACGCAGTATAGCAGTCGTAGTGCCGTTAGCTCAAGAAAGCGCAACGACACAGGAAATTGTTTGTAGCTATCTCAGCTGTGGTAAAATTCTTGAATGGTTCTTGAACAATTTAAGTAGAGTAACTTTTGAAAAGTTTGTTTGATTTTGTATTAAAATACCGAGATTAAGCCAACATCGCTGTTTGTTTTTTGGTTAGTGATAAAAAAATATTTAAATTTTTTTTTTCATTTTTATATTGGTAGAATTAAATAGTTTATGAGGTATAATTTCTCAAGCGTTTCTTTTGGTCTTATGATGTGTGACATTTCAACTTAGTTTTTTTTTTTTTCAATTTACTTTTGACAAAACCACTTATTTCAGATATGATAAAAAATGTTTTTTAAAAAATTAACAAATTCTTTATATAAGTGATATAAGATATAAGTGCTTTTTCTAATACTTAACAAAAACCTTATTAAAAAAAAAAATAATCTTGATAACACAAAATTTAATAAATTAAAATTAAAAATTAAATTTAAAATAATATTCAGCCGAAAAAATATTTAAAAAGATTTATAAAGTTGACCTTCTAAGAATACTGCTATACCTTCTTATTGAAAACAACTTTATTTTCAGTTTTATCATTTTCTTTAATAGAAGGAAGTAGGGGACTAAACATTCAATTTTTGGTCCTCTTATATCTAAAAGAAAGAAAATGTTTTTTAACAGTCTTGGGTAAATTTAGAGTTACTTCGACCACAAAGAGAAGCAATATCGCCCCCTCTAAGCCATTTGTGGTGACCGTGGCATGCAGGTTAAGTGTGTGGCATAGCATGCTTGGAGCCCGGGTTCGATCCCCAGCCACGGCGAAAAGTTTTTTTCAATAAAAAAATTTTCTGATCGGTCACCACCTCTCTGCAGACAATGGCAAACCTCAGAGAATAAATAATGCCATGTAAAGCTTCTTGAGAACATGAACTTTAGCCGTTCGGAGTCGGCATAAATCATGTAGGTCCAGTTCTTGGTCAATTGTGTGCAAACATTTAATAACACACACAACACAATTGATCATAAGAAGCTCGGTCAAAGTCCTTTCAAGGGCTGAAATGGCCAATTTGTTTTTTTTTTTTTTTCTAAGCCATTTCATGGTTAAATTATGAACAATAAAACTTGCTTTTTCTGAATAAATAGGCTTGTTCTAGGAAAATTCTAATATATAAAAATCTCGTGTCACGGTGTTAGTGTTTGAACTCCTCCGAAACGGTTGGACCGATTTTAATGAAATTTTTTTTGGATATTTTGTAGATATGAGAATAGGTCGTAAAGTAATTTTCACCTTCCTACTCGTGAGGTGCGTGGCACTTTTTCAAGCACACAAATTTTAAGCTTTTCTTCTGTCTATAAATCACACAGTAATGAAACTCGGTACGAACTGACTATAGCATCTTGGCCTTCGACTGTCAAAGTTGAGCGATTTTTGGGAAGGGTGGCTTGGTACCGCCCATAAATTCAATTTTTTTTATCTCACATAGATTTGGAACTAAATTTCGTATAACAATGAACCTCTGTATGGAGTTAGAGAATGGAATTACTATTTGATGGCGTCCTGCTACTAGAACGGTCATTGTTCAATGGGTGTGGATCCGCCCATATAAGACACATTTTTTTTTTAAATAGAATCGCTTTGGAAAAATAGTCACAATCTCAGTTTGGAGTAACTATTGGGTGATATCCTACTACTCGAACATTCTCATAAAGTAAAACTGGTATTGAACAAGGGGTGTGGTTCCGCTCATAAAGACAATTTTTTATAGAGAGAGGAGTTACTATTAATTTATGGCCTTCTATTTGCAAACTGGAACAGACATTGGACAAGGACGGCAGCAACGCGCCTGGTATCAGCTAGTATATTTTTATATATATAAATATAAGCTTTTTGGTGGCTAATTCTGAGTCCGAGGTCAGTTTAGGTCATTTCAAGGCCATTATTTTTTAAAAATGAAAAAAAAAACCGGAGATACGTTGTTGAAATTCCTGATATATAAGTTTTTTGGGGCGATGATTCCGAGTCAGAGATAATTTTGTCTGTATGAAGAATATTTCAAGTTTATTTCTAAAGTCAAAATGGAAAACAAACAAAGAGGGATGCGATGTACAAATACCTGATATACGGGTTGTATGAGTCGTTGGTTCTGAATTCAAGTGGAGTTTGACTGTATTAAGATCATTTCAAGTGAAGTCTACCTTGTTTCGAAACAGAATGATAGATAAATGTGGAATAGAGGGAAATCAAGTAAATCATTGAAGAAAGTCTGTTGGATGGTTTGATTAATATTAAAATTTTTATATAAAAATTTGTTTCTTAACAGTTTTATCTTTATATTGAACAGTATTTTATTAAAATTTGTTAAAACTAACACCCTGAATATATATGATTTGAATGATTTTTTCAAAAGTAAAACTTAATATTAATAAGTTCTATATACTTAATTTCTAAAGCAACTTGCAACTTGTTTATGATCATATAATATTATTATGATCATGTTTATCTAGCTTATCTTGTTAGTTCTGTAGAAGTCTTTTGTTGTAATTGTAATTATTTGCATATTCTTGAATTTTTAAAAATTTACATCATTAATTATTTGTTAAATATTAATTCATTTAATTATTTAATTGTTACATTATTATTGAATAAATGTTACTTGCGTCTTGCTAAATAATTTCATTGATAGCTGCTTATTTATTCAATAAATTTAAATTAAAATTTTAGTTCATTTTCTAAACCATTTTTTATTTTAAACAGAAATTTATAACTTGCTTAACACATATTTTTGCAAAAGTCGAGCCATCGTATTTCATCATTCCATTCCAACAAATTGCTCGTAAATCTAAAACTTTCTAATTGGCAAAAAAAATTTCTTATTGGCCTGCAAAGCTTAATTTAAATGTGAAAAAATTCAATGTCTACAAATAATGGTACTGGCCATATTGCGACCACAACATGTCCGCAACATTTCCATAAAATATCAAACAAGCTGTCAAAACTATGACGAGTGACAGCAATGCGGATATAATTATTATGTGAAATATTTAACCAAAGTAGTTTATTTACACCCGCTCGCATGACGGCCGCCACTACTAGCTACACCCCCGCTGCAGTAAACCACCACAACACCTTAAAACAAGACGCATGTGTCTTAAATGTCAATTATATGCTTTTCGTTTCGAGAGCAAGAAAAGACATTAAAAATTCAATAAAAAAGAAGGACTACTTTTTTTTCTGTTTTGTGTCTGGCCAGCTACTTACTATAGAATGTTTTTTTTTTTATTGCTGAGTAGTTTTGGTTTTATTTTTATTTTACTTTTTATAACCAACATATTAGTTTATTAGTTGTTTTAAAACTTAGAACAAGCATTAAAAGTTTTATACTGACAGCCTGACGGTGTGCGCCGGCGTACAGGCAACATAAATCATTTTGTGGCCGCAGCAGCGTACTGGCTGGTAAGTGTTTTGTTGTTTTTGTGTACGCTGTAGGGATATTCAAGTGTTGCCAGGGCAGTCGGGAGAAAAAAAAAAAGCGCGAAAGAGTATCTAGCTATCTGCTGGTTGGTGTCTGCGCAAATGTATAAACATTTAAATATGGCTTTTAGCAACACATACTTATAATTTGTGTCTGTCTGTCTGTTTAGTTGTTGTTGTTGTTGTTGTTTGTTTTGCTGTTGTGGTGGTTCTGAGCGAACAGTACTTGGCATGATGCTATAAAAATCTGCCATAATAATGATTATGTTGTTATGGTCTCGTTCGTACTTGTTGTTGTTGTTGTTGTGCTGCTGCTGCTGCAGTTGATGTGTTGCTTGTCATTAATGATGTTTTGTTGTACATCGTTTATAGTGGCAGCAATAAATGTGCGAGTTATGTATATAAAAAAAACAAAACAAAAACTTTGAAAACTAAGAGTAAAAGTATTTTATGCTTTCTTGCAGTGTAAGTGTGTGAGTCGTTAAAATGTCAGAATGTCAAGTTGACATTTTAATTAAAATAGTAGGCGCAAAATATGTACCAACTTGAAATGCAGGCATGCAAAACACTGCCACTGTGCAGCAGCAACAACAAACGGCTTGCAGCAATACCAAAACTTTTAAACTCATCATCATTAGCTGCAAATGCGAATCATTTTTAATACGCTTAAGTTTTTTTTGACCAGCAAATAATAAAAAAAGAAATAAATTTAAGAAACAACATGTTGCTGGCAACAAAGCTGCATTGATTACTCCAACGTTTGTGGAAATGAGTCAGTCCTAAAGTCCGATTTCAGTGGATTTAATTTTGGAGTATATTTTTTTTTTTTTCCAAATCGCTGCTCTTGATGATTTAATGCCGCAGGCATGAGTCTATATTGTTTGGTTGATTGTGTCTTGCTCGCGTTGAGTCAAGGTGATGATAAAAAAAAAAATTGACAGTAAAGTGACGTTTCTGAGAAACTAACACAAATAAGTTATTAATATATTTTTCTCTTTTTATTCCTTTCAGATGGTGCAAGCAATACAAGTACTTCGGTTTCACCTTTTAGAATTAGAAAAAGTAAGTTTGATGTTTAATATTCTATATTAGATATTATCATTATATTTATTATATCATTAAGACGTATACAATAGAAAAGCAACTACAAGTTTTTTCAATCTATAAGGATATGCATCTAAACCCACAACATCTCACATCCAACCACAAAAAACACAAAAACATAAAGCACCGATTGTTGCTATCAGACGATAAAGAACTATAAAGCGATACGATAGACGTGTTACAACAATCATCAAAACATCGATTTTCTAGTAAAGAGTCTTTAAAACAGGTTTCATGTTTCTGTTCATGAGCTGAGTGTACTCATATATGAGATTGTGTAAAAAGCAGAGCAATTTCCATGCAACTGTACTTGATCTCAGTACGCTCATTGGTAAATCATGAATGCTTACAGTATCTATATGAAATTTTTCTCATATATTATAACCGTTAATTTTTAAATCATTTCGCATAAAAACTCAGTTAGTTTTCACGTTGGCTCTAGTACGGACGTGCAGCTGAAAGTTTATTTAGCAGCTTTTTTAACTGTGTTCAATTTTGATAAGTTTTCTTCAAATCTGTTTGTGAAAAAGTAAAAAAAGGCTGAAATCCAAAAAAAAAATTATGTCTGCTTTAAGTGAAAAGCAAAATAGGTTTCTAGGATGTATACATTTTGGTTACTAAAACCAAGAAGTCGTTCTCGTTTCCATTGAATATGTATTCGAATATTCGAATCATAAATTTCACTCCTTATAGTAAGATTTTATGGATTTTATGAATTTTGTTCACAAAAGTTATGAATGATTCGTGTTCCTCTTTATTTTTTTATTTATTAAATTTTTTCTGTAGTTCATGTATCTTGTAAACACACTTTATGAACTTTCTACATAAGGCTTATTAAATTAATTACTGGACCAAAATATATGAATGCCATGGTCATTGTTGATACGTGTTGCTACAGTTTTGTGTCAAAACAGAATTTTGTTTACAGTTTTGCATGAAATTGTCTAAAAAATACCGTTTTTGTTACTAGCGGAGATTCTTTTCCTGTAACTTTATTAGAGCAAATTCGGGTTAAATAATAGCCTGACCACATTGACGACTACTGCAACATAACCACTGCGGTTTTTCAAATCAATCAAAGACATGTATACTAAAAGCAAAAACAAAAACAAAGCAGAAAGAACAATAATAAAAAGTGTCTGTTGCATGTAAGTGTTGCAAATTAGAAATAGATCTTTTCGAACGACAACAAATTTGTTGCAAACACACATTTTTCTTGCAACATTTTCAACACATTCACCTCCATAGGGAAACCATCTGAAAAATTTGACGCACTGTTGCAGTCGTCGTCAATGTGTTCAGGCTATAATAAATAGAATAATTAAGATGTACTTTTCACATTAAATATTAAACTATTAATAAATAACAACATAGTAATAAAATTTAAAAATCATATGTATGTGGAAATATTCTAGACATGTGGAAGAAATGTTGCCAATATTGAAACCTATCTTCAATTTTCATTTTCTCAGCATTTTTGCACATAAATATTAAGTTGTTGCTCTGCAGGCATTCTGCTACTGTCACTTAAGTAGTTTTTAGCAACATATTTGCATATTGCTAGGGTTCAACAAGCTCAGCAGCAACTAAACAGCAAAGCAATAAAACTTATTTTATGAGAAATAGTTAACAATTTTAGCAACATTGTTCAACGTCAATCAATGACAAAAGCAACAACAACAACAATGACAACAACAAGATTCAAACATATGGCAGTAATAATTTTGCATTGCTGAAAAAATTGGCAAAACTTGTTGACATTTTATTGAGCACAAAATGTATGCATGACAAACTAAAAATGCGCTAAAATGTTGACATGTAAATGTCTTTTCTTGTGCAGAGCAGAAAATGAGCAAATAAAAGCAACATAAGAAAAAAACAATTCTGTTAGCAACATTGTTGCTGTGGAATATGTTAAAATCAAAAATTGGAAAAATATAAATTAAAAATAAACACATTTCTACACATTTTGAGAAAAAAAAATGTGTATTAATACAAAAATTAATTTTTTTTTAAATAATAATTTTTGAAACATGTGTTTTTCGTTGAGGTAAAATGTGCTTCATAGCACATTTTAGTAAGTGTCAAAATGACTTTTCTATCAGTTTACGCAACAAAAAAATTTTTAACCCATTAACCACGAAATGAAAATTTGTAACTTTCAAGTGTTGAAAAGCTACTGCAATTGTTTTGCTGCACTCAGTTCAGCAGAGTTGAGCCAAATGGTTCAATTTGAGCTTTTGGAAATTAAGTGTGAGTGTATGTGTGTGTGTGTGGCTTGTAATCTATTAGCATAGCTTACAAGGTTTGCTCTAGTTAAGCTGCATTAAAATGTGCTTCATACGTTTTCTTCGCTTAGCATTTCAATTTGATTTTATATCTTTTTGTCGGTAATTTGTACATCCTGTTTTGTGGCTTTATTTATGTTATATGCTTTTTTTTTTCATATATTTGTTGTTGCTGTTGTTGTTGTTTCCTATGCTGTTTGTAGCACCGACACCGCAAACAAAACAAACAACATTCTGTTGCTGCTGCTGCTGCTGCTGCTGTGATGTTCGCTTTCATGTTGCCCCTGATCATCAACACTCAACATAATGATGTTTAAGAACAACAACGAATTCATTTGATTCATACATACATATTTGCCGCACAAAAAAAAAAACGGCCTTAAATTTTTCCATTTGCTTGGAAAAGCCATGAAAAATCTTTGATTCACTCGCGCTGATCATCATCAACACAATCACGATCATCACCTGTTTTACTTTGTTTTTCCCCCTCTGTTTGCCCTGTGTTTGCCACCACATATTATTATTTTTATAATTTCCGCGCTTACAAAGAGCTCTCGCTATTCACTCGTTCGTTCGCTCGCTCACACACATACAATTTATATATTTAAAATTTTATGACAGTGGAGCAAATTAAAACAACACAAAAACAACGCATTTTATGTGAAAAATTTACGCACTATGAAGCACATTTTTGTTGCCGTTTGCTTTGATTACCACAAATTTTTTGAAAATAAAAATCATGAGGTGTGATTTTGCATTATTTGTGAGCCTCGGCTAGTTAATTAAGTTTTATCTAGTTGAAGTTTTTTGTCTATTTTTGTTTTTCTATTTTCAACATCATCAGTATTTTTGAGATCAATTTGCGCCGATAAGCAACAAAAGCAGCCATAAATTATGCAAGGTTCTTTTTCACTTTTTAGTTTTCAGCATTTTTGGGGTATATTTTTTTTTTGGAAAATAAGATTCATGCACTGTTAGTTTTGAGAATTCACAGCAACACCTACTTAATTATCATGATATCTAGTTGGTTTTTTTTTTTTTTTTTGGTCTGTCTTTCTTTTCTATTGACTAAATTGAAAATTATATGTTGCCTAATTTACCATTATAGCGGGGGAGGTTTTGACAAATTAGTGACCTTTTAGTCTGCCGCTTTAGATGGACGGGTGTATATCAAAGAAAACTAGACAAAACAACATACCTTGAAAAACAAAAAACAAAAAACAAAAAAAATTTAATTAAATACACAAGCAGCCAGGCGTTACGTAGTAGTAACATAAGGCTTAGACCAAACACACTCTAGATGTGGCCAACAACAGAGTTTGAGATTCTAAATGAATGCCTTTTGTTATGAAATTTCTGCAAGTTAAGTAAGAAATTATGCAAATGTGTGTTAAAAACATTTTCTTGATTTCGAATTTGTTTAAATTCAGGTATGAAAGAAAAAAAAAAAATTGCTGCTAAAAGTCATTGTTTTGTCGCGCCCCCTTGCTGTTCGCTTTGACTGACCAGCGCCCCTGGTAACACATTTACCGTCGCCTTAAGCTGTTCAGCTGAACTTGATCTTAAAAATTGTTTTTATTAAATGATCGCATACAAATGTGTTACTTATATATTTTTGGTTTTTTTTTTTTTTTCTTTTTCGGTCTCGCATTTTTGTTTTGGCTCGTTTGTTAAGCTCTGGATTTTAAACTGGTTATTGGCTGTTTGACTTGGTTAGGATATACACGGGCTACAATGAGATATTTTGAAAATTTTTTAAAAATTATAATTTTTTTGTTTCTGTTTTTGTTTTTGTTTTTGTGAAGCTTGCCGTTAGCAGCGTCCGTCTAGTATTCAAAAGTTATGGCATAATAAGCTTAAAATAAATCGATTATGTGTATTCATAAATTTTTTATTGCCTAAAGAGTTAAAAAAAAGAGAGTTAAAATTTAGTAGCATGTTTTGGCATAGCTAAAAATAACTAATTGAAGCCTCCTACAGAGTTGTTGAGTTTCGAAAATTATTTGTATTTTTTTTTTTTTTAAGTTTGTAATATGATGAGTGTAGCAGATCTTGATTACAACAAAACAACTTTTGAAATCTGATACTTGTTGGTCAAAATTAAATTAATCATTATCATTTTTATTTGATGTTAATATGCTTTCACAGCTAAAGTTTGTTGTATTGTTAAGATAGTTTGGTTGCATTAGTATTTTTGAAAAATGTTAAAAAACCAAAAACAAAAAAAATTCTTAAATTAATATATGATTAAAAAATATTTTGCTTAAAAATAAGTTTGAATTGAAATAATTGTGAACTTGAAATACTGTTCTGCGTAAATTAGGAAAAAAGTAAAAATTTCTTCGGGATCACCCGATATTTTTTACTTTCACACATTTTACTTTACATACTTTTTTAAAATTTGAATATCGATATTCTTAAAGCTCCATTATTTTACCAGCTCTTGCATTAAAAGTATTGAAAAGTATTACTTGAAACTAAGGTCAAGTAATATTAAGTACCTATGTCTATTGTGGTACAAGAAAAATATTAGAAAATATGTCAACTTTATTAGTTTATTTAATTTTATTGAGTTTTTAATTTTAAAACAAAAAGTTTATGTTTTGAACTTCAGTGAGTACGAAGCTCTTTTACTTCACAAAAACCTCAATCCACCTCAAAGATATCAACTTTTGTTAATAACCTTATTATACTACGTATGATGTTGTTTTTTTCTAAACATGTTCATGTAAAGCTATTATAAGTTTCTGAAGAATAGTAAAATCCTTGGGCATGAGTTAAAGTTCAAAATCAATTCAAATAATCAAAAATTTTAACATTCTAGACAATTTTAGGTCCTAGAAAATTTACGAATTTCGATACAAAAGATTGCTTGGCAATCTGTGCAAGGTACTAATTTGACTGATTCATATTCAGCACACTTCTCTGATATAACGTCCTCGACACACTGGTATCATATGCATCCCAGCGACAAAAACCGCCATAAAAAAATTGATAACAAAATATGTTATGATCTTGCTTTTTTATTTGAAGCTTCTTAAAAGTGTATTTTCCGAACAAAATATAAGTTTCAAAAGCATCCAAATGTATATATTATGTCAAAACACAATAATAATGGGGTATAAATGATTCCAGTTTGCCGTATAACGGTTAAAGAATTCCGTATATTAAGCTTATTTGTGCATTTTTTGCTATTTGCGACTTAATACCTCAATATTTGGTATTACCGCCTCCATTCTTGATGACTTCCCATTACGGATGATAATCGATTTCGATGTTTATCGATATTAAGAGACAAAAAATCGACGTTTTAAAATCGATATTGCAATATGGACATCTCCCAGTGGTACGGACGCGACATTCGCACGATTTTAATTACTAGAAAAACAAGAAAGAAACAAGAATTGCCGATATGTATTTTAAGTGTTCTAACGCGATGAAAAAGTGCTACATTTTATAAAAATACTATCAAGATTTAGTACAAATTAGTACAAAATAATAAGCAATCACTCAATGCAACGGACGCGACAAAAAATGTTAGTTTTTTTAAGCTCGTATAGAAATGTGCAAAATTTAGCTAATTTTGAGAAATTTTTTTATATATAATATACATGTTAATGGAGGTCAAAGGATAAATTTTCTTCGTAGACTTATGATATATGAGAATTATCTCTTACCTTTTTTTAAATAGATATAGCACGAATACGGGCGCGACATCATGGGCGCGACAAATTTTTTCAACAGTAGTAAAATACAATAAAGTTGTTCATTATAAATTTTAGTAAAAATAAATAATAATAAGTTAAATTCAAGTTACATAACAGTAATACTAATCATAATAAAAAAAAAATAAAGTTAAAAGCTGTTAAGAGTTATTTATTTTAACTAGTATCGCCTGGGGTCGAAATTCGACCAATTTATTGATTGCCTATTTATAAATATATGCGAGATGATCAAAATAAGTTCGGGGCTATAACTTTTCATTGATTGGAGATATTAAGCTATTTTCTTCAGAAAAATTATTTATTTATATTATTATTTTGTTCAAAAACAGAAAAACAACATTTTAAAAAATTTAATTTTGTCAAAGAAATCATAGGGGGCCTTGATTTTTTGGTAGCACGGACAGTTTATTAATTTAGTGTCAAGACAAAATAAATTCAAAATAAAATTTAATTAATACCAAAAAAGCGTACGACAAACTTTAATGTTCACGTATTAATATATAAGATGTTTTTCTTCACTTTTGGTGGACTTTTTTTGGGAGATGCCCATATGTTAAACATCGTTAAATTTTAAAATTTTCTCAAAATCCAATGGTTAATCTGAAAGATGGTCCTATGAAAGTTTGGAATATTGTGATTATGTGATTCTACAAAACCTTCTTTTTTTTTTACATATGATATTCAGATTTTTTGTTGTTCAGGCGGTAGACAAATTTTTCGACACTCATTGTGGAAACTGTATTCGAGAAGATATTAAATCTAAAAGTATTTTGAAATCATTACTTTTAACCATAATTTCATGACTTGAAACTTGTTTGATGTTTTCTAGAGGTTTTGATTTGAAAAAATAAATTTTTCGCTAAAAATTGTCGATTATTTCGCTGTAAATTCTTATCAAGGCAAAATATCTACCCAGTATTTGGCTTCAAACTATACGTTTCCGAAGCTCCAACCACCACACTGTTCATGTTCTAATTAAATTCTGTGATTATACATTGTTTTCTGTATTTATAACGATGTTGAGAAACCTAGATGTTTTTTGTTCGATAAACATCGAGAATTGATGTTGAGCTTTCTATGTCAACGTCGTACACTGTGGCCGTGTAGTGTATTTGATGGCCTTAATTCAAGGAGGACGCGTAGCTTCATGAAATTTTGCACACATTTATTTTAAATTTTTTAAAAATATAATTTTTTTTTTTTTACAAAAATACTCCCAGTTTTACGCCCACCTTCCATACAACTTCAATAGAAAATGTGGCCTTACTTTCATGATTTTATATAACAAAACATTAATGCTATAATTGTAGAATGTGCTCCTGAAAATATAAACTTAATCCGCACATTTTTACGCCCGTCCCATTTTTACGCCCAGTTTTATACAACTGATATTTTAAAAAATACCATATCTTCTGTAAATTTGTAACTAGAATGTTGTTTTTATGTAAAAATGCTTTAAGCATCTATTAAATGCTGTTCTGAAAATATGAAGAAAATCCGCTTACTTTTACGCCCACCTCTCATAAAACTGCAATACATTTTCACTGTATTTCATTTATTAACAACTCATTATTTTTTCGACGGCGTGCAGATTGGGGCAGGTTTTTTTTATTAATATGTTAGCTGAGGCTCTCAGCTTTAATTTGAAATATGTCTCCATGTGTCGCACTGCTTCGCACACAGCTAAATGTCTAACGAAAAATCATAAATGTTGATTTTTTTTGGCTCAAAATATATTGTTAAAAAAAATTTTCTTGTCAAATTTTTTTAAATTTTTTTTTAATTTACTAATGCTTAATGCCTATTTTAAGAGAAAAAATACTTATAAGGAACATGCGGTGTATAGTTTATAAGTAACAAGCTTTTGAACATGACATAGAAAACTATCACATTTGACACTTGTTCACATACTTCAACTTTGCGCTGCTCTGGACAAAAAAGCAATGAAGATATTTACATGAAATTTTCCACACATGACTTTTAGATAGTTTTTAATAATCTGTGCAAAAGTCATCAAAATCGGAGAGTAGGTCCAAATTGATTTATTGCCGCGGTGGACACAGTGTGCGTCGATGCCATCATCGAACCCATCATCGATTGAGTCAAAAAGGTTTAAAATAGTTTTCACCTTTCTTCTTGAAACCATGCATCCATTCAAAATCAATTAGAGTTTCAGGAGCCGTTTTTCCGCGAATACTTCTCAAGAATTTATTTAAAGAAACTGATTAAAAATGGGTCCGATATGTCCTGAAAATAAGTAGAAGCTTGATATTCGGTAAATAGCACCCAGATAGAAAAAACGCCTTTATTGATGATGTTGATATATTTTCAAGCATTTATGAAACCTTCCTATATTTGGTATCGCTCCTCAGACCACTATGTATGGAGAATATTGCACTGTAGGCAATATATAGATTTTTCAGCAAATTGCTTTTTCATTCTACGGTGCATTTCGGCATTTCTGTTTGCTCTAAATAGCTTAAAGTTGAATTCATCTGAGGATATGATTTGTGCCCAGTCCAGTTCAGACCAATCTTTATAAAATTTAGACATTTCCAACCCTTTGTTTCTTTCTTTCTAGGAATAAGCTAGGTTTTTGCTGTGTGTCACGCTTTGAGACCCATGCCATCAAGTTGCTTCTAAGCTATTCTGTCACTTATGGTTTTTTTGTGTCATACATTGGGAAAACAAAATTCTTCTAATTTGATGATCATCTCTTTCGTTGTCTTTTTTGGACGTGCGCTTTACTTTTTACGAGCCATGGCACTAAATTTTTTAAAATTTTTAGTTCTGGTTCTTCTTGGATTTAAGTTCTGTAACTAATAGTTTCCTAGTTAAATTTTGTTTGAAGAATTTCCTTAACGAAACCTTGTATTTAAATTTTTTTTAAAAATAATAATTAAATTTTGACTTCAAAAATTATAAAAATAAAACCGAATTTTAAAAAAAAAATTTTTTCATAAAACAGTTATTATATTGCTTTATAAATGTAAAAAAAAATTTGAATTTAATTTTTTTAAGTTTTTTGTTGCAAATAAAATTTTGATGTTAAGAAATAAGTTGTTTCATGAATTCTACACAGATTTAACTTATAAATAAACATACTAACGTTTGTAAAATTTAATATTGAATATTTCTTATAATTTTTAGCAACTGAATCAAATTTAAATTTTTATCACTGAAATTCATATAAAATTTAAGTATTTTACTTAATTTGAGCGATTCCCATTCGAAGGGAATACATTTATAAATGACACAAGTAAAAACAGAAAAGCTAAAATTTTTAGGAATTGTTTTTTTTTAACCAAGAAATTTAATTGGCAATTAAGATGGGTAGTTCTTACATTCCTTACTCCCTTCCATTAATATGTATGTCATTTCAACAAGAATCCATCAAAGTTCAAATATGCTCTGTAATATTGAAAAAAATCTTTTGGTTATGCAAAGAGTGAAAGTGCTCGAGTTGCTCCAAGATCAATTGATCTGATTACGTTATGCAAAAAATAGGCAAATTTTGCTCATTAGTCACGAGGTCGTTACAGCACAAAAAAAAAAAAAATAAAATGTGCCAAGTGCAGCACATTCCAGCCTGCCGTTAAAGCGAAAGTTTCTTTAATTCTTGCCAACACAAAAACCAACTCAATAACTGTGTCGATTTCTAATTATATAGCGGCTATTTTTGCTGCGTTGTAAACTTAATCAAATGACAAATGTCTGCATCTGCTACTTTAACTGCTGCTACCTGATGATGTTTCCTACTCTTCACCATTACTGCGCGGCTAGAGCTGTGTTGTTTTTGCTAATTATGGTTTAACACCTTTTTTGCAACTTAGCCATGTTAGTAGCGACGGCTGCACACTTAATTAACACACAACTTTTGTTAGTAATTTTTTTTTTTTTTTGGTTTTTTTTTTTATTTGTTATAATGCAACATCAACACGAATGTTTGTTTGTTTGTGCGCATGTAAGCTTGTTTTGTGTCAAACAGTTTTATGGTATTTTTCGCAAATAGACATAGTTGTTGTTTTGCTTGCAATAGTAGTAGTGGTAGTAGTAGTGGACGCAGTGTAAGCAGTGAGTTAGCTACAACTCCTCCCTTTTTCTACACCTAGTGCTGCCACTTAATCAAAAAACAAGTTTTCTAATTTCAGCTGCAGCTGCTGCAACAAAACATGCGCACAATCATTGTATGCAGCATCAATTTGATTTCATCGCACATTAACTGTAATGCATAAGCACTGCTTGTGGTCCAAGCCAAGATGTGCTTATTGGTTTTTTTTTTGTTTTGTTTTTTACAGCTGATTGGCTTTAAGTTTTAATTGGCAGATGTTTAAGACATCATCGGCTGGCTAAGCCAACATGTCAACATGTTGCAGCACATTTATAGTTTATTATGAGATTTTTTATGAGTTTTAGTACATTGAATTGTCTTATTAAATATACTTAAAACAAATATTGTCATTTAATTTCTGAGAAAGACATTAGGCAGTTGAAGAAAAAAAAAAGAAACAAAAAACACCCACCTCAAGCTCTACTGATTTCTGTTGAAAAATGTTACTCAAAAGCAGGTCTTCCTTGTTTTTCAACAAAGGTTTTTTGTTTAATTTTTGTTGTTTCTTGTTGTTTATATATTGTATTGGTGTTCATAAAATTTTTATACAAGAAGAAGAAGAAAAAGAATGTAGCTCAGTGTGACCAGATCTTATCGCATCCCACGACAGGTTTTTGTTTTGTCATTTGTCACTCACAGCTTTTGAATTCAATACACACACACACGGGCGCTCGGATGCCCCCCATGAAACACATACAAATGCAGCAGAAATAGCGTAGCAACGTTGCATCCGCGCAATGAACACAATTTTGTTGTAGACGAATTTGTTGCTTGGCCAAAATGCCAACAAAAAAGAGCTAACTTAAGGTTACGGTAGGAATTTATTTTTCTCTCTTTTTTAAAATAATACACTGGAAAAAAAGCTGCTTTTAAATAATAACAAAATAACTATGAAAAAATAATAGTTATAAACAGGGCCCGAGTTTTGTGGCACTAAAACAAAAATCAAAAAAGACAAAGTAGACTTTAAAAAAGGGCACAAAAAAGCATTTATTAATTTAAAAAAAAAAAATGCCCGAGCTCTTTGGAGGTTGAGAGAATGAGGCAAAATATGAATGACACACTTATTGGCGACTTGAAAAAAGTCTCCGAGTGGGTCTTGCTAATAGAGTCAAGTTTAATGCAAGCAAGACCCAATGCTATTTGTTAACCCACAACCGAGTGAATTGTTCCTTAGCACCCCTTAATATGAACGGTGTGGATATTGCGGAGTCAGCAACTCTTGGCGTTCTGGGCACATTGATACAATCTGATCTTCGCTATAATGATCCATGTGTCGAAAGAAGCGGCCAAGTGTCTAGGTTTTTTTTAAACGGTGCAAGAAATTCTTCACTACAGTTGACCTTCGCTCTATCTACACCACATATATTAGGCCAAAAATGGATTACAATTCGCACATTTGGGCAGGGGCTTCAAGATCTTATTTGGAGTTTCTGGACCGAATTCAACGACGTGCTATATATCTGATGAAAACATTTCATCGTCCCTCAACTATCTTGGACATCGACGCAATGTTGGTTGCCTGAGCCTTCTGCATAGGTATTACCATGGGAAGTGTTCAAGGGAAATAAATGGCCTGACGTCACCAGCACGTGGCAGCAGCTGTATCAGTGGTAGTGGCAGTGGCAGCAGCTGTGTCAGTGGCAGCGGCAGTGATCAGCTGTTTCATATTTTACTGCCTGAAAATTACAATCTAGCAGTCGCATCGTCAGCATCAAAAGCAGTGAATGTGGAATTTTTCTTAGTAGTTTAATTATTTGCATGTTGGCAGTGAATTTAGAAATAGGGCTTACCTCGGCAGTACTGCTTACTACCACAGCTGCTATGTAAGTTACACCATTGAACAACAGTATTACTAAAATGACAGCTGATCAATGCCACTGCCACTGACGCTGCCACTGTTGCATTGTAATTCAGGTATAAGATTGAAAACTACTACTACTACTACGAAATTTAAGCTAAATATAATTCTAAATGTTGTTATAGCATCTGAAATTTATTTTTAATTAAATGTATCAAATTGTTTAATAAAATCTAAACCAAAATATTATTATATTCATTTACATATTTCATTACATTTATTACAATATTCAGTACAATATTTCAAACGTTTTTGGACTAAAATCTAATCCTTTTTGGATTATAATATTTTAAACTTTCTATGGATTAACAATTATTCCTTTTTGGATTAAAAAATTTTAAACTTTTTGTGGATTAAAAATAAATCCTTTTTGGATTGAAAAATTTAAAACTTTTCATTGGATTAAAAAGTAATCTTTTTTTGGTCGTGTCCTATATGTAATCCAAAAAAGTTTTAAATTTAGTCCAAGATTTTTAACCGTGCGCTTAAAATAAACTCTTAACTTAACTTTTTGTCTAGTCTATAGCTATCTGCTTGTAACACATTATTTTTATAGGAGCACTAACAACGAAATGGAAAACAGAAACTCTTCAAAAAGAAAAAAAAAAATTGGAAACTCTTTACAATTAAATTTAGAAATAGTTGCCACTGTTAAGATTAAAAAAATAACAAAATTTTGATAAAAGATCAGCAAAATGTGAAAAATGCTAAAATGTCAAAAAAAAAATATAATATGGAAAAATTTTGTAAAAAGCAAAATAAAATTTCGTATCGTATTTGGAATCAGAATGACTCAAAACGCCTGATTCTTTTATACCCGAATTTCAATATAACAAACAAATAAAAGGCAAAGTTAACAAAATGCGAGCCCTTCCCAATCAGCCAAACAAGCTTGGAATAAGCTTTAAACAAGCTTACAAACGTAAGCCTCAAGCTTGGATAACGCTTTAATTTACTATTTTAGAACGCTTACATGTAATTTTAGGATAAGCGAAAGTGAACCCTTGGAATAATATTCCTTACTTCAAGCTTAATCCAAGTGTTGTTATTACAATTGGATATAAGTGTTTTAATAAACTTTCTCCAAGTGTGCTACATACAAAAAATCAATTAGCATTCGCGAAAAATTTTTATTCCGTGGCTCAGTTGGTAAGCCACTTGTTTATTTGATTTGTTGTAATTTGGACATACAAGGTTCAATTCTCAACCAGAACATTTTTATTTTTATTTATTTTTTTTATTTCTGTGTCGACAAGGAATAACAGCTTAACTCATTTTCAAAATTTCGGGAGAGCATTTTTAAAATGGAAATTGCTACCTAACTATCAGGGTACCCTGACTTGCTGTTTAGATTTGATGGCCTTAAACATTTAATTTTCAAGTTTTCAGTTTATCCTAACTCGACTTTAGCGGTTATTCCTTGTCGACACAGATTTGTTTGTTAATACTTAAGAATATATTTATATGATCAATTGCATACCATCAAATATTTTTGTGTTTGCCTCCACCAGGGATCAAACCCGCAAACCATCGCATATGAGTCGCACACTCTAACACTGTGCCGTAACTCTTATAGCTGCTGAGCTAACAAAATGAAAATAAAATACATTTCTATATATATGAGAGCATCACAACTTTGAACAGTTGCAAAACTATTACCGTTGTCAGCGTTTTCTAAGTATGATTGCAAAACACTTACTTAATGCAAGCTTTTCCAAGTATTATTGTAAATCACTTGCTTTTTGTGTTTTACGCAATAGTTATGCAAAGCAACTTGGAAATTTATTACCTGTGCAAGTGTTTTGCAAGCGGATAAGGCAATTTTTATCCAAGCACTATTTCTAAATGGCTGATTGGGTAGTTATTAAGGTTTTTGCTTACGTTTTTTTTAAATTGTTTTACAAATTTTTTAAAAATTTTTTCAAAATTTCTTCTAAGCTTTAAGCAAAACTGTGTCTAGGATTGTCAAAAATATAAACTTTGGAAAAATTTTAAGAAATTTTACGTTTAAATTTTTATTAAAATGATATAAAACTTATATTTACTAAAAATTTACTTACTTTTTTCTTGTTTTCTGTTTGAAAAATTTATGGTGTTTTTACAAAAATAGTTTTGTGAAGCACATGTTTTTTTACAAGTGTAAGATATTTGGTTTTTTTTTTTTTTTTATTTTAAACTGACTAACTTTTCTTGAACGCAGTTAAAACTGGTTTACATTGCCTTGCGATTTGTGTCTGAAAAAGCACAGTAACAAGAACACAACAACAACAACAACAACAACAATAACAACAACAATAATCTTGGACTTAAAATACAATTAATTCGTTTTTTATAAAAAAAAAAGCGAAACGAAAACAACAAAGTGAAAAAAAATTACATTTCATTTAAATGTCAGAAAGATGCAAATGCGGTTTAAGTTATTCTTTTAATCTTAATCAGATATTTATTTATCTCTTTTTATGTATACATATATATATATATATATATATATTTATGTGTATTTATGCGGGTATTCTACACTTAAATAAATATATATGTACATTATACCGTATAAAGCTGTGGCAAAAACTAGAAATGCAGCAACAAGTTGCTATTAATTTTGTTTAAATTGTTCTGCATACCAACATAGTTCGTATGCAAAGCTTTAGAAAAGATTATCTTTGAAAGGAAATCGAAAATTACCACTGCGCGAAAGATGCCGTAGATCTGCCGGAGACCAACTTGAGATAACATAAAAAAGAAAGAGAGGGAAAAAAAAAACAAACAATATTGTAACTAGAACAATTCTGGCTTGTATCTAATAGATGTAACATGCCTTAGCGTAGATCGTAGATCGAAGATAGTCAACTAGATGGTTGAATTTAAGTCTAAACTATAAATGCATGTTCATATGTTAACATGTAGCAGCTTCTACATGAGAATGCATAATAATACGATTTGTACAAGCTTGTAAGAGCTTGCCTGTTGCCTTGATATGATGAGAATAAGCGAACGCGCGATATGATCTAGTTAAGGCAGGAAGAGTTAAAAATTTTTATGCGAACAGGATGCAGCTGCTTTGTAAACTAAGAGTAAATGTCAACATTTTTGTAGAACTTTTATAGCTAGATTCAAGAACTTGAACTAGAAGAGCGAAGTTTAGCACTGAAACAGCACGTTTAGTTGAAAAAAAAACATGTGCTGCAATGCAACATTTTCCGCAAGCAAAGCACATTTTAAAAGCATTGTTATAGAAGCTTAGAAATTATTTGAAGAAATGTGCTTCATAAAGCATATTTTCAGAAACTGTTGAAGAACATTTTATAAGTGCGTTTAAAGAAATATGATAAATATTGGACAAAAAGTGCTGCATTGCAGCACATTTCATCACAAAATAAGGTTTGAATCTATAACACTTTTTTGAAAGAAATTAGAAAAACCTTATCCAGAAGGTAATATTTTATAAAAAAAAAAGAAATGTAAACAATATACATTCCCAATAAACAAAACTCTTGTATTCGTTTAGAGCAAGACATTTAATACACTTCTGTTTTTATATTTAAATCCGTTAGGCTGGCTTATTTATTTTATTACAGCACATTCAATTGCGAAATCATTAAAAATACCAAGATTCAATTAAAAAAACTAAAACCAAATAAAGTAAAACTTTATAAAAACACATTTATTTAATGTTAAAGTCCTCTTTACCAAAAGAAAAAAAAACTATTAAGCAAGTTAATAGAATTTTTTTAATGCGTTACAAAGTGCTGTATGAAGCACATTTAAAAAGAGATACGAGATTTGTTCAATAAGTCTTCACAGAAAGATGAAAAAACAAGTTATTTTCCATAGATTTTCTTTTTATTTCGAAAACCATAACTATTTCAAGCTTATCATAAACGTTTTTAAGTTATGCAATAAGTAGAATTACGGAAGGACCTCAGAAAGGCATCTATTCAGCGTTTACCTTCATATACATAGTGATTTGGTAGTTTCCGTGTCTCTACAGTTCTTTTTAGTTTCTTAAAAGTTCTGTTTTGAGGCAGAAATTTGTCTGACTTATGACGGTAAAGTACCAAAGCGGCACCAGAGTCGACCACGTGATTGCGTCTATTCTCCACTGAGAGCAAACGCGTTCCTATTGTGCAGAAATTTTCTTCACACAAAAATTTCACTTATTTATTTAAGCCATTTTCGATAAAACCAGCACCATTCCTTGGATTTTCTAAAACTTATTGAACGTCCCTCATGCTTTTCAAGAATTAACTATAAAAGCTCAGCTTGATGAACGCTTAAAACGAACAGCTTGACTGGCTTTCTTTGGCTGCTTTTATTAGTTTGTCTACCTGTGGAGGAACGCATCGTTGGACGTCTTTTACGTCTTCGTCTTGGAAGTGCAGTCACATGCGTACGAAGAAAAAAAAAAAATTCAAAAAATATGGCGCGCGAAATATGTTCCTGAAAAAGAAAAAAAAAAAGGGCAAAATAAATGCAAAATAAACAGCCGGCTATGCAAATGGGTGCCAAAGAACTACGGCTGCATGGATGACCGACTGGCTTGAGCTGGCTAAACTGGTATATTTTTAAGTGTGGCCGCAGGCCTAAGCAGCCATGCATATATATAAATATATAACATATTTTTATGCTTTTCCATTTTGAAACGATATAAAAGAAGAAAAAAATGTCTATCAAAGTCAGTCTATCGCGCTCTAAACATGCGATTAGCAAAGCGACAACAAGGTTGCGCACATGCGCAACCAGTCAGTTTGTGGGAGTGTGTTTGTGTGTGTGTTAATTTTTCCAAAATTACAATTCATGCAAACATATGCAAAATGATTCAAACACACAAAAAAACAAGTAAAGAAAGTCTAAAGTCGGTCTAGGCCGACTATGAAATACCCTAAACCCACTTTCCAAAAACAAAAAATTTTTATTGGCGTCTCCAAGGGCGGATGAAGCCTATATTTTATATACATTTAAATGTTACACATACCAAGTTTTATTCCTGTAGCTCACAGTTAATGCCTTTATTGTGCTTTCCCTATGGGAGGTGGGCGTATTCATTGACGGATTACTTCCAATTTTTGAACACACCTTAGTTTTGGTATAAAATACATGCACACCAAATTTAATTTCTCTATGACAAACATAACCTTATTTATTGAGTTTAAAACTTTTTGGGTTGTATGGGAGGTAGGCGTGTCCGTAGGCGGATGATGTCCATTTTTCAAAACTATCTTTGTCTTGTCATAAAAAACATTCGTGCCAAATTTTAGCTCTGTAGGTTAAACAGAGACTTATTTATTGCGTTTTAATTTTTGGGTTGTATGGGAGGTGGGCGTGTCCGTGAGCGGATGACGTCCATTTTTCGAAGACATCTTTGTGTTTATATAAAACAAATACATATCAAATTTTATTGTTGTAGGCTAATTATGAGCTGAGTTATGCAGTTTTCAATTTTCGCGTTGTATCGGAGGTAGGCGTGTCCGTAAGCGGATGACGTCCATTTTTCAAAGACATCATTGTGTTAATTTTAAACACATACATACTAAATTTTATTGTTGTAGGCTTATCATGAGCTGAGTTATGCAGTTTTACATTTTTGCATTGTATGGGAGGTAGGCGTGTCCGTGGGCGGATTCCAAAAATATTCAATAGTGCAGATCCTTGGGTCCATGTGACCATGTGTTTCAAGTTTCATCCAATTATCTCAACTCCTTCTTCTTATCCTGTGTATACGGACAACACACAGACGGACAGACGGACGGACGGACGGACGGACGGACGGACATGGATAGCTCGACTCACGTGGTGACGCTGATCAAGAATATATATACTTTTCTATACCGGACTCGCTTCGTTCTATGCGTTACAAACGTTTGCACAAAGTTAATATACCATGACCTTTCAGGTTTAGGGTATAAAAACTGAAAATATAAAACAAAAAACGGAAAAACTTTAATGAAAAAAAAGCTTACAACTAATGACTTATTATAGAATGTTTTAAAGTGAACTTATTAGTTAAAACTAATTTAAAAGCTATAAAAATCATTCATTTACATACATAGAACTTCACTTAAAAACTGACTAATTTTGTTTTAAATTAGCTTCCTGAAATGTTTTAAGCTAATAGCTTTAAGCTTACTAATTCGAAAACTAATTTCAACGCTAACAATTTTTGATTTACATAATAATTAATGCTTAGCCAGCAGTGTGCAACTAATGGCTCAATTGGTTGAATAGGCTCAGTGTGCAAAAGTGTGTGTGTATAGTTTCTGTAAAAGCAAGTTTTGACTTTTTAACCGACTTCAAAAAGGAGGAGGTTCTCAAGTTGGTTGGTTTCTCTGTTTTTTTTTTTTTTTTTTTTTTTTTTTTTTTTTTTTTTTTTTTTTTTTTGTGAATGTATGTACATCGATTACTCCTAAAGTACTTGCCCGATTGCCGTAATTTCTTGTCAACATATAGAGATTATCAACGCGGAGGTGCCCGTTTATGAAAGGGGGCGGTATTCGTAAAAGGGGCGTGTCTCTATAAGAAAAACACTGTATCTCAGTAAATATTGACACTACGGTAATAAAATTCACAGTAAAATTACAAGTGCAAGCACAAGTATTAAAAATGACGATCACTTAAGTGGGCGTAATTCTGAAAAAGGGTGTGGCAATATTGTAAAAACTCTGTATCTCAAAGAAAATTGACACTAGAGTACTGAAATTAAGTACAGAGGTAGGTACAATTATTGGAAATGACTATAACAAAAGTGGGCGTAATTTGACAAAGGGGTGTGGCAATATAAGAGAATTACTGTGTCTCGAATAATATTGATACTAGGGTACAGAAATTTATTACAAAGGAAGGAAAAATTACTACAAATTTTTGTAAAAAAAAAAGTGGGCGCTAATCGAGAAGGGGAGTGGCAATATTAAAAAAAACACTGTATCTCGATTACTATTGACACTACGATACTAAAATTTTGTACAGAGGTAGGTACAAATATAACAAATTACTGTCAGTAATGTGGGCGGTATTCGATAAAGGGGCGTGTCACTGTAAGAAAAACACTGTATTTCAGTAAATATTGACACTAGAGTACTAGAGTTAATAAAATTCACAGAAAAAATGCAAGGGTAGGTAAAAAATAACAGTCAATTAAGTGGGCGTTAGTCGACAAAGAGGTGTGGCAATATTAGAAAAACTCTGTATCTCGAATAATATTGACACTAGAGTACTAAAGTTAACTACAGGGGTAGGCACAGCTATAAAACAATTAATTTCAATACAGTGGACCTTGTTTGATAAAGGGGTGTGGCAATATATAAAATACACTGTGTCGCGAATAATATTGACACTAGAGTACTGATATTTATTATAGAGGTAGGCACACTTATAACAAGTTATTGTGAATAAAGTGGGCGTCATTCGACAAAGGGGTGTGGCAATATTAGAAAACACTAAATCGAATACTGACACTACTAACTGAAAAAGTACAGACTTAGGCACAATTATTACAAATTACTACCGAAGAATTGGGCGTTATTCGACTAAGGGATGTGGCAGTGTGTAAAAAACTGTATCATATTGACTTAAGGGTGGTAAAATTCATTGTTAGAATGGGTAGAACTATTGAAAACACTATGACAAAGAGAGTGATATTCTCGACAAAGAGGCGTGTCAATATTATAAACACACTATATTTCAGTCAATATTGACATTGGGGTAGTGATAAAAATACAAGAGTAGGTACTGATAAACATACTGACAAAGACCAGAATAAGAAACGACAGAAAAGCATTTTCCATATTATGAGCATAAATAATTGGTGTTTAATTAATTTATACACTTTTTTAATATATATATATTTTTCTCTAAAAAGAAAGAAATAAAAACTTTTTAACAAAAAAAAAAACCTACTTCAAAATCACTAGAAAGTAAAAAATAATTTTAAATTACTTTTACTATTTAATTCTTGGTCAAATTTGTATTTTTATAATAAATATATTTATTTTTTTATGATAATAAGAGCTTCGAAGTCGGCGCTAATATAATCAGATTTTTTGTGCAGCTGCAACACACATATAGCATTTTAATTAAGATTTAAGAAAAATTAAGATTACAAATTAATACAGCGTCACCCAAGCAGGATATTTACAAATAAAAAAGTCTTAAATAGAGTAGGGATGGCGAAAAAAACATGATTTTACGTCAATGATTAGCGCTGACTAGAAGCTTTTATTATCATAAAAAAATAAATATATTTATTATAAAAATACAAATTTGACCAAGAAATAAATAGTAAAAGTAATTTAAAATTATTTTTTACTTTCTAGTGATTTTGAAGTAGGTTTTTTTTTTTGTTAAAAAGTTTTTTTTATTAACTTTTGTGATCGTGTTAAAGATAAGTTTAGTTAAAGTTTTTTTTATGGAATTATTGATTTATTCAATTAAAAAATTTAAAATTTAATTTTTTTTTTGTGTTAATTCGTCATTCGACGTATTCGCGTAAAAGATAAGTTTAGTTAAAGTGTTTTTTATGGAATTATTGATGTATTCAATTAAAAAATTTAAAATTTAAATTTTTTTTTGTGTTAATTCGTCATTAAATAAAAAGTCTTAAAAATTGTTCAGACTTTTTAAGTGTTGACGACTGCAAAAGCTTGAAATTTTTAATTTACATAAGAGTTAATACTAAATCAGCGGTGTGAAAGTAGTGGCTCATATGCCGCAATATGCAATTTATTGTGTGTTATTATTGGAAAAGCAAGTCTACTTATATTTTAACAATTATGGGTTCTACTTATCTTTATTGTAATATTTTCGTACTGAAAGCAGCTTTTGTAATATAAAAAGTTAAGAAAAACTTTAAAATTTAGTTTAAGATAAAAGTTCAAACTCGTCGATTTTTCAGACCACACTCAGAAAATAGTTTCTCGGTATATAAAAAAAAAGGCATTATATTTAGAGAAAAATGGTATAGACTTTGCTCCAGAGCAGGCCTTTCTCTAAATGCGATCCTAAAAATTCTCTAAAAATGTTAAAAAGCTTCTATGAAAAAGAGAGATATATATAAAAATATATCGTTCTTACACTGAGGAAAAACATACTTTAAAATTAAACAAAAAATTTTAAAATAGAAATTTAACGTCTTTGCGTTTCTGCAAAACAAAACTTAAAACAAGTGTGTTTAATTTTCAACTTCCTATAAACTCCTTTTTTTTATAAACTTCCTCTTATTATTTCTTTGAAAAAACAAACAAAAATTTGAATATATTGACAACTATTGGGTTTTTTGAACAAATATCGAACATGTGATAAAATAAAATCTAATTAATTATACATTACAATATTTCAATTGCAAACTTCATCGAATGGAGCTAACATTTGGAACTCGAATGGTCCCGGTGATAGCTGGTTAATAATCTAGTGCTAAAAAGTCGAAAAAGCTGAAAAAATGGCATCGAAAAAATATGCTTTAAAATATATGTTTTAAATTTTAAAATTTTTGTTTCAAATTTGTTTTTCATAACAAAAACATTGTTTTAAAAACAAAAACTTTTGTTTTGAATATAACTTTAAAAACAGTTGTGTTTAATTTTAATGAATTTGTTTCAAGCTCTATTTCAAAAACAAATTCGTTAGATATAAACACAATTTCATTTAATTTCAAAACATTTTTCCCTCAGTGTAGAGAAAAAAGTTTTATTTTTGAAAAAAAAAAAAATTGTTTTTATTGAAGAAAATACTTCTCATAGTGAATTTTATATCAAAATATAGGAGAAATTTTTTATTTTCAATAAATGTTTCTCTATAAATGAGAATTTTTTTGTGTGAGAAAAATATTTATCTTTATTAGAGACATTGAAATATTTCCATTTTTTAGAAGTAAAGAAATATTTCTTCGAAGATGTGAAAATTTATTCTTATTGAAGAAGATTTTATTTGAAAAACAGAAAATTGCTATTATCTAAAATAGAGAAATTTTTCACTGGAGACACATAAGTGTTTTTTTCTGAGTGTAGAAAGTAGAAATAAATTTAAAGCTTTTCAATTTTTCACTTTCATAATTATTCAAACTATAGCAATTATATTCATATAATGGCTCATTTGGTTCAAAAACTAATATTCAGGTACTTTATATTTAAAGATAGAAACTTTGACTAATTTATTATATTTTGTGAGTCCCACTGATCTTCTTAATAACTTTTTATATTCGTTTTTTTTAATAAGATGTTCTCTAAAAGTGTTTTCTTTCAGAATAGAATTGTTTTTTACGAATTAATCAATCGAGCTTTAATCGTTAATGCTTTTTATTTGACTTAATTAACCTCCAAGTTTCAAAAAGCTTTTTCAAACTTACCAGAGCTTATAAATTGCGCCAAAAGCACTGACAACAAATTTATTTTGTCATGTACTGCTTTTATGTTGTGTTTTTTTTTTGGTTTATTTTTTTTTTTTTTGAGTTGCTGTTGCCAGTCTTCATTTGGCACAACTGCGAACTTGTTCCTGATCCTACGCCTCTAGACTGGCTAAACTTGTTTTTTCGCTACTCTACTGCATCCTTCTTTGGCTGTGTTTCCTTTTATTTTGCTGTTGTTGTTGTTGTTGTTGCTTTTTATGTCTGTCACACATTTTTTGCACTGACCAGTTCGCTGTTTGTGGTCAATGTTATTGTCACCAAAAACAAAAAAGAAACTATGAGCAAAAAAATAATGGAACTCTGAAAACAGTGTATTACGTAGACGAACGTAAAGCAAGTTAACGTTTTACCTCAAGCAATAACTGTTACTTGACTTGTTTTATTGATGATTTTAATTTTTAACCAAATAAAGAAAATAAAAGAAACAAAAACTTGTCACATTTTATTAAGTTCAGCGCATTAAAAAAAGCAAAAAGCTTTCAAAAGCTTTAATGCTAAAAACGTACTAACAACATTTGTTGCAGACAAACTGTTGCTGCAATCAACTAAGTTTTTCTCAAAATATGCTTGTTTTAACTTCGCTTGAGCTCTGCCACACTTTTACACACTCTTGCAAACAAATTGTTAACTTGCAGTCAAAAATAAATATTGCTCGTCTGCGTCTTGTTGCACAATTGCATAAAAATGTCGTTTAAAAAAAAACAAAAACATTAACAATGAATAAACAACAACAAAATTACAATAATACTTGTCATGTTATATTTGCGATATAGGTTTCGAAGTTGTAGTTAAACTTCAACAGCTCCCACCGAAGGGACCAAGACACGATAAGTTGTAGCAACAGCAACAACAGCAACATTTCGCATTGCATTGCTTTGTGCGCAGACGTGGTCATGTGACAGATTACATGCGAACAAATCAATTTGCAGCAAACACACTAGCAATCACTCACACACACACACTCTCTCACACACAGAGCAGCACATGATCCTGCCATAATAATAAAAATAATAAAAATTATAATAATAATCATTATCATCATCATCATCATCATCATCATCGTGGTTATCATCATATCAATTGTAATTGTATGCGTTGCAATGGCTTTAGTTGCGTGTGTGTGTGCGAGTGCAATAAATAAAATTGATATGTTTATTGTTGCTGTTGCGCGTGTTGATGTTGTTGTTTTTTTTGCTGTTGATCAAGAATGTTTGCTGCAGCGCCAACAAAGTTCTTGATGTTGCTGTTGATAATAATTTTGATTAATTTGTCAAGTGTTGCATGTGACAAGTTGTTGCTGGCTTTCTTGTAGCAGCAGCAGCAAGCAATATTGCTAATAAGCATGTTTTATAGAAGAGCCTAAAACATGGGTGGCCCCTTAAGGTCTTCTTATGGACTCTTTGGGCGGTGGAAAGTGTGATAAATGTTAAAAGTAAACCTTTTCGCAGTTCACGCGCCAACTAACAATTGAACTTCTAACGATCCATTGTCAGGTACATTTGCTCTCTCTCTAAGGAACTTGTTTGAAGCATCTTCACAGCTGATTTGGAGCAATTTGCTCTCGATTAAAAAAATCTTGATCTTTAACAATTAAAAAGAAAAGCATTGAGAGCTCACTGAGCTTCGACAACCTACCTCGCTGTTGCCTTTAAGAAGCACCATAACGAAGATTTGTTCAAAAAACAACAGCCTCATTCCCACAAGCAAGTTAGTTCAGCTTCTTGCAAGCTTACTGCTGCTTTGCTTATTTGTTTATGAAGCACTTTGGCTTGGATTCAGTCTCACATGAGCAACCTCGCTCTCACAAGCAAACTAAAAACTACTAAGAAGCTTACCGGTGCTTCGGCTTAACCTTTACGAAGCACGCTAGCGAGGATTTTCTCAGAAATAAAGTACTTGCTTGGAAGCTTTCTGGAATTTAGCTAAAACTTTTCTCGCGAAGAAAAAAATATAAAAAAACAAAATTAAATTTATGAAAATTTGTAATTTTAGGCAAACACCTTCTTATGACTCATTCATAAAATACTTTTAATTATCATTTTTCTTTTTTATTATAAAGAAAAACTACTAAAAAAAAACAAGGAATATTAAAAAATTTAGTTAAATTTAAATTGTATTGAGCTTACTGAGATATGAACACGATTTCCTTACATATGATATCCACTTAGACAATCTATTATATCTGTGTTCATATGAAAGAGTAGCTTAAGTCGCCATAAGGCTGAATTGAGTAATTCATGCAGCTATATAGCTCCATATTCACAAAAAATATGGATCATTGAGCGTGATTCTACTCAAAGTTAAGACACCAAAGCGAAGCATTTTTCATATAGCTTGCAAGTTATTAAAAACTTTGAAGCGATATTTCTCGAAACAATGAAATCCGACTTAAGCTACTCTTCCATATGACCACAGATATATTCACTGAAGTCAAATCAAATAATTCTGAAGTTAACCTCGTTAAGGTGCTTTGAAGGTATTTCTCGCAAAGCATTCAATATAAGTTCATTCACAAAAATGTGAAACTTGTCTTTACAAGTACCTTCGAAATCAGTGTTGCCAGAGAGCCGAACTGAAATTTACCACTATTTGGGAAAAAAATTACCACTTTCTGAGAAAATTTACCTTTTTATAAAAAAAATTACAAAATTTTAAATGATTAACAGTCGTTATAACTCACTTCACTACTTCCACAATAAAACATTTATTTGCTAGCCTTGAACAACTCGTTTCTTCCTATTGCCAACAACTTTTCCAGTTCACGATGTGAAAGGGACTTTTTTTATCCACATTTCTATTAACTTTTTTTGTAGGTACTGGTCATGGCTTCCTATAACCGATATTCTTTAAAGCAAAATTGAATTCAATTTTAAAACATTTGATAACTTCATATGTCTTGTTATTTTTTGGTACAAAAGGGGGCTCCCAATAATAAAGGACTGCTTGTGAGTACGTTCAGAGAGATAACAAAAGTTCAAAAAACTTTAAATATTTGGAAATCCAAAAATAATTATACTGCAAAAATTTACCACTTTTAGTCAAAAATTACCTTATTTACCTCTGCCCAAAAAATTAGTCAAAAATTACCTCATTTCGAAATACCATAGACAGAGAGAATTATACTTTCACTCACAAATTCAAAGAGCTTCCTGAATTAAAAGTACATATTTAAAAGTCCTAAACGAGGTTGTTTTCTCAGAACGTCGATAAACTAGTTGGCAAGAGCTTAAATCGAAGCATGCAAAAAAGCTCGCTCACAAAATTTAAACATGTCATGACTAGTACCTTTACAGCAGTGGTCGGCAAAATTAAAAATGTGACTGTAAGTGAAAGTGAGACAAAAAAATTGCATAACATTCAAAACAATGCTGCTTCCGCAATGGTTGTTTGTCGAGTGAGTTAAAGAGCATGAAAATACGTGAGAGTTTTGGCAAAGCATGTGCTTCATGGGTGCCTACCACTGCTTTACTCCACTGCGAAGTCGAGGGAGAAAATTTCGAACCAAAGTTCAAAAGCTTGTTGAAAGTGATATCGAGGAAAAAACCTCTAATAATCTGGAAAATTAAATCTCTTGGAAGTTCAACTGAGGTGGGAACACAAATAAAACGCTGGGGCATAGAAGGCTAATTTGGCGACTTAAAACTGGTTTTTGAACTACGGACAGGGAAAATTTAACGAAACTTGAAAAGTGGTACTGGTTGAACTGAGTTCAATAACAACTAAATAAAAATGTTGACTTAATTATAAGCAAAAACTCACTTAAAGATACCGTTATAGCCAGTGTTGTACAGGCAGATTTAAAATTAGGAGAAAAACATTCAGCATCTATTCAAAAATGAAAACATTTAAGACTTCTTAGTTCTCGAACGAACAAATTCCATATATATAAAAAGTATTTTAATCATAAAATAAAAATATTACTAAAGAATATTATTGTTAATGAGAGAAAAATATAAAAATTAAATATTATAACTTACCACTTTAGCTCGTTGAGAAGGAGTCATCATAAAAAATCATATTGTTAGTCTTTAATAACAAGTACCTGATAATATTCCAGAATGATTGTAAAGTTTCATAAGGAATGTCCCGCCCTCTAATACAATACTACGAAAAGCAAAATCTCCTTTGAATGTACTCTTCGAAAAAATAATTCCCGACTTTTCCGGATGTGCTGACTTTAGACTCATCTGGTAATATGGCAATTTTCAATTAAATGTAGTCCAAGATTTCTGTTCTCTGGTCTACTACAAGAATCCAGATGATCATGTAACCTGATCATGTAACTCGCGCCTATTTCACAATTCCTTCGGCTTGTCGGTTCTGTTTCGGAGAATCTCTTCAAGCAGTCTGCAACTAAAGATTTTCTGAAGCCTACTCTAGTGAACATTTTTCCTCAAGAGGCCAGAATTTCTAGTCAGGTTTAGGTTTGAATAAACCTTGAACTATATTAAAATAACCAAAATTTGGCGTTTAAGCTTGATTGCTTAACATTTTCTTACATATGACTTAATTTCTTGCTCAACAAAGATGGAAAAAAAAAAGATTTTAAGCACTATTCAAAGCATAAGAAACGCAACATACACTGTCATCCATGCTGTAACTAGTTCCGTGTTACATAGATTATGTAAAATTAAACCTATCTGCGAACACACCAGTCATACAAGAAATGTTATTTACAACTGCTGACAAAAAAAGTTCACTTTCTCATGACAATCTGCAAAAAAAAATAATAACCTGTGTCCATGCCCAACCCAAAGACCCAATTTATTCTGATTCAAACAAAAAACAAAAATTTAAAATAATAATTTTTAAAAAAAATATCAACTTTCTTTCTAATATTAAGTTAAGTTAGCGTTGTAAAGATATATTTAGTAAACTTTATAAAAAACAAAAAAAAAACCCTCACAACAACCCAAACTCACTCTCGCACTCTATACTCATACTTATGCTTATTCTTCTTTTTCTTCTCTTCTCTTCCCTCTACCATTACAGGTGCATGAATTATGCGATAACTTCTGTCATCGGTATATCTCATGTTTAAAGGGTAAAATGCCAATAGATTTAGTGATCGACGAACGGGACACCACCAAACCACCAGAGTTGGGTTCAGCAAATGGTGAAGGACGAAGTAATGCCGATTCGACATCACACACCGATGGAGCTAGTACACCAGACGTTGTGAGTACCCCCTTCGCGGGAGCACATGGTCCTATATTGGCGAGCTACAATGCGGTGGTGCACCCATGTTCGTAGTACGATAACGACCTTCTTGCAAAAACGAAGCGGGTGCTCACAATGCCCTGGGATTAAAATAAAATAAAATAAAATAAAAAAAACTAACTAAAAAAACACAAAAACCTAAAAGAAAATAACTTAAATTGCAATAACAAAAAAAGGCCACAAAATAATCATAATAAAAAAATTAAAAATCTTGTAAATTAAAAAATAAAAAACAAAATAATAAATATAATCCTTGAACACCGCCGCAAGTATTGTCACACGTATAGAGCAACAACAACATGAAGAACAAAAAAAAGTGCGTAAAAATTCGTTAAACTTCAACAAAAGCAAAACACTAAAACACACACTCACACACTGAAACAAACACATTAACAGACACACACACACACACACACACATACACACACAAACACCTACACACCTTGAGACCATATAACCTCTGCAAAGCCGCTGGCTGTGGTGCCCGATAGCGTCGTTGTCATCGCCGCCGCCGCCAGCTCTACAGCCTACAGCCTAGTTTGTACAGATTAACAAAACTTTTTGCTAAAATAGCAGAAAATTTGTTGTCAGCGCTACGAAATTGGCCGAGCAGCAGCAGCAGCATTAGTTGTTATAATATTATTTTTTACAACAACAATAACAACAACAACAACAACAGCCAGTTACGAATTCAAATGCCAAAAAGTTTTTGCTCCGATTGTCGCGCTATACGTGCAACAATATTTAGTTAAATTTCCAAACAAACAACAAAATTGTTGATTTACTATTTTGTCGAATTGCAATATTAACTAAATTTAAGTGGAACATTTTTTAAGTGCAAATTTTTTGTTTGCTGTTTATTATTGTTTTTTTTTATTTTTTCTCCCAGCAAACAAGCACAAAATTAAGCAAAAATTGTATATTAATAACAAATAGCTACAAATTTGTAAAAAAAAAAAAACAAACAAAAACAAAAACAACAATTTAAGTACCACAACTAAAACTAAAGATTTGAAAAATCCTTAAATTTAGCCACACTTAAAAAAAAAAAAACAGAAATTGAAAAAAACTGGTTAAGTGTGAACAAAAGAAAAAAAAGTGTAAAAAAAGAACTTCGTTTTTGCAAGAGGCCCATATAGCTCGCCAATATTTTTTTAACTTATACATATTTATATAACTCTATATATATTAATACCAAAATAATTATATGCCCCAAACCCTGAAAGCTTGCCACAAGCTGCCCGAAATCGCCTCAACTTTAAATGATTTTAACAGCTTTTAGTTTTCAGTTTTTCCACCTCGTATAATTTTCTTATCCAAACTCTTCCAAACACTATTTTGGCAAAATATTTCGAAATACTCGAAACACAGTTTTGCGCTGTAAATATTTATGACATTCTCAAGTTTAATGTTTTTATTTTTTTTTTAATTTAAATTTTATGATTAGGCGCCTAAAAGTGTGCCACACACAATTTCAAATATGAGTTTGTGTTGAGTTGAATATATTTTGGTTATTTATTGAGCGTGCTTTTTGTGCGTGTAACGTTATTTTTGAATTGAAAAGCTTTTTCTTTGCCAAACCTAGGCAGCTGCAGCCAACTTCGAGCCCCTGGAACAGATCTATGCAAACTATTGCATAAAGAATGAGACCGATCTTTAGTGCACTGGCAGCGTTAACTGTGTAGCATAGTCAAAAAAGCTGCTCAAAGCGCCATCTAGTTGCTGCCGCCAGTTGTGGCAAGCACAAATAAGCTTTTAAAAGCTTATTTGTGCTTAAAAAAGCTTATTTAAGCTTTTTTAAGCTTAAAGTTGTATAAAGTTTCAATATGCATTAAAAAAAAATAAATAAAAACTTATTATATACCATAGTATATATTTATATAAATATATATATAAAAATAGAACATAGTTTATACCTCTTGAAAACCACAAAAAAACAAAACAACAGTTAAAATGGTTACTTTAACTACTTCAACTACAACTAGAACCACTAGAACCACTAGAACCACTAACATGAAACGAACGATATACGTAATGAACTTTTTTCTTATAAATGACTGAAGCAAGTTTATGAGATATTTATAAATATGCCGTTAGTTGTAAAATATTAAACAAAAAAAAAATAAAAATCAACTTATTTAAGATTTAAAGTTTAATAAAATTATTTATAAAAAACAAAATGATATACGTAATAAAAAAAGTAAAAACAGCAACAAATACGAAACAATAAGATAAAATATGGAAAACCTTTGAAAGCTCAGCATTTTTTTTTTTAAGAAAAGCTTAATTTGTTCATGCAATTTTTTTTTTATTTTATTGTTGACTTGAAACACAGACAAACTCTTGACGCACTGACCTTTAGTTTTATTTTTGATAAACCAGCAAAAAATAAATCAACGAAATTGTATACGATTTGGTCTTTAAACAAAACTGACTAAGTGACAAAAATAAAAAATATAAAAATCCAACAACAATAAGTAACGCATACGTCCGCGCCCTCTATAGTAAAAAAAAAACAATCTATAAGCTTAAACTTTAGGAAAACAAACAAAGTTTTCAAAGAAAGAAGATTAGAAAATAAAAAAAACTTGCCAAAAACAGTTGCTTTTATACGTTGTTGCCCTTTATTTTCTTTAGTTTGCATTACAACCAACTATTTACGAGCAACAGTGATGTCTAAAAAAAAATGAGTATTTCCACAAACACACACACACACACAAAAACGAAATCAACTATACGTAATTTTTGATAATAATTAAAATAATACAAAAACAAAAAAAAAAAACAAAACAATTCAAGCTAAAACTTAAGTTCAAATGAAAGTATACGAAAAAACTATGTATGTATGTATGTATTTTTAACTTTTTTTTATTAAAGAAAAGTCTAATTTTAGAAAATTAAAACTATAAACTATGTAAAAAGCAACTAACTTTAAATAAAAAACAAACCAACAAAAACACACAATATACACACCAACACAGACACACATACACGCACACACACACATCAAGCATATACGATTAATTTTTAAAGTGAACCTACTACTTAAAAAAAATAAACAAAAAAAAAAAAAACTATTCAAACAATTTTATTACAATACTAAGTATTTTATTAAATAAACAAAACTTTACTTAAGTCAAATGAAAACAAAAATTCTACGTTTCAAAAAATAAAAAACAAAGCAAAAAATAAATAAATTTACAAAAAAACTAAAAAAAAACTTCTTCTCAACTACTCAAAGTATACTAAAACTTTTTTTTTTTTTTTTCAATTAACAAAAAGCTTATAACAACAACAGTGAAAAACAAATACTTAGCATAAAACTTGTACTTAAAACGAATGAACTTTAGTAAGTTCAACTCTAAAGCTTAACTATGAACTATAAAGCTATATGGGCAATGAAGGAAAAACAATACACAACAAAAACAAAACAAAACAAAATGAAAAAAAAAATATTCTTATGTTTCATTGTTGGCGCAAGCTTTTAGAGACGACAACACATATAGTTTGACAGCAAAGCTTTTGTCAAAACTAAGCTTTTAACTGATAAATAATTGTTGTACTTTGTCTTTGTAAATTAGCAAGCTTTACTTAAAATTATTGGTAACTTTTTTTAAAAAAAAAAAAAAAAAACTAAAACAAAAATTTACAAAAAATTTATATATACACAAAAAAAAAAAAAAATTAATAAAAAGTTGTGTGTGCTGTGAAGTGCAAGAAAAGCTTGTACTTGGCAGCACAATGGCCAATTAAAGAAGAAACAAAAAAAAAAACCAAGCTGTAATTAATATAAATTATTTAAAAGCTTTGCTTTGTTAAAATTTTATTTCAATTTGAAGATACGCTATAAATATTTATATAAATTTAATTTTTGTTCGTTGTTATTCTATGTTTAATACTTTTAAATGCTTAAAAAAAAAAAACAAACACTTAAGAACGCAGACAGTGTGCTTTGGCAGCTTAAAGCTTAAAGCTACAGTAACTTCAGCAAAAATATTTCTCTACTCTTGCAAGAGACAAAACAGTAGCTTTGTGAGCTAAATTTAGACAATGAAGAGCATTATTTCTATTGATATTTCAACTTTTTATTGAAAAAAAGCTCTTATTGCTAATATTAAAATTTTATGAAAATTTCTATTAACTAATGGTTTTTTGTAGTTTCTAAGCTGTTGTTGCACCCTGTTTCTGTAAACTGAAATACGTAATTTTGCTTTAGGTGATATATATATATATGTATACACACAAAACACATACATACAAACATACTTTATTATATATAAAAATATGATTAAATATAAGACAAAAACAAAACAAAAAAAAAAAAAATTGTAAAAACAAGCATGTTTTAAAAATCGAAATTGATACATTTTTAAAATATATATATATAAATATATATTTCTATTATTTTTATGTTTCTTTTTCTACTTTTTTTTTTCTATTATTATTATTATTATTATTATTATTATTATTATTATTATTATGGTTTTTATTATGATTGATAATGATCATAAATGGTTTAAGTCTAAACTTAGTTATTAGCAAAATTGTAATAAAACGCAATCAAAAAACAAAACAACACAACTTATACGATTTACATTTTAATGTAATATTTTTAATTATTTGTATGTATACTAAAATATAATTAATATATATATAAATAATATGTATACGCATATATATATATGTATATATATATATGTTAAAGAAAAAAATCTAATAAGAGAAGAAAACAAAAAAAAAAAAACAAACAAAAACTAAGAAGTTGAAAAAATAATAATAATAATAATGAAAGTTAGCCAATAAAATATATGAATAATATATTTCAAAAATAAAACAATTTGTGTGTATTTTTTTCGCAAAAAGCTTTTAAGCTTTCATGAGGCAATAAAAGTTTTCTTACAGCAGCTCATGTTCATGAGCTTAATTTCTCTTGTTCGGCAGCGAGTTTTTACAGGCAGAGGTAACACGGGGAGTAGCTGATATATGCCAGAACAGGATTACGAAGGATTATACAGCAACGTTGGAAGTCAGATAAAACAAAAAAAAACTTTCATAAGAAATGTAGGTTTAAACATTATGTAAAATTTATTGCACATATTTATAAATAATCATGAATTAAATATTTTAAAAGCAATCAAACTGAAAGTGAATAATGTTTAAAAGTATATACTTGGAATTAATTAAGTAACAAAAAAAAAACAAAATTTAAAAAAATTTTGCAAAATTATTCTTTGCCTTGAACATAATATACAAACATAAAATGCAAACATAATATACAAAAGAAAATGTTAAATTAAAAATTAACAATTATTGCTTAAAAAAAAATTGTGATAATTCTTAACAACATTTAAAATTAGAGAATGTATAAGATATTTAAATTAATATATCTGTGCTTTTGTTTTCTTAAGTTTTGATAATCTTAAGTCAAAATGACGACAACAAAATAAGCAAGATTTTAAAACTATATAAATTAAGTGAAAAAAATAATAACGAAAAAAATAATTTATTAATTTATTTCATTTGTTTAAAGTTTACAAAAATATTTTACGAATTTAACACAAAAAAAATTTAAATACATACATAATTTTATGCAAAATACATAAAAATACCTTTAAAAAAAGACATGCTAGTCGTACCTGGAGTTTAAAAAATTGAGAGAAATAATTTCAATTTTTTCAAAAAAATCAGTTGTTAATATTAGCGTCGAAACAATCAGCATTAAATGTTAATTAAAGTTTGTTTTTATATGAATATCTAAAAATAGTATTTTTTAATTATATAAATTATGTACTGAGTTCACGATATAAACACACGTTTAAAAATCTTGGTCTAAATTTTAATCTTTTTTGGATTACATATAGGACACGACCAAAAAAGATTACTTTTTAATCCAATGAAAAGTTTTCAATTTTCCAATCCAAAAAGGATTTATTTTAAGCCGCAAAAAGTATAAAATTTTTTAATCCAAAAAGGAACCATTTTTAATCCACAGTAAGTTTAAAATATTATAATCCCAAAAGAATTAGATTTTAAATCAAAAAAAGTTTAAAATATTGTAATCCGAAAAGGATTACTTTTTAATCCACAAAAGTTTAACATTGTCTAAACCGAAAAGACAAAAGTTAATCTTCAAATCGTTTAGAAGTTTGCAAACTGAAAAATTAAATAATGCAAATGCACAATCGTCTTTAGGGGACGTTCACACAATCTGCCTGATAAATAATACCCAAAATACAAGCTTGCCGCTTTGCATGAATACCTTTATTATGTATTATAAAACACTGCTTTATGTAATAATGAATATAATAATATTTTGGTTCAGATTTTAATAAACAATTTGTTTCATTTAATTAAAAATAAACTTCGGATGCTTTAACAGCATTAACAATTATATTTAGAGTAAATTTCGTAGAAATAGTAGTATTTAATCTTTGGTAGCAAAAATACTTTTTCCTGAAAATACTACCTTAATGTAAATTTGTAATAAAAAAAAAGTCTTAAATTTAAATTTTTTTGGATTACAAACAAATTAAACTAAAGTATGGAACAAAAAATAGTCATTTTTGGTTTAAAAATTCCTTTAAACCAAAGTTTGGATTAAAAACTAGTTCAAAATTTTTAACCGTGCATTATTCGTATACTTTTTAAATAGTAGACAATAAACTGGAGTTTATTTTGCACATCGATCAAAGTCATAAACATAGTATAAAATAGTATAAAAGAAATATATAAAAATCTGATTAGTCTGACGCATGTAAAGACGACATGTTATCATCTAGGTTAATTTTGAACAGGAAAATAAGAACTAAAAGTACTCAATAATCCGTTTGTGTTCTAATAATATAATAATAACAACTTATATAATAATATTCTCTTGCTAATTAGGGATTAATTGAGGTAAAAACAAGGTAAAACTTTGTAAGTTTAGGTATATCAGGAATAACTAAAGGATTTTGACATTTCAGAGCAGGAAAGGACTTTAATAGAGCTACTTATTGTAGTGTGAGTGATGACATATTTGTACACAAATGATCGGCTCCGTTGGGTCTTCTATTGTCAGTCGGTGCCGGTTCATAAAAAAAACAAATGCTAACAGAATTAAGCAAATGATCTGAATCAGCTGAGTTTTGAACCCAGGATCATACAGTAATTTGGCGTTGCACCTCGGTTCGTTATCAAGAACAAAGATTTATAACGAATGAATGATTAGGATGAAAAATACATTTGCGTTAATTCTTGTATGAATAATTTTTACAAAAATTTTCTAATTGAACAAAATTAGAACATATTTGAATATTATGGCTATAATTTACATTAATGGGGGACATGACATTGGCCGTTTTTTGAAATCGAATAATTTTTTATAATTTTGTATTTTAGGTAATATTCTTAAGATTCAAAGAAAAATTGCATGGAAAAATTCCTACGCGTTCAAAAGTTACAGCCGAATTAGTGAGAGTGCATGTTTTTTTTTCAAGCTTTGTTTTCTTTGTTCACAAACTTTGAACGCGTTTATTTCGAAACCATGTTTTTCGTGTGCTTGCGGCACTAGCGGGCTCATTTTTAACGATATTTTTTTTGTTTTTGTATTTTTTTAAACTTGATTCGCTATTGTACGACATGAGTTTTTTTTTTAAAGTTTTTTTCGATTTTTTATAAATTTTTTAAGTCAATCTTTTTTTTTTAAAAAAAAACACACTAATTAAATTTAAAAAAAACCTCCTGTCAACCGATAACAAATGTTGTTAAGATTTAAAAACGTCATTTTTTTCAGATCGGACAATTTTTGCGACTCACATAATTGCAGCCACGAGGCCCATGTTGGATAATACCATGTTGGAGTGAAAAATTAATTTTTTTGAATTTTTTTTCTTGTAATTTGTTCAATTCTCTACAATAATTTTTGGAAAAATTTTGTTTTGGACTGTTTTCTCTGCCGCAAATGTCATGTCACTCATTAAAGCTAAATATTTTCCTAATTTTATACCAACAAGTTCCGAAACCAGACGTATTCCCAGAAAATCGGTCTCATAATTAAATTTTAGATTTTCAAATAGTATTCAAAATCAGTCTTTTTTTTGTTTTTTGCCGGAATTTTAGAAAAATTAACTCCTTTTGTAGTACGGTGATAAAAATTAAGGCAAATGTGTATTAAATGAATAAATTTCAATGCCTTCAAAGTGCTTCCAGTTCTATAAAATGCAATACTGCTTACATTTTTTCCACTTCTCGAAGAACCGATGGCAATTGAAACCAATTCGGTGCCAATCGACATTTGACGTGTTTGATTGACGAAACAGCATAACGTGTATTTCATTGTTAGTTGTTGATGGTCGTCTGGAACGCAGTTCATCTTGAACTCGTCTTGGTCTTCTTTGAAATTTTTGCATCAATTGTAAGCATTTTTTGGGACATAAATTCATTACTTAAGTCCTTCTACAACAACCTCAATGTTGCTGCGGTCAAAAATTATATTCCGCACATAAAATTAAATGCATTTTCATTATTCAACAAAATCAGACATTGTAACAATCGAAAAACTCACTCTTATTTGTTAACAAAAAACATGTGCAGCTCTGAATCAATTGAATATATTGAAAATAAACTTTGCATAGAAATAAATGATAGAACCTACAAGACCTTAAAGAAAAAAAAACATAACTAACAAATAATATTTCATAATAACCGCTTTTTCACTCCAACATGGTTTTATAGAGCTCCAAACTGGCAGAGAAAAAAAACGGGCCTCGTGGTTGCAGCACTAGGAGTCGCAAAAATTGTCCGATCTGGAAAAAAAATGACTTTTAAATCTTAACATAATTGGTTATCGTATGAAAGCACTTTTTTTAAATTTTTTTTCAATTTTTGGTGATGTTCCAAATTTGAAAGTGTGTTTTTTCGAAGAAAATATTGACTTAAAAAATTCATAAAAAAATATAAAAAAAAAATGCGTTACAAAATTAACCCGCAACCAGTACGAAAAACATGGTCTCAAAATAAATGCGTACAAAGTTTGTGAACAAAGAAAAATGCAAGGAAAAATAAAAATGCGCTCCCACTAATCCGACTGTAACTTTTGAATCCGTTAAAATTTTTGATATTTTTTTCTTAGAATCTTAAGAATATTTACTAAAATACAAAATTATAAAAAAAGTAGATTTAAAAAAACGGCCAATGTCATGTTCCCCGTTTAACCGATAAAACAAATATAATATCTAAAAATATTAAAATTTTTTCCAACAAACCTGATATCTCATTTTGTCATTTAAGATATTATCCCAGCAAAATTTTTGATACAAATTTGACATGCATTCTTAGATACACTGCCTTCAGCAGACATTCTTAAATCCAATTGTGCTTTAACGCAGCCTTCTCGAAAAGTGCTATCAGGTGGCATTCTTATAAACTTATAAAGGGCTATTTTAATAGTTTCCATGCTTCCGTGGCATGGCTTGTGAAAGGTAATAGTTAAATATTTTCTTAGAAGCATTTTGTCTTAGTCTTCTGAGTCATGGAATGCATTCTTAAAGTTTTCTTGGAAAATACCTACTAGAACCCTTTCATTGGAGGCCTTAAAGAAATCTTTCACTGAAAAATTCTAGAAGCACTTCTAGAGAAGACTAAAGCAAGCATTCCTCCAATGACATATATGTTAAAAGAAAGCCTTTTGGGTATGAAAGTAGAAAAATGGAACTCACCACTTTTCCATCCACTTCCACTTTACCCTTTTTTTTGGTGGTGTATTGCAAAATTTCATAAGGAGTATTTTTGTAAGATATTTTAGCCCTCTAGCATAATTTTAAAGGTTATTCTTTTCAAATTAGAGAGTAAAAAATTACTTAGAGAGTGAAAATATTCTATTAAAAGAAATGTTCTAAATAAAACAATTCCTAAATATATGCAATGAACAGTTTTTTCGTAATTTCTATAACAATGATTTCTTGCAGTCAGTGGCGTAACTAGATGATCAAGGGCCTGAAAAAGGGCCCTTATCAGAAAAATTAAAAAATACGGTGGGCGGTTCTCTCTCTTCTGCATTATATGTTGGATTGCATTATCTGCTGGGTATCTAGAGCTTCTGAACCAGTAGCAGCTGTAACCGGCTCTTCACAAGCGTTACTCTTGCGATACTTATTCACTTTATCAGAAGGACCAGTGCATTGCTCTCATTATTTCCTAAGTCTGCTGCAACAAAAATTTATCTAATTTAGGTAATTTTTCCTGTCTTACAGCCTATTCTTTTTGTTTATTCATTTTTCAAGAATAGTTTCTTATTTCCAATGGCAATAACCAACACATACAACCAACAGTAAACTAAAAAAGGGACATGCCTTGAACAAAGTAGAAATGAAATTTTCAAAAGTTTTAAAATACAACAGATCAACATTACACTCAGGGAAAAAATGCTGTTTTATCAAACAAATCATGGGTTGAAATAACAGATTTCACTGTTAAATACCATCCAACAAATGAAATTTTCAAATCAACAGTCGGTTTACTGTTGGTCTATGGAACACGAAACCCGTATAAAAACTTATTTATTGAAATTTGATCACTGGTTTGAAAGTTCATGTATGGCCGAGTGTGCTAACCTGTGCGTCTAGTACTCGAATGTCCACGGTTCAAATCCGGCAAGGCCAGTAAAAATTTTTTTTTTTATATAAAATATTTTTTTTTTTAAATAAAAAATGAAATTTGCAATTGTTTTTTTTGCCTGATTGTAAAGCATTCTATTTTAAAGGTTTTTTTTTGACCAAACAATTAATGAAACAGAATTATTATTATTTCAATTATTAAATTAAAATTTTTGATACTTACACAGCCAGGGTTCGAACCCACGTCTCCCGCGTGACAGTCTAGTGCACATCCACTGAGCTACTGGCAACGATAATATAAATATAGCAAAACACATATAAAAACTATTGCTTAGAAAAAATTGACAATTCAATATAAGCACAAAAATATTTCAACAGATGATTTTAACAGCACAAAAATACTTTGAAACGTTCATTTAACAAAGAAAATTGTTTACTTAAACGCAAATCATTCAATCGAACAGTGTTTTGAAATAACAGTGGCCGACTGTTAATATAACAGTTGATATTTTTCTGAGTGTACTTTACAAACAAACATATTTTCACCTAAAATCCAAGAAGTCTATGATTTTATAGAAGAAGCAAAAATTTTGTTGTCTTTCTTATTCTGCATGGTTGTTATGTGATAACATAACAGGTTAGTATAGCTAATGTTTTAGAAGGTTTTTTGTACGGAAGGTAGAAACAACAGTTTATTATAGTGTTCACACTTAAGACTACCATTTGCTATTTGTAGAGTCAGCGAAGGACCCCTATCGCTCAAGGGCCCCGGTGCTCTGCACCGTCCTGCACCTATGGAGTTACGTCACTGCTTACAGTAAATAATTAAAGTCTTACCATGTATCTCTATAGAAGAAATCAGTAGACAAATCTTGTTCAGAGTGTCTTAAAGTGAAATATTACAAGAAACATTTTGACTACTGTTAAAAATTGTTTCTGAGCTCTTTTTTAAAAAAAGTCCTAAAATAACTTTCGAACCTGTGTATACCATAAAATAACAAAAAATAGAAACAAATATCTTGTGAAAAATATAATTTTTCTTGTATCGTATGTTAGTAAATTTTCAAAATTAAGTCATAAATTAGAATCTCTATGAAATATCCTTTTTGACTCTTCTAATAGACTCTATTGATGAAAGACCGTAATAGTGTTATCCTTAAAGTTCTTCTTTTTGTGAATTATTATTAGTATGTAATTGTTATAATATTTAGAAGATCTTAACAGATTTTACTTCAAGATTTCTTAGATTTTATGAAGCAAAACTACTGAGGCATAAGATATATTGAATTTTCCTAAGAAAATTTTAGAATTTAAGTAGATAATATAAGTTTTAAGATGTTAGTCGTATAAGCTTAAGAAGATAAATTGCCTTGTTCACGATCGTTATAATTTTTGAACAAAAAAAAAATATTTTTTTTAAATTATTATAAAAAAAGATTTGTGAGCATTTTAAAAGGCTTTCAGAAAATATATGCCGGTTATGATACCAATAAAAAATTCTTTTAAAATTTAAGTCTTCTGTTTATATATCATTAAGCATTATTTTAAAGCCTTGCTTTAAGTTTTTTTTAGAAGATTTTTTGTATCTTTACTGTTATGCATTATTTATACTGCATTATTTGAAGTATACAGTTTAGAATTTATGCTGTACTGCAGTAATAATATTGTTGTATTATTGTAAAGAACTTTTTTCAGCTGCAGCGAATTTCAAAGAAGCAACACTGGCAGCATAAAGGACACAACAAACAAAAAAAAAGATTCTTGTTCAAATCGCTCGATATCACTCGAGAAAAAGCAATGATAGGCAATCGAATTTGTGACTTTCCTTAAGTGCTGATTTTAAAGCTCGTTAACTTTCCAACTATAGCAAATTTCTCTTAACTCAAAAACACATAAACTCAAAGAAATTAACTCAAACAGCAGCTGCAAAAAAAAAACGAACCTGGTTGCAAGCGATGATACAGAAAGTCGTTAAGCCAGATGTGCAGCCTTTGGCAGCATGCAGATATATTGCATATGTATATAAACAAAAACAACAACAAGAAAAGTGCAACGTGCATGTCAACAACATGCCGCTAGCATCAAATTACAACTTGTTGGCTACGTCTTACTTTTGGGCTCAAAAGTAGGTAATGCAAGAATTTTACATAATTTTTGATATGAGGTTTGTTTTTATTGTAATTAAATTTTGGCTGCTCAAATTTCCGGTAAAAAATTTTCTGCTGCAGTTACTTACAAAAAAAATTATCTGACATCGATTAAGTTGCAAGCGCTACAGACAGGCGGCTGCCCCACGAGCTGTACAGGCTGCAAGTTTAATGATCTGTGCTCAAATGTCAAGGCATGCTTTTGGGCTCATTTTCAGCGCGTTCCCTGAGCTGATGTTTAGCTGCAACATGATGCTCGACTTTAACTTTTTTTTTTTTTGGGTGATTTTTCGAGGGCACAAAAATTAAGGGCGTTTGAGTTGTAAAGATGTGGCACATTTGGTAGTATTTTATTTTTTTCTCTGGTATTTTGTTTTTTTGTGCCTTTTTCTGCTCAATTTTCATGCAACATTTTGCATGGCTGATAAGAATTTTAACATTGTTGTCGAGGGTTAATCCGCGTCTTTTCTTTTTGCTCTGTAAGAAACGCCTACTAGCTAAACAAAATGTGTAGTGCATGTTTTTGCTGTTGTTGTTGTAATGAAGAGTCATGGCGGTTGCATGGCTTCTCAATTCAAGCTAAACGTTTAAATCATGCAACCAAGCATGTGAAAACACCTTAAATGACTTTTTTTCTTAATATTTCTTTTTTTCATTCATGCCGATTTTTTTTTTCTAGGCAGCTATTTTTTGTGCTGGGGTTTCTTAAGGTTTTCTTACGGTTGGGGAGTAAAAAAGTTAAGAAGGAATTTTGCGTGATTGCTTGAGGCGTGGTGGATGTTATTATTATTATTAGAACTATTATTATTGTTGTTGCATAAAACAAAATCCGAAAAAAACAACAAACTAAGCGGCAAATTTAAGCAACAACAAAACAATAACAACAACAAGACATTATAATTGGTTACACATTGTTGTTGGTTACACCGCGTACGCCCACCTTGATTTTTCCAATTTTCTAGTCAAGCTGGAAATTTTTTGGTGGCTTAACAACTATAACAACAACAACAACAACAACAACAACAACAACAACTGCCATAACAATAAAACTAATGTGGGTGTTGAAAAATCAGACAACATGAAAATATCTACTGTTTTGTGCTAGTTACACGTTTTAAAGTCAGCAAAACATGCAACATGCTGCTGTGTTGCAAGCAAAAAAAAACCACAAAATACAAAAGAAAAAAAAAAGACAGCAACATGCTGCTAACAAAACTTAAAATATTGCATGTTTGCAGACGGCTTAAGCAATGCTAACTCAGCGTTAATTAAAGTTTTTTGTGTTTAAATGTATGGTGTTGGTTTGACTATAAGACGTCATACAGTCTGCTAAAAATGTTGGGCCAAAAAGCATAGCTATTTAAAGCCAAAAATTATAACCGCTGCTCAGTCAGCTGAAAAGCTCAAGTTCGAATTAAATACTTTTTTTTTTTATTTTTGGGCTTATGTGGTCCGTCACTTGGTCTCAGAGGAAACCTTAATAATGCTTGAGTAACAACAACATTTCTAGAAGCTCTTTTTTTTTTGAGCAGGATACAAAAAACTGTAGACAACAACGTGATTGATTTTTTAAAATGAACTCATTTTTGTGTTTTTGTATAGTTTGAAGAAGAGCACCAAAAAAAAAAAAAAAAAAAAAAAAACAACTGTACGTAGCTGTCCTAAGTTTATTATGGACAAGGTGTCGCCGCTGTCATCGTTCGAAATTTTATGAAAACCACGAAAGACATAGCAATATATATGTCTAAAACAGACTCAACTCGACTCGGCTTAAAGAGTTGACCACAAAAATGTCATCATCATAATCATCAACATCATCATCATCATCATCGTCATCAAACTGTCCTCGAATATATTGACCAAAAATTAATTTCTACCTGTTTCAAAATTTGGCTGACTCGAATTTGTTTTAAGGTTCAACTGATTTCGCTTTATTGGATTCTTATTATTTTGTTGTGTTGTTTTTTTTTTTTTGTTTTTGGTATGCCTTGTTTTTGTTTTCTTTTTTTTTTTTTTGGAGCATGTTGTCAATAAAAAATCCCTCAAGTCCACTTGCGACACGTTTCAGTTGAAGCGCGTTGAATGCGATACCTTTAAGAATTGTAACAAAATGTTACCATTTTTTCTTAATTTGTTGTTGGTATGTACTGTTGTCTTTGATCGAATTTAGAGAAGCACTCTTACTTTGAAAGGGTTTCTTTGTCGAATCATCAACGTACACTGGTGAGACGTGCGAATGATCACTTTAAGGCATATTTGCGACAGTGCGAATTAGTTTCGAAAATGTCGCACAAAAAAAGGGTGAAAACTTTTTATTTGCATTTAAACTGGTTTTTGGGCGCGTAATGAAAGAAACTATTTCTGTTGTCGATATTAAAAAACTAACTGATTTAATTAAAATCTCAACAAAAGAAAAGAAAACAAGAGTCGCCTGCTGTTTAACATCTATTCCAGGAATATATTTTGAATAAAAAAAAAATTTTAAGCGCTTTTTTTTTTGCTGTTTTTATTTTGTTTCTGCAAGAGCAAGTCTATCCTCAAAACTAAAAACAAAATCGTAGTCTTCTTCTTAAAGTGCGGCTTCTGTTCAAACGTTTCAAGCCAATTTCGATATCTCGCAGTTGACAAGATTGTCCTCAAAACAGAAACAACAACAACATTAAGAAATCAATTTTTTAGGCTGTGCTTGCCACAGAATTCTACGGAAATTTGTTGAACTTAAACGCGCTACGGTTTTATGCTTAAAGCAAGGATTAAAATAACGTCAGCCGGCAAAGAAGCCTTTAGTATTTTTTTTGGTTTTTTGGTAAAATATCTTAATAACTTTTTTAGCAAAATTTTAAGTTTTTCTACAATATTTTATTTGTACAATACTAGCTGGTATCCGGAGCGTTGCTGCAGCAAAAAAAATAATTTTTGAAACATTGTTCAAAAATTTAAATGAGCTCTCATGTTTAATTGTGACAGATTGAATGACAGAAAAAAATATTAATTTTTATTATTTCCAGACAAATACAGATAAGTTACAGGAAATCAATTTTAAAACAAAACAAAAACAAATTGGCCATTTCAGCCACTGAAAGCACTTTTACCGAGCTTCTAATAATCAATTGTGTTGTGTGTGTTATTAAATTTTTGCACACAATTGACCGCGTACTGGACCTACATGATTTATGCCGACTCCGAACGGCTAAAGTTCATGTTCTCAAGAAGCTTTAAATGGCATTATTTACTCTCTGAGTTTTGCCATTGTCTGCAAAGAGGTGGTAACCGATCAGAAAAATTTTTTATTGAAAATAACTTTTCGCCGCGGCTGAGGATCGAACGCGGGCTCCGAGCATGCCAAGCCACACACTTAACCTTCTTGCCACGGTCACCACAAAACATCTATCCATTAAATCCTCTTTGCTAAAAATGATAAAAATCCTGGAGACAAATGCATAAAAAAAAATCTTCTTTTCAATCAAAAGCAGACATGTCCACTGTTAATTTTCAATCAAAACCAGATAAGTCCAAGCAAGTTTTCATTCAATTTATAAAAACTTTTTTATGTCAAAACATTGGTATGAGTTATAAATTAAACATTTTAGGGGATTTGGGCATGTGTTCTGTAAAAAATAAAAATTTAAAAGCAACAAACATTTTTTTCTACTAAAAAGAACCTTCAGAAAATTCAAAATTGCTTCGGCGGATTTACTCCGATTTGAAAAAAGAATATGCAGAAATCATTTTAATAAGTTCCTATAACTTTTGAGACCCTAAACGGCGAAATCTTAATTTTGATTCATTTTGAACTTTCAAAACCAGTCAAGTTTAAATTTGAAATTGAAAGTACGAATTTTTTTTGCACTATGAGACTGTTTTTTTTTTTTGCATAATATATAATTCCTGTGGAGCATAATTTTGTGGAGCATAATTAGTTTGTTTATAAAAAATTTCTGTCAAAATTGAGACGTTTTTTTCAATTTCCCAACAATTCGTTCTGTGTGACTTAACTGGTTTTTAATGTAAGCTCCTCAAATATTTTCATCGGAATTGAATGTTATAAAGGAGACATGAAAAATTTAATAGTATACACTCAAAACTTGTTTCAGACCATTAGGTTGAACCCTAGCCCTTGTGCATTGCCTGTTTTAGTTTGTCAATAGAAGTACATCAACAAATAGTAACTCCACTCTGAGTACTAATGAGTACTCTGCGAATATTATTTCTAAAGCTATTAAATATTAAAAATGTAGTTTATGTGCGGAACCATACCCCTTATCCAATACCCGTTTTAGTTTGCGGGTATTCCCGAGTACTAGGATATCACCAAAAAGTAACACCAAATCAAGTTTCTGAGTTAAAATGATTTGTGACTTTTACTCCCATAACTAGTTTGTATCGAAAATTTGAATTGTTTGGGTGGAGCCACACCCCAGATTCCAATGTCCGTACCCGTTTTATAATTAAAGGCCCTGGCCAATCAGAAACTTCATTCTGAGTTTCATTGTTATACGACATTTAGTTACAAATCTATTCGATATCAAAAAATTTAATTGTATGGGTGGTGCCACACTCCCTTTTCCAAAGATTACTCAAATTTATCAATGGAAGACACAACTTAATTGTACGTTCATACCGAGTTAAATTGATGTGTGACTTAGAGGTCGAAAGTAAACTGAAAAATTGTGATCTTGAAATAGTGCCACGCCCCTCGCGGGTAAGAGAATGAAAAATACTTTATGACTTATTCTCATACCCATCAAATATACGAACAAAAATTTCATTTAAATCGGTCGAGATGTTTTGGAGGAGTTCGAACACTAACACCGTGACACGAGATTTTTATATATTAGAAGATGGAAAAAATAGTTTTTTTTACCTCATATTCGACATCCCAATAAACCAAAATTTCGTTACTAATTCGAAACTAAACCGAGTTTAGCGAGTAACGAAACCGAGAACTCAGATTAGATATCTCGTATTCAATTCGAATTCGAAATGAGTCCGCAATCTCGTAAAATAGAATAAATTTTTATATTATTGCAATTTGCTGCCGCCTTTGGGTTCATTAGCAAAACGTTTTCGAACTTCATTTTTTAAAAAAAAACAATCCGAGTTCTCGGATTCACCTCGAATTCGAGACAAATTCGTTTGGTTTATTGGGATGCAATATTTTTTTATGAAAGTTAAATATCTATTGTTTGTTTAAAAAAGATTCATGACCGTGAATGAACACAATAACACTCTTCAAAAACAACAAAATTTCCAGATTCTTCTAGGCTTTCTGAACGTTGTTTTTGTCTGCAACCGTTATAAGACTATATCAGCACCTGGATATTTATAAAATTTATAGTTTTGCTGTTCCGTTTATCACTTTGAGAACTCATGTTACTGATTGCACTGTTCAACTGAATTCAACTTTTTCCAAAACAACAAGGTGTTGACATCAGAATCCGGCAGACGTTTCCAAATTGAAATATATGTGCATATGTGTAAAGTCGTTTTGAAAGTTTACGTACGAGTTTTTTGTAAGTAAAGATTAAAGTCGTCACCTTTTGAACATTGTTATGGTATATCGGCATAGAAAACCATGTGACCCTTTTATTTTAGTATAAGATGTGTTGAGAAGATTTTTTTAAAAATACTGCGAGTAACATTTTTGTGCAACATTTTAACCCACTAACTCTTCAATTGATGGGTCTTTTTTGTTCCATTATGATTTTTGGTCCAAATTAAGTCCCCAAAAGAACGCTGAAAGAGTTCAGTAGTGATGGGCACAAATGAGATTTTTAAGTGAATTTGAGTGAGTTACTCATTTATCGAAATTAAGTGGTGCAATGTCCCACTTCAAATGAGGTGGGTCTCGTGTAAAAAGAGGTTATTAGATGTAAAAGTGTTGGTAAGGCTATTCAAGCGGCTATGAGAATTATGAGGAAAACGAAGAATGATCACAAATACTTCTCAACTGAGTTTGTTTTCTGAAAGTAAAATTGAGTAATAAAAATCTTATTTCAACACAAAACATTTCATATATTAATAAGGCGTTGTTCTTTGCAATTAACGTAATAGAATTTAAAACAAAAAATTATATTAAAATATCAATAGAAATTCAAAGAACAAATCAATAAAAAATAAAATGAAAAATATTACATATTATAATAAGACAGTGAAACATTGAAAATAATTCTTATATACCACTAAATAGAGGTGAATTCCCCATGAATACCCCATGAGAGCAAAACCCTAGCGGGGTTTTGAAGACTTAGGCTCGGAACATATTTTTTTTTTGACATATGTAATTTGGGTGAACAGTGGGTTTCTTTGGAACTCAAAACATCAATTTTTGGGCTCTAACATGTCCGGTATTGTGATTAAGACGTTAAATAATAATTTTGCAAATATTTTCTACCAAAAAATCATACCATTTCCGAGTTAAGGGACAAAACGCTAAGAAAAAAAAAATTTTAAGATATTCCTGTTTTTTACTTTTGTGTTCCTTTCTGTAAAAGCTAAGCCAGACCAATTAAAATAATTGACCAACTGGTGTGAATTTTTGATGAGAGTTGTTTGGAAAAGTATTATTTAACCTTTTAACCCCAATACGGGAAAAGCCGGAGACCCAATAATGATGCGTTGAATTGTAGAGAAATGCACTGTTCACCCAAATTTAATGCGTTAAAAAAATATGTTCCGATTCTAAGTTTGCAAAACCCCGCTTCTTGTCCAGAATACGAAAAAAACTTTTGAAGGTACAGAGTTTACGTTTGCATATTTTGGGCAACAACATGTTGTTTTACGCCCGTTTATATGACATTTGAGATGCCTCTTGTATGAGTTACCCAAGACTGGAGTTCAGCAAAATTTCATTTGATGGGTGAACAAAAGATGAAAGCTTGAAACCCACACAAACATGTTTTCACTTCTATGGGTTAAAAGTGAAAAGTTTTTTCTTCTTAGCATCGCCTCAGAGCAGGATTTATTTAAAATTTTACAATATTTCTAATACATCAAAACCCAAAAAATATGATGTATAATACTTTCCGCTGCTCTTGTTAAACGTCACTCATTTGAAAAATATTTTTTGTATCATATTAGTTCATAATATAATTTTATCAGGTAGTGTTGACAAATGTTGATTCTCTCACCTACAAGTAAACGAACGCTTGTCAAAAACAGCTGTTCGTTGTTATATGTGTTGGCCACATTCAGCTGTGTCAACTTTTGTGACAGCAACACATCGGGGAAGGCTGTTATCGGTATTGAAGTTTCAGAAAAGTTGTCAAGTTTATGAAATTTCAAGCTTTGAAATGGAAATTTTGCCGACAAATAAAAAATTTTCTATTTTTAAATGCATTTAAATGCGCAACTTCATATTTATGTGCATCAAGTTTTGACTTAACTGTTGCCAACTGTTGAGTTCGCTGAATGTGACCAGTGAAAATTAATTGTATGCAATGACGGACTGTGAGCGCTCTCTTTTTTGTTATATTTTTTGACAAAAGTCCGTTTCCAATAGAAATGTCAATACTACCTTGGAGTCATTATATCATGATATTGGTTCAAATTTACTCATCGCTGCTTTAAAGCGCTGCCAGATATCACAAAATATGAAAACTTGTTCGAAAATTTATTGAAAAAGTACAAAAAGCAGGTGCAAGGATCTTATTTCATAAGCGTGCGAGTTGAAATTCTACATTCTAAGTCACTTGATATTTAAAGAAAAGAATTTATTGTAGGTATTCATAAGCCCATGTAAAATATTACCACTGACCGACCCTCTGCAAGTTATTCCGCCAACATTTAAGCTCATATTTATAATTTTAACCTTATTACGCATGCCTTGGTTACACTCAAAGTGCGGCATTTAGCACTTTGGCTGGTGGTAATTAGCCTTAAAATTGCCGCTCTTTTAGCGCTGCCACCTTATTGTGTTTGGTTGCTTTGTTTTTTTTTTTTCTATTCTCCTTACTCGTAAGCGACATTATTTACACTGTATGCTAAAAAAAAAATAAATAAGCTCTAAATCAGCTTAAGTGCTTAAAGCTTATTAGAGGAGTGCGCACATATTGCAAGCGAGGGTGTTTCCTTCAAAGCACACACAAAAAAAACATCTACTAATGAATTCAATGCTTTTGCAAACTTAAAGGCAGGCGCTTTAAGGAAGCCTTAACAAAAATAAAAAAAAATTTGCTGGAAAATTAGAAAATTTATTTACAGCAAGAGCATAAAAAAAAAAATAGACTCAAGCGACTTAGTTGCGAAACGCTTGTTACACCGCATTAACATTTAATTACAATCCAGAATTTGCTTAAGTTGTGCTTTTAAGTTTGGCCAGCTTAGAAGAATGCAAAAAAATGTAACTGTAACTACAACAAAAGCAAAACACCGCCGCCGCAGGACAAGCAGGAAATGTTGTTGCGAGTGTGTTACGCTTATCAAAGGCTGGCAGCTTTTAGTTTAAAAGCATGTCAATTGTTTTAAGGCGATTTAGGCATCGAATATCAAAAGGATTTGCCTCAAATGAATATCTAAGAAATACCGTTAAATTCCATTAACTTGACTGTAAAAGCCAAAATGCGGTTATGAAGAAAAAAAAAAAGAAAGAAAATTGAGCAAACACGCAAGTAAGGGTCGACAAGCATAGCTTATAATAGAGAAGGCATTAAAAGGGTTAATTCGGGCTGAGCTGGCTTTATTATTGATCAAAGTGACCTCGAATCGCGTTGGTCTTTGACTCGAGCGCTCAAGAAATTGACCACTTGTAAAACGTAATTTAATCCTTTTTCTCTCTGCTAAATATTCTACAAACATTTTGTGAGTTGCTTTGGGGTGCCACAAATACATACAAATGTGAAATGCATACAAATCTAATTGATTTTCGATAGATTTTATTATATTGGCTACATGTCAAGGATAATGTTGTATTTAATTTCGTAGCTAGAGTTATTTAATATTTAATGATGGTCTATTGATGTGAGAGTGATATTTGCCGCAAAGTCTTATTAGAAGCAAATGAAATTGGAAATTCCATTATTTTGTGGTAATGTCAGTGGCATCAGTTATTCAAACAAGCCATATCATAGGCCAGTTAAGGTCAAGTTTCATTTAATTTCGTCTGCAGTTGCAGAATGAATTGAAAGTAAAGCGTAATAAGAGAAAAGTAAGTGGTGTGTTCTTACCGTGCGCACGCTACTGTTGTGATTTAGTAGTTAATGGTTGATTTTCGAGTTACGAAGGAATTTTCAAGAAATTTTTAGTGAAAAACTTCAATATTTGATAACAAAATGTTTTTTGCTCGATTATAATATCAAAAATTTCACCATTTAGTATAAATTTAATGCTGATATGATGTTAAAACTGCAGCTATAAAAACGTTTTTAGATTAACAGTATTATGTTTAGTATCCTTGGCAGGTGGTGACCGTGGCATGCAGGTTAAGTGTGTGGCTTAGCATGCTCGGAGCCCGGGTTCGATCCCCAGCCGTGGCGAAAAGTTTTTTCAATAAAAATTTTTCTGATCGGTCACCACCTCTCTGCAGACAATGGTAAACCTCAGAGAGTAAAATAATGCCATGTAAAGCTTCTTGAGAACAAGAGCCGTTCGGAGTCGGCATAAAACATGTAGGTCCAGTACTCGGTCAATTGTGTGCAACATTTAATAACACACACAACACAATCGAACCTAAGAAGCTCGGTCAAAGTCCTTTCAAGGGCTGAAATGGCCAATTTGTTTTGTTTTTTTTTATTTTTTATCCTTGGCAGGTGTTCGTTAATATCATGATTTTTTTTTTTTCTTTGAAATATGGTATTTTTTTTCCAATATGTGGAAGAAACACTCTTGTTAAGAATCAAAAATACCTAAAACAAGTTATTAAATTCTAAAGTCGGTCTGGCCCGACTATGGTACACCTTAAAACTCCCTTGATATTAAAATATGTATTTAAATATTTCAACAATTAATAAGTTCTTATTGTTTTTCAAAATTCATGCATTTCTTTAAAGTTTCATTGGGCTCAATCGACTCACGAGTTCAAGATCCGCATGAGCGGTTCAAGAATATATATACTTCTGTATGCCGGACTCGCTTATTTCTAGGTATGACAAACGTTTGCACAGTTTATATACCGTGACCTTTCAGATTTAGGGTATAACAAGTAAAGAATGTCTAAAGTCGACCTTGCTGGACTATGACAAATTCTAAACCTACCCAGCTAAAAAAGTACTTTCCATCCCGTAAGTTCCGTTAGTTCCATCCCCTCTTCTTTCATACCCAGAAGGCATTCTTTTAACACATGCATGTCATTGGAAGAAATGCTTTACTTAGTCTTCTCTAGAAGTGCTTCTAGAATTTTTCAATGGAAGATTTCTTTGAGGCCTTCAATGAGAGCATTCTTGTAGAAATTTTCCAGGAAACCTTTAAGAAGACATTCCATGGTTCAGAAGACATAAGGCTTGCTTAAGCCATGCCATGGAAGCATTCGTTAAATCTATTCAAACATCCTTTTAGAGGTTTATGAAAATACCTCCTGAAAGCATTTTTCGATAAGGTTGAAGAGAAGTACAATTGGATTTTTCGAATGTCTTCTGGCAGCAGTGTATCTAAGAAGCAGTATATCTAAAAAATTAGATATATTAGAAGTACTCAGCAAAATTTTTGCTTTCATTATCAATAAATTATTATAGTATGGAAAGTGGGCGTCCCTGTGGGTGGATGATTTTGACACATTAAAGATTTGATATAGAAAACAAACATATCAAATTTTACACAGTAGACAATGACAACGCTGCTAGCAGGCCTTCCTGTGGATTTTGTAGTACTGCCGCACTCGTATACAATTAAACTTTCTTTTTTATATGAAGTGGCAAAATTTCGCAGGCCTTCCGTTCCGATAGCTTAAAAGAGGCCTGATAGAAGCACTTCTTAAGAATGGCTAAAAGAAGGGGTAAACAAAAAGTATTGTAAAAAAAATTTTTTTTTTTTTTAAAAACCGTTTTCTATTTATTTATATATTCTATGATTTTATCTTCTCTCCTATGTTTTTTTAAGTCAGATTAATTTCAATCTATAATTTTTGATATAGCAGTAAGAAGGGCCATTATTGCGTCATATTTTTAAACTGATATATATTCTAACTTTTGACGAAAAAGTTGCCCTGAAGTATATGAAAAGTCAGTCTTTGTAGGAAAAACAAATTTGTTGTGCTGCCTTTTGTGCAGAAAATGAAGGCCTTCAAGAAGTGCAAATAAGAGCAGCGAGGAAAGGATGTGTTAAGTCTTCAAAAGGAGCAGTCAATGCAGGCCTTCGTATGAAGCGCGCTGGTTTAATTGCCTATTGGGTATGTCTGTAGTTCAGATACAAGCCTAATGATTTGAATTTTTGTGGTCTGTGGTACGATTTTCGATAAATATCAATAAGAAATTGACTTTAAATATTGCGTTGACAATTTTTTTTGCAAACATTTTGAAAATATTTCCGGAGAGCACGGTTACACCCTATTACGGGTATAGTTAATTGAACTGAATAATAAATTTTTTAAGTTCTCCGCATATTTTCATACAAATTTTTTGTTTAAAATTTTTCATTCGAATTAAGCTTTTTCAGGCTTTATCCCTTATTTTATGGTTTGTACTAACTAGTAAATTTATGAGCTAAGGCTAGTTTATTTATCCATGGTGCACCATATATCTGGTTAATTTTTTCAACTACGTTTATCTGGAAAAGTTGCTTATGATATCTAAGGCCTTAACTTTTGTAAACATACCGGATACAAAAAAGTAGGCCTTTTCAAGATATTTTATTTTTTTTTTTCTTACATTTTCAAAGATTTGGTTTTACATATTTTTTTTAACTTTAAACCAAAGATTTCAGGTGTCAAACCTATTCAGTCAAGTCTGCCTTGGTTCGGCAAAAGGGGAGATAAGTAGGAGAGAAAGTGAAATCAAGAGAAACAAGTGTAGAATGTTGTATGTGTGGTGGAGCACTAGCGAATTTAAATCTAATGCAAGTGTCTGAATCTGAAAATGTCAAGAATCTGAGTTATCAAGCAATCTCATTCCATAAACATCTCTACCACCAAATATCACTTCCAAGGTCGTATATATTGATGAATTTTTAAATTCAGTTGATAAGAAATGAGAAAAGAATTAAGGAAAGGTTAAAACGTAGGACCATGGCTAGACCAGGATTCGAACCCAGAACCTCTGGGTTGGCAGTCAAGCATGCTAACTACTCGAATACCGAGGCCTCCAATCGAGGTATTCAGAAGAATACGTAGAATTTACTATTTCATGTCTAAGGTTTACCAGAAACTATTTTGCAAAAACAAAATAAAAAATGTTCGGTATTTGGATCTAATAAAGCTCAAAACCACTCTTTTGACTATTTTTTCCGTAGTTTTTGTGCAGGTTTTTGACTGCGGAAAAGTCTAAAAAATACATTTTGTACTTTTGACCTTAAATTTCCCAAGACCTTTTTTTAAGGTTGGCATGATCACAAAAGTTAAAGATTGCGACATTCTTAATAATTTTTTTAAAGAAATATTGCTGAAAAAACTAGCCTGATACAAGGCACAAAACGTAAAAAAGGGTGATAAAACTTGGAAAAGCTTTTCTTGGAGTCAAAATGTAGAGTAATGAATGTTTTATGAAGGACGTGCTGAAAACTTAAAAAAACTAATGATGCAGTTTGATAACCCATACCTGAATAAAGGTTAAACCGTCTATCCAAGTATGTCGTTTTGAGAAACAATTATTATAGATACCTAATTATATACTCAATACTTTGCTGATTGTAGCAAATTGATTGATCCTTGTCATTGGAAAATAATGAAGATGTTTAAAGTATTCAAACTGCCGATTGTCATGGGTAAAATAGCTTTTTTGGAGACGAAAAACCAGCTGAAGGTACAATTGCTGTTCTGTCTGCCAAGAAAACTTTAAAGTTTTTCACATGAAAAATATTTTGTTGCGCATGTTTTCTTAAAATGAAAGTAAGCAATACGCAGTGAGATATTAATAAAGATTTATTTCTAAATTTGTATGTGTACAGCTACATATATACATCATGTATTTTTGTATATCCACATTATCCACATTAGCTAATTTTTGTGTCGTGGACACAATAACTGAACAACAACAAAAGTTACTTCCCCCAACATAACAAAAAAAAAAAAAAAAAAAAAAATAGAAAAACACCAAAAAAGCACCAATAAATCACTTGTACTTAAATCCGCTTTGGTACTTTTTTATGCCCATTGGACAGAAGGACATCATTATAAGCTTTTAGGAACATTTCTCTACACAAACACACATACACACACACAAGCACAAACCCAAACGCACTCATGCCGACGCACACACATGTGTTTGGTATGCAACGCTATAGTTTGACTTGAACGGAAGTGGCCGGCTTGCTATGTTTGTGCTGAGCACTAATATGCCGCCTGTGTGAGAAATATACAAGGATGTGTCGTAGTTATATAAATGATTTTTATTTTATTTCTATTATTTTTTTGCGCACTATCTCAAAGATGTGTGCTAGCATTTTTCGATTTTTTTTTGTTTTTTTTTTCCTATTCGTTCTTATGTTATTTTCTTCATTGTATTGTGCTATTTGTGAGGGATTTTCTATAATTTGCAGAAGCTTAGAGTTACGTCGAGGAAAATAATTTATGGGCACATTTCGTGATGCACGTGCAGAGTGGTGGGGTCAAAATAGCTTAAAGTGCAAAAAGTAATGTTGAATTTTTGGCAGTTAGAAAAAAGATAAAAAAAAAAATATCTAAATACATAGTATATTTTTCAGTCTTGCTGACATTTTCTGTTCGACGTTAATGATGCTGCTCTCTGTTCTTGCTAAACGTTGTCTTTTATTTTAATTAAAAAAATTGATTAAAGCCTTTTAATGAGTTGTCTGTTTATGTTTTTGGCCCAAAAAGTTTTGAGCGTGTGCTTTTTGCAGCACATTTTCTATTAACGCATTGCGTACGTGCAATGCATATCATTAGAGAGAGAGAGAGAGAGAGCGACAAGATTGAGCTTAAAAAAGACAACAAACAAGTCAACCCAAAACAATAAGCAAAGTTCGTAGATGTTGCCGTTGTTGTTGTTGTTGTTGTTACTATTTGGCTTGAAGGGGTTGTTGGTTGTTGGCCACATATTTTAAAGTGTTGCAGAGTTATTTTTGAAAGCACATTAAAATAAATGCGTTAATTACTTCAACATCCTTGGCGGTGAAATTGTTTTTTAAATTAGTTCTACGGCATGGTGCGCACTGCTTTTAAGCTTTGCTTCGTTGCTTTACTGCCAACAACGCGAAGTCATCATATAAGGAAGCTGCTTGCAAGCTTCCGCCTGCTGCCTCAACATGACTTAGAAGCTGAGACTTAATTAAGCCAAGGTATATGGCGGCTTTTTTGTTGGTGTTCTGGTTGTTGTGTTTTTTTTTTATTTTTTTTTTTTTATTTTTAGTGCCAAAACTTTTTAATTTAATTTTAAGCAGCTTAACTTTCCAACAAAGTCAGGCAAGTTTGAGGCATGGGTTTGTTTCTTTTTTATATTTGTTGTTGTCTGAAGCTTTGAAGCGTCATAATTAGTTGTTTTATGGCTTCTTTGTGCCAATATGTGTCAAAAAAGGGTTCCAAACATGAGTGTTTTTCTTTTTTTGTCAAAAATAAAAAATGAGCTGACGTAGTTTTCAAAATTGAAATAATTAAAAAACTTGCGCGACACGAAATCTTGTATAATTCGTGTGTAGAATTTTTAAGTATTTTTTTTCTCTCTTTTGAAATATCAGAGAATAAAGCTAAAATTCGAAATTTCACTGTCAATAGGTTATCCTTTGAAACTATAAACTGTTGTGAGAAAAAAAAGGTTAATTTTTCTGATATTTATATATTTTTTTTTAAGTTTTTGATTAATGTTATATCTAGTCGAGAATCATAGTCTTAAATTATTTATAACCTTGTTCTGAAATATCTTAAACCTGCAGTTTTCATATAATTTGCTCTTTATTTGGTTTTTAGTATAGATAGATATAGATAGATTTAACATAAATACTCTCATACAAAATATGAGTGCAATATCTTAGTTAGCAAGGGTAAATCTTCATTATTATTAATCACTTTTCATGTTCAAAGAGTAGTTTTTTGGCAATTTATGAAATTTCAGAATCCGATAACTTCACGTTATAAGGGAGTAGTTTAGGTGTAGTTTTTATATATGATTTCAAATGAAAAAAATTAATTTTAGATTAAAGTAAATGTTTTAAATCAACAGTATATTTACTCAGGGAAAAAAAATGCCGTTATATCAAACAATACTGGGTTCAAATGACAGATTTCAATGTTAAATACCATACAACAAATGAAACTTTCAAATCAACAGTTGGTTGAATGATGATCTATAGAACACGAAACCCATATAAAAACGTTCTTATTGAAATTTTATTGAAGTTTTTTTAAACTTATATAAATTATATAAATTTTAATTTTTTTTTTATATAAAAAGTAAAATGTGCAAAGTTTTTTCAAGATTGGAAGCAAACTTATTTTGAAGCTTATTTTTGACCAAAAAGTAAATGAAACAGAATGAAAAATTCAATTATTTAATTAAAATTTTTCATACTTAAACTGCTAGGATACGAACTCACGATCTCCGCATGACAGTCTGGCATACTTCCACTGAGATATTGATAACGATTAAACAAATATAGCAAACCACATTTTAAAACTATTGTTTAGAGAAAACAGACATTTCAACAAAAACACAAAAATATTTCAACTGATGATTTGAACAGAACATAACATTACATTAGGCTCATTCCATATAGATGGGTGTGACGTTTTGACTTCTTTATCGTGCTGAAAATGGTATTAACCGGTTAAATTTTAAGCAATTTACTATTGGGTCTATTAAAAGATGCCCCAAGGTTTCAAAATGCTAAAACATAATGCAGTTATTTATACTAGTTTAATAGTTACATTCGCTTAAACACCTGGAACGGGTGTGACGAGCACGAGTTTAAAAACTAAAAATTCTGAGTTTAACATTGAAATTCAGTACATCTGCCACAATGAAACCATTTGTAACTTTCATTTATTCAAATTCAATATATTTTCTGTTGAATACCAGTGAAAAATATTTAGAAAAAATTGCGATTACCATTCTTTTTTAAACTTTTAAATGGGACGGGTGTGACATAAGAATGTCCCGTGTGTGACGAGTGCGAATTATGTGGGAATTATGTATAAGAACTTAATGGATAAAATAACCATCACATATTTTTGACACTAAAATCAAAAAATATGTTTTTAATTAATGTATTATATATAAAAAAAAAAAACATTTTTTGGCAAAAAATTTTTTCGCATTAATTTTTGATCAAATTAATACCTATACAAATGACTTCGATTTTTTAATATATTAAAAAAAAAACAAAATATTTTTTTGCAAAAAAATTTTTGGCATGAATTTTTGATCAAATTAATACCCATACAAATGATTTCGCTACCATGAGTTGAAAAAACTAGTTTTAATCAAAGAATTTATTCATATAAAAACAAAAAAAAAAAACATTGGCCATTTCAGCTCTTGAAAGGACTTTGACCGAGCTTCTTATGATCAATTGTGTTGTGTGTGTTATTAAATGTTTGCACACAATTGACCGAAATATTATAATTTATTCATATACTTGCAAAAATTTCATTATTATAACAAAAATTTTGAAAACCGTTCCGGGTGTGACCAACTTCTTGTAAGGGAAATGAAGAATAAAAAGAATTTATTGAATGTAAAAAATTAAGAAATTTATTTAAAACATCAATATCCTTACTTTAGGAAAGTTTCATTCTAATCATAAGCCCATGTTGCTTCTAAGGAAAACTATAGCATTTTTCTGGGACGGGTGTGACACTAAAAACAAAAACTCAGTTTAAATAATTTTTCTTTGTTAACACAGTAACCAATCCTTGTTATAAACTGTTCTTAGATAACATTTTTATCTTTTTTAACAGTACTTACCTAATTTTTTTGAATGTGCATCAAGAGATGGCTGTTTTCAACATTTTAAATCAAAGCAAAATATTTTAAGTTTTTCTCAACTCGGAGTTTGTTTACTTAAATTGTCAAAAAAACATAAAAAAGCATTAAAACTAAAAATAATTTTATAATAATTTATAATAATTTTTTTTTTTAATAATTTTTTAATAACAGGATTAACTTTAGATTCCATTTTAATGCAAGAACCAAAAATTAATTCAATTGAAAGCATTTTAGAATTCATGTTTCCGTTCCTCATTTTTGTGGAATCAGCCATTAGTAACATCTTCATAGTAGACACCTACCTTTCGTCTTTAGTGATACTTGTCCCATGGTGAAGAGTCATGAACTTTCGAAATCAACGCTCAACAGATTGGCTTTCAGAATTCAGTATCGCGAAATGAACGCACTGAGACCTATTCGGACTCAGCACCTTCTTTTATTTCTCACCAACAGACTTATAAATTGGCAGATTATATAAAATCTTGAACCAATACTTCTCTTAAAAGTTGTTTTCTCAAGTCGAATGGTTTCTGGAATATATTTAGTTTATTTTATCGACCAGTTTCCGATACTCACCTCCCAAGATTTCTACTGAGCAACCCTTCTTTTCAATTATTTCATGCAGAATTCGATCGCCATTGTCGTGATACAAAAATTAATTATTTTTCGGACATGACAAGTGCCCTAGGGTTTCGCCTTTTCAAGTATTAATAGCTTACTATGACAAGGCGCCGTTTGCCAGTTCTGCTATAAACACTTAACTCATCCACCGATTCCCTAGTACCAATTTGTGAACATTTAATTTGAGGTTAAATTCAATTCACCATCATTGGTGAGGAGCGAGACCAACCTAAAATCTCTTGCATATAAGATATGCCAGCCTGGTTGTATTGCGACGCAACGCCACGCCGACTCGTTGTCTAGCTTGCGACATTAAGCTTACCACAGCCAGCATGAAAATCCCCAAAGGGCCAGCCCATGATAGTCCCACGGTAAAAGGGTTTTCACCTTGGAATGAGCTTCTAACAAAAACCGGACATGAATTGATAGTTTTGAGCACACATGACTTGATAAGCAGGCGTATCTTAGTATACCGATGTAAAATATACCGATAGACACTCAACGGGTATTTGCTTTGACTTCAGAGATGTCTTATATAAAATTAAACCATCTCGAGACATAAAGTGCTACCAGTACAGCCAGTCTTGTTTAACGCCTCAGGCATTACCAGTAAATACTGCACTGTTGAACACTTGTTTTAAGTTTTCTAAAACTGACCGCCTTATCTAAATCAAATTAGAAAACTGCCAGTATACAATATTACCAGAATGATCCATGCTTGAATACAGGATCGTATTATGCTCCTTGATCATACTCCTTGACACAACTTCTTGACAATACACCCTAAACTCCATGACCATACTTCTTGACCAATTTTTCCGGCATAAAGATCCTATCGTTGGAAATTTATTTATCATCACTTATACTCTTATACCCATAGAGAATATCAGATTTTATTCATGCCAGTAACTATCAGTTGTTAAACCAGGTTTCTTGACTATCCCCGTGATAGCAGTATTACCATAACATAATTCCGTAAAATGTGAGTGCGGAACGCTTGATTTTTTTTGAAAAATTTCATAGCATATTTCTAGGCATTTTCTGTTTTGTGATTTATTAAAACTTCAAAAACTTTTTATATTTTTTTTTATTTTGAAATTTTCAGTTTATCAAAATATGTTTTACGACTTATTTCGTCGTACCTACTATGGTTTTCGTCTTTACTTTAAGGTATTTTTAAAATATTTGGAACTAAAAATTGTTATCTGAATAATTTAAAATCGAATATATGACCATCGCTGATTCCATTACATCATCTTGAGTGGTCGCCTAAACTAACAAGTGGTATTTTTCACCAAGTCGCCTTAGTAAATGTAGTAAATGTTTTCACAGTTTTAATTAATTTTAAAAACTACATGTGACCTGATGGAATAACAATGCCGTGATGCGTATTTTAATAGTCTTTAGTGTGAACTGTTTCTTGTACCGGTGGCATGCGTTTAAATATGATTTTCTTCGGAAAGTATTATCAAAGTTAAGAATTTAGTATAATTTAGCTAAATTTTTATTCTAACTTTGACCAAATTTATTCTAATTGAGCTTCAATATTTCATGATTATCACTTATTTAAACCGGGCCCGTCATTTTTGACGGAAAATAACTTGTATTTTATATAATTTGCTACGGATACGCAGGTACAATAACCAGATTTTATGTCCCACTTTCATGATTTTGCATCTCAAAACGAGGTCTCATGGCAACCTATGTTTTAAGTGACATACATAATTGAACCGTAGTCAAAATACGCATGCCACAATCCTCCTCCTTTTTACTGTCTTGGGACAGGCTAGTGGCTTACCATCATCACCACTAGGCGGAGTTGATTTGAATAGCACAAAAATACTTTGAAACGTTCATTTAACAAAGAAAACTGTTAACTTTAGCTGAAATCATTCAATCGAACAGTATTTTGAAACAAAAGCGGCTGTCTTTCAATATTACAGTTGATACTTTTCTGAGTTTATAAAAAGATTCAGTTTTGTAAAAGTTTTGAACGTTTTGGCTATTTTTATGACATTTTTCGTTCCTCCATTGGAAATGGACAAAGTATGCAGAGTCGTATGGCAATTTTAACAAATTTCAAAAATCTAAACTGATGTGCAAAATATGAACAAAAAAACAAACAAAACAAAAGGACTTCGGCCGAGCTTCTTATCATCAATTGTGTTGTGTGTGTTATTAAATGTTTGCACACAATTGACCGAGAACTGGACCTACATGTTTTATGCCGACTCCGAACGGCTAAAATTTATGTTCTCAAGAAGCTTTACATGGCATTATTTACTCTCTGAGGTTTGACATTGTCTGCAGAGAGGTGGTGACCGATCAGAAAAATTTTTTATTGAAAAAAACTTTTCGCCGCGGCTGGGTATCGAACCCGGTCTCCGAGCATGCTAAGCCACACACTTAACCTGCATGCCACGGTCACCACAAAATATGAACTTATCCATAATTGAGCAGTTTTAATAAATTTACCGTTAAGATAAAGTTATTTTGTGTCTGATAACGCCACTTTGTAGGCGTGAATTTCATTTGCTTGTTTTTCAAACTGGAACCTAGTAAGTTAAAAACACAATGATCATGTCAATACATGTTTCATGTTCTTCTTTTGGGCGTTTTAAACTTAGTGACTAGTTCATATAAAACAAACGCAGTTCGCGTGGAATATAAATTTTATATATATATATATCCAAATTATTTTCTCTTTATTCCCTCCTTCTTCTGATCCTCTATTGATGCTGCCTTAATTATGATTTTATTGCTTTTCCTTTTATTTACATAAATCTTGTCTACTGCCTTCATTTCAAACAGGTTTTTTTTCTCATACCAACCCAAACCCCATTCTACCAACTCCGTTCGCCCGATTCCCATTTGGGACCTGCATATGTCCTGAATTATAATAAAAATAATAACGCATTTTCTCTGTCGATTTTGCCATTTCAATTTCCTTAGTTCGGGGGGGAGGGAGATTCACATATTTTCACATTCCAACTCAACCGAAGTAGTACCCCTTAATCAATGCAAGGACTAGCATAAGAACGCGTCCTTGCCGTGCCATCTTTACGGCTTTCACATTCTATGTATATTTTACATAGCTAATAAATGAAATATGATGCCAACAACTCAGAAACATGCCTTTGCCAAAGATTTTCCAAACATGTGAAGCACATTTTGCACATTTATTCATTTTTGTTGCTGTATTTTCTTTCTTTCCCTCTGCACAAATATTCAATAACTGCGAATCTAGGTTTCGTTGGGTTTTGCACACCCTTCCTTCACTTCACTACTGCCTTTTTTCGTTTGGCAGCTTAAGTCCTTTGCCGGAATTTCCATTGATCCTGTTTATTGTTTGCTTATAATGCGTTACCGAACATGCTTTTGTGAGTTTATCCTGCCGTACCTGCCTTTCGACAATTTTATTCATCCATATATTGAGTAACATGTTTTATTCTTTTGTTGAATAGATTTTCTTCACATGCCTTGCTACATCTTGTTACACTTATGCAGCCATCATAATTTCTTTCCCCCCAAATATTTTTATTATATATATGCTGGCCTCCTTCCTAAACTTTTTCGTCCTTGTTTGATTTTGGTATGCGCGGTGCGAAAACCAAATTGACGCCAATTACCAGGCACAGCCGCAGCAGCAGCATGCTTCAGGACAACAGGCAACAGTATAGCCTCTAAGCCGCTTCGGGGATTTTGGGAATACCAAGATATCTGCTTTCTTCACTCTGCTATTATGGTTGTTGTTGTTGTTGTTGTTGTTGTTGTTGTTGTTGTTGTTGTTTTTTTTTGCACTCTAAGAGCTAAGCGCTGCAAGTACTTGCGTGAAAGAGGGTCCTTAAGTGGGCTAATGCGCATTTTTCTACGTTTGTCTGTCTGTCTGTCTGTCTGTCTAACTGTCTATCTGTGTGTCTCTTCTGCTGGCTGCTGTTTATTATTTCATGGCTTTTCAATGCTGCTGTTGCTGTTGTTTTTGTTTGCATACCAACCATTATTAGTGGATTGATTTTTTGCACCCTCTCGAACCGTCAACGTCGTGGCATCACGTCACGTCACGGCCTCCCTGTTATTGTTGTCGTTATTAACAAGTTGCTGTGTCCTGATAATTAATGCATTAAATCAAATTAATGTCGAAAAATGTTGCTCCTGCTTGCATATTTTAAGCATTAGTGCGGGTTGGCAAGCAATTAGATTTGCATATTTTTTTGGGTTCATCAGATGTTGACATTTTTACATCGCATGCCATAGTAGTTAGTTGTTGAAGTTTTGCGCATTCGAATAGCATGAAATGCTAGCGACGTAATTTTTGGAAAAATCAAGGCAAAAATATTATGTCGGTTCTTTTGCAATAAACATTAATAATATTAACACTTATATAACGTCGATACGCTTTTTGTAGCAGAAAACTGCTGAAATATCAACAAAATGCTGGCAATATATAACAAATTGTGACAGTTTGTCGAAGAAAAATATACAAAAGAAAAAGGAAGGTTAGATAGTTTTTAGGATAGAAATTTTAACTTCCGCAGAATTTTCGAAAAATGCTCTTCGTAACTAAAATATAATCTAGTTTATTACTTAAATAAAAAAAGGTTGAAGTGAACATTATATTGTACACATTGGCGACCTTGGAAGAGTAAGTAATAGCGTGCCTGCCTCTCAGCCGGGGATCCAACTTCGAGTGCTGTATAAATTATTTTTCAGTTCTTACCATAATTTCATCGCACCAATTCTTTTCAAACCGACGAAAATGTAAAAAAAATTTTATTTATAGTTTTAGTTGGTGGTAAGTAGGTACTATTGTGAAGAGGATCAACTAGAAAAACGTTCAGATTGAAATGCACTTTCTTTATATAACTATTCCATCGCACTAAGAAATAGTCAGTTCCAAAAACTCATAGAAATAGTCAGTTCCAAACCGTAGAATATTTTTTTTTTTCGCACATTAATAGAATGTTTTGTGAATGCAGCAATGATTGTATGGAATTTCGAAATATAATGACCTAAAAATGATTAGAATTACACGCTTGTCTCTGTCTAAAATACTTGGTATAGCATTTGCGCACAACTAGAACATACATATACATATAAGTACATAACTATATGCGAACGAGTATATGATAATGTATTGCTGTACATATACATATGTTGCCAGCAACATGCAATTTTTCTACACGCTTAATGCATTCCGTTCTAGCCAAGTCGTTGTTCTAAGAACTTTTGCAGCAATTATTCTTGGACACAATTATTATAATTTCACTGTAATTAACTATTTGACGTTTAACATTGCAATTGTTGTTGTTGTTGTTGTTGTTGTTGTTGTTGTTATTATTGTTACCTTAACGTTTAAGCAAATACTCTAGCATGCTATTGAAGTCTCAAAATGTCGTTCCGTTCAACTATCTATCAGTCTGTTCTCAGTCAGTTCATCTATCTGTATAATTGTTTGTCTGTCTGTCTGTCTGTCTGTCCGTTTCTATTTCTTTATAATTAAGACTTGCTGACTATTCTGCTGACTATTTCTGTTGGCTAGTTTGTTTTTCTGTCATTGTTATTAATTGCAAACATGTATTTGTAATATTTGCAAAAACTTATTAAAATACAAAAAAAAAAAATTAGAATACGTTCATATATCAAAAGATATCAGAAATTATTGTCGACATAATGCAATCATTTGAAATATTTTAATCAGCAGTAAAAATGTATTAAATTTGTTAGCAGCATGTAGAATAAATTTGAATAGAATGCTTTGTATTTGAAACGGTGGGCAACATTTGCGTTTTAATTATGGGAAATTTTTGTTTAAAGATGGCTGCCAATCAAGCCTGAAGTCGTGCTTTCAAATCCAGTCAGATTGAGTATTAATATTGTTTGCCAATAACTCATACGAAATTTCAGAGGTACAGCAGTTAACTTTATAGTTTGGTTAAGTTAAGTTAGTTGATTAAAAATTAAAATTGAATTATCTATTAATAAAAAGAGATAATTTTTCGTGTTGAGTTAAGTTTTTAAATGCGAATTATTTTATGAAATATTAAAATTGTACTACAGAGAACTTAGAACTAAAATTGTGGTTAGGAATATTTTAAAATTCAAATAAATTTTAATAAGGAATCGAAAGTGATCGACTATAGATGCGAGTATTGATAGTCTGTATATAAGTCCTTCTACCATTTGTACATGCACTACTGATAAAACATTGATGACATCGTCCTTACAAGTTAAGCGAGCATTGGCGTAGGTATGCTATTTATAATGCATTTCACAACTATTGCAGTTGAAATTTTTTGAAATACATACCTACATATTTTTCTGACTTAACGTTGATGCTAAACAAATTTAAATTGTTAATGCTTACAACATAAGTTATATTATTTTATCTTCTGTTTTTAATACTATTAGTTGTGTTTATAAACATAAAATAAAAGAATTATACACAGAGAGAATGAGCGAATCTTTATTGTTGTGCACATGTCAAATTTAAATGCTAGGAAACATGTTGCCAAGACTCAGCATGCCAAGAAACATGCATACAAACAACCATCAACAGCAACTGCCAACAATTTGCAACGCGGCATAAATTTCAATCACCACGGCAAATTAATTAAAAGCTTTCTTCATAAATTCTACTCTTACAACAGCATATTTCAAAGTCCAGCTGCAGCATTAAATGTTTTTTTTTTTCTTCTTTTTTACATAACTTTTTCAATGTGTGTTGCTAGTGCTTGAGTTAAGCAGCATGTTTGCAGCAAAAGGTTACAAAAAAAAAAAAAAAAAAAAAAAAAGAAAATTTGCGACTCACTCGACATGCGGCTAATAAAACTTACATCATAATTGTTCATAAAATGTACAATATTATGAGTTTTCAAATTAGTTAGTGGCACAAAACAAACATACACACACGCACACATGCAGCAAGCAACAGTAAAAACAGCAACAACATATTAAAACATTTTGTGATTTTGAACATTTTATGCCTATAAACACTTATATTAAAAGAAAAAACTTTAGCAGCAGCAGCAGCAGCAGCAGCAGCAGCAGCAGCATACTGCATGCTGTTGTTGCCTGCAACATGCAATTCTTTGCTGCATGTTGTCAACTATTTTTTCGGCTCATAAAAATTGTTATTAATTGCCACTTAAATGCTTAAACGCAAAGAGCGTTTTTTTCTACTTCTTCTTATTTTTGACGCTATCGACGTCACTGCAAAGCAAGATGTATGGCTGAAAAAGGAAGAGAAGAAAAAAAACAAAAAATTTGCTGCTCCTGCTGAACTTGATGTTGCAGTGAAACATAAACTAATGTTGCAACGCAAATTTGTCGCAAGCATTAGAAACATGCAGGTAGTGAAACATGCGGCACAAATTTGGCTTAAGACAGGTGAGGCAGGAGTTTCAGCGTGTTATAATGAAAGCTTGTAAAGCCATGAGTAGCTTCACAAATTCTTATAGAACTAAAAATTTATTTTTAACAAAAAATTAGCTTCTTTATGGATGCGACAATATTTCAGTGAATTTTTCTCAGCTGTAGTTTAGCTGAAAAAAATAAATGCTCGCGCCTAAAATTATCTTAAAATTTAATTGAAACCTTTTTAGCCAAACAAGTCTCAAAAACTGGCCTTTTACTGTATGTAAATGGCTTTACGCACTTTGTATTTTTTATGTTTGTTGTGTTTTTTTTTTTTACTATTGTTTTTTTGAGCATTCTAAAAAGCTTCAATTTGTGTCGAATGCGCGTACACTTTAGTTTTTATCTTTTGGGCGCTGTTTTGGCTCAATGTCTGAGCCAAGATATAAAATAAAATAAGCAAAAATAAAGTAAATTCAAAAACTCAGCTTAAGTTTTAAGTTAAAAAATAAAAATAGAAAAAAATAAAACAACCAACAACGACTAACTAACTAAAATGCGGCCGTCTGTCTGCAATGCCTGACTTTCTGTTGTTTGCCGGTCTCCCGGTGCCGATATCGATACCGGGACTGCGAGTGTGAATGCATGTTGTAATTTAACCTTATGACATACTGGCTAGCATTAGTGTCTCTGAATGCAATATTTATCACCACTTCGTGAAGTCAAGTTTTTGCTGCGCGTCTTTAGATTGCTGTATTTTGTGTTGTTGTTGTTGCAACAACTCTTTGCCATCGCATTGAACAGCATCATTGGCTGGCTATCTGTTGGATGCATTTGGTATGCTGTATTTTTTGTATAAAATTTTTTTTTTTGTGCTGGCTGTTATTGTCTGGATTAACTTAAGCAGCTAAGCATACAAAGTTGAGTGCCAAGGCAGCAAACTAAAATTATAACCACACACACACTTACACATACTTATTTAAATGTGTGTTAAAGTTTTCTCTTCACTTCATTTGCGATTAGATACGCACATTAGTGTGTTTTTTTCGCTTTGTTGCTGGTTTTTTTATTTTCCAATATTTTATAGAAATGCCGTTGCGCATCTAGCTATGCGCGTACATTAGGCAAAACTTTAGCTTTTGTTTTGATATGCATGCTGTTGCTTGCCTCTGTTGTTGTTGTTGTAAATGTTGCTGTTGTTGTTTTATGTTGTTGTTGTTGTTCAATTAAGTAATCAGGTCATTAGATCTTAAGCCAAATGGTTTTCTTAATTCGACGTAGCCCGTTTGTTCGAATGCCTTGTCTTGGCTTTGGCTCTTGTTTTAGTCAGTTAAGTTTTTGTTGTTATTGTTAATGCTGTTGTCACTGATTGGGGCTTAGTTTTTTTTCTCTCTAAATTATGCATTTTTTTTTTTTTTTTAATAGCATCAAGCTTCTTAATAAATGCAGCCTTAATTTTAAATTAGTTTAATTTTTTATGTTCACCGAAATTTATGTGGCTGTTTTTAAAACGTCATAGCGCGGGCGTAAAGAGTAAGAGCGGCATGAATTTGGTACCAGAACTTATGGCAGCTTGTGTTTATGTGAAATTTAGAAAAAAATTTTAGCCTCACAAGGCTTTTAATTAAAAATTATCTTGGCAAAAACTGACATTTTTCTTGCTTAATTTATGTATTCAAGTAATTAGTTGCATTAATGTGGCAAAAAACTAGAATTTAAGAGTGTTAAATACTTAAAATCAACAAAATTGAAATAGAATTAAAAGCAGTTAAAGTTTAGTGCACGCTATAAGCAGCATTTTGAGTTGCCATACGCAGAAAAATTAGGTAGATACTTATGTAAAGATTTTGTTTGTTACAAATACAAAAAGAATATTTGCATTAACTACAACAATAAATACATAAAAAATTTTTGATACCCTACAAGCGGTTTTAAAAATTTTTAAATGCAATATGTTTTATTTTGTATGTTGATGTGTTTGTTATAAGCTGCAAGTGAAATTTTTTTGAGAAACAAACAAATTTTATAGAGTTAAAATGTTTTTTACCCAACACTCGGCATCAATAGTTGATAAACTTTAAGAATTTTTCTTGCGACAAACAAAAAGTGAAGTATTTGTGCAATTTATGTGTTTTGGAAAAGTAATAATGTTTGTTATGCCCTATATGAGGCATCATTAGTTGTAGTGTTTCTAACTTATATTAATAAAATTTTTACCATCGTAGTAAAACACTCTTTATGTACCATAATCCAGCAATTGTTTTGGAGACAATTGGAAAAACCAACTAGTTTATTTGAAGTGAAATTGAAGTTAGTTTTTAAAGTCAGTTTGAATTTATTTTCATATTCTATATGTTCTTTTTTGTCAGCAGGCACAAACAAAAAAAAAAAAAAAAAAATACGAGCTCAAAACGCGTTGTGGCTCTGTTTGCTTTTTCATTTAGATGCCGAACTTCTTTTTGCTTTTGTAAACATGTTCGATAAAAATATCAACAGGTAAACTATAAACAATAATTTAATTGTTTATATTGTACTAAGCCATGTATCAAATAAGGCTAGAGTGTAAAAATAACCTCTTTTAGACTGTATCAAAATGTACTATTTTATAACTCTTCATAAAGAAACTACTATAGATATAGGGAAAAAGGAATGTTTATGGAGACAACTGACTTTTCCTATGACATTAACCCGTAAAAAGTGTCAGTTCGTTTAATGCAAAAAGGTATTGTAGTGGGACTAGTACGAGGATTTTTGAAACTAGTTCAGAACTATTCTAGGTACACTCAAAAAAAAGTTTCTCGGAATATGATAAAAATGACATCATATTTAGAGAAAAATGGTATAGACTTTGATCCAGATAATGCTATTCTCTAATTGCAATACTAAAAATTCTCTAAAAATGATAAAAAGCTTCCATGAAAAACAAAAAATATATGAAAATATATCATTTTTAGAGAAAAATATTTTTTTATTTTTGAGAAGAGATTTGTTTTTACTGAAGAAAATACTTCTCATAGTGAATTTTTTATCAAAATATAAGAAAAATTTTTCATTTTCAATAAATTTTTCTCTATAAATGTGAAATTTTTTGTGCTAGAAAAAATACTTATCATTATTAGAGACATTGAAATATTACCATTTCCTAGAAGTAAAGAAATATTTCTTCGAAAATGTGAAAATTTATTGTAATTGAAGAAAATTTTATTCGAAAAAGAGAAAATTGCTATTATCGATAGTAGAGAAATTCTTTACCGGAGCAAGATATGCGTTTTTTTCTCAGTGTAAGTAGATTTTTTACAAACAAAAAAAAAAAAAAGGTAGTTAGTAGTCATTTTTAGTCATTTGTGACAAACTCATATTGAAATTTTTGCAACTACAGCTAAAAACAAGCAACATACACAGCAGTATATTTAAGCCAACATTTATTTTTACCCTACATATGGCAGCATCATTTTTTGCAAGCATTACAATGATTTCTTTTTTGCTCAAATTTTTTTCAAACCAACTCAAACGAAAATTTTCGCAACAACAGCAACAACAAATTAGCAATAATTGCTCTCAATTAATGCATTTCAAGTATTGTTGGAATGTTTTATAAAACAATTTGAAAAAAATATTTGTCTCCCTAGTTTTAAAAAAAAAAAAAATTTCCGCTTCATCAACTTTTAAGCATTAGACAAAAATTTATTTGTCGCCGTCTTCGACATAGTCGTCATCATCATCGGCACTATCATCACATCCTCATCAGTCACAAACGCACTCAACTCAACTCAATCGAAATGCCAGACATTCTTTTCCGAACAATTTCTTAACTCAATTGCTTTCGATCATTGCGCTGAAATTTATTTTCACAAGATTTTCCGCACATTTTCCGCAACTTAAACGAGGCTGCGACTGAGGTCTGTGTGGAACTCATGAACGTAGCAGCCATGATCACTTGAAATTAAACGCATTTATATATACATATAAGCACACACTCACACATAGAGAGACCCATTTAGAATTGATCACGTTTATTTTTGCTTATTGCAAACATTGCAATGAAAAATACTTAAAACTATTTTGCTGCAATTGAAATGCACATCTTTACCGCTCGTTACTCGTGCAACCCTCTTCACACACCAACCAACCCACTCTGTTACTGAGTGATCGTGCGCACTTAAATCAACAATCATCTATCGATGGCGATCGATCTTTATTGAGAGCAAATTTTCAGTGTAAACAATTTGGGTGGTGATGATGATGATGATGATGATGATGATGCTGGTGCATGAGGCAGAAATAAATAGCTGCCACAATTGTCTGGTGTTGTTTATTTTCGGTGCAGTATGGTTGAATGCACCAATTCAAAGAGTAGAGAATAAAAAACATTAAGAAGAAAAAACAATTGAAAATGAAAAAATTTTGTTGCTCTACCGCAAATAATCGAATACGAACGATTCGAAGTGTGATTTGCGCGGTTTTTGAGGTTAAACTGAGTGTAATTTTAGTGTAAATTACCAACTATAACATGCTGTGCGAGGCATAAGAATATTGAACGAATTTTTTTTTTTTTTTTTGAGATGTTTTGATGAATTTAATTTAATCTTTATAGCTTTGAAAATACATTAAAATGCGTCATTTTGTGACTGTGGCAGCCAACAACAAGCGTTTGTTTCTTGTTGTTGTTTTTTTGTTATTGAGCCACAGAGACAAAGTATTATGTTCATCTGAAATATTATAATAACAAAATCAAAAATATTTTAAAGAACAAAAGCCACAAAAAGCACAAAAAAAAAACAAAAATTGAAAAATATATAAATATTAAGCGGCAGCGCAAAAATAAAAAAAAAATCGACTTATAAATGTACAAAACTATAAGAAAAAACATGCTGCTTAAGCAGACATAGAAATCACTTCAGCTCAGCGGGAGATGAATTTTTCGGTTTTTAATTTTATTTACGTTATTGTTGTTGTTGTTGTTGTTGTTGTTGTTGTTGTTGCTATTGCTGTGGCTGTGTTCTGCCTACCTTTGCGTATGAGATACGTCAGTAAAGATACAATTTAAGAAATATACGTAAGAAATATACCAAAAATAAAATAAAAGAAAAAACAAAACAAATGCCAAGATTCTGAACGTTGAAATTGAAATGAACTTCAATAAAATTAAAATAAGCAGAGATGAGCACAATATCTAAAAATGAACAAAAACAAAAAAAAAAAAAAAATATAAAAAAATTAAAAAATAAAAATTAACAAAAAATATTGTATTTTATATGAAACGCAGCTGAACTGAACGCGTTGCTTTTCATATTTTGTGTCTCTGCGCTGTGTGGCTAAATGACTGACGGACTGCCGAACTGACAGACTGACTAACTGGGTGTCAGTCGTGCTGTAGCTGGTGGAGGTTTCGTTAGCTTGACTAACTGGTCGAACGTACAGCGCAGACCACCGCCACCTTCATCTGCTGCTTAATTTTTTTTAGTTTTGTTTTTGTTTTTCTGCTTCAATCATAACTGCTGCAATGTTGCTGCTGTGGCTGCTGCTGATGATCATCAACGACATGATCAGCGACCGCTGTGAACGCTTCCAAAACGAACCAACAAACAAACGAACGCACACACAAGCCAAGCAACAACAAATGACTAACTAACTAACTTATGGACGACGTAACTTTAGCCAATTTCATTATTGTTATGGCGGTTGTTTTTGTTTTTTTTTCTTTTTTTTTTTTGGGTTTTTTCTCTTATGTTTTGCAGAAATAAAATTAAAACTTTCTGTATTGCTTGTAGCAGCCGCTAAAGCAAATTAGTTTTTGTATGTGATTTTTTGAATTGATTTGTGTTGTTAAATATTAAATTCTTATAAGTCATTTGCACGCCAGAAGGATGCTGCACAAAACAGGGTGTAACAAACCATACAAATATTTAAGCTCAATGCATTTTTAGACTAAATGCCAGGAATACTTTTATAAAAATGTAGCTTAAAATAAAAAACAACAACAATACAACAAAAACTTAGAACAGAAAATAACAGAACATATTTTTATGAGCAAAAGTTTACAAAAGCTCTGCTTACATAAAGCTGAAACCTTAGCTTTAAGACTTTAACACGTTTAAACGCAATTTTTCAAGTTTCGTTAACTATAACTTGAAAGCTTTAGCAAATATCAGTCTTTTTAAGCTACCACAACTTATGCCGAACTATGTTCTTTTCAAACTTGCCACCTTTTATTAGTGATCTTGACTTAAACTACAAAAGTTATCCTGACAAAGAAATTGATATTTACTAAATGTAATTTTCAAAACACCCTGTTGCAAATAAAGCAGCTCATATATCATTTACACTGCAGTGCACAGCAAGTGACCACCAAAAATGGCAACAACAACAATAAAAACAACCAAAAAAAAAAAAAAAATAATAACATAACAACAACAGCGCAACCACACACATGAATACTGACTGCTACACATGCGAACTGTTAAGTATTCGCCAAAACATCAGCAACTTCTTCTTTTGCTTGTTTTTAAATTTATTTTAATTAAAATTTTTAAAAAATTAAATTAAAAAAACCGCAAAAGAATAAAAAAACACAGCCATACAAGACAAAATATAATAAAAACTATTTATAATTTTTATTATTGTCATGGCCAAATATAAGCAATCACGACTGAACACAAAGCATATAAAAACATAAATAAAAAAACACGGCAATTCGCTAAACTACAGCATTGCGTATAGTTTTGGCTACTTACTCAAAACAATTAATTCGCAATATTCTATGAAAATTAACAACTATTGAGCATATTTCAAGAAATCTCGTTGCCGTATGTTGCTATGATCGTGCAATTGATTGTGGCCTGCGCTGCTTTTGGTCAAAGTCGAGGTTAGCTACAAGTTGCTGCTACTCAAACTGCAGCTTGTTAAGCTAAATATGTTGCATTCTGAACTGAACTTGGCCATAAATATGACAGTTTCGATCATTTAGAGTTCAGAGGCAAATCAGATAATCTGAAATCTTAAATAAATGCAACAAAATTAAATCACAAAAATAATTATCAACATGCATGCATGCAGAATACAGCTGACGTGTTGCACGTTATGCTTTAAACTCACTTCTCCATATAATAGCATAATTATTTTATTTGTAGATTTTTATAAAACGTTTAGCATATTATAATCATTATTATGTGTCATGCCAAACGAGATCATGCAAAATCTGCTGCTTAAACTGACTTGATTGATCTCGAACATGCAGAATGAGGTAAGGGGATCGAAACAGCTGTTTGAATAAACTTGTGCAAATTATTTTGATTTTTAGACGTTTGTATTGAAATCATTGTGGTACGAGCTAGTTTGATTGATTGATTGATCGTTATTGTTTTGTTTGTGATCGTTATTGAATAAAACGCTTTTGATTGGCAAATAAACTTAAGGTCAAATGTTGGTTGAGCAATGGCTGAGAGGCATATTTTATCACAGGTGGCGCTGTAGTAATCATGAACTAGCTAGATGAAAGTGAACTTTATTATGCGAAGTTGCATTTATATAAAACAGTGACATTTGAACTAAACACAATATAAATAATATAATACAGATTATAAGCTTAGAGTTCAGAATACAAAGAAAAAAATAAAAAACACGAAACAAATACTACACGCAAAGAAAAAAAAAAACGTTTATCTCCAGTTTGCTGCAAACGAACTTCGTTTGTCGAGCTTAAAAGCATTTTTTTGAAATGTTTGAACAGTTCTCATAATAATAGTCCATTGCGGGAAACGCGTTATTTAGTTGCAAGAAATTAATTTCATTTGCCATTACCATGAGTTATTTTTAAGTTGCAGCAACCGAAAAATTTGTTTTGTTCAACTGAAAACTTCATTTGTAGAAAAAAGATCCATTTTTTATGACATACAAACTTGTAATCTAAAATACACACAATATCTCACAATAGCTCAATGGAAGCGTGCTAGACTGTCACGCGGAAGGCGTGGGTTCGCATCTTGGCTGTGTAGTACCACAAATTGTAATTTAATTGTTGAAATTTTAGTTCTGTTTCAGTAACCGTCAAAATAAGTTTTACTTAAAAATCATTAATTAAAATAAAAAAAAAATCTTTGGTGTTATTGTCGGGGATTGAACCCAGGTCAATCGAGTTCCTAGACTCGAAAGCCACACTCGGCTAAACTTGAACTTAACACGCTCGTTTTTGCATAATGTATGGGATTTTTGGATTGTTTTTCAAAAAACCAACTCACTTGTGCCCAATTTATGACATTTTGGTTTTGATTATCAAAAAAAAAAAAAAAAATACGCCTCATTTGTGCTCAATGCATGTCATTTATGTATTGTTGTTAAAACAAGTGAATATGTTCTCATATGCCTTATCTAGAAAATTTTGGGGTTTGACATTATATGACATTTTGGTACTTAAGCAATATAGGAACCGCACAAAAAAAAAAAACACAAAAAAAACAATGACAAGAAGCAAATTTCATTGTCCAAATTAAATATAATTTACCCATTTTGGACAGGAAAATATAATTGTTTAATTTACTTTCCTCAGTTTTATACTAACAGTAACAAAAACCAACTGAGAATTATGTCTTTCGGTTGCTGAGTTTCGGTTGCAAGCCCAAGATTTAGTACAAATTCACGTGTTTATCAATAAAATTTTCAAGCCCAAGTTCTGGCATAAACTGCGAACGTGAATACCATGTTTTGAGATGGCTTTATTGAGTTGATTTCAGTTACGAACGCTTTAAGCTTGATTTTAGCCCATTATTTTTCTCTCCATGAATTTTGTTGAGTTCATATAAATAAAAGGAACAAATAAAAAAGAATACAAAAATTGATAATTATCCATAAGTTTCCAAACATTATTTCTATATGGCTTGGACACATTTTTTTCGATCGATAATAATTGTAATTTTCAAAAAGAAAATCAATATATAATGTTATATTTTCTAACAGAATAAGGTCCCCGCTCCAGAAAAAAAAAATTTATAAGATATGAAAAAAGATTTTTGAAAATTTCAGACTTCTGTTGTTATGTGGTCACTTTATATTGTTAGTTGCTAAGAAGCATCTTTTTCTTCCCAAACCACCCAATGGCCGCTTTCGTCATATCTCTTCGAATTTGGCGTATCATAACTTGAAACTAAAATTGGATGTAAGAAAAAAAAAACAAACAAAAACGGAGGATCCCATTTGTATAGCCCTTCATAATTGGCATCACCTTTTTATGATGCTTTCAAAAAAGAGGAATTTATTTATTATTCAAATATTGGTTACTGCAGTCAACCCTTGCGCTTGGATTAGCCATTTTCTAATTTGGAAGCTGAATTACATCAAAATATTATAAAAAGCTAAAGAACCGACAAATTCGTATTATAGAGCATTTGAGTTAAAAACACTTTTACAATAAATTGCCAAATTTTATAAAAAAGTATTTTTCCCTCCATAAAAGGTTCACGTTAAGACTTTGAATGACAAGAAGTTAAGAGCTGTCCTTATACTCTTCAGCACGTAGAATTCTTTAGTAGAATTCTCACATACCTTGTAGTGAGTTTTTCTCGATTTCCTTACCTTTCTACAGAAATTCTTTCAAACCATTCTACAAAAACTCTGCCTCATTATCTTCGACTCTTCATCAAGACTCGTCCCATTTAAACTCCAGTATAGTATCTAAGTTAACTTTACAAGATTTTGTTCTCACCGTTGCCCAGATTTACTTAACAGCAACTTTAAATGTTGGTCCCTTACAATGCAACTTTTGAATATTTTTATTTTTTATGGCACCTTTTAGAATTACGACTCCGACCTTGTTTTTTTAAAGTATGATGTAAAAGTTTTTTTTTTTATTTGTAATATTTGTACTACAATTTCGAGTACGCGCAAATTGGACGACTTCATAGGCGACACAGCTTATCCTTTTTAATCAATTTGATAAGTAAGTTAGTTCCTTTTTATTATAAACAGCAGTGCTGAAATCGAGGTTAATTATAAGTATTAGTCGAAAGTGTTAAAATACGATATAACGTTCCTTTATAGATTTATGTTTATTTTGACTCGCTTAACTTTTCAAAATATTTAACAAAACAGTTAACAAAACAATACAATGGCGCATTGATGTGGTTCCTGAGCACTGTTGCCAGATTGAGGTAAATTTCCCTAAATCAGGAAATTTTTTACTCATTTTATGTGCAGAGTTAAAAAAGGGAAATTTTGACTAAAAGTGGTGAATTTTTGCAATATAATTATTATTTTTGAAGTGAAACTTCTTTAGCCACGTAAACAACATACGGCGAACTAAACGGGAAGTGAAACCGATGAAACACTTTAATGAAACGCAGCGAATTCATGCCATTAAATAACTCACCATAATTTGAAATCACTATCATGGTGAAATGGTTTGAGTCCAAACTAACGAAACTAACCAAACAAACCTAACGAAGAAAAATACCTAATCACCAAAGTTTGGGTCCGTATTTTTTTAAGTGAAACTTAATTAGCAGCTTACAGAACAATATGGAGAATTGAAACGGGTAGTAAAACCAAATTAAAACGTTTAATACCTCGACACTTTAGAATGGTGATTGCATTGCATTACAGCCAATTGCATTGAATCTGTTTTAACACGTTGACGGACAGTTGCGTCTATAGCCGTCAAGTTCAAGTTCACTATGTGACATGACGGCAATAGCCGTCCAATACGAAACGGTCGTTTTTAGACACTGCGGCTGTAGCAGCACAAATGTGCATTTACCAGCGTACAAGTAGAAGCCTAGTGTCATGTTTTCGAAAAAAAATTTACTAACATTTCGTGTAAAACTCCCAAAAATACTTTGTTGCTCACAAAAAATTGCTTATTTCAGTCATTAAACCTGTCATTTACGTTTTTAAATTTTTGCTGTTATAGCCGCCATCAACCCATTACATAGTGTCTAGAGTCCGCTGGCGCCATGACGGTTGTAGCCGCAACCTAATTAAAGGTGCTGAATTAATCAAAATTAAGTGTATTTAAGCAGAAAGAGTAAAACTATACTTCTAATATTCTAAAAATTACAAAAACATATAGTGTCAATTTTCGAATTTCACTTGTTTCTACTGTCCGTCAACGTGTTAAATCAAGCCCAAAATTGTCTCGTCTAAATGAAATCAATTTTACATCGTTTCATAACAAAGAAGCTAAACTTGCCGAAACTTACAATAAATAAAAACTAGTGATATGGTATGATGGATACAGTATGATTATTTGATGATAGAAAACTTTGAACTTTTCGAAATTCTATTAAAACAGATGTTATCTACCTTTTACTTAAGCTTTTTTAGTTAAACTATATTAAAGAGTTAACCACAAGTAACCACTTTAAACTCTCAACTTTTTTTGGTTTAAAGTTGCACTTATACAGTGCTGCCACACACATTATTTGTTAGATTTCCAAATATTTACAGTTTTTTGTACTTTTGTTACCTCTCTGAACGTATTCACAAGCAGTCCTTTATTATAGGGAGTCCCCTTTTGTACCAAAAAATAACAAATATAGGATTGTTTTAATTTTTGATTTGCTGCAAATTTTAACTTAAAAACTAAGGAAATTGTTGAAGCACACCAAGACATAAGAATTGATCAAATGTTTTGAAACTGCATTAGGGGTATTCACGATGTGTTGTATTTGCCCTTGTATTGTGTTTTTTTTGATAAATTTGATATATGAAGTAAAATTACAAAAACAAAATGTACAGTGTTCAAAATACAACACTGTAGCAAAAATACAATGGCGAAACCCTATTGTATTCTTTGTAAATTTCGTTGTATATTTGATCAACTGATCACAAAAACTTTTTGTCTCAGTTGTGTGTTTATTTAATAACAGTTAATTTAATTCAGTGCTTCGTTTCAATTCTTTAATTTTCTCGTACTGCTAAATGATGAACTTCCCAGATTTTAGTGAAGGTTTGTTCACAATGTGTTGTAAATATTGTAAATTTTGTAAGCATTTATCAAAAATACACCACATCGTGAATACCCCTATTGAATATTGCTTAAAAGATTATCGGTTAAAAAAAGCCATGACCAGTTCCTACAAAAAAAGATAATGAAAAAGTGGAAAAAAAGGCCCTTAAACATCGTGAATTGGAAAAGTTGTTGGCAATAGGAAGAAACGAATTGTTCAAGGCTAGCAAAGAAATATTTTTTTGTGGAAGTAGTGAAGTGACTTATAACGACTGTTAATCATTTAATATATTGTATTTTTTTTTAGAAAAAGGTAAATTTTCTCACGAAGTGGTAATTTTTTCCCAAATGGTGGTAAATTTCAGTTCGGCTCTCTGGCAACACTGTTTCTTAGTAGCTTTTTGTTATACTCTTCATATCTGTCTCAAACTGTATACATTTTTCTCTCACAGTATAACGCACCAAATATTGCAGCAATTCTAAACCTTATCTCTCGCTGAGCATTGATCAAAGCCAGCAACAACTGCTGCGCACTACGTCAACAACTTAATTGCATTAGTTGATTATTTCAAAAATTTCGCCTGCATAACTGCGTGTACCCAACACTGTACCCAATGCTGCATTCCCATCAAAGTAACAACAAACCAACAATACACAAACAACAACGAGACATTCTCTAGCCACCAAGTTAAAACAGGCAACAGCCGGACGTACCATAACGAGCAAAAATTATGACAGATCACATGCCGCGTTGCCAACTTAAGTAAGCGCTTACCTGAAGATGACTTTTTAAAGTATGCGTATGAAGCAACAACATAATTAAAACATTAATACGAAGCTGCTGTTGCAACAGGATTGCAGAGCATTGAATCCTCTGAGACGCTAAGGAGAATGAGTAAAAAAAAAATAATAACTACAACAACAAAAGATTTGCAATATTATTTTTCTTTGCTTAAAGCAAGCATGACAGTGCAGGGAATTAAATAAACTTGTGCTGCACATTGACTGAAAAAGGCTTGCAATTGCATTTTTTGCATTTTTATGGCTAACAAAATCCAAAAAACAAAAAAAAAAAATAATATAAAATAAAACCAACTAATAACTTTATTTGTGTGAATTTGTTGTTTAACACTGTATTGAGTTGATAAGCAGTGCCATAATAAGTGTTGCTGAGATTTTGCAACGATTAATGCTGTAATTTGTAAATTGCTTTAATCTTTTATATGTAGTAGCAAAAAAATACAAAAACAAAAACACAAATTCTTATAACTGCATTATGACAGTTTCAGTTAAGTTGACTTCATTTGCAACACTTTTGAGCTTAGACATGGCGAAATTTTCGAAAAAAACTCCTCTTATTTATACTCCAATAATATAACCTAAGAAATATTACCTTAGGAATGTAAATAGGGACATTTTAAATATTCTAAGGAATTTAATGCTGTTCCACCTACATATCTACAAAATTCCAAAAAAAAAACCACAAATCCCTCTACAATCTACAAAACCATTTTTAATAAAATATTTTTGAAAAATATTTTAACATAAATAAATATTTATTTAAATAAATAAATATTTATTTTATTAATTATTGCACATAATAAAAATTTTTAACATAACTTATTGAAATTTCAGCAATTTTTTTAAAGTTTCTGTATAGCTGACAAAAGGTTTTTTAAATTCTTGAAACTGTGTTTGTGTTCTTTGACATAAAGCATGTGAATTCAAATTGTAGAAGAAAAAAATCATTGCAGTTAGTTTTTAAACAGAATTCTCAATTCTCAACAAGGGAGGTGTGACAGTTCTCAATCGAATATGAATTGTCAAAAATCCGACAAAGCAGTGAACGCAAAAGAACAGCTAATACAGAAAATAATATTGATTTTGAATTATGAACAAGCAATCTCGTGAGAAATCTCGTGGGTGATATCAAAGCTACCTTATTAATTTTATCATGCGCTAAAATAATATTGAAATTTTATGTCATCTTATGATGTAGTTATATGACGTGACAGCAAAAATATTTTACTTTTCTTAAAACATTATTTTAATTTTAAATAAAACAACTCAAATTTGAACTTTAAGCTGAAATTTGGTAAATCGTTTGCCGTAAAACAGTCTCGAAGACCTGTATAGAAGTGATCTATACCTTTTCGAAAGTTTACGGATTATTCTTGTATGAATTGAAAAAATGTCAGCGGGTTAGAATTTTTACATTTTAGCAGATGTGGGTATGCGTTATGTGAAAAATAAAAAGTTACAAGCAAGAAACATGTGTTTTTACCAAAAAGGACCTTCAGGAGAATCAAAATTGCTTGGGCGGATTTTCTCCGATTTGAAAAAAAAGTATGCAGAAATCATTTGAATGAGTTTCTCTAACTTTTAAGACCCCGACCGGCGGAATCTCAATTTCGATCCTGCCTTGTATAGTTTATTTAACGAGCTGCCAAGATATTTAAACTTCTCTTGAAAGAAATATCATAACTTTTAATCTTAATTAAATATTAGAGCCATCTCGAAATAGCATGCTATATCATTTATGTACCTGACAGATTTATTGATCTTAATGTAATTTTTTCCACACATGGTTCTTATCTATGAGCCTGACTCCTGTATTATACCTTTTACAAGACTTATGTTTAAATCATCTTCTTGCATGCATATGCCGCATTCGAAGTATATAATTTTGTATAGAAATTATTTATGTAAAAAAAAAAAAAAACAAATTGGCCATTTCAGCCCTTGAAAGGACTTTGACCGAGCTTCTTATGATTTATGTAAACTAACTTATGGCGTTTTCGTTTCTACCAAAAAATGTTGCCCTGTCGCAGTGCAAAATGTTTTCAATGTTGCCCGCAACCCTGTAAAAGTGCATGTTTTTGCCAACTCGAAAAATGTCAACTTAAATAAACGAATATAATCATCCTTGTCTAACGCACGCATGTCATAATATTATCGTTTTAAACAGCTGATATGCAGGGCAATCATCTACCCTGAGAAAGTTTGCAAGGCAGAAAATGCGCCTTTTTTGCCCTCTGAAACTCATTTTAAGAAACGAACACAGAATTTACTCACCCGTTTGCACTTATTTTAGAATCGAACACGAAAAAAGGCAAGGGCAATGAAAAGGCAACATTTTTTGGTAGAAACGAAAACGCCATTATATAACAGCAAATTTCGGAAAAATAACCTTAAAAGTATCAGAATTATCTATCGTAGTATTTTTGAATTGTGATTGAAATCATTGAAATGATTCTAGAAACTTTTTCTCAAACTTAAGTTAGATATAGTACAATTTTTTTTGTTCAAACTACAACAGCATTAGAATTGTTTTTATTGCTTACAAGGTTTTTGTTGATTATCATATCGATAAATATGATTTTGATATCTGATTTTGTCATACAGAGTATTCTTTGTCGTACATTCTGCAGACTGAAATATGTTGCATAATACATTAAATTTCTAGGAAATGATGATATGACTTCATCAGTTACTTCATGTGCCAAAAATGCAGCAAAATTTAAAATTTGATCTCTCACTGCACACTCCTTAATGAATAAACAAAAATCATGGAATCTTTCTTAATTATTGAAAAAGCAAAATTCCTAAACAAAAAAATTTCACCTTAAATACTGCTGTTATATTCTGGCACTGCTAGCCCCTAGGGTGCAAAAAAGTAATCAATCAAAATATGTTACCTGCGTAGCAAGAGTAAGACTTTTAAGCCAATAGCGGATTAGTCACCAGCAACAACAACAACAACAACAACAACAACAACAGCAACAGCAACAGCGAAGAATAACAATAGCAACAGGATTTAACAGAAACAACAATAGTCTCAGTACAACAACAACAATAAATACATATATAAAGGACACTACCTACTTTTTTGGTTATTTGTTATGCGAGCAATTTTCTCGCTGGCCTCAGATTGTTTCCTATTTATTGTTTTTTTTTTTTTTTTTTTTGCTGTTATGCAATTTTTAAGCATGCTGCGAAAGACGGCTGATTTATGCAATTACAACAATAACAACAACAACTAAAACAACAAAAAATGAACATCACATTAAATACAGATATTGTTAGTGGCATTAAAGAGAAAACAACAAAAATTGCAGGCAAAAAAAAATAACAACAACTTAAAGGCGATATAATAAAACGTGTTCCTCCACGCGAGACAAAACAATTAACTTACGTCTTGACAGTGGGTACGAATAATAATAAAAATAAAAATAATAATATCAGGGTTTTACGAAAAAGCTGAGCAATCGACTGCCTGCTGTGCTGCATTTACATATGAATGTAGTATACGTAGTAAAGAGGTATGTATTTAGGTGCAATTGAAGGTAGGCATCAAAATTTCTACTTGGATAAAAATTGCCGATTCAGATGCTCTTTGTTAATCTGGCTTTTTCCTGAGCAAAAAATTGAAACAAAGAAACCTTTCTCCCTGCGTCACAAGCGAAGGTTTGGCAAAAAGTGAACATTTTGCAAACGTTTTCAGCTTGACACTTTTTTCTTTTTCAAACTCAAATGTAAGTAACAAGATATTAAGATACGTCTACAACGTCTGGTAAATAATCGTTTTTAAATCGTTAAAGAAAGAGTTTAAAAGGAATACTTTTCTTCATAATGGAGATGGCACAGAAATCATCAATAATTTTTAATAAACTAAAAATTAAATGAGTTGATAACTGAATCAATACTGTTTTATTTTGTTTATAAATGGTTCAACATTATTTATAAATGATATATTTTTTTTCATTAATATTGAGGTTTTTGCTTCTAATAGTTTTTAGCTGAAACAGAAATTATAAGTCAAACGATTTACATAAGTATTAACCAAAAACATTTTTTTTTTAAAATTCTAAAAAGATGTTTCTGTAGAATGCTAAATCTAGCATCTACATTACCAAATTACAAAATTTTTGACATGTTTCTCGTTTTCGTTGGTGAGCGTGGCATGCAGGTTAAGTGTGTGGCTTAACATGCTCGGAGCCCGGGTTCGATCCCCAGCCGCGGCGAAAAGTTTTTTCAATAAAAAATTTTTCTGATCGGTCACCACCTCTCTGCAGACAATGGCAAACCTCAGAGAGTAAATAATGCCTTGTAAAGCTTCTTGAGAACATGAACTTTAGCCGTTCGGAGTCGGCATAAAACATGTAGGTCCAGTTCTCGGTCAATTGTGTGCAAACATTTAATAACACACACAACACAATTGATCATAAGAAGCTCGGTCAAAGTCTTTCAAGGGCTGAAATGGCCAATTTGTTTTTTGTTTTGTGTTTTTCTCGTTTTCGAAAAAGAATCTGCTAAGTGAAGTCAATGTATGACTGACAGTGGCGTAGATAGATTTTGGTTCTGGGAGGGGTCCGCAAAAAAGTAATGACTTAAAAAAAAAAAAAACAAATTGGCCATTTCAGCCCTTGAAAGGACTTTGACCGAGCTTCTAAGGATCGATTGTGTTGTGTAAGTAAAGTAATGACCTGTCATACGCTAAATTAAGTAAATACATACTTGTTGGAGTATCTATGAAGTGTATGGAATTTTCAAAAGTGACAAATTTTTCGCTCACCACAAACTTTCTTGGACAATGGGTGCTTAAAATAAGATCTGCAAAAATAAACTTGGTCTGGTCACTTTTGAGTTTTACGCTAAAAATTACTCAACAATTTTCTCAAAAACTCTTATAACATAATTGCCTTATAACTTTTAAAATACCTTTTAAGTAAAAATTAATATCGAACAGATAAGTTTTCCTGTAAAATTTAGAGGTTAATATTTTTTGGTACTCACCAGTGATGATATCGGATCATTTTCGAGAGTACTTTTTTACAAAGGCAAATAGTACTTTTTTATTGCTTAGGCCCTAAACTTTAGGGTACTTTTGATTAAGTAATGATATGTGAATAAATACATAAATTAAACCAATACTTTTTTAAATTTTTTTATATTTATCACATAAAGGATATATATTAGGGTGCCTCGATCTCTATAGGGCAAAAAAGTTGTCATTGCCACCAACTTAAAATGAACCTTGATCGATACTAAAACGAATCCATAACATTTTTTTTGGCTATAACGATAGCCGCCAGTGAGCTAAATCATTTTGATTTTGATCCAAAAACTATATTTTTCGTAAAAATATTAGCTGGTGCAGCAGTTACAAATCAACAAATGTTTGGAAATAGTAGTACTGAAGAAGATCTTACTATCTGGTCCAAAAAATTTCAAATCTTTGCCACCTGACCAAAGATATTGCGAATTTTAATGAAAATGTTTGACTTTTTCTTTTAAAAGTTCTTGTTCTGGGAACATTTCTAAAATCAACGGCAAATAATATGTGACTGGGCGAGAATTTTGGCAATAAGTTAATGACTTTATTTTCAAAAATTATTTTTTTTAACTCTTGACAAAATATCAAGTAAAACTCTTTAATATACTAGAGTACTATTTTCGGCAAGAAGGTACTCGGGTACTTTTGTAGAGTCAATAGTACTCAAAAAAGTACTATTCCACTCAAAATATCATCCCTGGTACTCACTTATCTTCTTTATCATGTCGGTTTTGGTTCGTTATTTTCAAAAATTTAAGTCAATTTGTTTTTAAATAGATACACTTATTTATGCTTCGCGCAAAGTTAATGTAATTTTATATTTTTCCTGAAAGCTATTGAATTGTTACACTGTGAAAAAAAACACACTTTAAAATTAAACAAAAAATTTTAAAATACAAATTGTACGTATTTGCGTTTATCTAAAAGAAAATTTAAAACTAGCGTGTTTCAACTACAAACTTCTTCATTTTTTTATAATTTTGTCTTATGTCTTATTTCTTTGCAATAACAAATACGGCTTAAAACCAGGTACCGAAAATAACTGTTATTTTACAATTTTCGAATGAAAAAGACACAATGAAAAAATTGTCGAAGGAAATTTTCAAATATACCATTATGATACAAATGGCCTCAGCTTTACGAATATTTAGAGCCTTTTAAATTTTTGACTGATTCTATAAAAGTTAAAAATTAACTGTTATTTTTTGCCTTGTATTTTTTCAGACAAAAATAACGGTTACCTTTGACTTTTATTTTATCGGTCAAAAATAACAGTTATTTTGTGACTTTTATTTTTTCGGTCAAAAATATCAGGCAATATGATTTTTTTTAAATGCCGCTTGTCCGATTTAAAAACTTTTGATACCATATGTAAAACGTGATCACCGATGAGACCAAAATAATGGTATCGATAGTCTTTTAGTCAGTAAAATGGCCTTCGAAAAACACAAATTGCCTGATAGTTTTGACCGAAAAAATAAAAGGCAGAAAATAACTGTTATTTTTGACCGATAAAATAAAAGTCAAAAGTAACTGTTATGTTTGCCCGAAAAAATATAAGGCAAAAAATAACTTTTATTTTTGTCGGAAAACATAAAAGTTAAAAAAAATAACAGTTAATATTTCACTTTTTTGATATAAACCATAACCGGTACGGCCCCTGCTTAAAACACAACTGTTTTATAATTAAATTTAAAATAAAAGTTTTGTTTTTCAAACAACGTTTTTAACTATTTATGCTCTCATATTAAATTTTTTTGGATTAAAAAACTTTATTGAAAAAAAAAAAATTTGAAAAAAAATTTAAATATTTAAAACAAATATTTTAAAACATAATTTGTTCGATACTACTTTTAATTTTTTCGAGTTTTCGATATCAGATTTGTAATCATCGACCCTTGGGGCCCTTCCGAATAACAAATTTTAACTCAATTCGATGCAGTTTACATTTTTAACATTAAATAATATATTGAATATTGAAAGAAATCAGTTGGTTTTATTTCATCTAATGTTCCCTACTTGCAAAACTAACTAAAAAATTTCAAAATTTGTCTGTAAGAACGGTGTACTACATTTTGTTTTTTAAATTTAATCTCAGATAGCGATTTTTTCTTTTTTTTGTTATTGCAAAGAAATAATAGGAGAAAAAGATTAAAAAAAGAATGGAGTTCATAGCTGAATATGATCCAGGGTTGGTTTGAATTTTGTTTTGTAGAAACGCGAATGAACAATTGATCATAAGAAGCTCGGTCAAAGTCCTTTCAAAGGCTGAAATGGCCAATTTGTTTTTTGTTTTTGTTTTTTTAGAAACGCGAAGACTCTTTCAAGACTCATATTAATGAGGGCTTATCATCATAATTTGTTCAAAAAAGACTCTTTCATGAGTACATTTTCGTATGTTGTGGGCCCCAAAATATGATTCATAAAAATGATTGTTTTATGAGTCTTTTTTGACTCATAGTAATGACGGTTTTGAGACTCATATATGATACTCTTTCAAGACTCATTTTACGTACTCGTTTAAGACTCATATTTAGTACTCTTTCAATACTCATACTTATACTAATACTCATACTTATACTCATACTCATACTCATACTTATACTCATACTCTTACTACTCATACTCATACTCTTTTAAGACTCACATAAGAAGTTTTTTTGCAACGAACATTTGTTTTAGTCCAATTTTAATGCATGTTTATCGCCATAAACAAACAATTCTTCAAAAAGCAACACCTGGAAAGCATGTGTGCTAACGGACAGTTATTTAAACAAAATTTTAAACAATTAAAAAGAGAATATGCTCGATTAAGTTCTGACATATTTATTAGATATGGTTCTTTTGCAATAATCCTATTATATTTTTCATGAAAGACTCATCAGTCATTCATTCATTTATTTCATTCGTTTATTTATTTTCGTATATTATTATATTACATTTCATATTAATATAATTTTGTTCAAAGAGTCATGAAACACTCGTATATAAGACTCTTTTATGAGTTTCTTTATGTTTACGCATATATCAATCAATATATGATCTTTTTATGAGTCTTTTTTATGAACAATCTTATTTTTGAATAATCATTTAACAATCATGTGGAAGACTCTTTAATGAGTCAATTTAATGAGTCATCATAAAACACGCATAGAAAACACTCTTTTTAGAGTCATTTTTTGGAGAGCATCATAAAATGTTTGTAGGGTTCATTTCAGATCACTTCATGAAATTCAGACCCATGGACCGCTCCCACGCCTACGCCACTGATGAACGATCGATATGTAACGATCGATATGTTAAACGTTAAATTTTGTTAAAATTACATTAAAAAATAAATATTTATGTTTGAATAACTATCAATTATAACTCGTTGGAGAATAAAACCAAGTTCCATCTCTAAAGTGTTTTTGCTTTCTTGAACTCGATTTCGAACAAAAAAAATTCATTTTTGGTTAAGCTCATCGAAAAATGATTCAATTTTGAATGTGAAAAACAAATTTTCCACCTAATGAACTTTATAAATAAATTTAAAAAAATTATTTCTGCTTCACAAGGCAGTTCTTTAAAGAGAAGCTCTATAAAAAAAACTAAGCCAATTACATCTAGCTACTAGCATATGTAAGCTTGTTATATTGTAAAAAAAAAGAAAAGAAAAACTTTTCAATTAAATAACCGCAAATTTTAAATCCACCCACTCAGTGCTATTCAGCACGCCGACACACTTCAAGTTATTTTATGCAAAATTCTTTCAATATGCGCGCATTTTTACCGTTTCAATTCCGTCCTTGCATGCCACAAACTGACAGACTAATAGACTGACAAGTCACAAGCCCTTTTTTCTTCTTCTAAGACCAAATGGCAAAAAGTTAGTCAGTCGACTTCGATGAAACCCGCAAAGTGCGTGTTTGAAATCCAATTTAAACGTTATTTAATTTAAGATAGCTGTTCTCGGTACACTTTCTTGAGCTTGTTTTAAAATATATGCACCCCTTTATGGGCACACCTCCCAGGAGATCAACCAGCATACCTTCGAATATGCTCAAAAAAAATGGTGCCTGTCAAAAAGTAACAAAATTCATTTAGCTCATTTTCGCTGTAGCACCACACCACACCACTAGCCAAACAACAGAAATCACTGCCTACGAAGGGTTGCTTAATATAATTTTCTACCCAGTAGCAGCAGTTTTGTAGAAACATGGGCCCAATGTTGAGCGTTAAATAATCAAATTTTCTAATTTTATGACTCTCCAAAGGATGATGACTATGAAGAAGGATAGCTTGTAATTGTTTAAAGGATAATCAAATAATGCACATCAAATTTTGGAAAATTTAAATTTCATCATTATGCAAAATACCAGGCAACGTAGGCGCTAAATGGTTGAAAAAAGGGGTACAGAAGCCAACAACAACAACAGTAATAATATCATCATAAAATTTATGACAACTTCTTTTAACACGTAGCAAAAAAAGGTGGCCAACACGTCAGTTGAGTGCTAGTGTTAGTCAGTCAGTCAGTCAGTTGAGGCTGTTGTAAAAACAAAATGGTTGTAAAACGTTTTACTTAATGACACTTTGTTGGTCGGACGAAGGGACGAACGGCATACGTAGACAGCATTTAAGTTGGTCAGCAATATTATGAGGGTGTAAATAAGCAAGAACATGAAACAAGACTAGGAAATAGCTTTATTAAAAATAAGTTGGTTCAAAGCAAAGAAGACCCAACATAAATTTACCAGAACTACTGACAAAACGTGCTATTTAGGCAACAGTCACGTCACTGTGTGTAACGACTTTAGATAGTATTTCATAAAAATACTACTAGCAATATAATATATAATATGCAATAATACATAATATGTAGTATGTATATAACAAAAAAATATGTTATTCTACCAAAAACTAACGTCAGATACAAACAAGTGATAACAACAATAACAATGTTAATAAAATAAAGAACAAATAAAAACAAACCAAAATTTTTGTTAGCCGTTCTATGTGCTAAAATCACGGAAATAGTCTAATTTTTTTGTTGCATAACTTTTGTGTTTTTTTTTCAAGCTTTTGTGACTTGTTGTTGTGATATGTTATTTAAAAGCCGGAATTAAGGCAAAGCAAAAAATAAATAACGTTTTTGTTATGTGTTTTTTCAGCTATGCTTTTTTTGATATATTTTAGTAAAAATTTAGTGGGTGTCGCGTCTAAGTGTGTATCTATGTGTGTGTGTGGATGAGGTAAGTGCAGACTTGCCGGCGGAAACGGAAACTGTGCATGTGTCGTAAAAGAAAAAGCAGCGTAAAAATTTTTTAACTACTGATAAGAACTTTTTTATTTTTACGTTAGATATTTTAAGATTTTTTATTAGTTGCTAAACTTTACAGTGTCTGAAAGGCAAAACAGTTTTCAAAAAAGCACTAATGTAGAACTTCACTTAATCATTTTTTAATTTAAAAATTCTTTTAATTAACATTTTTCAAAATAACTATTATTCGTCAATTTTTTTGGTATTTGAAGTAGAAGCTATAACTTTGGTTCTTTTCGAATTTTCAAGCTGACTTTTAAGCTGTTACAAACAACATCTTTAAGCATGTTGCTGCATGTAAACCATAAAAACCTCGCTCATTATTTAAACTTATTTATAAACGTGCTGTTAAGACTCTGTTAAAAAACGCACATCATTGCCTTGCCTGCAAATAGATAATCATTATAAAGCTTTATCTCAGGCTATATCTCTGCGCACCATCTAGATTGTTTTTTTTTTTTTTCTGTTTTTTTTTTGCAACAGATCTCTGCTCTTCTTCTCACAGACCAACAAGCTATCTAATGAATACAAAGAATGTGCATGTCTATGCAATCTGTATCTGAATGCGTTAATTATTCAAATACTTGCAAGATTTAGACATCGTTCAGCAACGGCTTAGCAGCAATATTTTTGCATGTTCTAACGAATGAAAAAAAAAAAAAAAAATTGAAAAAAAAATTAAAAATAAAAAACGTTGTTGAACATCTATCTCATCACTGGTACGCATTAATCGTATAATTAATTTGATGCATGTATGCAAAGTATTTCGTGTTGCATGTCATTGTGTCGCGCCCTACGTTGCTGCGACGTGCCTCTTCCGCCGTCACATGCTGCCAATACTATGCTGCATTTTATAGCGTGTGTGTGTGTGTGTGTGTGTGTGTGTGTTTTTGCCAGGCTTATCAGATTCTCTTCGTCGTTGCCTCAGCCTCATTTACAACATTTACAACAATTCGTTTAGGTTAGGTTTTTCTTTTATAGAGATACAATTTATTTGCTTATTTCGTGAATTTTTTTTTTTTAATTTAAATTAAAATGCAATTTTTGAGCATCAAGCGTCCGTCTTCAACTAGGGTGCTAAATAGTTAAACAAACGGCAACAGCAACTACAACAACAATAACAATCTTAAACACATCAACAGCGCCTTGTGGTTTGTGTCTTGACTGTTGTTGTTGAGCTGTTGACAATCTATGTAAAGATCTCTTCAACTGGCGTTGATCTGGCGTTGATCTGCATGTTTTAATGCAGCATAAAAAGCATAGACAGACAGCAAGACATAAGAACAGATAGATATATGGACAGACACAGGACAGAAGAAAGACAGCCAGCGAGAGAGACACCAAGATTTTGCATGTGTTTTTCATTCATTTGCAAATTACAAGTCATTTCATTTTGCTCTTGTTGTTGTTGTTGTTGTTGCTGGTTGTCTGCTTAGTTTGTGCGCTCACAAGCAAAATGATATGCTTTCAGCAACGATATTTTACAGATATGCAGATTTAAGGTGTTGGTTTTACTTTTAATGTTTTATTTCTTTTTTTATCTGCTCTGCTGCTGCTTAAGTCTGTGTAAAACGTGTAAAAGTTGTTGCCTGCGATTTTATAGATTTGAATTTGGCGAATTTTTCGCGCCTTTTGTGACATATTGTTAGAGTAACAAACAACAAAATGTTGCATGGCACTGCAAAATTGTTGTCGACTCTGCTGTTCTTGTTGCCTGTCTTGACATGCAAACCAGTACAAGATTATCTCGGCAACAACTTTAAGCCGGTTTGTGTCATGGCTGTCTTTGTGCCGGGGTGAATTGAGGTTAGTTCGCTTGCTTAAGATCGACAAAGAATTGAATTTATCATGGAATCTTGCTGTCAGATAAGAATGACATTTGAAATTAGTTAGTTGCATGTTTAGCAGTTCAGGGTAAGCAGTTCAGTGATATAAGAGGAAATTCTTCATTCATGCAGTTCGAAGTAAATCTGAGGAATGTTAGAAAAGCTAGTTAGGCATGATAGAAATAAAAGGAAAACATACCAGTTGTGTAAAAGGACATCTATTGACATGTAACGAAAAAACTTTTTACCTTAAACTAAACAAGACTAAAATCAATAACTTTTTACAAAACTCTAACGATAGATACTGATGTTATGTTCACAAATAAAAATGTCAATTCAAGAAAAAAATTTAAAAAAGCATACAATTTTTATGTGCTGGTATAAGGAAAGCAAAAAATATTGATAATTGAAAAATTTGGAAATAATTATCGCAGCCTCTATGGAGGTAGTATGCGTTGATTTGAAATTAATCTAGTAAAATACACAACGCAACAAGTGGCGGGGCACCTCTCATGGAACTAACAATTTTAGATACAAAAAAAGTTTTTAAATTGAATAGCGGAGAGTAACAAATCTTAACAAATCCGCTTTTATCCTACCACTAAGCTTATTCCTCGTTTATTGAAGTGAAACTTCTTTAGCCACGTATACAACATACGGCGAACGAAACTGGTAGTAAAACCGATGAAACGAATGAAACTGCGGCGAATTGTGGTGAATTTAGGCCAATTAGCTGAATTAGGTGAATTTAGTGAAACTAGGTGTTCGCAAAACCTTATAAATTAGAATTCATAAGGTGTTCGGAAAGAACAAAATTATCAAACAATGGTTTGAGTCCGAACTAACAGATGAATTAATCAACAAAATTTTAGACCGTACTTTTTGAAAGTGGAATTTTCAACTAGATACGTTATGCTAAAATTTCCAACCATGACATGTTACGCTGGAATATTCAACCTGTTTGATTCTATGGCCAATCGGATGCAATGGGATTATCTGAGGTCACACTTTTATGGATTCCATAGATGATTTTGACCAAAATGGATGATTCTATGACCAATCGGATGCAATGGGATTTTCTGAGGTCATTCGCAGGTGGTCATCAAAACTTTAATGGATTCCATTTTCAAGTACATTTTTGTACAAGACGAACTCAACTTATAATGATGATGATGATGATGGGGCTGCCCGGCCATACACAAAAATCGACGTCAAAGTCCAATATTCACAGTGACAAGGTCCTACTCTATGTTTGGTCTCTGTATTTGGTGGGGCTGTGATGTGCTATAGGCTGCTACAACTAGTTGAAACTATCACAGAGCAACTTTACCGAACTCAAGTGATGCGTTTGAACCGAGCATTGAAGCAAAACTGTCCAGAGTGCGATCAAAGGCACAACAAGGTAATTTTGCAACATGACAACGCTCAGCCACATGTCACAACGCTGAAATGGGAAGTCTTACATAACAATTTGGTTTCTTTGATGTCGCATGCTCCTGAATATCAGCACTTTTGCTCTTTTCAAATAAACTTCATCTTCTCATGGCTTTATATGAAATGAGACTTTTTTTAGTAAGACTAAACGAAAAACTCTCTACATTTTTGGGTGAAAGTTTCACTTATACCGTGCGTGGCGGCCACACACATATTTTTTTATTTTAATCTAGGATGACTGCTTAACAAAATCATTTTATTAATAAGGATTCTCAAAGTAAGATGCTTTTAGAATTTAAGAAAAAATCTCTCATTACTTTCTTTAAAAACAAATTTGTTATAAATTCAGTTCCTTATGGTTGAACGTATTTTTGACCACTATAAACTGCTAATTGCCTACTAAACTCTTTTTCCAACCAGATAAAATCGACTGTAAAACTCTACTTGTTTGTAGTTATCCACTATTACAACAAAACTGATGGTTATAATTGGAAAAAAATAAACAAATAGTTAATAATATTTGAAAATTATTTCAAGACATCCATTCTACCTAGGCTGTTTGGAAATACGCTGAAAACCAACATACCACCTTCTAAATACACGGAGAGTAATTTGAGCTGAAAACAATTCCAAACCAAGTAATTTTTGGAGTAATTCTGAGCCAAGCCATAATGTTCTTGATATCAAGCCCTAAATTGATTACTTATCAGCAAATTAACTCGCCCATTTGTGCTTAATTTACGTGATGTTTGGATCATTTATCAAAAAATTGTGCCCAATTTATGTCATTTTGGTATTGATTATAATAACAAAAATATGTTCATTTGCGTCCAATTCAGGCCAGTTATGGATTGATATTTTAAAAAAAAAAGTAAATATGCTCAATCTAAAGAATTTTTGGAATTGTCAATCAAAATATGTCAAATGTGAACAATATTTTAAAATAGACAAAAAACAATATACAAAAAATATCAAAACAAAGAAAAAAGCAGGCATGTACGTTAACGTTAATTTTAACGGTAACCGAAATATTTTTTTGTTTCGTTGAAACGAAATAAAAAAATAACGTTAATTCAAAAAACGAAAAATATTTATTTCGTTTCGGAGAAAACGATATAAAATGTTTTCGTTTTTTTCCCAATCAACCGTTGAAAATAACGTTAATTTCAACAAAAAAATTTCGTTTTTTTTTTATCAGAAGAAATTTTTTAAGCATAGGAGAAAATGATAGAAAATTTTTCGTTTTTCAACGAAACGAAATTTGATTTGATAAAATTTTAACGTTATTTAAAAAACGAAATAATTTTGATAATTTATTTTTCGGCCTCAACGAAACGAAAAAATTTTGCTGATTTCGTTGAGCATGTCTGAAAAAAAGAGAAAAAAAAAACAAAAATAAAAATTATGTATTCATTGTCCAAATTAGAAATATTTCATCCAATTCGGACAGAAAAATATAATTTTTAATTTGTTCTCTGCACTTTTATTCACTTTTATACTAACAGGAACAATAAACCAATTGAGAATTACATCATTCGTTTGCTTATACTTTTTATGTATATAGTTTTTGCTTGTTTGTAAGCCCAAGATTACACGTATTTAGTACAAATTGATGTGTTTATAAAAAAAAATTTCAAGCCCAATTTCTGGCATAAACTGTGCACATGAATAGCTTGTATTGAGATAGTTTTGAGCTGATTTCAGTTACGAACACTTTGAGCTTGATTTTAGCCCATTTGTTTTCTCTTCGTGTAATACCTTACGGAAATATGATCGGAAATATGACCAAGTGGTACGTTATATGGCATGTGATATAGTGGTATCGTATATTATTTGCATAAATATGGTTTGAGGCGAGTTCGGGTCAAATTGTGTATCTGTTCGCTGCGCCCACAGGAAGGACCTCATATGGCGTAGTCAAAAACTGATCTTTAACTGTGATTTAACTAAACTTTTATTATCATCTTATATAAATTTTTCGACAGTGCTTTGGAAGAGTACAAAAAACGTCATGCTCAGGTTAACTGTTCATCCCAAATTCTAATTCATATCTATGTTATATGTTTCTATAACAAAATAAGCATTTCTTGATAAATTTATGCTCATAAAAAAATGTTCTTATTTGAAAACTTTAAAACGATTAACAACAGGTATTTTGATAATTTTTCGTTTAGAAATCGTTTTAAATTTATGCAAATTCTGATTTAGATAGAAAGAGAGAGAGAGAGAGAGTTCTGTCAAACTTTAAACTAACGATCATTAGTTCGCGCTATGGCAGGCAACTCTTAAAATAATAAATTTTCTTAACAATAAACTCGAAAACGAACCTTCAACTCAAACGCGTGCTATCGTTCAATCTTAACGCTAATGAGACTCTGCTTAACACCACGACCAAAGTCAAAGTCAAATAAACCATCTCACTGAGCCAAATAGTAACAGTTGGAACATAAAAAAATTACCCCCTACAGTGGAGGCCAGCATATTAGTGCTTGTTAGCACAAATAGCAAAACAAGCCAATTTATTAGCTACACATACAAATTTGAACTTGTTGGTTCTTTCGAACGAAAGAAGTGCTGAAGAATTCAAAAATGAATTCGTTATGATTTTGTTTTTCTCTGTGTTTTTTTATTTTTCGACAAGTCATTGGCAACTAGTTACAACAATTTACTAGCTTACGCTGCCAGACAGCGGCTTGACTGCTGTTTGAATGAGCATTTAAGTTAGATTTTATACGTTTTCGACTATTTAGTGCAAACTTGCTGTTAAGTTTTTCTACAACTTTTCTCTGTGTATTTGTGTGTGTGTATGTTGTTTTTTACTTTCTTTCGTTATTTTGCTTATCAAGGTGCGCTGATCTTTTGAACTTAAGGTGTTCATGATATGCAGTTTATTGTTTTCAATCCACAAATTTATAGTGTTCGCTCGCTATACAACTCTCAGCATGACTTGGCACAAAAATTTTATTTTTTAAGAACTTCTTAGAGCCTCATGGTCTCATGGTCTTATGGTCCCCTGAGTACTTGAGGCGTTGTTACATGCGGTTAAGTTTTGAAGAGCGTGCGACGTGCGGCGCGCGCTACACAACGTCTTTTATACAAAATATGCGCTGGTACGCTATATTTTCAAAGAAAGTGTTTATTAATATTTAATGCATTGTTATTTGTTTCTGTTGAATTGTATTGAATACTATTTCTGTTTTTTTTTTTTTTTTAAGTTCCCAAAACACGGTGGCGTTTTTGACGTCTGCAAGTCTGGAGCAAAAAATACTGCGTCATTGTAACAAAGTTGAAAAAAAAAAACACCAAAATTCTAGTCAAGTCATGGTCAACATTTGCTGCTTGGCGGTCTTCTTTGCCAGCTCAAAGTGCTCTCATATTCATATCCACTCCATCCATATTCACATTTTGGTCACAAAAATGTGAAATTCATATGCTTTAGATATACTTTTCCGATAAAGAATCACTGTATAGTATAATACATAATATTAGTGAGGGTAACATAAAAAAAAAAAAAAAATAATAAGAGATTCGCATCTTGTTTTTTATATGTCTTAAATAGAAATAGAAAAAAAAAAATGCCGAATTTTTTTTAGTGAATTTTCTGCTGAATCATATTTTGTGAAATTTTTTAATGGCTGCCGCTTTTATTTTTATTCTTTTTTTTTTCTTGCTTAAAACTTTTTTTTTGTGTGTTTTTTGGTTATGAGACCTCTTCTTCATCGGCTTCATCATCATCATCATGGAATACTGTATTATTTTTAGTTGTAATCATTGTGTTCGCATAATGGTTGAGGCGATTGAAATTGTTGTAGTTGTTGTTGTTGTTGTAGTAAAAAAGGAGTTACACTGCGGCTTGCTTGGTTGGATTTTGTAGCGTCATGGCTTAGTACTAATGTTGTTGTTTTTATTATTGTTGTTATTGTTATTGTTGTCGTACATTGGACGCCACTTTGTGTGTATCGAGCAGTCTAAGCCAGACCGTCCCAGACCGCTAGACGTCGCGCGTGACTTTGGCATGACTTGGCGGTAACAACACATACACATACAAATTGCTTTAGTTTGAAATGTTTGGCTAAAGCACACATACACACACATATTGACTGTTTTGTGGTTCATTAAAGTGGTAGGTGCGTCAGCGAGTGGATTTAAACACCACGCTGTTAAAGGTTAAGGCCAGTAATGAGACATTTTTGGGTACATTATACATACAAATGTCAAATTTGTACACCTAAAAACTATTTAAGTAAAAAGTGCACTGAAAAGGAGAGAATTCACTTTTTTTTTTAAAAAAAAAAAGGAATTGTTTTGCTTAACTCTGATATGCTGACCGTACAACATATAGTACACCTTTTTTTAATATGCTTTTAATATTTCCAAACTACATATCTTGATGTTGCGCTATAAAGAATAGCAGGGACCGTACCGGTTATGGTTTTTATCGAAAAAGTCACATATTAACTGTTATCTTTTAACTTTTATTTTTTCCTACAAAAATAAAAGTTATTTTGTGTCTTATATTTTTTCAGGCAAATATAACAGTTACTTTTGACTTGTATTTTATCGGTCAAAAATAACAGTTATATTTTGCATTTTAATTTTTCGTTCAAATTTATCAGGCAATTTGTATTTTCTCAAAGGCCGTTTTACCGACTTAATCACTATTGATATCATTATTTTCGTCTCATCGGTGCACACATTTTACACATGGTATCAATAATTTTTTAACTGGTCAAGCGGTCTTTAAACAAACACAAATTGCCTGATATTTTTGACCGAAAAAATAAAAGACAAAAAATAACTGTTATTTTTGAACGATAAAATAAAAGTCAAAAGTAACCGTTATTTTTGCCCGCAAAAATAAAAGACAAAAAATAACTGTTATTTTTGACCGATAAAATAAAAGTCAAAAGTAACAGTTGTTTTTGTCCGAAAATATAAAAGGCAAAAAATAACAGTTTAATTTTAACTTTTATGGAATCAGTCGAATATTTAAAAGGCACTTAATATTCTTGAAACTGAAACCATTTTTATCATAATGGTTTATTTGAAAAAGTCCTTCGACAATTTTTTCATGATGTCTTTTTCATTTGAAAATTGAAGGGCATATTGCAAAAACATGATAAGCCACTCTGCTTTAAAAGTTCATATTTTATGTTCATTACGTTTCTTGATGCATTAGCAATATCCACTAAAAATATTGTGACCATTACCCGATCAACTTTGGCCCTATACGTAATAGTTCTTTTTAGCATTTCAATAATTTCATACAAATATACATTTTTAAAAACTTTAAGGTCTATTATTTCGAAAAATTTTTATGTGGCATATCATGTTTTTACAATAAGCCCTTCAATTGTAAAATAACAGTTATTTTCGGTCCCTGAAAAATAGCGGTCTAAAAAGTGCTCATTGATAAACTTTTTCTATTACAAAGAAATCCTTTAGTTCATTTAGTTCAAATTTGAAAATTAAAGTCACAATTTCTAAAGAGAATTTTTGATGGGTGTGAGGTGACGATAATACAGAGTGTATCTTTTAAGTCGTAAATTTACTATTTATTATTTCTATGCAATCTAGTTATGAATTTTAAATTTAAATGATTTCCTGAATGAACTGAAGAATAGCCTTATCGACCTTCATTTCCATTTCATTGTTAATTCGACAACTATTAACAATGTCGTTATGATAGTACGTTATGAGCTATTTTTCGTTCATAACGTACAAAATCTGAAAAATTTTTCAACACTGAGAAAATTGTGCTCCTGTAACGTTTATTTTCATCTTAAAAACGGACATTTTAAAATGAACTTTTAAAATTTTCGTTTGATTTTCTATAATAAATATTTAAACAAGAGCTTTTAAAACGTTCGCTTGATATTTTTAAATTAACATTTTAAAAATTGCTTGCAATTCTTCTAATTCTTCTAAAATGCTAATGTTAAAATATCAAACGAACGTTTTAAAAGCTTATTTAAACATGTTTATTTTAGAAAATCAAACGAATGTTTTATAAGCTTTTTTGAAAATGTCCATTTTTAAAATGAAAATAAACGTTAGAGGAGCAAAGTCTGGGTGAAACGTTCTTTTGGTGCTATGTAACGTTTTCACAGTTTTCTTTGTGAATCTTATAATCAATATTTTTAACATAAATTTATTTTAAATGACAAATATTTTATTATTTTACAATCAGGGTCACTACAAATTGTTCATTTCGTGTAAAACTGTCAGGAATCAAAATTTAAAATTTTAGAGATATACATGAAGAAATGTTGTTTTTGAAGATCTGTTATATAATCAAAACTTTATGTTATAACATATTAAACCATGCCATTATTAATATTTTTAGCATATCATTCTTCAACTATTTGAGGTATTGTATAAAAAACTAACTGTATAAAATGTTCTTTTCCGAAGTTCTAATTTTGAGTTGTGACGAAACTCTTCCACGAATTGAGCGATATAGAAAAATATGATTATGAATAATTACCCTTTTCATCAACAAATTTTTCTAACCTCAAATTGGTCAACCCAAAAAACAGTTTAAATGGTCTTTTTATTATAACAATGATATTTGGTGCCGGCCTTGGCCATGCGTGCTAAGTGTGTTGAAACGAATCTCGGTAGACACGAGCTAGAATGCCTTCACCAATTTTACTAAAATTTGGAATGTGAAATAACTTGATCCTGCAACAGAATTGAGGCTATTTAAATTTCAGATAACTGCCTTGAGAGGGCAGTTTATTCAATCAACTATGCTTGGCTCATTCAGGTCAAAACGGATGAACCGATTTTGATGAAACTGTTACTGTAACTGTCATTTGTATCTGTTACTGAAATAGATTGTATGCTTTTAAAAGTTCTTTCAACAAAAATCAAGGAATAAGCCGAAGGCTAACGAATTCAAGAACCAAAGACTAACGAATAAAGAGAAGTTTTACGGAAGCAAGCAGAAGCTATATAAAGTTGAACAAAAATCAACCGAATAGTATCGACCAAAACCGAAGTTGAACGAAGACAATCCAAAAACCGAATCGATGCCAAAAGGATTTTTTAAAATTGGAATTTTTTTGAGATAAAAATGCATATGAAATGCATGCTAAGAAAAACAAAAAAAACGCATTTTTCTTGAAATGGCTTTTTTCAAACTGGATGATCATTTTCCTCAAAAATCAGACGTCAGATCGAGACTTTGAAGATGTCTTTTTTTTAATCATGTCCAGCAGGTACTGTTGTACGGAACTTAGACTAAACACTTTCGACGGAGGGAGGGGGCAAAACCCCAAAAAACAATAATTTAAAAAATTTAAAAATTTAATGGATAATTTAAAAAATCTTAAAACGAGAGCAGTTATACAAATCGTCCTTTTTCTGTGCTCGAGGCACAACCCCGATTAACGCCGGTTAACATCCGCTAGTTATTTATTAAAAAAAGGGATTTATGAAGACAGTAATTGTGTAGAAAAGTTAGAAAAAGAAGTCTCAGTTTGCAAAGTGGATTGATCACTTTCCGTCGGGATATGCTGAAGTCAGACTAAGATAGCATATGTTTTTAATTATCATCTATGAGATATTTTCACTTCGTGATTTTTTTTTGTATAAATTGTTCTCCGGGATTTTTTTAAAGTTTCATCAACGAAAATTTCAAGTGTCTTAATTTGAACCATGCACATTTGATTTGGATACCCACAAAATACTTACCGGAGCTTTATTTTTATAATTCAAGGGAGAACTAGACATGCTTGCTTATATTTTTTTTTGGCAAAGGTTAGCATGAATTAAAACAAAATTGTTTTCTTAAATTTTTGAGCTTTTTAGTGATTAGATCAAAAAAATTGTATATATTTTTCAAATGACAAAATATCTTTAAAGAAGAAGTTCACATTTCTGGATTCAGACCATGATTGAATCAAAATTTGGTGATTTTCTAAAACCACAACAATTGCTTGATTGAAGCAACATGATATTATTAACTTTAGTTAAATTTAAAAATAAAAACAAATAATTTAAAACATTAAACTATAAAAACTACGCTTCTTTTAACCTGCCAATAGTTTCTCTAAATATTATCTATCTGGCTTTTATATTTGTTATTTTGTCAGAGATAAGAAAAAACATTTAATTTTTATTTTTGCTTTCAAACAAAGTTACTTCAATTAGCGTTATGTTGTATTATATTTCGTTGTTTTTTTTTTTTTTATTTTGTCTATTAAAGATAAGCAGGCGCAGTCAAAAAAAAAAACACCAAAACTGGAGTAGCTATTTAATGTGTTTCGTAAAATAAAATCTTAAGAAATCTATAGTAAAAAATATGTTAGCATAATAATGACAGCAAATAAAAGATAAGTTTATGATAGGTAAAAAATAGTAAAAACTTATCTAGAACTATAGCGAGTTGCTTCTGTATTTCAGTTGAGTCAAGTAGCAGCATTTCTTGTTTATTGTTTAACTAAGATTTCTAAAGCAAAACTGAAGAATGTATAAAGAGTGGAAAAGGTTTTTAAAGTTAAAAGCTTTTTAGAGCAATTTTTTTTTTTTATCAGCAACTTAATTATTAAATCCCTAACGTGCATCTACTTTATTTTTTATTTTTTTTTTTGGAGTGGTAGATAGGTAGATGTTTTTGGTTAGATAACTGATATTGATGTTAGTTTTGTGTAGTTATGGAGTGGCTCTAGGCAAAAGTGGAATACATGAAATTATTATGTTTTGTGAAAATTCAATTAGTTGGTGTTTGATGTGGAAAAAAGATAAGAAACGGTAGTTGGCATGAGGCAAAGTATAAACCGGTGAATACTAGTAGAACAAATTATTTAGAGGTAGTCTTGAGTAAACACAGCTTCATAGCTTAAACCACAATATAATGGGGCTCATGATATGAGGAAAATGTCCTTAAAAAACAGTATGTTGTATTTTTTTCAAAATTTTGATATTTTTTTTTTTTTAATTTCTCATATATGAAATATTTTTTGAACAAAGAAACAAACAAAATAGGTCTGTTCCCGTACTCTAAAGTTTTAGTCCAATTTACCAGTTTTTACCAGTTTTAGTCCGAGAAGCGTTCCCGTACACGAAAAAATGGTAAAAGAGAGTGCAATCGAGAGAGTGAAACATTTCCCCTCCTTATCAAAAGTTGCAAGTTTTAGTCCGAGAAATTTCTTCGGGTAAAAATGGTAAAAGTGTCAAACAGCTTAAAATCAGCTGTTTACAAGTTAGCAAAGAAATTGCGATACATCAAAACTTATTTGAAACTATTAAAATGGAACCCAGGAACATGGGAAAATGTGTAAAAACTAATATAAATTCTTAACTTGAGAATAAATTTCAATATTATTAAAAATCTTAGGCATTTCGTCTGCAATGCCGATGCTTCACATCAAGGCAATGCTGGACAAACTATCTTATTTGACAGTTTTTACAATTTTAGTCCGAGAAGCGTTCCCGTACTTTTTTGTGTTTTTCTCTATTTTCGAAAGATTTTTTCTCATTCTCAGACTTTTGACAGTTTTACCATTTTTAGTCCAAAAAGTACGGGAACAGACCTAATATGTATGTCAATTGTCAACAATCGCAGTAAAATCGGTTATTATATTGGAACAAGCTATTCTTTAAAATTTAATATAATTTAATTGGTAGTCTACGAAATGACTTGCATTCATAGTTTATTCAAGTCAGTTCTATTGGCTTAAATTATTTAATGAGACCAACGGTCCAATTGAGTCACAACTGATTTATTTATTAGTAAATTATTGATGTTAACATTGCCATCTATTTTGCAATTATTTATTTTTGTTTTTAATTTAGTTTATATCAATTAAATTTAGCGCTTCTTTAACGCTTATTGCTCTTAATAACAGTAAAGAATTTGCTCTATGAATTTTGAAAATTTTCAATTATGGCTTAATTGTATTTAATTATGTCGAACAGACAGCCATATTGAATTGTTTGACACACACACACACTAATACGCACACTTGAGCAGACAACAGCTAAATCTACACCCTCGACGTTTCTTGTAATTAAAAAGTCCTTCCTTGCCACCCTTTAAGTGTGTGTTTCAAGCCCTCTGTCTCCCCAGCCAACAGACACTCCACAAATCATGTTTTAGAAAAACAATTAAATTCCAGGCGCTCAATTAAATTCACAGCAAAATATGCTGCATAAGGTGGCAACCACTTCAATGGCGCTCAAGCACACAAACACTCAAGCAATCAACAACAACGCAAACAACAAAAGCAGCGGCAGCGGCAGCAGCCATTCTTAAGCAGGGCGCCTGAAGTGGCTGGATGTTTGTCTAAGCTTTGAAAGCGCAAAAATTGTGCGCCATTCCGAGCGTATCCTTAATTAAGGATATGTGAAAATTTAGCTGCTGTTATGCTATTGCTGTTGCTGTTTTCATTATTGTTGTTGTTGTTGTTGTTGTAGCTATTATTGTGTTTACTTGCCATACTCAGACGAAACAATGGCTAGATTTTGTTGCGGTGGGCTGCAGAGGCGCGCCGCGCCGTCAGGATTTTCAAGGAGGCTCAAAATCAAAAACAGCAAGCCACAAGAAAACAAACAACAACAACAATACAACTGGGGGAAAATCCATCAAAACAAACGAACAAACAAATAAACAAGCATAAGCAGAGCAACGAGTTCACACAATGAGAGCAGAAAAAAAAAGGATTTAATTATTTGCTTTAAGGATATATAGCGTATATATTGAGCTAAAGTGTATAAGAACAACAACTAACAGCAACAACAACAAGAACTACAACAATATTTAAGCAAGAAAATATGTTGTATGTCAGCACAGAATGGCTGACTGAATGACTGACTGACTGGCTGAGTGATTGGGTGCGTTGTTTGTGGAAACGAGACTGAGTGTGGGGAAAAATAAAGAAAATCCGCAAAACAAATACAAGCTCAGCAACAACAAACAAATCAACAAAACAATACTCGAACTTCGGCAACTGTACTTGATGTGAGGAAACATATGTTTTTGTGGTAATTGTGTGTGTGCGTGTGTGTGTGATAATTTTGAAAATTATTGCAAGGACTTGAGGTTTAATGCTTGTGGTTCGCGGCGCTGATTAGCAGCCGATGATTATACAACAGCTCAATAATAGAATTATAAGAAATAAAGAGTACACAAAAAAAAAATCTAATCCTTGCCGGAAAACAAAAACCACAAACATAGAATTTCACACACATACATGAGCAGGTTTTAAGCCTTCAACTTAAACTGTTTGCCTAAAGCAATAACAGAATTTCACTTATAGAGAAGATGAACCCTAAGAATGCAATGCTTTAAATAAGGTTTAAAAATCTCTTTTTTTTAACTAAAATTTCAATAGCTTGTTGTGGCAAATAAGCAAATATTGCCAGGCAAGTATAAATAAGGATTATGTGCTGCATTTGATGTTGTTTATTAATCTTGTGCCTGTGCACTTAAATTAAAATAACTCAAAATGCTGCAGCGACACCCTCGAGTCAGCGTTACCAGCAACTCAGCCTCAATGCTCAATTATTACCCAACTTTACACCTATTCAGCTATTGGTTAATGATCACACAAGTGTGCAGCCAAAAAAATCCGTTGTGGGAATCATTATACAGGCGGTTCGGAGTGGGAGTATGTCTAGCAAAACCCAGCCGACTTATTGATTCCCAAGCTGTGCTCGTGAGAATATGAAATTATTCGGTTAAAATCACTAAATTTCTATAGAGTGCCCAATTCTCTCCGAATTTTGTTAATTAAAAAAAAATTTCTTTCAACAAATTTGTTTTTATGTTATTTTCTTTTTTAATGATATTAACCCTACATCTGCCCATGGTAAAACAATATACTTACCGTCTGTGGGGTACAATTGTACCCCAGTGTAGCTATATAAAAAGAAGTCTGAATTTAAATCCAAATTTAAAACAATAAAACAAAAAAGGAAAAAACAATTACAATTACCAAATCGGAAAAAACTTGATTTAATGTTAAATGAGGTTTAAATGTTTATTGAATTTTGTGTTAAAAGTGAGTTGGGGAACAATTGTACCCGAGGACGGATTTAGAGTTAGCTATGAACATATTTTTTAAACTAAAAAGTTGGAAGCACTTGAACAGGTTTCAAAAAAAAAAAAGTTATTACAGATAAAATTCGGTATTTCAGGCAAAGAAATTCAATATAGTCAGACCAACAAATTTATAAATTTCTTCAAACTCATTCCTTTTGAAATTTGAGTTTAAGGACATATTCTTGAAAAGAGATAATGAGACAAAAGTGGATGAGTAGAGTTGATATTCTGGGAAAATCTATTTCTTAATAAAAAACGACGTTGATTTGAAAAAACAAACGCTATCTATCATCTCCAGATTCTTATTAAGGATCTGACAGAAATAGATTTCTAATAATAACACTAGCTAACAAGCAAACAAAAATTTTTTTTTAATGGTTGGCGTTCTTCTAAGACCGAACATCTCATCAAAAAATTCTTTACACTCGGTTTTCGAGTTAACATGTTTATACCCTAAACCTGAAAGGTCAGGGTATATTAACATTGTGCAAACGTTTGTAACGCATAGAACGAAGCGAGTCCGGTATAGAAAAGTATATATATTCTTGATCAGCGTCACCACGTGAGTCGAGCTATCCATGTCCGTCCGTCCGTCCGTCCGTCCGTCCGTCTGTCCGTCTGTGTGTTGTCCGTATACACAGGATAAAAAGAAGGAGTTGAGATAATTGGATGAAACTTAGTACACATGGTCACATGAACCCAAGAATCTGCACTATTGAATATTTTTGGAATCCGCCCACGGACACGCCTACCTCCCGTACAACGCGAAAATTGAAAACTGCATAACTCAGCTCATAATAAGCCTACAACAATAAAATTTGGTGTGTATGTGTTTTATATTAACACAAAGATGTCTTTGAAAAATGGAAGTCATCCGCTTACGGACACACCCACCTCCCATACAACCCAAAAATTGAAAACGCAATAAATAAGCCTCTGTTTAACCTACAGAGCTAAAATTTGGCACATATGTTTTTTGTGACAAAAAAAAAGATGGTTTTGAAAAGTGGACATCATCCGCCCACGGACACGCCTACCTCCCATACAACGCGAAAATTGAAAACTGCATAACTCAGCTCATAATAATCCTACAACAATAAAATTTGGTATGTATGTGTTTTATATCAACACAAAGATGTTTTTGAAAAATGGACGTCATCCGCTCACGGACACGCCCACCTCCCATACAACCCAAAAATTGAGTACGCAATAAATAAGCCTCTGTTTAACCTACAGAGCTAAAATTTGGCACATATGTTTTTTGTGACAAAAAAAAGATGGTTTTGAAAAATGGACATCATCCGCCCACGGACACGCCTACCTCCCATACAACGCAAAAATTGAAAACTGCATAACCCAGCTCGTAATAAGCCTACAACAATAAAATTTGATATGTATGTGCTTTATACAAACACAAAGATGTCTTCGAAAAATGGACGTCATCCGCCTACGGACACGCCTTTTTTCCATACAACCCAAAAAGTTTTAAACTCAATAAATAAGGTTATGTTTGTCATAGAGAAATTAAATTTGGTATGGATGTATTTTATACCAAAACTAAGGTATGTCCAAAAATTGGAAGTAATCCGTCCATGAACACGCCCAACTCCCATAGCGAAAGCACAATAAAGGCATTAACTGTGAGCTACAGGAATAAAACTTGGTATGTGTAAATTTTTCATCAACATTTAAATGCATATAAAATATAGGCTTCATCCGCCCTTGGACACGCCCATTTACAATAAAAATTTTTTTGTTTTTGAAAAGTGGGTTTAGGGTATTTCATAGTCGGCCTAGACCGACTTTAGACTTTCTTTACTTGTTTTTAACTACTTTTAATATGTGTCTGCCGTAAAGTATGAACAAATGTTTCAATGATATGAAAAGAAATTTATAAAATATATATTTTTTGTGCCAAATGACAGCCGCAAATTGACTTGAAAATGAAGACAAGATAAGGATTGGCAATATTTAATAATACCTTCTATATATAAAATTTTTAATATTGACTAAACTCGAAATAAGATCAAAACAGTCAAATATGCTCAAACAGTTTTAAAAAGTACCTATACTTTTTCTAGAAAACCGAATGAAAAAACTTTTCGGAATAATTTTGAAATTTAGGTGATCTCACATTAAATCATTACATCAAATGGTCATATAGTTGCGTGTTTTCTTTTATTTTTTATATTGTAGACTTCACAATGTAGCAAAACTTTTTAATTTACAAATTTTTCAACGTTATTAGGTTAAGGAGGGACATTACATTCGCGGCAGAGAAAAGAAACTTTTTTTTAAAAATTCATAACTCAGTCAAAAACAAACATATTTCCAAAATTTTTTTTTTTTTTTGTTATTGTAGAGAAATAACAAATTGCAAAAACAAAAATTCAAAAAATATATTCTTCACTTCAACATGGTTTTATAGAGTTCCAAACTGGCGGCAGAGAAAAAAACGGGGCCTCGTGTTTGCAGCGCTGGGAGTCGCAAAAATTGTCCGATCTGGAAAAAAAATGACTTTTTTAAATCTTAACAAAATTGGTTATAGTATGACAGGAGATTTTTTTTAAATTTTTGGTGATGTTCCAAATTTTTGAAAAAAAATATTGACTTTAAAAATTCATAAAAAATCGAAAAAAAATTTAAAAAAGATCGTGTCATACAATAGCGAATCAAGTTTAAAAAAATACCAAAAAAAAATTTCGTCAAAACATGAACTCGCTAGTGCCGCAGCCAGTACGAAAAACATGGTTTCGAGATAAACGCGTTCAAAGTTTGTGAACAATGAAAAAGAGGTTACCTTTTAATCACTAATCCGGCTGTAACCTTTCAACATGTAGAAATTTTTCTATGAAATTTTTTCATAGAATCTTAAAGATATTTACTAAAAAACAAAATTATAAAAAAGTCGGTTTAAAAAGCGGTCAATGTCATGTCCGCCCTTAACTCTAAATAACAGCCAAATAAACTTAAAATGTTTTTAAAAAAATATACATACTTTAATTCGAAAACCGAATGTTAATACATTTTTTGGATCAATTAAGAATTTTAGGTGATCTCAGTTCATTAAATTTAATGTTCATATATTTCTGTTTTTTTTTTTTTTGTAGACATGACTTGACAATGTAGCAAACTTTTTTATTTACAAAATAATTACAAAAAATACAAATCATTCAACGTTATAAGGTTAATTTGAGAACGCTGATAAAGAATCTGAAATTAATTTTTCTCTTCAACCCCTACTTCTGTCATAATCTTGTCTCGATGAAACAAATATTGCTCTTTCTAAGAACTAATTCTCACTTAATTCTAACAAAAGATCTCAGAGACAAAGTCGTTAGGCATAATAAAATAAAAATATTTATATCCCGCAAGTACTGTATAAGAGGCTTATTTAGAAATAAGGCATAGTAACAAAAATATTCTTGATCAGCACCACCATCTGACTCGATAAAACCATATACAACTGTCTGTCTACCGGTTTGACTGCCTGTCGATCCTATCACATGTGAAATGATGAAGATATTGCAATAAAATTTGTTCTATAAGCTTCTTTATAAAATATATAAAAAATCATATTCGACAATCAGTCAATTTTATCTCAAGAAAATTTACACCAATCTAGCTCTGATCTGAAATACGCACTCTCAATTTTTGACAAAAATGAATTATACAGCCTAACTACCTAACAAAGTGACGACATCAGAATGGAATGGAAATGTCATAAGGTTATGACATATGCAATATATGATTCAGTATGCATCATAGGGTTAAGAATCCACAAAAAAAAATCAAGCTACTGACTTTATATATTGTTCATGTCAATTTCAATTTGAAATATGAACTCTGAGTTTAAAATTGTAGAAAATCAATTAAAAAACTTTTTCTTAATATATTTTCATATTAACCCAGCCATACAAATTTAACATTTTCTTAATTATATATTTGGAAGTTAAGCCCATTTTTGGAATTCATGACCTGCTTATATGAAAATCTGCATGTGTTGAAGCAACTGAAATACAGATTAGCTAATCTATGCATTCAAATAAGCCTGCAATCATTACAAAATTTGGTATATAAGGCAAAATTTAGAATTTTGTTGCACAGTGTAATTAGCTGAGCAACTAGCAACACGTCTTCAATTTCTGCGCTTAAAGTTTGTGTCAATTAAGAATATTACACAAAAATGTGAAAAATTTACACACACGTTAGTGCAATTCGAGCTGTAACGCGAGAAAAACAACAAAATTAAGCAGCTCAAACAGGCTGTCACAGGATACTCTGACACACAGACACACACATACATGCCAATGAAGCGTGCTTCGAGGCCAAAATCCCAAAGGATGTTTATAAGCAGCGAGCTGCAAGTGACATGAAGCAAACGTCATGTCAAGGGCTTGAAAGAATTTAAAGAAAAAAAAAAAAAAAAATGAATGCCAGAACGTGGTGCTGCTTTTATTGTTGTTGTTGTTGTTGTTGGAATTGACAAAATCTATATAATTTGATTGCTTTTGCTCATAGATACGCACGCGGTTCCGAGCAGCAGATAATCATGGGTTAAGCATAGCAGCGACGCCTTGATTATAGGCTGCATTTTTTTCTTACCACCCGTTTGTTTGTAGCCTCTTAACCCTGCGGCTACTTGAGCACACAAATTATATGTTTGCAGCGTGGGTTCTCTGGACTCCGTGCAATTTGCAAGCACATCGCTTTGCCGCGTACTTGAAGTTAATTTGGTAAAAATGTTGAGTGAACGATACCTGAGTGCGTCCAGCAAGTGGCTGTGCTCAATCTGTGCTCAATTTACATGATTTGGTTGGGTGGTGTGGGGCGTTTTGAACGCCCATTGAGCGTGTGAGTGTGCTTGTGTCAAGCTTACCTATTATTATGTGCAGCAGACAAACGGTAAAAGCCGGCTTTGCTTAGTCGTCTGGAAAAGCTAGTCAGTTGTTGTTGTTGTTACTGGCTCGCTTTTTCTAAAGTATATGTTGCAGTTATGTTGTTGCTGTTGCTTCTGCTGGTCAGCTTGGGTCATTTTATTAAACAAGCTTCATACGTTTTATGCTTATGGCATAATTATTGGCCAGCCTGACTGCCATTTTGAGTGTGTCTAATTGCTTGGATTGAAGCTTTTAAGGAGCTTACTTGTTGTTGCTGTTGAAAAACTTCGTGTTGTTGCTTTGCTGCTTTTACTCATCTGCAAAGGTTTTAATTTACTGGCCATTTCATTTAAAGCTTTTTGTGTTGAAACTCAGTTTTAGTATATTTCTTGTTTAACCTTAAAGCTCAATTCGGCTCATAAATTTAGCTTAATTAACTTTGCTTAAATTGTTAAAGTTTAGCACAAGAGTACATTTTTTTTTGTTTCACTTTGCTTTAATATAATTACATTAGAGCCAAAAGTTTTGCCCAATGCTGTAGCTTAATCACTGCTAAATAAGTTAGTAAGTAAGTGTTTTGTTGTCTATTGTTTTCAAAGGACATGCTTTTATTTGCGGCAGAAAAACTTGCTCACACAAGCACACACACAAACACATACACATGCGTTGACTGACCCCAGAAGCTTTCAAATAGAACTGTAATCGAAGCATAGCCAAAAGTTTGAAGAAGTTGTACAAAAAAGTGTTGTTCGGAAATTATGAGCTAGCTATAGAAATGCTTTTCATAGCATTAAGTAATTGGAAAATTTGAAAAAAAAAATGGGGGGGGGGGGGGGTTCTTACAAAATGTTTTCATGTCAGACGAGCACGACAATTGAGATAAAAAGCAGAAAAAAAAACACAGCCAGTTAACCACATGTTGTACAATCTACCGCTTATGTTACACATGCCGTTGCATATTTTATAAGCCTTATATTAAAAAAAAAAAACGGTGTTCAAAAACGCTGTGCTATAAATTTTTAATAAATGTTAAATGCATGTTTCATTTCATTTATCGCTTTATCTACATTTTGTTCTTTCCCTCAACTCAACTCTCTATCTATTCAACTGCCAGCTTGTCACCTGCCACAAAATCAGCAGCACACCAACAATAACAGCAAACAATCTCAAATGAGCTGCAACAACAAAAAATTCGGATACAATATAAAAAATTAAAATCCGACGCCATTTTCTATATTGCTCTACCTTGTTACAAGTCACAAGCCACATCAAGTTAACAACATTTTTCAGTTTTGTCTCTAGAGCGTTTTAACTCAAGTCTACTCATCGTCTTCGTTTGAAGTCAGAAACATTTTTAACCAAACAATTTGCCATCTCCCACATCAGCAGCAAGTTTTCTTATAAATAAATAATTGCAACATCTTACGTGATGCCAACATGTTGCCAGCCAAAGCTATTAGAGCAAAAAAAAAAAAACAAAAAACACTGCGCATAAGAAGGTAAAAATTTTGCCGAAAAATTGTTTCTTGATCACTTTGGTTAACCAGAGCATGGGTCACAAATTTTTTTGGGGAGTTAGTGGTATTTTTTTTTTGTTATATTTTTTGCATATCCTTCAGGCGTTAGGCGAGCGTGTGTGAGCTTTGTGAGTGTGCTGCTAAAACCTTAAAGATGCTATATTTTTGTAAGAGGCTGATGTTATGTCATGGTACACTTAAAATAATACTTTTTTAAGTAAATAAGTAATTATGTCAAAATTTATGCAGAATGAGGGAATGAGTTAAGAAATGAGAAAAGCATTAAAATTGTCGCATGTGATATAATATAAAAAGGCAGACGTGGATTAGTGCGTTTAAAAGAGTGTAACATTCAAGTCCTACAAAACTAAAGATACTCAGTTCAATTACAGCCGAGGCAGAATCTTTATATATAAAATACAAACGTCCTGCTCCGTGCTCTATATCGCTCAAACTGTTATAGTTGTTATTTCTATGTTTAGACTGAACATGTTAGCCTGGACCAGAACCTGTTTCGCTGTTACAGTGATTTTTATATGAAAAAAATGTTAGCCTAAAAGTATGCACACAAAATTTATTTGATTTATATCAGTAAGGACACATTGACGACGACTGGAACAAAACAACATTTGAGGTGAATGAAAATGTCAAAAATTAATTAGTTTGAATACGGCCCGTCGTATGACTGGCTTCTATACTAAAGTAGTAGTATGTTTCAGAAACGTAATGAAATCTGATCTTAAGAGATTATATTTGCAAGCACTGTGTATGCTATTTAACCCCAATACACGTATTCCTGCAGAGAAAAGACAAACAAAATAATATATAATTTTGATGAACTTTGAAAATAGAATTATGTAAAGTATAGATAACGAAAATTTTTTTAAATGTATGTCGCTGACATGTGAATATTATGTTGTGAATATAAAATTTCTTTATGTAAAATAAGTAAACCCTCTAGTGTTAATTTTATAGGTCTATTTTGTTCCTAAAAAAAAAAAAATTTTAAAAATACCTATTCAAAAAGTCATACAAACTTAAACTATTCTAATAAAATGTTCAATTGTTCTGGCCAAAATTAATCTACAGCTTTCTAGTATGGAATGAAATACTAAAATTTTATTACTTAATGTTTGTAGAATTGCTAATGATCTATTTAGCAATTCTGAGAATATTTAGAATTCAAATAAAAATAGAAGCAAATTTTAAATGAAATTTTGATGAATTTTTGATTGCATATTAGAATCGCTACAAATCGTGAAAAAATTGTTTACAACACTTTACTATGTCTTAAGCACATTCTCAAGTACCTGCACTAAGGGAAAAAGTTATGTAGTCAGTACAGAGACAGCTATGTAAAATCTATGCACTGCAACTTGTATGAGAACGCAACAAGAGCAGTATTTACTGAGTAAAGGGAGCGTGTACTGACTACATATCAATTTATTCACTTTTTAAAATGAATAAAAAATGTATTCAATACATCATGTTATGTGTTGAATACATAGCAGACTTCAATAGATACAAGCAACGTGTACTCAATCAACGTGTTATGTAATTTTTTACAAAAACTTTACTCAATACATAAAATATAGACTCAGTACACGTCCCCCTTATACGATTGAAGTGACACATTTATTCAGTACATAACATATGGACTCAGTACACGTATCTGTTGCACATCGGCACACGATTTTGCTGTTTTATGTCATTCGTTTCTTGATTTTCAAATAAGCAACACCTCTAAAGCCTGTAGAAAATCAGAGCGGGAATGAGTTTATCCACTGTACTCTAGAACAAAAGCGATGAATGGATAAGAAATAAATGGCTGGGTTTTTAAAAGTAATAGCCAATTATTTTGTGAAATCTAGTCATATCTTTATTAAGTCATTTATTGCATTTGTGTAGAGGGTGATTTAGGCACAGACATGAATTTTGTATATATTCAATACATGAAATTATGAACAAAAAATATATTATGAATTCATTATACATGTACTCATTGCATAAAATTATGTTTTTAACATATGTAATGAGTAAATTATGTATGTACTCATTACATAAAATTATACATTTAAAATATGTAATGAGTAAATAATGTATGTACTCATTGCATAAAATTATGTACTCCAAATATGTAATGAGTAAATTATGTATGTACTGAGTCAATAATTTATGTAATACGTACATAAGATCTTTACTCATTACATAAAATTATTTGTAACAGTTTGCGATGAGTACAGTGAGCATGTACTCACCACATACATCCATGAATTCACGACATATATTTATGCGTTGAGTACATAAAATTCTTTATTGACTACATAACCGCTTGAAAGCATAATGTAGTAAATAAAGATTTCAACATGTACTCAATACATGAAAAATGTAAAATTTTTGTGTGCAGAAAACTATGCGATGAGTACATAAATTTATGTATTGAGTCCATAGGTTTTTCCCTCTGTGTGTATAACCGCTTTAGACATTTTCACAAGATTTCATCGATTTTTTCTCTTATTTTGGCATAATTTTGCATCTATTTAGCTACTGCTTATTGCATGTGAACATTGTTGTTATTTTTTGCGCAGTGTACGTTATTGCTGTTGCCTTGTATGCTTGTCCCATGTGACAAGAAGAGCTCCCCAAAGTGTTTTGCCTTAAATGAAGTTATTTGCAGTGGAACAATTTCAATGTTCTTCCCACGTTCTGCCCCTCTGTTTGGTCTCAATTATTTATTAACTAATGCAGTTAAGATAAATGTTAATAGATATTAGAAGTTTTGCTGGTAGCTAGGAATAGCATAGAAGTAAAGCTTGCTATACAGTAAAACAACCGAAAATAAAAAAAAAAAAATCGAGATTCAATTAAGAATTGTATTTTAATGAAATTGAATTAAATGAAAGCGACAATGAATTAAATTGCACGCAAACATGCAAATTCTTTAGCTGGTATGCAAGAAATATATCTATGTTTAATTAAAAAATTATTAAGGTTAAGTACGAATTTGTAACAATTAGTTGGAAACTGTAACTAAGACAGAGAGAGAGCGCGAAAAAATTGTGAAAAAAAACAAAAAACTTTTAAAAAATAATAAAGTACAACACGTAACAACCGACTATAACACCGGCTGTCATAAAACACCAAGCAATCAGCTGGAAAATATAAGCTGTTTAATATCATATTTTTTTTTTTTTCAAATTGAAGCACACTTGTTCCCAGTGCTTTGGTTAGTGTGTAGAAAGAAACACTAAACCACATCTAAAAGGCTTATAGCGGCGACTATTGAAGGGTGTTCCTGATAGGATTCTTTTATTTTTCTTCACCAATGAACACCCTCCATAGAATGTGGCTACATTTTAAATTGTGTGCAAACTAAGTATTTAAGAGACAAAAAAGAAAAAAAAAAAACTTAAATACACTTGACAAAATAACTTAGTTAATATGAGCTGCTTAGCACGCGTTAATGATGAACACTTTTTTTCAGCTGTTGTTGTTGTTGTGCTTTATTGCTTCGCCCTTCTTAGATAAGGCACAACTGAGGCAATACACAAAAAAAAAAAAAAAATAAAAACAGTCCGACAAAGCTATTAAATTACAAAAACTTAAGACAAAAGCAAGACCGGAATGATTATCTTATTTATGTTTTTTTCTATGACTTTTAAGCTCTATTGAAAAAAAAAAAAGGACTTTAATTATGTGGCTGCTACAAATTTAGCCAAGACACCCGTCTGTAATAGCAGAAAATGATCGACATTAAAATTGAACGATCATAAAAATGGTGCACATTAAATGTTGCCAGCAACTACTATTTAATCAAAGAGTAGCAGCATTAGTAGTAGTAACAGCGTACTTAATGTTGCTTTTATTACCGTTTTTAAAGATTGCTTGCCGGTGCTTCGCTATGCTTAATTAAATGTAGCTACTTTTTGCTGTGAGGCAGCAGTAGCAGCAGCAGAAGCCTCAGCAGCAATACAGACAGAACAACAAAAGCACAGTAGCAGCTCAGCAGCAACAGATCTACCATAAGTTGATTTAGTGCAAAGTTTGCATGTTTCGGGTAATGAAATCAAGTGCCAGTCGAATAATGTGTATGTGCGTATCTGTGTTTGTAACTGCTAAATGCTCATAAAATTAATGATAATTAAAAATTTACGATCAAACACTTTGTTTTGATGGCGTTAATGTTGTTGCGGATGTTGTTACTACTGGTTATAAGTTTTTTTTCTTACATCTTCGCTCAACTAACTGCAAATTAGCAGCATTTTTCAACAACAGCTATTATTTTTGCTTGATTAAATTTAGGTTTTTTTTTTTTTGTTTTATTATAGTTGCATATATTTAGTGTCATTAATTAAGCAAATTCTTAAAATTCGATATGCTTGATTTATGAGTTGCAGTCATAAGTTGCTTAAAGAAATTTAAGGCTAGAATAAAAAAAAAAGCAAAAACATAGCAGCACATTAAAAACACTCTGCTTATTGCTTATCTGCTGCACTTTTGAACACTTGAGCTCTCGAAATGCATGCTTTGCATAGAGTATCTTGTGCATTTTCGTACATCATAAAAATACACTTTCTCTACTCGAATATGGTGTGTGAGTAGAGAGGGCAGGCACCATGTTATCTGGCGCATGTTGTTCCAAATTCAATTAACAATTAAGTGAAAATGTTGGAGATAAGTGATAATTTTCAAGATGTATTGTTCGAAATTTAATGGTTTTTAAGTGGTGAGGCTTAAAGCGCGATACGAAGTGTAGCGCTTATTTGAATTTAAACTTTGGAAGGAAGACAAGGTCTGTTGAAGGGGTTTTTCTAGTAAAGGGAAGTGTGACTGAAGCAGAATAACAAAAAATTTTTATAGAAACTAATTTTTCCAAATTTAAAAAACTTATTTTCTTAGCGGTATAAAGCAAATTTTCAGAATTTGCAAGAGATTCTTGAAATCCAAAACAAACAAACAGGGAGTGAAACATCAATAGATAAATACAGATGCAGAAACAGATACAGATAAAGATACAGGCACAGATACAGATAAAGATACAGATACAGATACAGATATAGATACAGATAACGATACAAATAAAGATACAGGCACAGATACAGATATAGATACAGATACAGATACAGATACAGATACAGATACAGATACAGATACAGATACAGATACAGATACAGATACAGATACAGATACAGATACAGATACAGATACAGATACAGATACAGATATAGATACAGATACAGACACAGATACAGATACAGATACAGATACAGATACAGATACAGATACAGATACAGATACAGATATAGATACAGATACAGACACAGATACAGATACAGATACAGATACAGATACAGATATAGATACAGATACAGATACAGATACAGATACAGATACAGATACAGATATAGATACAGATACAGATACAGATACAGATACAGATACAGATACAGATACAGATACAGATACAGATACAGATACAGATACAGATACAGATACAGATACAGATATAGATACAGATACAGACACAGATACAGATACAGATACAGATACAGATACAGATACAGATACAGATACAGATACAGATATAGATACAGATACAGATACAGATACAGATACAGATACAGATACAGATACAGATACAGATACAGATACAGATACAGATACAGATACAGATACAGATACAGATACAGATACAGATACAGATACAGATGTGAACTCCGAACGGCTTATGTTTATTTTCTCAAACAGCTTTTTATGACTTTTCTTACTCTCTCCGCTTTACCATTGGCTGGAGAGAGTTGATGGCCGATCATTAAAATCGTCCTTTGTCTGATGGAAAGATTGTGATTCGAACTTGGGTCTGCCAAGATTCGTCGGGTTGCACGCCACACACTTAGTCTGCACGGCCTCTATACTAACTCATCAGCTTTTTTTTGTTGCCTACTAACTAAAGTAACTATTTTGCATCATTTTCTACTGAACCCAACCGGAATTATAAGTGACTTTCAAGACAAAAAAAATTTAGTTTTATTTTAATCCTTTACTTCTTAATTTTAACTCGTCGCCAAGGAAACTTTCCTCCCCCCAATAAGTGAGGTGGCGATTAATCTTTCTTACAAGAGAAAACTTTCTGAAGGCTCATTTTTGTTTATGTTTAAGATAAGCTAGACAAAGGAAGTTCAAAAAAATTCAGTGAGAACACGATAATTATAATAATTAGCCGATAACAATGTGATCCTCTTGGCCATTAATTTCAGATTTTTCTTCCTCAATGTTTGAAATTTTAGTCTCTGAAGTACAATTATTTATCAGAATTTCAATATATTAGAGCCTAAAGCCGAGTACTCTGTTCAGATTCATGTGAAATTTCACTCAAATCTACACACAAAAAACTTAAGCTGTGAAATTTTTCACAACATGTTCGCCAAAGTTGTACTGTATTCCATTGTGAAAAATACTCGCAACATTTCTCTTGCAACATTTTTCAAGCACAATTTAATTGCACTGCCTATTTATTTTGAAGTGAAAAGTGACAGTTGTCGTTAATTTTTTGTTTCTATGTATTTTTTTTTCTCTATTTAGAGAAGTAATGCATGACTTCCTTAAATTTTTCAATTTTTTCGCAACAAAATATTTTTCAGAATTTTCACGCAACAAAAAATTAATGTTGTGAGCGAAATTTCTCGTGGACGAACAGAGTACTAGGCTTTAAGGCTAACATTTTTTTTTTTTCGTGAAAATTCTGACAAATATTTTGTTACGTAGGAATGCTCAAAAAGCTAACTGCGTGAATGCAAATATTTTTATATATAACGCCTTTGTAATCGGCCAAAAATCAGGGCTTGTTGACCAAGCTGTTGTGGTAGGTTTTATGTTAGCTGAAATTTCAATGTCTTCTACACAGTCGTTGTTATTTTAACTTATGTTAATTTCAATTAATTTTGCGCACGTGCAAATTTATTGCAGCGTGCTCTATACAAGCTCAATTCTTTGCCTTATCGCAGATATTTTTAAACGTTGCAAATTATTTAAAATTTTGCACGTCTATTAAACAAACAAAGTATACAAAAAAAAAACAGAAAGAAAAATAATATAAATGCTGACAGATAAATATTTTCTCAGGCTCACAGCGTTAACACAAAACTTAAGCTTATTACGTATGCAGAGCGCATAGCAAGTGGTAATAATATTCTGTAAAATCAGATATTAATATCGCCCTCTCATGGCTAATTTGTTGTTTGTTGATATTTATGTAGTTGTGTTTTTGAATTTTGTTTTGTTTTTTTTTTATATAGCTATTTTTTGTTTTGTAAGGAATTAATTTTTGTTTGAATTTAGTTAATTTATCCGTTTGTATAATTGTTGTTACAATGTGAGCATTGCGTTGCTCTGATCGTCATTGCCTACGTCTTGGTTGTTGTTGTTGCTGCCTTGAGCAAAATGCTGCCTACGCTTGGCTTTTGCATTTTTAGTTGAAATTTTCATTAGAAAAAAAAAACGCCACATAGACGAACACAAAAACAAAAAAAAAAAAAATCATAGTAAAAAACGTGCAAACAGGCCAGAGCTTTTAATACCCTTTTAAAGCGGCAACAAAGAGCATTAGGATTCGTCGCAAATGTTACCGAGTCTGACAAACAACAACTACAAACGTTGTCTGCATATAAATGTTAATAAGCGGCCATATTTGTATGTACACAATGTATGCAGACAGAAATAGTGCTTGTTTGTGCTAAAGACAAAAATAGCAGCCTGCAATGGAGACAAAATGATAAACAACTAAATATATAGTATAGAAAAATTAGCAACAACAAAATTTGTGTTGAAAAGCGGAAAAAGTTGAAGTTTGATTTGAACGAAATTAGGCAGTAACTTCTTTGCCAAGCAAGATTTTGCTATGGATCTATGTAAAGATCTGCAATTTGAGTCAACAGTGAAAGCTTAGAGCAGCTAGTAAGTTTTGGTGGCCTAAACAGGGCATCTGGCAACATTGAATTTAACCCTCCGTCTGTCAGATGTACCAACAGCCTTTGGACAGTCGGCTGTGGTCAGGACAGAACCCTCTCTGCAACCTGTTGCTTCATGAATTTTTGGCATTAAGCTCAAAATATAATTCTTAAAGAAGACGTTCTTTAAGAATTATAAAATAAATTTAACAAATTAAATTGCCACAATATTAAAATCATGTAGAACCCTATACATTTGCTTGTAATTATAAAAAAAAAATAGAAAATATCGTTATCGGTGTCAAATTTAAATGTGATTACAAATCAAAGTCAAAGTCAAGAGATTTCCAGTCCATAGCTGAATTGAAAATATATTTAAAATACAATTAAAATCGAAAAAGATCCGACCGACGATGGGTTAAGGAGTAGGACCGTTTAATGCAATAAACTATTGTTAGAGGACTTAGTTTTGTTAGGAAAATTTGGACGTTGGCTCGTGATAAGGATTACAACTTTTTTGTTAGAGCTATGTTGACAGATTGTCAAAAAGTAACTATGTAACTATGAGCTTTTAAACTGAAGTTTTCTTGTGGCTGACAACATACAGGGTGTGGAAGTTGAACTCATTTTTGCTTACTATTGTATTTTGCCGCTTATATTATAATATTTAATAAATTCATAGCTATTTGTGGCAAAGACTTAGCAGAAATTTACACAAACAACAACAAAATAAGACAGCTAGACTTGCAACCTTTTGCTTAGTCCGTCTGTCTAGCAGCAACAACGCACTTGCGCATAATAATAACAATAATATTCATATTTTATAGACTTGGCAACATATCTTCTTGTTGCTGCTGCTTTTACTTAAGTTGTTGTTGTTGTTGTTGTTGTTGTTGTTGTTGTTGTTGTTGTTGTTGTTGTTGCTGTTGTTGCTGTTGTTGTTGTTGTTGTTGTTGTTGTTGTTGTTGCTGTTGTTGTTGTTGTTGTTGTTGTTGTTGTCTAGTCTGTTGTCTAGCCTGCTGCAGTGCTTATTTTGCCTAACATAACCAAGCAAGAAGGCCAACTCAAAGAGACATGCTGCTGACAGCAGCTTTAATATATCGCATAAGCAATTGTTTTTTTAAAATGCAATCTGCATTTTAATTGCACGCTTCAAAATTAAAAAATCTTTATAAATTTTTGTTTATAAATTCCAAACAAATGCTGCTAACATTTGAGTTTCTAAGTCAACATTTAACTTGCATGCATTAAATTTTTGCATTTCACGTTGTCTTCGTGTTAATAGCTTTTTAATTACAACAAAAATGCATTTTTAATTGCAATGAAATGAAAAAAAAATAAAAAAAAAACAACAATCATTTAAACAACACGCGGACGTGCTGCAATTATCGTTATGCTTGTCAGTCGCCAAAAATATCAATTAATTATGAAATTTTATTAGCTTTTATTTTAATTATTAAAACGTCATATATTATTAACACTTAGTTACGTTAGGCTATTTAATGACATTAACGGCAGTGTTACTAACGTAAGGCAAAAAGAGTTGAACAAATAAATTCAACAAAGTGATGGCGTAGCATGTGTAGCAGCCAGTCTTTTGAGCGGTTTTAGTTTAATTTCTATGCTAATGTAAGAGAAACTTGCTGCTAACAAAATAACAAAAAAAAAAAACCAACAGGCAAAAATAACGAATCCCAAAGTGCTACTATCTAAGAACTCTAAAGATGACACGTTCGAGCTTTTATAATTGACTGCCCAACAGCTATGGTCAACTATGTTACAGCCAGTTATTTTAAAATCTTTTTTTATATGGTCTGTGCCTCTCATCAAAGTCGGTATTTGTTGCTTTTTAATGAGAATTTATGATTTTTTTCTACACTAATTATACAATTAGAGGCAAATTAAAAAAAAAATCAAAACAAAAATTAACAACCAAAAAAATTCGCAGCTATTCACACTATTTGAGAGTCAGCAACAACATGTTCTAAAATTTCGTTACGTGCTTAAATGTTGGACAATTTTTTGCGTGGCTTTTTTGCGTTCAATTATGAGACATGCTTAGAATTCAAATCAACAGCCGTGCTAATAAACTGTAATGAGACATCTATTAAGGGCTTATTGTAAGTTTTTAACAGCTTTGAAGTTTAATGTTTACATGAATTATTTTTAATAACGTGAAATTGAATCTCTTAACTTATGTCAATTTTTTGTTTGTTGTTTTTATTTACAGCGGCCTCCTAGTTCATCATTATCATATGGTGGCGCAATGAACGATGATGCTCGGTCGCCGGGCGCTGGTAGTACACCTGGACCATTATCACAGCAACCACCTGTCTTAGATACATCAGATCCCGGTAAGTGAACAAAATTTAATACGTCTTTAAGTCATAAATCTGGCATCAAATCAAGGAAAACAAGCGAAAGATTTAATAATAAAAACAAAAATAACGGCAGGGTTTCAAAATAAGACATTAAAAGTCGACATTGTGCATCATTAGTTTTGATTCGAAACTGTTTATGGATAAATATTTGGTAGAATTTAGTTTTATAGCTATTCTCATATGATATTCCAGGCAGTTTGAAAAAAAAATATGTTTCGAGAAAAACGTTTTTAAAATTTTGATGACACTTTTATGTGTAATTTTTACGTTTTGTTCAATTTGCGCAATCTTTTGGAAATTTTTAAAATGTGGGGAAAAACAATAATATTTACAACAATATTCATGGCACCTTTACTTTTCACAAAATGAAATTGAAAAATTTTTTGAAAAACCTATTACGTGATAGGTTTCAAAGTGATAATGACCGCTTCCCAATTCTAACACCAACATATGAAACCATCCTTTTTTACATAGTGTTGTCATTGACAGGAGTAAATTGACACCGGCCATATACATTTGAAACAATCTTAGAAGCGGCTCAAAAATAAATAGGCAGGTGTCAATTAACTCCTCATCAATACCTTTGGAACAAATCAGTAGCCGGTTTATTTATAAAACACGTTACAGTTATACGCGCGTTATTAATAAAATTGAATCAATGTTTTGTTAATTCATGTTAAGATGTGCTAACTAGCTTTCACGTTTAGTACTCGGCTGACCTGGGTTCAATCCCCGGTAAAACCATAAATTTTTTGTTTTTATTTAAAATATTTTTTAATTACCGTCATCCAACCCTCAAAATAAGTCACAAATAGAACCCTAATGGGTGAAATTTTACCCATGAGTATTTTTTTTTTTATATGGTATATTCACTAAAAATTTCAATTATGTTTTTTAAACAGTTATTAAGTTGAATTACAGCTTACTATTTACAGTTTGTACAAGAGTAGACGCCAGTTTTATGCTGACCGCATATATATTTATTGCAAAAAGTACATGAAGAACATGCTATTCGGTCCTTTTTTACATATTTAGTATCTATTTTGAGAAGTTGTCTTGCGTTTTTCATGCAAGAGCTTTCTGGTGGTAAAACATGCGATTGAGACCTTGCAACAAGCTGGCCTGAAGGCTCTCTTCTGGGAAATGAAGTTCTACGTTATACTTCGGGATTGACCAAACTCAGTCCCAATTGCTCTACAAATGTTCGTTCCTTATACTTATTGTTTGGGTTCCAGTCTTACCACAAAACAAATGCATTTATTGCCGACACGTCTATCATGTAACAAAACAAAGGATATATCCAATGGTTAGTTTTAAGTTTGATGGAATAATTTCCAACCAACTGATCTAAAGTACCAACACCCGCTTTATATTTCAGTGGCAAAAAGGAAAAACAACATATGGGCATCTCCCAGTGGCACGGGCGCGACATTCGCACGGTTTTAATTACTCGAAAAACAAGAAAGAAGCAAAATGAGCCGATATATATATAAGTGCTCTTACGCGACGATAGAGTGCTACATTTTATAAAAATATTGGCGAGATTTAGTACAAATTAGTACAAAGTAATAATCAATCATTCAATGAAACGGACGCGACAAAAAACAGAAGTTTTTTTAAGCTCGTATAGAAATACGCAAAATTTAGCAAATTTTGAGAACTTTTTTTTTATATATAATATACATGTTAATGGAGGTCAAAGGATAACTATTCTTAGTAGACTTATGAAACATAAAAATTATCTCTTATCTTTTTTTTTAATAGATATAGCACGAATACGGACGCGACATCATGGACGCGACAAATTTTTCCACAGTAGTAAAATAAAGTAAAGATGTTCGTTATAAATTTTAATAAAAATACATCATAATAAGTTGAATTCAAGTTACATAGCAGTCGTACTAATCAAAATAAAAAAAAATGAAGTTTTAAGCTTTTAGAGTGCTTTATTTTAATGTTTTTCTTCACTTTTGGTGGACCTTTTTTGGGAGATGCCCATATGTAAGTCGACTTATGTGGAAATTGAATTAATTACATTATCTGATGCGCAATAAGCGATTCCATTAATCATATTTTTTTGGTATTTTTATCTATCACAGTTAATGACTTTTAGACAAAACAAAAAAGACATAAATTAAAATTTACAAACAAAATGAAATTATATCAAACACTCAAATTGCTCTCCTGAAAACTATCAAAATCTGACATATGTAGTTTTTACTTATTTCCACAGATTTGTTGTAATCCGATATTATTTCGGGTAGTTGCTTTTCGCCTGCAATATAACATTATTATGAGAATAAGTGCTCAAGACGTTGACGAGCCTGTCCTTTTTTGGTCCTCTTATTTTACCAGAATTAACTTGCATATTCCATTCAAAGTTTGTTATACTGTCATAAAGCGCCCATATCTACATGTCATACTTGGCGGGCTTGGATGGAATATACTACGTGAAGAGGCATTTTTCACGGAAAGAAAATAGTTGCCCATCAACTGTTACATTTTCAAAAGGCATGTACAATAGTTGTTGATGTGAAAACCATGTATCCTATAGCTCCCTTATTTGAGTTAACTTATCGTGAGCTCTATGTTCTTTCCAAGAACCTTTATCATCGAATATAATAACGCGTATTATCATCTTGAATGTTTTCTTAGACATCACAGAATAGAAAATTGGTCTTCTTGTGACGTCATTCCACAAGTATCCAGTGAATCGCCATATAATTCATAAACACCACTTTATATCAAAAGACTAATATACGCCTCAAACAAAACATCAGAAACGTTCTTCCAATCACAGCCGAAAACTCGCAAGCCTTCGGTGCGAGTTTTTTCAATAATGATCTTCAATGTTTACCAAGTGGAAAATAGCTCTAAATAGCAACTTGTATTGATAACATACGGCTTGTTGCATATCTAGGTTTATATACCTTACCTTATAGTATACCTTACTCTATATAATACTTTCAGCTCTTACTCTTCCGCGGAATTGGGGACGTAACGTGATCCATAATATGGATTTATCCAGTGACAACATGTATGAGTTGCAGCACTGACGGGTTTCTTCATGTTTTCCATCTTCAACGCTTCATTCATTGGAAGAATCGTCTGCTTCAAAAACATTCGGGACAAAATCTACCTCTGATTCCTCTTATTTTTGGTTACAAAATTTACTGTATTTACATGTGATGTTGATATGGGTGAAATTCCACCCGAAGGTCGCTCACGTTACTTTTTTAATAATAATCGATATTTCGTTTCAACAATAAAATTGATATCATATTCTAAAATAAAAGAACATTTTTTACAAATACTTTAAAATTAATTAATTTTACAAAAACAATGAGCTAGGTATAGCGTTTTAAACTTCAAAATGGGTGAAGTTCCTCCCGAGGGTCGGATGAGGGCTAAATAAAAACTGAAATGTGCAATTTAGTTTCAAGACGTACAGCAAACTTATTTTAAAGATTATTTTTGATTGAACGGTTAATTATTCGGTATAAGAATTTAAATTATTAAATCAAAATTATTCATACTTACACAGACAGGATACGAACCCACGTCTTCCGCATGACAGCCAAGCGCACTTCCACTGAGCTATTGGTAACGATAAGATAAATATAGCAAAACACATTTAAAAACTATCGGTCCTGTTCTGAGTTATATCGAATCTGTCCTATGATAGGTTAAATAAGAACTGTCACAGGATTGGTCACGTTAAAGCAGTTGACCCTGCTTTCTCCGTAGGGGTGTTATGTCTTTACCTCAGTCAATTCAAGTTATCAACCAATTCAACCCACAACATGTTCTACCATCAACTACAACTTCCAAAGTCTTTTATGTTGCTGAATTTGTCAATTCAGTTCATTAGAAATGAGAAAATAATTTTATATAGGTAAAAGTGAAGAACTTTGGCCTTGCTGAGGTTCGAACCCGTGACGTCTGAATTGACAGTCAAGCACACTTACACTACATTGCCGGGGCGCCAAACTTGCCTTACGACTGGAAAGGGCCTTGGAGAGGATTCGCTTAGATGCAACATTGGGCATGGGTAAAAAATATTCAATACTTAGCGTCAAAAAGGATTTGGAATTTGTTTATTTGCAAACAAGGTCATACAATGTCGAGTTAATGTTGGTCTTGAATAATTCTGTCTTGGAGAAAAGGCGTGCTTAACTCCATGAGTAATATCTTAGGGTTTAAATTTTCCAGGCAATTTAATACAATAACTGTAACAGTGATTTTAAAAAATCAAAAAAAAAATACAATTAATGCCAAGAGTTAACAATTTATATATTGAATAGAAGCCACAACTAAAGGTTACAAAAAAATACTCCCAACATACATATGTATACCTGGAAAATTCTGTCCTGAAATTTTTTGAAAAAAATGAAGATTTTTTTTTTTTAAAACTTAAACCGCTACTTTTGGTACTTGTAAAATTAATGCGAATAGGCAAAAATCGACTTCAAGTTAATGCGCAGATGCAGCAAACTATAAAGTTTAGCCGTTTTGTTTGGTTTTACATTTCAAGAAAAACGAACTCTTGTAACACACACATACACACACTTTGTTTCCCTAAAGCATTTAAGTGCCACTTCTTAACACTTTTTTCATCCTTTAATATTGTTTTGTTTTTTTTTTTCATCTCTTATGATCGGTCAAAGCCGTTTTATGCTTTATCTTCTGCTGAATTTTCTTTTCTTTAACCTTTTTTGAGCTCATTTTATGTGTCGTTTTTAAGCATAATGAATTATTTACGGTGATAGGCAAAAATATTGTTGTTGTTGTTGTTGTTGTTGGTAATGCGTTGTAGCTGGTGTTGAATTTATTTGTAAACTTGGTTACAACAACTTGGCTAAGTGGTGATAATGCATTTTGAGCTAGTGGTGATGGAGTTTTTCTTTTTTTTACCAAATATCGTTCAAGTAACGTCAGACAAAAGCCGCTGACAGCGTATAACGTGTAAAGGTGGTAGAAAAAAAAAAATAACAGCAGCAGCGTCGGCTGTATTTTGTAGTTTTAAAGCTTTAAAGTTCGCCGTCAAAGTTGCGTAGAAAAACTTCAACATAAGGGGGTAAAAAAAAAAAATATAAATAAAACAAAATCATCATAAAAGTTTTTAAGAATAAAAATATGGTTTAAGCTGCTTTTTTGTTGTTGTTGTTGTTGATTTTAAGTGGTAATTAAATTGATGAATTTATGTTGAAATTCATTAGAGTTGCCCGGCTCTAGGCTAAGGATTATGTTGGCCATTTTTGTCATGATGAGCGCGAAAGTTGATTTATGACTAAGCGTGTAAAATCTAGAAAGATGCATAAATAAAAATATTCATAAATAAACCTACAAACATTGTGTGAAAATTGAGTTGCATCAAATGAAGCGAAGATATTAATAAAATGATAAAACAAAAATGTCAAGTAAAAAGTTAAAAAAAAAATATTTCAAAAGGTTTATAAAAAAAAAATCAAAAACAAGAATAAAATTTTTAAAATAAAAACAAAAACAATATTTCAAAAGGTTTATTAAAAGAAAATCAAAAACAAGAATAAAATTTTCAAAATAAAAAAATTAAAAAAAAAAAAACAAAGTAAATGAAAATAAAAACATTCAGTACTTGATCACTAGAAGCACAGTAAAAGTTGTTTCATGAGCTGTAATGATCAATTGTTAATCTTCATAACTTTTAGACAAATTTTACAGCAACGTTTAAAATAGAAACCTGCTTTCAATAGCAACCCAAATAATACTATCAAAGTCATCTACAACTAGAGTTCCTTTCAATTTTTTTTTTTTTTCAATACCAAAAATGCAATCAACTGAAAAACATCGCATTAAAAATTACCGCGAAGTGCAACACAGACAAGCATCATTTCAGTGCTTTGTTTTCGGTGGTTTTCCACAGAACTAAGCAGCAAGCTGTAGTCATGTGCTCTGTGCATATCCTCTTGTTGGCAGCCGATGGTGTTGCAGGATATGCTAGCCACAAAACCTAAAATTCAAAAATCGTTAAACAATAAAATCAAATTAAATCAGCGCAAAAGAAGAAAAAACAAAATAATATTGTTACATTTTTAGCTATAGAAGTGTAGCTGAAAGAAACACCCTTTAAAATTGCAATGCCAATGTCAAAAAGGACCTCCCAAAATAAAACTAACGCTTGCTCTGTTGTACGCTGGAATTCGTTACGTACGCACCCTAATTTTCTGCGCAGCAACAAACAAAATAAAAACGACAACAACAACAACAAAAAAAATACTGAAAATCCGGAACAAGGAAGCTTGCATTTTGTTATTGTTGTTGTTGTGCATTTTATGCTTAAAAAACCTCATGTGCCAAAAGGAATAAAAAACAGACAACAAAAACGTTAACATGTTCGCTTAAAAGCCGTCGCGTCGCCATCGAATTTTGACTGGTGTTGCTTGTTTGTCAACTTCAATGAATTCCTTTATTTGCTGCTGTTGCTGCTGCTGCTGCTGCTAGTTATTGTTGCTGTTGATGAGCGCGTTGATTTTGATGGGTTTTTATGAGCAGTATGATGAGGATGATTCTATTTTTATACACTTTTTTGTACTTGTAACTTGCATTATTGTTATACCCTGCCAGCCTAGTTTGATTCTCAGTGTGAATAGTTTTGAAATTTGATGCGCACCCTTTGGAAATATGATAATATGTGCTGGCAGCGGCGCAAGCAAAAAGGACGAACCCAAGCACCAAGCCATGTTAGGAATGGTTGAAAGAATGATTGAATGGCTGAATGGCTGGGTTGTTTTGCAAAAAAAAAAAGGAAATATTTTAAAATACAACAAAAATAATAAAAGCAACAGCGGGTTCGTAAATTTCATAAAAATTTTTAATCATCTAAGGGATGAAGATGAATTGCCTTTTGTCTGTTTTGACGTAATATCTTTGTGTCGATGGCACAAATACTAGAAAGAGCAGCTGAACATTTTTTCACAAATAATTTCAAACAACTATAATAACTAGGTGGATGGATTGAGTGTGTTACTGTTCAAAGTTTTGTCGAATATTATTTGTATGACGAACTACTTCTAAAAAGGATTTGACTCAGATTTTGGTTTGAAGAGACTTCTGTCTACTGGCTTAAAAGGGCAAGTGAACAAACAACTTTCTGAAGGAGTAAATGTTACAGTTAATCAGATTTCAGACACTGAAATTATTGGTTAATTAAAATTGATGGAATTATTTTTGATTGGAATCACTCTGGAATAAGAAACACAAAAAAAAATCTATTCGATTTTAGGTTGATATTCCTTTGAAAAATTATGACTCGCAAAAATCAAATGCAAACAAGCCACTTACGAGATTCAAAGAGAATAACTTTCTTTTTCAGCACTGAAAATTTGTTTGGATACTTTCTGTGAATTTAATATCTTTGCAAATTTCAAGTTAAATTAAGACTAAGACTAAGACTAAGACTAAGACTAAGACTAAGACTAAGACTAAGACTAAGACTAAGACTAAGACTAAGACTAAGACTAAGACTAAGACTAAGACTAAGACTAAGACTAAGACTAAGACTAAGACTAAGACTAAGACTAAGACTAAGACTAAGACTAAGACTAAGACTAAGACTAAGACTAAGACTAAGACTAAGACTAAGACTAAGACTAAGACTAAGACTAAGACTAAGACTAAGACTAAGACTAAGACTAAGACTAAGACTAAGACTAAGACTAAGACTAAGACTAAGACTAAGACTAAGACTAAGACTAAGACTAAGACTAAGACTAAGACTAAGACTAAGACTAAGACTAAGACTAAGACTAAGACTAAGACTAAGACTAAGACTAAGACTAAGACTAAGACTAAGACTAAGACTAAGACTAAGACTAAGACTAAGACTAAGACTAAGACTAAGACTAAGACTAAGACTAAGACTAAGACTAAGACTAAGACTAAGACTAAGACTAAGACTAAGACTAAGACTAAGACTAAGACTAAGACTAAGACTAAGACTAAGACTAAGACTAAGACTAAGACTAAGACTAAGACTAAGACTAAGACTAAGACTAAGACTAAGACTAAGACTAAGACTAAGACTTAGACTAAGACTAAGACTAAGACTAAGACTAAGACTAAGACTAAGACTAAGACTAAGACTAAGACTAAGACTAAGACTAAGACTAAGACTAAGACTAAGACTAAGACTTAGACTAAGACTAAGACTAAGAATAAGACTAAGACTAAGACTAAGACTAAGACTAAGACTAAGACTAAGTAAGGCGTGTTAGAAAAATGGGCGTCGTCCACCAACCAACACGCCCACCTCCCATATAACCATAAAATTGAAAACTATTTAAAGAGGCTTCTGTCCAAGCTACAAAAATAAAATTAGGTACTAATTCATTTTATATCAAAAATAAGACGTGTTAGAAAAACGGGCGTCATCCACCAACCAACACGCCCACCTCCCATATAACCATAAAATTTAGAAAGAAAACTATATAAATAGGCTTCAGTCAAAGCTACAAAAGTAAAATTAAATATTTATTCATTTTATCTCAAGGCTACAGCGTGTTAGAAAAATGGGCGTCATCCATCCACTAACACGCCCACCTCCCATACAAACCTGAAATTGAAATCTATATAAAGACGCTTCTGTCGAAGCTACAAAAATAAAATTAGGTATTAATTCATTTTATATCAAAAATAAGACGTGTTAGAAAAATGGGCGTCATCCATTGACGAACACGCCCACCTCCCATACAACCCCAGGTTGAAAACTCTATAAATAGGCTTCACTTTAAGCTACAGGCAAAAAATTGGATACGTTTGTATTTAATATCAAAACTAAATCCTGGAAAAAAAGTGGGCGTCATCTGACTACGGACATAGACTTCTCATAGAACCCACTATAGTAAAAATTCTAAAAAAGCTAATATTTAAGTTACAAAATTGGAATTCTGTATTTGTATATTTTATATTAAAACTGAAGTTTGCTGAAAAAATGAGCGACATCAATCCACTAAGACGCTCACCTCCCATAGAAGTCATAATAGTGAAAACTTTATGAAGAGTCTAATAATTGAGCTACAATTCTGAAACAACCACAAACACACCAACCTCCCATGCAACTCCAAAATTAAAAAATTTATAAAAAGGCATATCTTTAAGCTGAATGAAAACAATTTCACATGTATGTATTTTAGACGTCATAAAAATAGTAAAAACTTTTAAAATTTCAAAAAAAAAGCTACAATTTAAGATTGTTTTACAGTTACGAATCGGCCGTGGGGGTATTTTAACTTCGGCCAAGTCGAAGATATACCTCACTAGTTTTATTTAACCTTTCCACAAAATTAATACCATCAATTGCACTATTATTTCATTTAAATTGATGTATTTTCATGTCAGCTTATTCAGAATTAATGAATGCAAGGTAAAGAAGAAAAGGTAAAACCATGATTAGCCCCTTGATTTAATATATTTTCCAAGAACAATGAAAAGTTGTGGCGAAAGTTGCCCCGTGTGCAAAGTATGTGGCATGCGATCCAACAGAACACGATAGCCCAAGTTCAATCCTCACATCTGGCAAGAAAGTTTTCTCAAAGCTTCTTGAGAACATGAACATTTGCCGTTCGGAGTTTGCAAGAACATGTAGGTCTAGTTCTCGATCAGTTTTGTACAAAAATTGAACACAAAAAAAATTGAATTGTTTACATAAAATATTACTGGTTATCAACAACTTGGGATCTTCTTTGAACCTTTCCTTTTGAAACTTTGCGTTTGTCAAGAAATTATCCATCTGCGCATCTGAGTTTATATAATTAATCTGGAAAATGAAATCCGTCTAAAGATATAGCACCTTGTTCGATCAGAAATGCATATATTTAGTGTTTTATTGCATATCCGAACCACGCTCATAGTGCATCTTACGGCCTTATTCAGGATAAACTTTTGACAGTGTAATCTTTTATATACTTTTTTAACATGGAGTTTAAGTCATAATATTTTATATACATTTTTTTTGTATTGTCATCTGTTCTTTTTCTGATATTGAACATACATTTTTGACAAATAGTGAGCATTCAATTTTATTTCAGAATGATGATATTTTTACGCTTGTTAAAAAATTGACAATAGCCAAGCACCAGAATAAGGCCTTCTTCGATTCTTGTAGATGAAGTATACAAGATTTTCTCATCATTTCCAAATAAATTCTAGAAATAAATTAAAATATTTTTAAAAATTTAAATTAAAAAAACTCAATTTTGTCATCTGATATATTCAAAATTAAAACAGAATTGTTCTAAGTGTATTTTGAATTGAGAATATTTTATACATTCATAACAAAGAGTACCTATAAAAAACACAATTCAGTGGGTTTTATTGTACTGATATTGAGGTACTGTGGCTTAAAAATTATATTGCATATTAAACTCGTATAAATAAATTTTCAAAAATCTCACTAAGATGCGAAAATTAGAAAAAAATTGTTAATCAAAATACACCATCGAATATAACAACTTGTATAATAACAACAATTTTGGAATTTTTCACATTCCAAAAAGTCCCACTTAAAAACTCCCAAAAACTCCAGATATTATCGAATATTTTAGCTTACAAAATAATATCAATAGCGAATCCTTTAATTTAAGTTTCGAACTGTAAAAGCAAATTATTTCCAAACAATACAGCCTACGATGTTTTTATCATCATTATAAAATAATACAATGAATTCTAAGACAAAACTCAGCAATCATAACACTTATTTATCAAAACTTTTATACTCAACATCTGCATAATAATCTACAGATTTCGAGTAGCTTTTAATAATGTTTTTATATCTCAGTTTTTCAGTCCAGCATACATTAGAGGCCGCCAAAGGCGCTTAATTGTTGGCTGTTCTTTTTTTTTATCAATTCTTAAGTATCATTATTTTTATCTAAAGCAGGCTTGAAAAAACTTCGGTTAAATAAAAATAACAATAACAAAATAGAATACTCAGGTGTTCCAGCCAAAGTGACGCGGTTTCGTTTATTTTTTTTTTTCTCTCTACTTTATTTTAACCTTTAAATCTGCTCTTGATGTGGCCTATGAGTGAATTCCATGTGGAACAATAAACAGCACATACAGAAAAAAAAAAAAAAAAAAAAATAATAATAATCACGAGAGTTACCGCAAAAGTCAAAAATTAAAATGAAAATTGATCTTAACATCATAATTATAGGTTACAATGATAAAAATGCAGGCGGTCGGTTGGTCGGTTCGAGTGCATTAAATAAGGTTAACAGAAATAGAGGTAAGAAACAACAAACTTACAGTCGACTTATGATGAACATTAGGAATTGAGGGCAGTGTTGTTTTTTTTTTTTTTGTTTTTTCATTCTGGGGATGTGTTACAATTAAGCCTGGCATGGAGAAAATATGGAAAATAAATAGAGAAAATTCAGAGAAAAATATGGAAAATTATAAAAACAAATTCCTAGAATGTTTTTGTGCTGGCTTTACAATAAAGGCTGTTATTAGAGTATGTGCGGAAACATATAATTATGGCCGTAAAATTAAAATTTTACTCTGCTTAATACAAAAATTAAACATTGTTGTTGCTGCTGCTGCACAAAGATTTCAACAACATGCAACAGTTTTTTTCTACGCACTTACTGCAGCACATCAACAACTGATGAAATTTTCTAATTTTAATGCAACTGTCAAAGTGACAGCTGACACAGACACCAACAAACAAATAAACTCAATTTACGCCGAAAAGCATGCTTTTTAAAATTGTTTTTCTTTTAAGCTTTTGAGTTATTTAACTGCGACTCAGCCTTCATAGGGTTAAATTACTCTAAAGTTTTTTGCTTACATGGCTGCTGCTCACTTCCGCCACAGCAGTTTGGTTTTCATATGCTTGGAAAATGCAAATAAATTTGCGCTTCAATGATTTGAATCACTTTGGTTTGGTTTAGTTTGATTTCTGCCTTGATTATTGTTATTGTTGTTATTGTAACATTTACAGTCTGCTCTCGCTTAAGTTGAAAAAATAAACAAATCAGCAGGATATTCGGTAACTAACTCCCAGCAAGAGGGGCGGAAATCAAAATCAACTTGAAATCAAAGTGAGTGAACGCTGCCAGTCAGCAGAAAAAGGGTGTGCGTCAAAGTGACCCTTTTGTTGAGTTGAGAATTGTGGCTGCGTGTGATCTATTTTGTTGTTTTTTTTTTTTTTGTTCCTTCTGCTCATTTTCATTTCAAATTCGTATAACAATAATAAAAGTACCCGCTTTCACCGCATGCATTGGTAACAGTTTAAAGAATTTTTGCAGCCAAAATTTTTAATGGGGGTTAATGTGATCCGTTGACACCCGGAGCTGAATGTAACAGCCACCGCATTCTAGTTTGATTTGCTAAACTAAGCGTATGATGTAAGAGCGTTGAAGGCAAATACGTTTGCCTGATGTGACAATCAGGCAAATGGACAGACAGACAGGCGGCCTTGCAATCAGTCAGTCATACAGCCTGAGAGTTGGTGACAACGTCGGTATGTTTTTTTTTTTTTTTTTTTTTGGTTTGTGCCGAAGGCAGTCAACAGCGGGTTAATGCGATTATTTTCCACTCTGTGTCGTGTTTGTGTTTATTTATTTATTTATTTTCAAAGCTGCTTTTTTGTTCCTGTTGATGTTTGTTATCCTTGCTGCCCAATTACACAGGATTTTGTATGTTGTTGCTTTTAAGATTATTGCAAGTACCGTATAAGATAAACAGCATAAGTTGACGTTTATGTCTGTTTATAAATGTTTGAAAATGAGTGTGAGTGGATTTCAATGATGTTTTATGGTTTTGTAAAATTTTGAAAATTCAAGTTTTTCCTATTCTTAATATATATTTAATTTTTCCTTCTAAAATATTTCTGTTACATTTGATTATTTTTTTTGAATAAAATTCTAAACAAATCATTTTTGATATATATTATATTTGCTTTCCATATTTTATTTATATCAAGCAATCATTTATAAGTTCTGCAAAATTGTTCACAAAATAATTAAAAAAAAATATAAAATATAATAATTATATTTTGTTAATTTTTTTATATATAACTTTTATTATTTTTCTTTCTTTTTTTTTTTGATTATGTTCTATAGTAAAACTTTGGTTTTTTAATGATACTTTGTAAGAACTATAGTATTTTGAATTGAGTTTTATTTCAAAAATCTTAAATTCTTAAAGCAACCACCACAATGTATTAAGATTTTTCAAAAATGTCAAGGATGCCAAGGATTTTTATATATCGTTTTGTATAATTTTTTTGTTTTAGCTTTTAAATTAAGTTTTTTCTTTTATCTTTAAAAAATATTTTACCAAATTTTTGTTTAATTTATTAAAAAGAGGTCTTAATTTATAACGTTGTTTTTGCTTTTTTAAAAAACTTTGAGCTTATTTGAATATATTACAAATGGTTTTAGCAAATATTATTATTATAAGTTTTATGTAATTATTATTTTTAAATATGTGTTTGTTTATTACTAGGTTTTTTAAAGTGTTGTTATAATTTCTACGAAAAAAAAATTATATATTCTATTATAAATAATATGAAAAATTTTATATTAACATTTTCAAAGCGTTAATAAATAAGCGAAATTTTTTCTGAACTTTTTTTAACAAAAATAATTTTTAGTTTATTGCAATCAACGCAGCAAACATTAAAGGTCTTTTATGACAGTTTTAAGCTTTATATTCATGAGTCCGAGTATTAATAATGGGCTCATTTATGACTCCGATATGTGCCTTTTTCCTTTTCTGGTCTAAGTCCGAAATATGAGTCTTTTAAGACCCCAAAATATGTGTGTTTTAAGAGTCATAATTTTGAGTGTTTCCGGAATATTATAAGTGTCATATAACAGAGTCTTTTATGATACATGTCTAATAAAAATGAACATGCTATTGAAACTCATATTGACAAAATATTTTAACTTTCAAAACTCAAACTGATTACCTCTTGAAATGTTTATATCAGAGTTGTATATAAGCGGTTTTCCTTCATGAATAAAGGGACTACAGATCTGAGTCTAAATTGTGACTGTTATAAGAGTTTGAAAAAATCAGATATTTAAATTCTCTTAATCCTCAATAATAAGAAACTTTTCTGATTCATTCTTGAGAGTTTTTATTTAAATTATTATGCCATAAGGAAGATTTCAAGCTCACTACCAATAACAAATCTTTCACACAAAATGTATAATTAGCTTTACTTATCGAAAATATAACTTTGAATCATTGATTGTTATACAGTCTTTAATTCCTCAAAATAAGACTTTTTATGAATCGTGATTATGTGAGATCATAAAAGGTTCATAAATATCTTAATATATTAAAGACAAGCGTCCTGCTCCGTGCTCTATGTCTCTCAAACTGTTATCGTTGATATTGCTATGCACAGGCCGAACATGTTAGCCTGGACCAGAACCTGTTTTGCTATTTCAGTGCTTTTTATGCGAAAGAATTATATCATAAAAAAGTTTTAGAGAGAAGTCAACGAAAACTATACAATAGTTCAAAAACACACTTATTCATACTTAATTAAAAACAAAGTAAAGGCTCAACCAAGTTATGCGTAAGCATACAAAAGCTAGAGAGCAAAAGAACGTACTTGCTCAGCAATATATTGCGTCGCCCAAGTTGTGCGTAAGCAATTTTTCGTTCAGTTTCTCAATTTTCGTTTACTTTTCAAAACTTGAGTGTGAGCGCTCGACACCGTATATTGCTTAGCAGAAAAGGGTTGCAACCTGTTTAATAAATAATTTAAGTTTTGATTTTAAACACTTATGTATCGAAATTTTATTAGAAATCAGTAAAAAATGTATGTTTTAGACAGGCTTTATTTATTAAGCGAGGTTTGTATTGAAATTGACAGCTATTTTCAATCATAAAGCATGGATGAATTTACAAACTTAATTTTAATTTAATTTAATTTTAATTAAGAAATCATAAGTACAGTAAGAGCTAGCTCTTTTATAGTACAATATAATATAATATTTACTTAGCCTAACATTAATTTAATTTAAGAATTATAACAACAGATTTAATATAAAAACATTAAATATTATCCTTAATTGTACGACAGTATTGACTTAATCTATTTGTAGAAATAAATAATAGAATAGAATGAGAGATACTCGAGAACATAGATAAGATAGTAAGAGACGGAGGGTAGAAAAAAGAAATAAAAAGAAAAAAAAAAAAAAAAAAAAAAAAAAAACTATGGAGTGGAGAAAAACGAAAAAACCGATTGCCTAAAAAGACCTCTCCCAGTCATCTCCCTAAGCCGTCGCGGCAAACCATTCCACAACCTGATGGCGTTGATGAAAAATAGGTGGGAAGAGTTTAATGAGTTGTGCCTCGGAACTATCAAAACTTGACTTCTTCTAGACACACAAAACTGAAGTTTATCATACAGATAGCAGGGTGTTTTCTCATGGATCAGTTTATGCAGGTACATACAATTTCTGGCATTGAGATAAGCTACTATGCCGCATCCAAGTATTGCATTTCGGAAACGAGACAGATGATCATATTTGCGGAGACCGTACACATAGCGCGTGGCGTAATTAAATGCAAGTTGAATTTTTAGCTGGGAAGATGAGTCAAGTTTGCTATACACTATCTCTGAATAAGTTATTATAGGTAAGATCAGTTGTATAACCAATCTACGTTTAATTTCAACAGGAGTAACACAAGCAGACATTCTTAAGTTACGTAGGACAAAATACATTTTTTGCACAACACTGTTCACATGGTCTACACAGGACAGAGAAGAATTAATATGGAAACCTAGATTTACTATTTTACGCACTACAGTCAGTTTGCTACTTCCAATAAACAGATCAGGGACATAATCAACATAGGTTTTACTCTTACATATGGGTAGGACATAAGACTTAGCAGCATTAAGTTGAAGCCCATTACATAAAGCCCACTTATTTATGTTGTTGAGATCTTCATTCAAACGAATACAAAGATCATCAATTAGACCAGTTCGTCGAGACAGATATAACTGGACATCGTCCGCATAAGCATGAACATATGAATGCCTGCATACACTAAAGATGTCGTTAATGAACATAGAAAATAATAAGGGACCTAGTATTGAGCCTTGTGGAACGCCACTTACTACTGGTTTATAAGACGACAAAATTTGACCAACTTTAACTCTTTGCTTTCTATTATACAAATAACTAAACATAAGATTAACCGCACTGTCACAGAAACCAAAAAGAAACTTAAGCTTTTGACACAAATAATTATGATCGACTTTATCAAAAGCCTTGGAAAAATCAAGCAAGCAGAGTAGGGTCATAGAGCCAGCATCAAATTCAGGTCGAATATCATCAAGTACCTTAACTACCGCTGAAGAACAACCATGCCCTGCTCTAAAACCAGACTGATACCGCGATAAAAGTTTCTTTTCAACCAAGTATTTGCTAATCTGTTCAGCCATAAGTTTCTCACATATTTTCGATAAAGGCGACAGTATACTTATTGGCCTGTAATCATTAACACCAGATGGATTTTGTTTTTTCGCTACAGGTTGAACGATGGCAATTTTCCACATATCAGGAAACAAAGATGTTGTAAAGCAATGATTTATGATGTGCGTAAGGGGGCTTATTATGTGGGGGAGTAAAAGCTTAAAGAATTTTATGGGAATGCCATCTTCAGAAACTGCATTTGACTTTATCTTCATAACACAGTTTCCAACATCAAATTCACTAACCGTATCAAACTGAAAAGACTGTTGCATGGTCATACTATCGCATAAACGCAATGAATCATTAGAGGCAGCAAAAGGGGCAACAAAAAAATTATTAAGATGTTCCGGATCTTCATTACATTCTGTACTATTTTTTTTACATATCCCAAGTCTTTTTATATTGTTCCACAAAGTTTTAGAGTTAAGAGATGGATTTAACTTTTCAGAGAAGTAGTGTGTTTTGGCCTGTCTTGTTAACAAAACAGCTTCATTTCTAGCTAATCTAAAAGACTCCCAGTTTTCGGATGTTGGTCTGTTTTTCCATTTTTTATGAAGTTTGTTTCTTTTTTTTATACTATTGGAGACGTTTTGGGTAAACCACGGACAAGACACATTTTTCACGGTTACACAACGTAGCGGTACATGTTTATTATAAAGATATTTAATCGGAGCTAAAAGAGAACTAAGTTTATCATTTACGTTGTTCTGAAGCCAACATTCATTGAAAGATAACATAGACACATCGATGTACAGGGACTGATAGTTAATATGTTTAAAATCACGGTAAGAAAAATTATTAGTAGTTACATTACAAGATAGGCTTACATTTAACGAACAAAAGATCAAATCATGATCAGATATAAAATAGAGTTGATTAAAAAGAGAAACTAATGAAGTATCTGAAACTATAAAACAATCGAGTAAGCTAGGAGTAAAATTGTTGCAGTATCGGGTGGGAACAGAATCATTTACAACGGAAAGCCCTAGCGTCGATAACTTTTCATAGAGTGTAAGTTTACTTGTCTCATTAGAGAGAATATTGATGTTAAGATCTCCACATAACAACATAAAATCAAAGTCAAGAATGCTAGATGTTAAAACAGAAAACAGAGGATCAACAGAGAAACATTTATTAGGATTATAAACACATGACAAGAATATCTTGGTACTATTATCCCATATACATACATTTAAAAATTCGATACCAGGTCCAGAAGATTTACTCAGAACCTTAGAGTTCAAAGTAGTTTTACAATAAACCGCGACTCCTCCTCCTTTTTTCCCTGACCGGTCGTTTCTAAACAAAGTGTAATTATTTATATTACAAATAGCATCACATATATCATTGCATAGCCACGTTTCCGAAATGCAAATAATATCAACTGAAGAGTTTTCAAATACATATTTTATATAATCTATTTTAGCCATGTTTAGACTACGGGCATTAAAATGGACCACATTTAGGCCACTATGTTGTTTACATAAAACCTGTATTAAGATTTTTTTATTTTCATCAGCGCCAACAGGTGAGTGGCTAGAGACTGGCATAAGGAGAAAACAATGGAGAGTGCTTTAGAGGCAAATAAAAAAATAGAAGTATTAAGAAGGATGTAGAGTAAGATAGAAATAGATGGAAGTTAAATAAAACAATAATAAAAATAAACATACGTATGATCACAAATATAAAATATAAATAATTAACTGCTAGATGCAATAGAATCGGAGCTAACATTCCGAATAACGCTGTGCAGTTCATCAATACTGTTGATGAGAATGCTTTCGGTGCCTTTTTCCTTCCTGATGAACACAGAGCCACGAAAGGAATATGCATTATAAATAGACTTTCGTCTTTTGCAAGCAATCGCAGCATCCAAAAGTTTGCGTCTATCAACATTGAGGCTCTCATAAATGAAGATGTTGTTGTTGGAATCAAACCCAGCATCTCTTAGATTCACGGCGGATTTGGATCGTCTACGATAAGCCCCGAATGCTTTAAGCACTCGATTTCTATCGTATGGTGAAAAGAATTTAACGATTACAATCGAGCTGGGGTTGCCCTGTTTTGATTTAACTCGAAACATATCTTTTATAGTAGGGGGCTGGAAGTCGATGTAGTGGCATATTCTATTGAAAGTGCTCTTCAAATTCTCGTCATTTGAAACAGGTAGGCCAAACAAAACAGCATCTGAGGAGAAATCAGCAGAATTGTTGTTGCTAAGATTGCTGTTATTGTTGCTAATTTTATCATCTCTTAACCGCTCAAGATCATCACATCGAGAACTTAAGGCACTCAGTTGGCTTTCAAGCAAGAGAATTTTGCTTTCGAACTCATTGTACACCGTATTAAGAGCGCACACTTCAGTTTCAATTTTCTTTACGAGCTTTATCTCCACATTGGCGATGTCTTCAGTTAATTGCTTAAGCGAGCTGTCATAATGTGAGAGAAGTCGATCTTCGAGTTGCCTTATTTCTTTTTTTTAGGTTTGCACTTTGGCGCTCCTCCATTTCAAGCAGCTGAGCACGTAGTGATTTGGCAGAAAATTCACCACTCACCTGTTTAGGCGTGCCATCATCTTTGTTTGAAATGCGATGAGACAGCTGTTGTTGTTGTTGGCGAGTCAAGCGAGGTGAAATTGGCATTGTTGACAGAAAATACACACAGCAGTGGAGCACGGGAGCAATAGAGACAGCAAGCGATGAATAACGTGAGAATCCAGAAAAATATGAAGAGTGTGGGTGTCACTACCACGAAAAACAGAAGAAGCAGAAATCACAACAGAACAGAGAGACGAAAAATTCACTTTTTGTTGAGCAATCAATTAGTTCAGCACAAGAAGTTTGATTAGCTTAAGTTGCTTATATTAGTTAGTCGAAGCAATGCGACAGTAGAGCAGGGCCACAAAACTTCACGAACTGTAGCGTTTTTTCTTTTTTTTTTTTTTTTTTTTGAGTGAGAAAAGCGTATTTTAGTTTATTTTAGTTTATAAATTCTTCACAATTATAGTGTATAGTTATGCGTCCAAAACTTAAAAGCAATGTTTTTAGTTCAATTGCAACTTGTTGAATACAGGAATATATTTCAACAGAATAACACTTTTATCTCTAAAACTCAAACAAAAACACAGAGCCAAGAAATGCACGTCCGATCGCGACAAAGACTAGTATAAATGTTTCTTAACTTATATAACTTATATATAATTTTTTTTTTATTTTAGTTGGCAATCTTTTTCGACAAAAACGAATTATTTTTTATTTGTCATTTCATTCGAATCAATTTATTTTGAAATTTTTGTTGATGCTTACTTCGTTTTTAATTAAGTATGGAAAAAGTGTGTTTTTGAACTTTTGTATACTTTTCGTTGACTTCTCTTTGAAACTTTTGTATGCTTACGCATAACTTGTTTGAGCCTTAAGGATGAAAAAAATTTCAATATAAATCGATTCGAATGAAATGACAAATAAAAAATAATTTTTTTTTGTCAAAAAAGATTGCCAACCAAAATTATAAAAAAATATTTTCTTGAAGTTTGTAAATTCATCCAGCTTTATAATTCAAAATAGCGGTAAATTTCAGTACGAACATCACATAATAAATTAATCCTATCTAAAACATACATTTTTTATTGATTTTAAATAAAATTTCGGTACATAAGCGGTTAACATCAAAATTGAAATAATTTATTAAACAGGTTGCAACCCTTTGCTGCTTCACAATATACGGTTTCGAGCGCTCACTCTTTTGAAGTTTTGAAAAGTAAACGAAAATTGAGAAACTGAACAAAAAATTGCTAACGCACAACTTGGACGACGCAATATATTGCTGAGCAAGTACCTATGTACGTTAGAGTGTATCGAAAATCTGACCCCCAATTCCGGTACCAAAATTAAATAGTACATGAAAAATCTTGTCGAGTGGTATACTTTGTTTTTATTTGAACTAATTTTGGCGTCCCCCGAAATGCATTTTTGTGTATTTTTTATCAACTTTTGTACTGGAGACCCATTTATGGTTGATTTAAAAAGAAAATCAAGCTTATCAATTAATTTCTTTCATATAAAAACACAGAACTGCAAATGTTCATCCCTGTTGACAATTACTCTGACGAGATAGAACAGTTTTTTTCAACGTGAATCTACTTGTTATTTAATATTTGATATGTTTTTATATTTTGTATGAAAGTATTTTTTTTAACTTTTAAGAAGTTATAGAATATTTAGCTCGTCACAGAGACGTCAGTGGCTGCTGCTTCTTCAGAACGAAGAAAAGGAATAATGTTTTCTTTGTTGGAGGGCCGTTCAAAAAGGCCGAAATTCGAAACAAAATGGGATTATTAGTCCTTTACAGCATTAAAAAAATTGTTTTTATTATTTGGTGAACTGTAATAGTTTAAAAAAATACGTTACTTTTGCATTTAGCAATAAAAAAAAACCAAAAGTTTAAAAATACAATAAACAAAACATATCAAATAACAAGTAGATTCACTTTGAACAGAACTGTTATATCTCGTCAGAGCATTTGTCATTAGGGATGAAAATTTGCAGTTCTGTGTTTTTATATGAAAGGCATTAATTGATAAACTTGATTTTATTTTTAAATCAACCATTAATGGGTCTCCAGTACAAAAGTTGATAAAAAATGCACTAAAATGAAATTCGGGGGACGCCAAAATTAATTCAAATAAAAACAAAGTAGACCAATCGACAGGATTTTTCATGTACGGATGAAAATTTGCAGTTCTGTGTTTTTATATGAAAGGCATTAATTGATAAACTTGATTTTATTTTTAAATCAACCATTAATGGGTCTCCAGTACAAAAGTTGATAAAAAATGCACTAAAATGAAATTCGGGGGACGCCAAAATTAATTCAAATAAAAACAAAGTAGACCAATCGACAGGATTTTTCATGTACTATTTAATGTTGGTACCGGAATTGGGGGTAAGATTTTTCCCATATAAGTCGATACACTCTAATGTACGTTCTTTTGCTCTTTAACTTTTGCTTGCTTACGCATAACTTGGTTGAGCCTTAAGGACACATAAACGTCGACTGGAACAAAACAACATTTGAGGTGAATGAAAAATGTCATATCGTCTGCTACTTAATTATTTTGAATACGACCCGTCGTATGACGGGCTTCTATACTAATAACTAGTGTCCGACCGAATGTGAATTTTTGCCGAAGCCGAAGCCGATTCTTCGGCAAAAAGAAAAAATCGGCCGAAGGCCGATGCCGAAGCCGAATAACTAACAAATGTTTTCAAGTAAAAAATTTATAAAATTGTTATAAAGGATGGTTACATTTTAAGTACCTATGTTGATTTAGAATAAAATACAAACTATTTAGCAAATTATTATCGTCTCTTTTTATTATGACAATATTGGTATGGTTCAATTATGTATGGAACAAAATATTGGCCAAATGGCCGCCGCGACCTCGGTGGCTCACCTCCATCCGATGGTCCAAATTTTCGATGACGCTGAGGCATAATTGAGGTTCTATGCCATTAATGTGCCGAATTATCTCATCCTTTAGCGCTTGAATTTTTGCTGGCTTATCGACGTAAATCTTTTTTTTTTCAAATAACTCCAAAGAAAGAAGTCCAACTGTGTCAAATCACATGATCTCGTCGGCCAATTGACATCGCCACCACTTGTGATAACACGGCCATTGAATTTGTCGCGCAAAAGAGCCATTGTTTCGTTATCTGTTTTTCAAGTGACACCGTCCTGGTGAAAGCACATATTGTCCACATCCATATCTACCAATTCGGGCCATAAAAAGTTCGTTAACATCTCACGATAGCGAACACCATTCACAGTAACTGCCTGACCGGCCTTATTTTGGAAATAATACGGCCTGATGATGCCACCAGCAATATTTTCTACAGTTCGAGCTGTACGAGCATGCATTGGTGTTTTCACATCTCCAACATATCTGGTTCGCTCAAATTTTTGCACGATTTTTCCCAATTGTACGCTCATTTGGACTATTAAATTGACCAAAAAAATCACGAAGTGCACGATAAGCATTTTGATTTGAACGCCCATTTTCATAATAAGCCTGAATAACTTTAACGCGTTGCTTGATTGGTTTTTTTCCATGGTTCAAATTGAGTTAGTCTGAAATTGAGAAATGTCAAATGAAATGCAGAAAAAACTTGACGTTTAGGTGTGGTTCACGTTCAACATCGGCCCTTAAAACCCTTTATATTCATTTCAGTATAAAAAAAGGAACTGAAATCATTAAATTTGAGTTAACCGCAAGAATTTTTCTGTAAAATTCAGATTTTTCTGTAATTGATTTATTGACGTCAGGACAAAGTATTCACTATTTCAGTCCATAACAAAAGCAAAAATGAAACAGTGATTTTTCAGTATTTATCGCTGCATTTATCATTACGAATAAAATTTTCAACGAGTGATCACCAGTTCATGAAATAAGAGAAAAGGAGAGAAACACAAAACGAACGATGTTTCAATTGTGGAATTTTTAATGGAGTTCACTAAATAATTCAAAAAATTCTAAAAACTTATAAAAAAAATTGTTCAAAAAAAGCAAAAACATTCGGCAAAAATAATCGGCTATTTCGGCCGAAGCAGAAGCCGAAGCCGAAGGTAAAAATATCGGCCGATTATGCCGATTACCGAAGCCGAAGCCGAATAATCGGTCGGACACTACTAATAACCTATAGTACGAATTTTTTTAACTCATTATTAAGAGTACTCATAGCATGAAAGAAATGTCATTTAGACTCATTTTAGAGTCAGAAATATGAGCGCCCACAATAATGTTTGTTGTTACATATGAATTTTAATTAAAATGTGGAGGCCGTGGCCGTGGGTGCTATATGTGTGGCATGAGACTCAAAAAATCTAAGCAGACCCTATTATCCACCATCTGACTCAGGAGGTTTATTAAAAGAAATTAATTTTTCGGATCGACCAAACCTCAGAGTGTAAACAATATCATGTGAAGCTTCTCGAGAATATGAACTTTAGCCGTTTGAAGTCGGCATAAGACATAAAGGTTCAGTTCTCGATCAATTGTGTGCAAACAATTGATCATAAGAAGCTCGTTCAAAGACAATTCAAGGACTGAAATGGGCAATTTGTCTCTTTGTTATAAATTTTATTTTATATATCTATTTACATTTATATTTATTTTTTTTTATTTTTTTTATTAAATAATCTTTTATTTCAGGATTAATGAAAAAAATTTATATGTTTTTTCATTAAATACACAATATTTTTTATATTTGAAATTGTTCATTAAAAGAATCAACTTTGTTTTATGCTGAAAACATAAAATATTTAATTAAATTTTTTTTCCGTTTTTCATAGTTTTTTACATTCTTGGAAGTTTTTTTTTTTGCTTATGAGGAAATTTTAGTATTTTAAGCAATTTTCTTTTTTTTTTTTAGTTTCAATGACATTTCATTTAAATTTTACCGTAGATTATTATGTATGTTTACATAATAATTTAATTGCATTTTTTAAAATATCTCGTATTAAAATAAGTACATGCCTATTTTATCCAAGATTTAATCTGAAACTCAAATCGTGTGTCTTTTTAATCACTCTTAACTTCACTGTATTCAGAGCAGTTTATTTTCTAGGACATTTCCAGTCTTTTTTTATAAATCTTAGACAAACATTTTAAAAATTATTTTGAAACATTTTTGCCATCTCTGTACATAATCGCTAATTTATGGCATGGCTAAATAAAACGCGTGCCATTGAAATTTTATTGAAATTCTGCTTAAAACTCACTCGATGTTTGATGAACTAGAAAATAATTGTCATGACAGCCATTCTGCCTCAGCCTGCTTGTGCTCACTATTTAGATAGCAGCAGCCAATGCTGTTTGCCTTAACTTCAAAATTGCTGAACAATTTTCACACATTTTCACAAATTTTCTAGAAAATTACCAAAAACGAGCACTCACACTCACACTCATCATCCTCTAGTACTCAAAAGTAGTAGAACGCTGAATTTATTTCCACTTCAATACAACCTAAGTGGAAATTCATGCGTTAATGTTGCTGCCAACATTTTGTTGCCACAGCAGCAGCGATAAGAATGAAGTTGCCAGATTCTTGAACAATTTTGTTCATCTGCTGGTCTATTACCTCTACTTCTACTACTAGCTAGTGGTTATAATTTATACAATTTCTACTACTACCAAAAATAGCAGCAAAAAGAAAATATTAACAAACTGAGTAGAAAAAAAAAAAAAAACAACACAAAATACTACTTTATTCTTTGTGGCAAAGAAACAGCGATGGCAGCTACCTTCCTTTTTGTTGTTACTGGTTCTACTTCGTTTTCTTATTTTTGTTACCAGCACTAGTTGAGTTGTTCGTAATTTTATGCACGAATTCGTAAAATGCTATTCAAATGGAAAATGTGATTTTTATCATTTGTGACAGGAATATGTATCTCAAATGAGTGCTGAGTTGTGCTGCTGCATTCAATGAATGTGTATGCAGCGAAGCGAACGGGTCTGGCATGAGGAAGGAAAAAGGAAGCACAAGTTTTATTTTATTACAGTTGCCTGCCAGGATGTGGATGTGGCAGAATTTTTCATGTGGTCTTTAGTAAAATTTTAATATTGTATAAAGTAACTCTCTTAAATGGTGCTGCCACACCTTGGCTGGCAGAGTAGACTTTCTTCTACTAAAATTGTTGAACTATTCAACTATTTTGTCTCAAAAGGATTTTTCACTTTTCGAAATGCTAAAAAAAATATTTCTTTTGCATTCACCGCTTCTCGTATTTGTTTCAAATTTTCACTCAATATTATAATAATGATTGTATCAAAAAAATATATACTGCTCTATAAATCGTACAAAACTGTTTCGCAGCTTAACAAAACGCACAATCATTTAAACTTTAATGCGAAAACCAAATAAAAATCAAAAAAACTTCACAAAATCATTAATTAGCATTTAATCATAATTTGCAATAAATACAATAAATAATTTTAATTAGTTCGGTTTGACGTTAATCTCAACTATCAACAATTATTTTGTTTAGCTGACACTAACAATACAAATGGTCTGGCACCGACAGACGACGGAATATTTTGATTAATATGTTGAAAAACTAAAGCAAAAACAAAAATTACGAATAACGACATAAGAGACAAATGGCAGCACATAATAAAAGTAACGTTATTGAAATATAAATAGAGATAATAATAAAATTGAGAATAAAATTGTATGCCGAGTAATAAATAAACAAAAAAAGATAGCCATACAAATACACTAATTCACCTACAAACGAGCCGAATAGACAAATATAACTATTCATATAAGTATAAAAGTATGTGTGTGTGTGTAAAGCGAAACAGCTACCCAGACTGATAATAAAATTTTTATAAAAAATATGCGAAAATAATGAATAATAAAAGTCAGAAAATACACGATTTTTAATGGCGCTTTACGGACAAATAAAATAATTTTTGTTTTCTTCTTGTTGTTGTTGTTGTTCATTAAAATGTAATCAAATCCAATAAAAAACCTAAAATATGTGCTTAGAGAGTAAAAGAAGATGATGGCGAGACAAAACAAAAAAAAAAAACCAGCCGCGCTTAAAATGATGACTTTTTTGAATGAGCGTCACGAAGAAATCACCAAAACTTACTACATAAAATGTTGTCATCAGCACAGCCTGGCAGAGACATCATTTATCAAGGTAGTTGTTTATAAATATGTATGAGAGTTTGAAAAAAAAGCTAAAAATTGTGAAGTATTTTATTTTTTATCATAAAAAAATGTTTATGAAATTTAAAGAATTATAGTAACCATTTCTTTTAAACTCAATTTTTTCTAATATCTATGTTCCAACTAATGTTCTAGCTTCAGTTTATAATTGTCATAAAAATATCATCCACTGTTCCTACAACTGCTATTATCAAATTTGATCTTGTTGATAATTTTCCATGTGTCATAATTTTGCTGCCTTCACTGTAGTTCATCTACTGAACGGCATGCATTCGGCAGTTCTGATAACGTTTTTATTTTATTTTTCATAATAATTTTCTCAGCCTTATTGCAAGTGCAGTGATTATAAATAAAAATATATACTACTACTTATTAAAATTTTATCTATAACAAACCGACAAACATACAGTTGCAAATTCCTCAAAATGCAAATAAAATCAAATAAAATTCACTGTTTCCGATGTGCGATTTAATCAGCAATTATATTTATATTAAAAATTGCCGAACTTTGACGACCTCAACGCCAGAGGCTAACAGCAAACAAACAACAACAACAACAACAACAACAACAACAACAAAAACCACACCACCAACAATAACATCTTATATAATAAAATATCAGTTTTGTTTATAAATGTATTTTTTTTCTATTGATAATGATTAGGTTTAAATGATATTTTATTGATCATTAGCATTATTTATGAGCGCATAAGTCATGGTTTTGAAAATTTTGAATGTAGGGAGTGGGAAAAAAGAGTCAATTTATTTGTCGAAGAGAAATAGTTTGTATTGCAAAGAAATGTTTTGCCTTTTAGTAGGAATACGAACATTTAATTTGTGCAAAAAGTTGCAGGTTGAAGAATTTAAGAAAGTATTCTAATCTAGGGCTACAAATTTGTATGTTTTTTAAAATTCGATAAAACAAAACTAAGATAATTTTTACGAACCATGTTTTATTAAATTTTTATTAATATTTAAACAATATAAAAAAATGGAAAACAAAACAATGTTTGATAACACAGTGCGACACGAAAAAATAACTTCAAATATCTCAATGGTTTCTAGTAGTGCATGGTCTACATATTATTCCCTCATACTCAGTTTCATCAGATTAGGTCAAATAAGAGAGAAATTCAGGGTCAAATTTCACCTTTAAGTCACAAATTTTTTCTGATAACTCTTAAACTAAAGTCAAATCATGTGTAGTAACTGTCTCTAAGTATTTGCAATGGATGGTTCTTAACATTTTGAGACCATTTTTTGCTCCAAAGGTTACGTAAGGGGGTTCATTTTTTCTTTGAAAACAGGCCATTTTTAAAATAAAAAAAAATTCTCAATAGTTCAGTTAGTTTGTATTTATCTTCAAAAACAATCAGATTTTGCTGAATTTTTGCATTCACCTTAAGTAAAATAAAGTTGCCCGCCTCTGAAAAGATCACAACAGTTGCATGTGCGCATCCAAAGATATTCGGATTCAAAGATTACCAAAGATGGTAACTTCGTTAACGTAATCCCTAGAGTAAAATCATTCAGATGAAAATTAAAGACCCAACAATTTTCTTCAAAACTGTCCTTAACGTTATTACCGAAAGAGTTACCGTTTTAAAGATATACGCATAAATATGTAATAACAACATGTATGAAAAATTTTGATCTTGGGAAAAAATAGAAATAAAAATAATTTTTATTTTAACCGTTTTAATTTTTCATATATGTTGAAATTACATATTTACGCTCATATCTTTAAAACGGTAATTCTTTCGGTAAAGATGTTAAGAACAGTTTTGAAGAAAATTTTTGGGTCTTTAATTTTCATCTGAATGATTTTACTCTAGGGATTACATTTACGAAGTTACCATCATTGGTAATCTTTGAATCCGAATATCTTTGGATGCGCACATGTAATTGTTGTGATCTTTTCTGAGGTGGGTTATTTTACTTTACTTAAGGTGTATGCAAAAATTCAGTAAAATCTAATTATTTTTAAAGACAAATACAAAGTAACTGAACTATTGAAAATTTCTTTTTATTTTAAAAATGTCCTTTTTTCGAAGAAACAATTAACCCCCTTACGTAACCTTTTGAGCAAAATATGATCTCAAAATGTTAAGAACCATCCATTGCAAATACTTAGAGACAGTTACTACACAGGATTTGAATTTAGTTTAAGAGTTATCAGAAAAAATTTGTGACTTTAAAGTGAAATTTGACCTTGAATTTCTCTCTTATTTGACCTAATCCGATAAAACTGAGTATGAGGGCATAATATATAGACCATGTACTACTATAAACCATTGCGATATTTGAGGTTATTCCAATTGGGCCTTAAATTGTCGCACAGTGTAATTGAAAAAATCACAGGTTGATAAAGTGAGGGGGTGAAAAATAAGGAGTCGCCTTTGTTGATATGATTATATCTGGTGATGGGAAAAAGAAAACAAAGGTCGATTCTAAGGGCCATTTTATTCACTTTTATAACTTAAGATTTAAGAATAACTTGGGGATTTTTCAAATTTTCTAACCTTATTCATTTTATTCACTTCAAGTTGTCAAACATAACTTTAGAAATTCAATTTTATACATAACTTTTGTTTGATAACTGGAGTCAACTTGTGATTTTTTAACTTCCAAAAATATGAGCAGTTATGTGTTCTAACTTGGGATATTTGGTATAACTTTTGTTTTTTGTTTCAATCACAAACAGTTTCGTATGTATGTACGAGTTCAACAAATTGTAGCTGTTATGACTAGAGGGCGAATTTTTATGCAAAACTGTATGTAAGAAATATGCGTAATACGCCGAGATTTGAAACTGCCATACCTACAATTGGGAATTACTCTTCTAAAATCAATAGGACCCAATAAACTCGAACCTGTGGTCAAAATCTCTCAACCTATGATGGTTTCGCCAGGAAGGTGTGTGGGAGTTGGCGGAAATTAAATGTAATGGCGGTTGGCGGAAATTAAAACTTTTATCAGACTGCAGAATAACTTTGTGTTGGCCGGAGACACGAGGAATCTGGTCAGATTCAGATACTGATACCATCGCGACGTGTTTGTCCTCCATTTCATCAGGCGTAAGCAACAAGTTCGTAGGCAAGTATTTTTCATTAACCTCAGCTGATTCGAGAATGGCCAGTCAAAGTGGCCACCACCATTTCTTCGAACGAATTGGCACACGGTAGTTTAAAACAATATTATCATGGAGATCGACCCTGTACATGAAACAATTATAGTTTGTTTTTATTAAGATTGCTGCACCGTGGCTTGACCAGGCTGACCTTCCCGTGTTCGTTGTATACGTATTGTCGATGTGAGCGGGAATTTTGACTACTCGAACAGTAATTTTTGCACATCACCCAGAGAACCTTTTACTAAATATAAGTGTTAAAGCCTTTCACCACATATTGTCGACCTTGGTTCGCAATAATAAACTGTATTTGAGAAAAAATTATTTATAATTATGTTTCATTTTACACAGAGAAAATGGTTGTTCTACAAATGGTTAATAAGTTCAAAATTTGTTAGCTTATAAAAGAGCTGTTTTAGGGGAACGAATGCATCGATTTTTTAATGAATGCATCAGAAAAAACCTATCAGAATTGAATTAAATAATATATATCTAACAAAAATGATTTAATCCCGCTTACAATATATTTAGGAATCGTATACATATTTAAGTACTAACTTAATTCAGTGTAAACAGAGTAAACCTGGTTGCCAGACGTAATCAATGTTGTAAAATCGACATTTAAAAACCATTTTAACCAGTTGTAAGGCTTTCTCCATAGTGAATGTTTGAAATAGTTTTGCAATCGATAAGGCTTGGCTTAATGAACAGCCTTATAGTTATTGAAATCATTCCAAAACATTGCAAAATAACATTTAGTAATTGATGTGTTAAACAATTAAATAATTTATTAAATAATGTAGCAACAGATTAACTGACATTGCAATCCACCTGAAGAGTGGAGATATTAAAATGCAACATTAAATCCTTGATCCACAACAGATGTTCTTGGTTCTTAGCCATCGGCAGAGTCAAGATTCGGTTTTAGGTCCAGTTACTTCTTAATTCCATCATTTATATTAAAGCTGTTTGTTTGAAGCCATGTGAACTGTGAACGAAATTCATCTTTTGCTTGGTGTGCAAGGATCAATTTCTTAAAGTTGATGACGGCACCAAGCAGACATTGTGCAAGTAATAATTGCATATATTCCCATTTTTTGTCAACGTTAAATCGATTAATATTTGATTTTTTTAATTACATTTACGCGAAGATTTCTGTGCTTCTTGTATTCAATTTGAAACTAAAAGATTTTAAGTTAATTTCTCAAGTTTTGACTGTCAAATATCATTAATTACCCTAGGATTTTTTCATAACTTGAATATTTATAACTTGACTTAACTTCTACTCAAAAAGCGTTAGCTTGATATTCACAAAACTGAATAAAATCAAATTTTAACTTGAGAAATTAAAATTCAAAACTTCACTAGTTATACAAAAAGTCAAGTTAACAAAAGTTATTGAAACTTCTCAAGTTAGAAAAAGTGAATAAAACGGCCCTAAATAAGTTAGAATGTCGCTATGGTCTGAAATATGAAAATAAAAAAAAAAAAAAATTTGTTTACAAAATGGCGGCAGGAAAATTTGATTTTTTGTCCATTTTTTATTAAAACTTGAGAAATCACTTCAGACGTATTAGAAAAAGTACTTTCGAGAAAAGCACTTTAAAAAATTTGAATTTACAAGCATATTCCTTTTTTTTTTTTTTTTTTTTTGTATTGTTAAAAACCAACAAATATTTCATAAAATATTCTTAGTTTTTTATCGAATTCTAAAAAACACACAATATTTGTACCCCTAGATTAGAAAACTGCCTTAAATTCTTTAACCAACCCGTTCTTTGTCCCTTTACTTTAGAATAAAAGTCTTACAGTATTCTATTGTTGGAGTTAATGAATTATTTAAAGTACATTATTGAATAGGTAGGTATACATAAAAATTACCTTTTGTTCAAAATTGAACCGGACTGTGCGGTTGAAACAAAAACAGTTCTCATACAACTTATTTTTCATGACTGATAGTATAATTATAGGCTTGGACGTTAAATTTTAACGCGACTTAGTTTCTTCATCGTTTTGTAAACAAGTTTACTTGAAGTCTGACCTACGAATTTTAATGAAAATAAAACTTAATCAAAGAGAGTGTTTTACCAACGGAATTTTTTTTCCGGATGCATTGAAAATGTTGCAAAAAAACTATGGTGAGTCTGATCTATTACGAACGCACGCATTTCGGTGGTACAAATTTTTATAAGAGGGTCTTTCATCATTTGACAACTTGCCTCACCCTTCTTCAGTGATGTTGACTCTTTTCTTCCATTCTCAAGTTGTAGTGCACTAGAAATTTCCTTCTCTAGGTCTATCGATTAACGCTCAGTATTATTTTAGCGTTTGAAAACGTTGGCGCAAGACTATTCAGTGAAATAGGTCAGAATTATGGAAAGACAATTAATGGGTTTTTCACATTACTTATTAAACGTGAGTTTTTAACCAAAAACAATGTAAATATCGTTTAACATATTCACCATATTCACCATATATAACACCGTGTTACTTTTTTCTATTGCTGAAATTATCGCTCCGTGCAAATTATTTTGAGACGATTGAAGTCATCAAAGAGAATACGCAGAGGGAGCTAAAGGCTTTTCCCAAATTCAACTACCAAACATGATTTCAAAAATGAAAAAAACTTTGTTATATGTATAACACCACCGATGGTGATTATTTTGAATGTGATAAAATTAATATTGTAGAATAATTTACCGTTGTTGTTTTATTTCGAGTATTTCTTCTAATACTTAATCGAAACTCGAAATACTTAATATCTGCTGGAAGGTTTCCCAAGCGTGGAATAAAAGGATTGAAACATAAATTGATTTTAAATTGACATGAAATTTAATGAGGAGAGAGCTTTTTAGTTGGTTTAATTTGAGTTTCTCTTCAAGCTAAAACAGTTCCTCGAACAATTTAGTTTTATGCATCCAATCAATGTTTTGTCTCTACGAGTTCATATCTTTTATCTATCAAGTCAAGTTTTAAAGGTTTTAAATATTTTTTTCAACTTTTTTATATAGTTTGTTGAATTTTATTTCAAATGTAATGTTTTTAACAATGTTAATTTCTAAACACAGATATTTTTATTAAATTTGCTTAATATCTTCTCATTTATTAAGTGAGCACATCTAAAAAATGCCAAGAGAGAAAAAAACTTTCAGATATAGAATTCGACATTTTTAAATTATTTTATTTTTTTTTTTGAATTAAGTTAATTGTAATAAAATCAATCAAAGAAATTTTTAAAATTTGTACATTCATTTTTTACAATTTTTTTTTTTTTTTTGTTGACCACTTCAAATTGAAATTTTTTCAAAAAATGGTGTAAAAACCTTTTTTATTGAAAAATAATCAAATTTGCATTTTTTAAAATAATTGTAATGTTTTTAATAAACATAGCTACTACCTTTTACTATAACTATCCCGAGAAACAATTTCATATTTTGTTTATTTAAACCATCTTGTTGCCTAGATATCATACAATTTGGTACTTAATTAATAGTACAATTAATTCTTCTGCTACTTTTAATGCTCCACTCTCGTTAAGCATTAAAAAAATAGATGGGATCAAAATTTATTGCAATCCTCAAATTAAGAATCGTACCAACCCGTATTCCAAATAATAGCCGATATACATTGGCTGCAACATGCGTCTACTGACAACACGAAAACTAGTCGTCAGAGAGAATTGTCGCAGTGTTCTGGACGACTTGATTATAATGAATGCAACAGCAACAATCTGTATTGCTGTGTTTCTGATGAATTTTATTTACTCTATTAACTTGCTTAAAACAAAACAATAATCACAAGACTCACACAATGGAAAACGCACAGCTAGCTTGAATATAATTAAAACAAAAACGTAAACAAACTTCAGAGTACTCTTTTGTCGGCTGTCAAATTAGAAATAGATTGAAGTCTGCGGCTGCAATATTTGTCGTCGAATCCTCTCTTTGTCGTGCTGCAGGCAAAAATTACAGCTAAATAAGAAAACATGCGTTCTATTTTTTGACGTTTGTTGTTCGTCGCAGGTTGCAGTCAATGTGTATCGGCTATAAGGCTAATGTCAGAATGAACGCAATAAGTGAGGCGATGCTATAATTCATATATGAACTTTTTTCAAAATTTTTTTGGATCCATCCTGCAAGGACAGATTCTTAAACTGGCATCCAATAAACATAGGTAGACTAAATAAAAACGAATAAATCGCAAAAAATTAAGGCGCTCCCGTAGAAATGTGATTTTGTAGAGTATTTTTTCTTGAAAATTAACGATAGTATTTAATGTTCATGTCATTTTCGAAATCAGATTTTTGATAAATATGAAATTGAAGTCAACAGCACTTCCCAAACCATAAATTTAGTACTGTTTTTCATCATTTTTCACAGAGAGTTGACAGGAAAAATGAAATCAAATACGGTAAGTAGGCGCACTATGCTTCTCGAGGAGATGATAAAGCCCTAACTTTTATTTTTGCCTGTCGTCACCAATTTTTTCTCTCCGTGGAGACGTGATCAAATTTCTCTTCAAGTTGGATATCAGATTGCAACTCTACGCATTTCCTTTTCAAAATACTGTTAGCAAAAATGCTGCTCAGTCTCTTTGAATATTTTTGGGCCGCATTGATACTTGCCTTGGGCCGCATGCGGCCCGCGGGCCGTGGGTTGGACAGCCTTGTTCTAAGCTATCGAACCGATTTTGAAAATCAATACTTGAATAGATCAGCAATATGCTGAAATGGGTTCCTAACTTTCTAAATATTTAAAAAAGAATTTGTGTTAATCCATATGAAATTTGACTTTAGAATTGGTCGAATTTAAATTTCCCTCAAAGAATAAATTTCCTCCAAAAATTTCGTTTTTTATATGTATTCTTAAATTTTTAGACTTGAATTTATACGGCTTTCAAAGTTAGCTATTTTTATTTTTTTTTTAATGTGATAAATTAAGTGATTTTTGTGTTATAACACCGTCATACTTCATAGAATTATTAATGTTAACATAGTTTTTGTTATTGATTTCTTAACCTTTTCTATTTGACTTTGCTATTATTTTCCTCATGCTTCAAGGTGTATAAATATGAATGTAAGTGAACAATTAATTTTGTGAAATTTTTTAAATTTTTAATACATATATTTTTCTAAGAAAATTAGTTGAATTTTGAACACAAAAACATATTTTTTTTTATGTATGTACAATAATAAATAGATATGACGAAAAATTCTGTCTTGAAGATGAAACAAAAACAAAATAAAATTTTTAAAATAGTATATAAGTAAGCAAAATGAATTTTATTAATAGTATAGTAACAGCAATTCTGGTAGTTTAGTCCTTTTATTAAAAAATAAATCAAAATTAATATTATTTGATATTTTCGGGTTTTTTTTATTTTCAATCATCACCATAAATGTTAGTATGCAAACAAACATGTAACACCTAACATCCAACAAATTATAGACAACTTCTTGATCATCTACCTCACTTTGTGCAACACCCAACTCCTCCACTTAATACACACGCACTACTCACTTTGTTCTGCCTCGTACCACCTCTATTATTAACTGAAATTGTATAGTTTAGACCTGAACTATGTACGTTACCGTGTTGGTATGTCTGGCATGCGGTGAACTTTGTAGGAAACACCTCGCACATTACCAATGTAAGCGCTGTGTAATCAATGAATGACAAATTATGTGGTTTTAGGGGAGGCGTAATGTTGTTTTTTTTTTCCTATTGCTATTGCTGTTGTTGTTGTGTCAAGGTATACAACTTGCAATTTGGACATTTAGTAACGAGTAGTTTTTATCAATGTATTTTTTAAGGAAGGTGCATTTTTTTTTTTTGCCGAACAGTGAAAAAGAAATAAACTAAGGAAGCAAACTGAAAATTATATTACGTCAACAAAGAAATTATATAGAAAGCGTAGCCTAAACGCTGCTGGCGACAAAATATTGTAGCTAGCTAGTCACTTAAAGGTAGCAAATGAAAAATGTCATTAGTGGTGAATGAGTGTATGGGTGTATTTGTGTGTATGTGTTTTGGTGGGTGTCGAGTGTGATAACAAATTATAGGGACCAGCGAACAGACTAATGACTGTTTCATTTTTTGTAGCTGGCAATATGTGTGTGTGTTTTTCATATTTTTGGTTAAAATTGTTGTTTTGTCAGATAGAGTGCAGATAGTGAAAGTGTTAATGTGAATATTGAGAAAATTTGGGAGCAGTCGAAAGGAAGACAAATATAAGAAAACAAAAATTCACAGGCAAACCAAGTCAATTCAAAGTATGTATTTCAATTCTTCAAAAAGATTTATTGTAGAAGAAATTTTTTACATGAATACTTATTGAAAAGAGCGAAAAACTTTAAGAATTGAATAGTTCTTTCAAACTAAAAAGTAGTGTTATTGTTCATATAATATATTTTATATGGAAATAAGAAAAAACAATTATTGAAACTTATTAAAACAGTGTTCAAAAACTATTCTTGTTTTACTTTCTGCCAAACTTACTCTCATGTCATGTTCACTCGATATTCAATGAAGCGCAGCGTGAGTTTAAAATTTAATATAATTTAATTTGTTGGAGACCAAGAGCCCAATATCACAAAATAAAACACACACACATGGGTTGAAAAAAATATTCTGTAAATAATTTTAAATGAAAGAAAATTAAGAACGGCTACGATCAGCGGCACGATCATTTAGTTAAAGATTTTTGTTGTTGTTTTTTTTTTTTTTTTTGCTGCCTTTTGTCTGTAAAATTTTCGTTTTGTCTTGTTATATTTTGGAAGATTTCTGTTGAAAACAAATCAAAAATAAAATTCAAGCTGCCTGATAAGATCGATGAACTTTCTTTCTTTCTTTCTTGATTTCTTCGAAAACTCAGCGGAACGCAATGCGTTGCATTCAGGGAAAATCCACAATAACAGCAGCAACAACAACAACACAAATAACAACAAAAACAAATCAACGACACTGTATGACACTCGTCACCATGCACCCAATGTCCTCAAGGAACTAAAAATGATCACGCTCATCGTTGAATCAGTTTAAAATTAATACAAACGCGGGTTGTTTTGCGCCCGTTTGTGTCGAACGCGCTATATTTAAACTTAAATTTTTACTTTTCTTCATTTAACAAGAAAATAAAAATAAGAAAAATAAAAAAAAAATAAAAAAAAAAAATTTAAATTAAAAAAGAATTTCAAGCGCTGTGTAGGATGGCGACGTTGCGACGTTAAGATGTTGTGCGATGATGATGCTGCTGCTGCTGCTGCGTTTCTTGCTGCTGCTGCTGCTGCTGCTGCTGTCGTTGCTGATGAGGCCAATGACAACGGCCATTAACGTCATATATTTGTTGCTTGTTAAAGAAATTGAAATTGAAAAAAATCAGCATTCTTCATTTTACAAATTTTCAACGAAATGGCTTTATATTTTTTTTTTTAAATGCGACTTTTATTTTCTTACTTACTTAATTCGATGAAAATAATATTGAAACACTTAAAAATAAAGAACATATTTTTATGATGCTGTTTCTATATGACATATTTTGAAAAAAGCATTGAACTTATTTATTTGTGGAGGTGAGGTGAGGTCTAACTTAATTGGACTTGAGAATTTTGAAGAAATTTGTTTTTGGTCCACTGTTACGTGCATAAAAAGCAATAAGTTTTTACAAGCCACTAGCTATTTATGGGAACTTCATAAGCCTTAACGGTCCACGGACAAATGTTGCTGGCATTGTCGAAAAAGCAAATTTGAAGCAAGACTAACAGAACAAACGTTATAAGGTTCTCCAAAAGGAAGCAAGTTGTGGTCCCGTGGCGTTCATTTGTGTAACTTGGGCTTTTGGTGATAAAAAAATGCTCTTATCAAGTTGAATTCTTTAGACCGCTTCGCTACAGACAGCCCCTAAAGGGTTAAACCTTGGTATTGCGATACAATTTTTTTTCGGAGTGTTAATGAAGCTACTAGTTGTGCAGCTTGTTCCAAAACTGTTAGTAATTTTACTAGCTTTTTTACTTAGGTGACCGTGGCATGCAGGTTAAGTGTGTGGCTTAGCATGCTCGGAGTCCGGGTTCGATCCCCAGCCGCGGCGAAAAGTTTTTTTCAATAAAAAAATGTTTCTGATCGGTCACCACCTCTCTGCAGACAATGGCAAACCTCAGAGAGTAAATAATGCCATGTAAAGCTTCTTGAGAACATGAACTTTAGCCGTTCGGAGTCGGCATAAAACATGTAGGTCCAGTTCTTGGTCAATTGTGTGCAAACATTTAATAACACACACAACACAATTGATCATAGAAGCTCGGCCAAAGTCCTTTCAAGGGCTGAAATGGCCAATTTTTTATTTTTTTTTTTTTTTACTTAGGTGAAGAGCTTAGTTTTGCTTGTACCAAAACAGTTGACAGTTTTAAAGCTCCTCTTAAAATTTAAATAGTTTGTATGTATATATATTTTATCAGAAAAATTTCTCAAAATTCAATTGAGCAAAAAAAAACTGTCAATGTGTCCACATCAGCGTAACGTGGAGGCGTTCTAAGTGTATGAAGAGCCAACAAATTGGGTTACGGCCGAGTTCAAACCTCACTTTTAGCAGAGAGTTTTTCAATAGTAATACATTTTTCCAATTGGCCGTCATATGTATATCTGCAGCCAATGGCAAAACTTAGAGAGCAAATATTTTCACGTAAGACTTTTTGGGAACTTCTGTTCGGTTTCGACATGTACATGAAAGCTTGAATAACACACTCAGCACATATAATTATAAAAAGAAGCTTAGTTGAGTTCCTTTCAAAGGCTAAAGTGACCAATTAGTTCTATTTTTTTGAGATAAGCTATATTTCAGCTCTTGGAACTGGCAACTATTTTGGTACAAGCTATACTTAATTTGCAGTAATTCTGAGTATTTTAATTTCCACAGATATTTCACTAAGATTACTCAGAGAATCCGTCATTACAATTCCCTAACAGTCTATTTGGGGTGCACATCAAAATTTGCAACTGAGAGTTGTGTTGAGTAGTAGAGAAGTTTGCTAATAAGATACCTGCACAGTAAAAAATATGAAGATAAATTTTATACTATTTGGTATAAATATAAATCCATACCAAAAATTTTATAAAATTTATACCATAAAATGTTATAAGCCAAATATATACAAAATTGGGATAGATTTTATCCGAAAAGTGTATAAAATGTTTTGACACCAGGTTGGTATACATTTTTATAAGAAAAAGTATAAAATCTTTGAAAACCATATTTGATTTTTTTATGGCATTGTTGTATAAAAAGTATATGACACATAAATTTAATGTGTGTTACATTGAAAGTCATAAATCAGGAAATTATCCAAATGTGAATTGATAGATTCAAAAACAAATTGACAGGAAAAATAGAGTAAAAAATTGTACTCAGAAATTTGCATGTTCGATCATGTTGGCAGTGCTTCCAATTCAAACGTAATATTTTTTTCTTAATATATGTGTACAAAAAAATATTCAACGGAACTATTTGCGCATAACATGATTACTGACTGAAGAAGAAACGCAAACTGATTGTCTGCTAACATCTATGAAATTCGGTAGCTTCGATAACTCGACTGTGACATAAAAGCCGAGTGGCTCCGTGAGGTTCTCTAGAGCATAACTGGAATATATATATATGATATTTATTAATTTATGGTATGAAAATTAAACTATTTTCGAGTAAAATAGCTGTTTGAATGGAAATGCAATTTTTATAATATTGAGTGGGATAAAACTTATAATAAATTTGGAATAAAATGAGTTTATACTACAGAAATGTTATAAAAAATATCAAATTTACCCTCAAACTTTTTACTGTGTGAGAATGAGCAATTGACTGTTGTCAAAGCCTCAGACTCGAATTCACTCGCAACTCGCAATTTAGACGTGATGGAAAAAAATGTGAGTACGCTATCGTGTTAATCATCCTTGACTTTCAAGCCTCTTGAGCTTTTTTAGCCCTTGCACCGTGTTATTAATGATTCATACCAGGGATGGTATTTTAGGCAGAATTGTGTTTTTTTCGGAACTTTCAAGACTAGACGGCACTTTCAACGAAATATTCATTTCGGCACAATTTTAATATCCTAAAATGGAAAAAAGTTGCACGTCAATGAAATTTAAAAAGTTCAAGTTAAACAAAAACGCAAATTATGAAATTTAAATTTTTGATACACCCTGTTGTTACATTCACTTTCACGAATTTTATCTCCTAAGCCAATCGAGACCGACAATTTTTTTACTATTAGCCTTAATAAATTTAATAAAAATTAGAAAAAAATATTCAAGTCTAGTTCTCAAGAAATCAATATGTTCGAAGCAGTGGAATCGAATTTTTATGTTACATTCACGTGAAAAAGACACGAAAACAATGTTGATTTTTTCAATATGAATTCTGTTTTTATATGCTACACCACCATATCCCACTCCGTGAACATTAAAATGCAGTCAGCAGACTACAGAACTCAGATACTTTGTTCTACAAATAAATATGTATTTATTTAGACAAATTTTTCGAAATTTTATTCAAAACAAAAGTATTGATTTATGATCTTTAAGTTCGTTGAACTACAATCGAAATATTTTACAAATCAAAAACTATATAAAAATGTGTTATTTTAGAGATACAAGAGTTGTAAATGAGGCGTGACACTTTAAAGTTCTTCAGTTCTTCCACTGAAAAAATTTAGCAAGCATTGGAAAAGGGAGCGTGGTAACACCCATCTAATTCAAATGTTTAACATCGACTAGATTTAGTACTAAATTGAAACTTGTATAAAACTTGTATAAAACAGTATACAGTAACTTATTGGCCATGTCTCTCTAAAAGAAAATTAGTACTGGCATTGGAAAACGGGGAGTGACTCCACCGATACAAGCCAACATTTTAATATCAAATAGCTTAGGAAGTAAAAATCGTAAAGCATTGAAACTCAGAATGGAGTTACCACTTGGTAATGTCCTTCTACTTGAAACATGGCCGGGCTTTGAACAAGTGGGTGGCCTTTCCGTACAAGCTAAATTCTTTATCAAGTAGGTTTGGAAGTCACAGATGAAGTTCATGTCTTTCTTTTAGGCGTAACAAGGCACGCCGGATATAGCTAATTTGATTTTAGATTTATCGCTAGTTTTAAAATAAAACTGTTATTTGCATTAATTGGAACTTTTGGACTCAAATTTCTTATATTGGTTTTTATTTTGAATTATTTTGAAAATAGATCTTGAAAAAATAAATAATACATACTCAACCTCGGTTTTTTCCTTTTGCACTGGGTACAATTTCGTATCGAAAATGTGGTCGAAAAAAGGTTGGGAGCAGGCAGTCGAATTGAGTTTGCATTCCAAAATATTTCTGTTGATTTAAAAAATATGTCAGAATAACAACTTATTTCTTGAAATTAAAAAACATTGATCTCATTTTTAGAATAAAATTATTTTACGGGTGCGTCTTATAGAATTATTTTAAATTTTTATGGTGACCGAAACGGTTTTTTTTAAATAACTCTACTTTTGATAGAGAAAGCGCAATAAAAAAGTTCGCAAAACCATTATATTAATACGAATAAGTTGGTCGTGAAGTATTTAATAGAGCTTCACTAGCGATTCTTTCTGTGTATTTATCATAAAAATGATAAAAATTGAGTTGTGACAGTTTTGCTCGAAATCAGGGACCGTACCGGTTATGGTTTTTATCGAAAAAGTCACATATCAACTGTTATTTTTTAACTTGTATTTTTTCCGACAGAAATAAAAGTTATTTTGTGCCTTATATTTTTTCGCGCAAATATAACAGTTACTTTTGACTTTTATTATATCGATCAAAAATATCAGTTATTTTTTGTCTTTTATTTATTCGGTCAAAAATATCAGGCAATTTGTATTTTCTCAAATGCCATTTTACCGACTTAAACACTATTGATATCATTATTTTCGTCTCATCGGTGCGCACATTTTACACATGGTATCATGGTAAATTGCCTGATATTTTTGACCGACAAATAAGTCACAAAATAACTGTTATTTTTGACCGATTAAATAAAAGTCAAAAGTAACCGTTATTTTTGCCCGAAAAAATAATAGGCAAAAGATAACAGTTTAATTTTAATTTTTATGGAATCAATCGAAAATTTAAATGGCACTTATATTCGTGAAACTGAGGCCATTTTTATCATAATGGCTTATTTGAAAAAGCCCTTCGACAATTTTTTCATTATGTCTTTTTCATTTGAAAATTGTAAAATAACTGTTATTTTCGGTCCCTGTTCGAAATGAGTGCGATATTTAAAAATTAGACACTATTTTCTTCTAAAAAGCACTATTTTTCTCTATAATAAGGCACAATCTCAAAAGGTTGAATTCCTTCCCCGATTCATACATTTTTCACAATCTCAAAATTGACTCATTTTGTGACATCTCTCATCTTACTCCCCTATCTAACTATATTTCTCTCTCTCTCATTTCATAGCAAACGGCGAAAAAGCTTGTTGAGTAATATTGTTAACACTGTTATATTGCATTGGTTACTAGTTGGTGCAGAAAATCATTTTGACCACACACACGCACTATCTGTCTGTGCGACTGTTCGTCTGACTAAACGATTATTACAGTCTGTCCACAAAATTGACTCGTAAAACTGGCTTGCAAATTGTACGCATGCAATTAGAGTGCAGCACAAATACAAACAAAAAAAATATTAAGGGGCAAAGTAGTACTTGGCCAAAGTCAATTGTGGTGAAATGGTTAGTAACATTACAACAACAACAACAACAACAACAACAACAACAACAGCAACAACCAAAACAAAGATAACTCTACAAACCATGCATGCAACCTCAGCCAAGCTAACCGAATTAAGCCAAATAAACTTGGCAACACAAAGTTGTTGTTAGAAAAGTCGAATATCATTAGCTAGAACTACGCAATTTTTATGCACTTGACTGTAGTTATTGAAAGGCCTGGCTATGCATAAAGCATGTTTAAGCTATGATAAGCGGTGATGGTTTGGAAGACAGTTTTGAAGTTCAAAATTAAAATACATTTAATTGCTAATTATTGCTTGCAGCAAACAGCATTGTTGGGGCAACTAATATGCTTGCCACCACTTACTGGTCACTGCTTACTGGCAAGACAGTTATTTATGCTGTTGCTACATAAATTTAGACCAACATCCAAATTCCAAAAATGTATCTTTTTCTTTTCTCTCAGCTCTGTTTTTTTATTAAAATTTTTTGTTTTTATTTTAAGCATGCAAGTCTAAAGTTCTTTATTTGACAGCAAACATGACAGCTTAATAACTGTCTCTTTTGCACGCTCTTATCTCGCACTCTCTCTATCTTTTGCTGTCATTGTATTCTCGGGCTCGTATTATTTGCACTTTATGATGTTTCTTTGACACTTGTACATATTTTCTTGTTCCTGCCCAAGTCATACACAGACAAACACATGCAGCTTAAACCAAGTTTTGTAGCCTGTTAACTTCTTAACATTGACTTGATTTTCGCTTGACTTTAGTTAAGTTTCGCTTGTTGAGTCGTTTTATGCCGTTTGTCATTGCAATTTAATGGCAAAAATTTGTACAAAACTCAACCTACGCAATAATTTATAAGATTTCCTGTTAATTGTAGTTGTTGCACGAACATGTATTGCATTTTTTAATGCATATAAGAATAAAAAAAGAAAATGTTTAAAAATAAAATTGGCGATAGTAAGGTTTGTTGCAGCGCTTTAAAAAGTCAAGTAAATTTTATTAAATTGTTGAAGGCTCTATAATTTTACCACGCAATCCACTGATTTTACAACTACTCACAATTGATTCGAAAGAGCAGTTAAATAGAATGGTTTTGGTTTTGAGTGCAAGTTTATTTTTAGTGTGAGCCATCAAAGGCTTTTAGGTTTTTCGCAAAATATTATAGGACAAATGATTTCTTTTTAAAAACGTTCTTAATTTTTAAATCACAATGCCATTAACATTTGCTCAACATAGCTAGATATACATATAATTATCACTTATATTTCTTCTCAATTTGAGAACGAATAGTTTGGAAAAATTCAAATGAGTACACATGAAAGGCGTTGCATTCAATTTTAGTGGTATATTTGATATAAGCTGTCCCAATGTGCAAGCCTAGACAAGATACTCGCTCTAGTCTTTCTTTGCATACTTGACTTTTTTGGTGCAAGCACAACACTTTCACTTTTAATACTATTTTTAATTAGTTACTCTTCCACTGAGTTCAATTATAATATTAACAACTACAACAATAATAAAAACGCATTTATTTTCAGCTGATAAACATAGCTCTTAACGTATCCTCAACGCCAGTCATTATTGTCTGGTGCACAAAGTTTTAGTCATGATGTATTCTCGCGTGTGCCTCTGTGTATGTGGAAGTTACACTGCATTCCTACATGACTCAATCCATTAACGTTTTGATAAAAGATCTGGTATGACACCCCATCATCAGCAACAATAATAACAGCAACAACAGTCCAACGTCTAGCAGCTAAGAAAGCGACTGAAACTATGCTGCTTAATAATATGAAAAATTATTCTGTTCTATTAAAAACTACATGCACTTCAAATACTTCGGCAACACTGGCAGCAATTCTCAGTATTTTTTTTTTTTTTTTTTTTTTTTTGTTTTTTTGTGTTGATGGAGCCAATATTCAATATCAACCAGTACTTTGAACTTGAAATAATAGCTTAGAAGAAATGCCGCCCAAAAAAAAAGCTTCAAAAGGCTGCAAATGTTTTATTAATTAACATGTGAGCACGTTTAACTCATACACATCGAGCTATATTAACTTGGCTTTAATAGTGAGTTGAAAAAATGTTGAGGTTCTGACTATGATGTTAACTTTGTAGCACCTTTTGTTGTTGTTGTATTGTTGTCCCTACATCAAATGTTTGTAATGCGTGTCTTTATTGTTGTCACAACTTTAACCAACATGTTTTTATATGTTGCTGTGGCTTCATAATTATTATTATTGTTGCTATTGTTGTTGTTGTTGCCGCAATTTGTCGCCATTAGCGTCAGCCCGATGAAAGATAACATCGTCCAACGCATAACTTTAGACAAAACAAAATATAATAAAAGAGTAAAAGAAAAAAAAACCAACAATAACACCACGTGAAAGTCTCATGTGAAACAAGAAGGAACCGCATAAAAAATATCTATTAAAATGGATAGAAGCACAAGGAAAATAGTTAACTAAGTAGTTAAGCGTAATTATTAACTGTAAAAAGTGGTCAAATAGACAAAAAAAAAATTGGTGAAACCAAGTGGACGAAATTAATAAACAAGTAATGACTTAGCACAAGAGTTTTAACATAAAGCTAGTCAAATTTATTGGCGTAAAGCAGCAAATTTAAAATATTTATGTTTTTCATGGCAAGTTTTTGTATGAACCAGGCGACCTCTGCCATTATCTTTGAAAAATAATTTAAAATTTATGCTGAGTTATGGCCAAAATCTGCTACACATGTCAATACTCAAAATGTTTTAATATATTTGCGCAGTACCAAAGAAAAAAATTCTTAAAATCTCCTTTAAGAACACTGCATAAGAACTGATTTTATAACAGTAAAACTTATGAAATTCGGAACAATAAAGGTTGGAGTCAATTTATAATAAAAAAAAAAATGTATTTCTAGATTTTTATAATACAAATAATTATAGTTTTATAATTCGAATTGTAATGCACTCAAATTGTGGTATCATGTGCCGCATTTGAGAATTTTGCACTCTTAAATAATGATATAAATCTGCAATTCATAATCGTTATTCGAACAACTAGGGGCTGTTTGCACGCCACCATTTTTGTATAATGCTATGAAATATACATTCCAATGCTTTAACTATAACTTTTTTGACTAACTTAATATAATATTACAGAGTAAAAATTTGTATCCTTACCAAAGAACTCACTCACAAAAGACCAGAGTATCACACTCAATTTCATATTGAAAAGCTACTAGTAGAAACTAAAAATTGCGAAGGCATTTTAGATATTAGATAAGATATTAGATATTTGATATTATTAATATCATATCATGTTATGATATTAGACCGAATGCAAAGAAGCTTTAGCAAACATTTTACCACTATTTTACCAAAAATTGTATCGTTACTGGCCAGAGTTTTATCTAATATGTACCTAAAGCATGCCCAACAAGTACCTTAAAATTCTATATAGAATTCTATCTTTATAATTATTCTATATAATCTATACAATAACCTATATAATATAATAATCTTATATATTAATACGTAAACATTAAAGTTTGTCGTAGGGGAAGAGTGGCATGAAAGAGCCAGTTTTAAAAAAAGTTAAAAAAAAATATAAAAATAATGAATAAAATTATAATTCTTGTATCAAAAGTATTTTCTCATTCATTTATGAACGTAATTCCATGAAATATTTTTCAAAATCAACAATATTCTTGGACCTGTAGCCATTTATAAAAAACATGAAATTCGGCTCTTTCATAACACATGGGCATTGAAAGGGCCAACCAAAGTTTTGAAAGAGCCATCTTCTTATTACAAGACTAAGCACTAAAAATAACGAATATTTTATTAAAAATATTAATTGTTATTATAAAAAGTATTGTTTTTACAAAAACAAATTAAATAAAAAAAAAAAAACAAAAAATAGTTAAAAACTTAAAAATATATTTAGCAAAAAAATTAAATCGCTTTGAAGAAAATCTATAATAATTAGACCTATTCCAAAAACAACATAAGAGGTTTAAAACACTTAAAAACATTTTTGACAAAAATAATTTAAACTTCCTTTACGCTTATTCATACCACCGCAACACAGCTCTTTCAAAACATATTGTCCAAAGAAACATAACCTCAAAAATTAGTATGAAATCAAGATTTTTGCGGCAAAATATATATGTTATTGGTAGGCCTAATATATCCATAAAATTATAGTATAATAATATTACTGTTAGTTTTAAAGGTGAAGACGTCACAAAACAAATAAAATGTTCTGAAAAACTTACTTAATGATAAAGAAATCCAAAATACGATACACCATCGTCGTTTATTATCAGTGAACTGTCAAATGTTCGAGGGTGCCATATGGAGAGTATTGCTTCTTAAAAATTATAATTTAAGAAGCATTCGTATGAAAACTACCGCGTAAATCAAAATGGCTCTTTCAAAACTTGGCTCTTTCATGCCACTCTGCCCCTACGCTTTTTTGGTATTAATTAAAACTCAAAATAAATGAAACTTATATCATTCAAAATGTTATCTGATAGAGGGGGTTTCCAACCTTCTAGAAATTAAATTTTTGAAGAAAAACCCCCTCTTTGATTAATATGAAATTTGGTTGGAGGAGAGTTTTTGAGTTGTTCGAATTTGTTTTTTTTTTAAAAGTAACAATTTCTTAAAATAATATAGTTTAATGCATTCGTCAATTGTAAAATTAGTAAAAAAATGTGTTTTGAATTCAAAAATTTGACTTTCCATGTGAAAATCTTGGCCGGATTTTAACGGTTTTTCAATTTTTCTAATTTTTTCTAAAAGTTTGTTAAATTTTCTTTCAAATGTGATAAAAATTACAGCAAAGTTTTAACCAAAAGTAATTTTAATGAATTTTCTTAATATTGTCGTTAGTTATTTAGCGTGTGTTTCAACCAAATGCCAAGAGAGAGAAAAAAACTGTCTCAATTTGAATGTTCTAAATTCTGAAGCCAATAACTCCGCCATCTGTGAATAAATTTTATATATTTTTTTTTTTTTTTTGTATTTAAGTCTTATCAGTTAACTTAAAAAAACTTTTAAAAATATTACCGTTTTTTGTTTGTTTATATTTAAATTATTCCTTCTAAAAAAAGACCATAAAATGTGATTTATTCTTAAATATGGGGTAAAAATGATTTTTGTTGTAAAAAAAACAAAAACTCAAAATTGCATTTTTGATTTTTTTTCAAAGTCTATATCGAATTTTAGGTGAATTTTTTTTTTTTATTTTTATTTTGTCTTGACACTAAATTATAAACTGTCCGTGCCATCAAAAAATCATGGCTACCCAATATGATTTTTTTTTTTGACAAAATTACATTTTTTTAAAATGTTGTTTTTCTGTTTTTGAAAGAAATAATTATATAAAAAAAATAATTTTTCTGAAGAAAAGAGCTTTATATCTCCAATCAATTAAGAGTTATAGCCTCGAACTTATTTAATCATCTCGCATATCTATATAATTAATAGGCTAAGGTTTTTTTTGTGACTTCAACTCCTCCCAGACCAATGGACCGATTCTATCGAGTTAGATGTCATTAAATCAGGTTTAGGCTGTATATGTGCAAACCACTTTTAAAAATTGTGATTTCACTTCAGGGGGTTCCCAACCTTTTAAAACAGAAACAAAATTTTTGTACAAAAATCCGTTATTTTATCGATTTGAAATTTAGTTTGAGAAAAGCTTATGAATTGATCGAATTTGAGTTTTTTTCAAAACTACAAATTTTTAACCAAAATTATCTTTTATGCATTCCTCAAATGTTAATTGCCCGAAAAATGCAGTTCCAAAATCAAAAATTACAATTTCCGAGCAAACAACTCAGTCAAATTTCAACGGTTTTCAAAATTTTTTTGTTTTTATAAATTTTTGTTCAATTTTCTTTGAAATGTGTTTTTCTCAGTAGTTATATTAGTGTAAGTATTTCTAACACTTAATTTTTATTGAATTGCTCGAATTCGGGCAACAGGTTTACTAGTAATTATAAATAGGCAATCAATAAATTGGTCGAATTTCGACCCTAGGCGATACTAGCCTATATAATTATCTATATAATTAAATGGCTAAGGTTTTTTGTGACTTCAACTCCTTCCAGACCAATAGACCGATTTTAGTGGTTCGGATGTCGTTAAATCATGTTAAGGCTGTCGATTTGGACATTCCCAACCTTCTCAAAGAGAAATATAATTTTTGTACAAAAATCCGTTATACAATCCATATGAAATTGGTTTAAGGAGAGTTGGTGAAAATTTGAATTTTTGTCAAAACAAAAAATTTATTGCCAAATTTTACTTTTATGCATTCCTTAAATGTTAATCGGGTAAAAATTAATTTTCAAATTAAAAAATTTCACTTTCCGAGTAAACAACTCAGCCAAATTTTAAAGGTTTTCAAAAACGGTTTTTTTGTTCTTTTGTTATTTTTTATCGAAACGTGTTATATATTGATATCGTAGATTGTCTGTAAGTAATTTTTATTAATTTTATATATATATATTTCTTAATATTATAAGTTTTCTTGAATCTTTTTCATACTTCGTTTTATTATATTAATGTATGTTTTATAGTTTGGAAAGCTTAACTACGATATTTTTGAATAGTAAGTATTTACAGTTTGTTATCTTTTATCTCATTATTGAGACTTAATATATCGTTTTTGAGAGAAAATGCATTTTGAATAGAAAATCATGTATTAAACATTGAGGTATGTTCAAAAAAGTTATATGAGCACGAATGGTTTTTCTGTGTTAAAATAAAAAAAAAAATTTTGATTTGTTTTGCAATTTTATTTCTGGATAGAATAATAAATAAAAAACATAACAAAATAAAGACTTTCAATGGTCTTTTAAATAAATAAAATTAACATAAATATTTTATATTTCATAGTAGTAAATAATTATATGTGCACAGATATTTTAATGTTAAAAATACCATAATTTTTTATAAGAAAATTTTATTAAATTTAACAACTTAACTGAAGCGAAATGGCATTGAATTAATTAAGGATTTGTGGGTGCAAGGGTTGATATTGCGCCATTCTTCTTCAAACACAATTTTTAAATATTTGGCTTATCAAAATGTCTTCCATTTTTAAAAACACTACCAGAAAGGATGCCCCAATGATCGTCTATAGGGTTCAGGTCTGAACTTATTATTGGCCTTTGCAATAACGGTATTTTCCGCTAGTGAAAAACTTCTTAGTTCGTTTTATGCGTTGTATAGGAGCATTATTTTGTTGGAAAGTCCAATTATCTCCATATATCTGATCAGCAAATTCGATGAGTTCATCATCAAGAAGTTGAAGATACACTGAGAAAAAAACACATACCTTGCTCCGGTAAAAAATTTCTCTATTTTCGATAATAGCAATTTTCTCTTTTTCAAATAAAATTTTCTTCAATCAGAATAAATTTTCACATTTTCAAAGAAATATTTCTTTACTACTAAGAAATGGAAATATTTCAATGTCTCTAATAATGATAAGTATTTTTCTCGCACAAAAAATTTCTCATTTATAGAAAAATTTTATTGAAAATGAAAAACTTTTCTTATATTTTGATAAAAAATTCACTATGAGAAGTATTTTCTGCAATAAAAACAAATATTTTCTCAAAAAAAAAAGGATTTATCTCTAAAAACGATATATATTTCTATTTCATGGAACCTTTTTATCATTTTTAGAGAATTTTAAGTATCGCAATTAGAGAATAGCATTCTCTGGAGCAAAGTCTATACCATTTTTCTCTAAATATGATGCCTTTTTTATTATATTCCGAGACACTTTTTTCTGAGTGTACATTTCCGCATTCATTTTAGTAGATATAAAGCATACTGGTATCTTTCCGGGGTAACAAAATGCAACCCAAATCATCATCTTCCGTGTGCGCGACCTTGGCAGTGGTGTTTGTTATGCCAATATTTCTTATAACAGTCGGGACCATCCAGGTTGAATTTTTTATCGTTACTAAATATTATATTTTGCAATTTTTTTCGTCTCAAAATTAATTTGTCGAAATTAATGGGTTAAAATTGTATGATTGCTACTCTTGCTGTTGCTGTTAGGTTTTATATAACTTTAAAGCACTTTTTTTTTTTTGAGAAAATTTTATTTCTTATATCATTTTCTTAAACCAAACGACGCGTTGTGAAAAAGTAGTTTGACAAATTCGGTCATTTCTTTAAGACGGTAAGACCAATAGCTTTAATTTTAGTCTCATTAGATTGTCCAAAAAATATTGAAGAATCATATATATTTTTGCGTCACAAATATTTCATTAAGTTTTATTAAGAAAATGAAATCAAACTTAAGTTTTTTACCCCAATTTTTTTCTCCAATTTTATAATTACTTTTAACCCAATATTAAGAATACTACGATTCTTTGGAACCCTTGCGATAGCTGACAAATTTACAGCTCTTAATTATCTTTCTAGTATATTATTTGTGCATCACATGCTATCAATTTTTGCTATAAGACCTGAATAATTCGAAAAAAGTTAATTCTTTTGTTAAAACTTTTCAAAAGTTAAACTTTTGGATTTTCATGTAATATATCGCACACGATCTTCAAAAGTGACACAACTCAAAATTTTAAAATTTTCAGTAGAGGCAAAAAAAAACCAATTCTTTTTCAAAGCAACTTCATACAAAAGAAGAATACAAAATTATTTTTTAAAAATAAAATAGCAATCAGATTAAAACAAAATTTTAACAATCGATGGAGATGTGCATTACGAATTGGTTTATATTAAAAAGTCGAAATTGAAAAATTTTGAAGATGGTGTGCGATATGTACTATGCTAATCCTAGATATCTTAAGGTTTATTTGACTTTTTATTTCATCAATCAATGCAAGGTGTTAAAATTTTCTTTTGCATCGAGCGTCAACGCTTGATATTCTTACACTGCATTTTTATAATACAGAGTATTTTTTTTATGGTGGTTTATCTGTTAAGCTTTTTATTCTATATGAGCCCTTTTTTCTCTCATTCCAACTATTATTTATTTATCTTTTTTCTCAAGGCATTTTAATTACTTTAACAACAAAATTTTTTCTCTCAACAATTTTAAAGACTTTTAAGAACTTGCTTAAAACAATTGAAACTATTATTTCAGCACCCAAAAATCAACTGCCAAGGATAAGTCCCCAGGTGTCACTCTCTGATTTAAATGAGCTTTGGATATGTGATATAAGACAAAATTCTAAGGTTGACGTATTTTTTTATAACTGCAGAATTCAAAGTTAAGGCTTGAAAGCCTTATGGCGGTAAATAATTTGCAAAACATACGTTTTTTCGCAATACATTAAATATAACGTATACAAATTTCGCAATTTTTTATTGTGTAAAATTTTGAAGTTATTATCTTGAATACTCTCCACATGAGAAGTATATTGTGTATTGAAAACTTTAAAAGCATTTTCTGCAAAAAGACTTTTTTTCAGTTATGACGTTTTTCCAGCAAATGAGTGATATGTAAAGAACTCTGGCATAATATTCTTTAGTCATAATTCAACTGTTTATTACTTGACATGCTAGTCTCAACTGAAATTTCAAAATCTTTAAGATAAATTTCAGTTAAAATAAAAATTTAATTTTATAATATTCAATCTAAAATCTATGAAATGTTTTATCCCTCAAGATATCTACGAAATCAAGAATTTGCGAAAATCAATTGAATTATCTATCGGTGATACTAAAATTTCTTCTCTAAAAACATCAACTTTTTCATCATCATTTCAACGTATCTATTACGCAAAGATACCTCATAAAAGTGCCTTAATGCCCTTAAGTCCCATCATGCTTAATACTTTTCTATGCATATTAAATTCCAACAATTTTGCTTCAGCTATAAAAGTTGTAAAATTATAGTAAATATAATAGATAAAAAAAAAAAAAAAAAATTCAAATTATTTCGTTTATATCAATGAAATTGAAAGTGAACCTATTTTAATATGTTTTTATTCGCTCATTCCGGGTCTTTTTTTATACATAATTTGTTTTTTTTTTTTACCAAATTTTACGACTTTTCGTGCCGCAAGCGTATTATAAAAATGCTTTTCGATCAGTGGTGCTCGCAACGTTTTAGAACACGCAGCAACCGCTTTCAACATTTTATGACTTTTTAATAGTTTCTCATATTGCTGTTGTTGTTGGTGTTGCTGTTGTGTTGTTGTATTGTATTCTTGGTTTTAATTTTACCTTAATACTATTTTTACTATGCAACAAGTTCTGTGAGTCATTGTTTGATGGTATGATTTTTTTGTTTTTTTTTTTTTTTTTTTTTTTTTTTTGTTGTAAAAGTTCTTTGCTGTTATCCTATTATTTGTCTTTATTTGTTTTTGTTATTTTTCCAGCTCGTAAAAATCGAATTCCTGCTCAAGAAAGAAAAATGCTTGTATCTTTTGTATTGTGCGGAGATAATTTTTTTTTTTTTTTTGTTTTTTTTTTTCATTTTGCTGTTGATATTAATTTTATTTTGTTTTGGCAGATATTTTTACTACTCTATCTGGTGTCATAAAATTTGTGTATTCATGTCGTAAAACGACGACTTTTCATTACTTTCATGATTGGGTGATGTTGGGGAGGGTGGTTGGTGACGTTGAAGCGCAACAGTTTTCAGCGTTTTATTGATTTGTGCAGCTTGGATTCAGTTATTATTGCTTATTGCGGGCGTTAAATTAAGTAGGCCACACTGAAGACGTTGGCACAAAAGTGTGGCCGTACTTTATGCGGCAGAAGTTAAGAATAAAACGGTTTTAATAGTTTTAATTTTTATTAAATAACTTCAAAGGTGTTGGGTGAAAGTTTTTATTTTGCAATAACTGTGAAATCGTTGAGTTCAGGATATAACAATTAGTTTTTATGCAAATATTTCTTTTAATGATTTCTGTCACAAGCATCTTGTTGCTCTTGAACTGATTAATATTTTCTAGTATTCATGAATACCCATAGTTTATTTAGTACTAAGACATGACTACAATTTAATACTAAACTTCTTCTGTAAGCAACAGTATTCGTATACATTTAACTCCCTTTTTTACTACCTACTTTTTTCTATTCTTTTTTTCTTTCTTTCTGTTTGTGCTCTGTTGAAATAACATTACTTTAATTAAAAACCCGTTAAACTTGTGGCTATCTCACTCAAAGCTGCTACTAAATGCGCATTTTATTAGTTTTTCAACATTTGTATCCACATTTTTTTTTTTTTCCATTTACTTTGCACCGACTGTCCCCTTTTTTCAGCCATCAGCCCATTCGTGCTCATTCACAAGTTAAGCTCTAACGGCCCATTCTTACCGCCCCCTACTAAAGCTGCAAATTAGAAATCCCTTTTGGGATTATTCAGTGTTGCGCATACTAACTTAAATACATACGTTTTTTCTTTAGGTTTTGATTTTTTTCGTTTTGGATTTTGTTGTTGGAACACTTTGAAAGTGTCTACTTGATAAAAACAAACGACTGACATTTATTTTTATTACACACCTTTTGCTTTTTATTTTCATTTCCTTCTTGAGTTTTTTTTTATTTTTTTTTTTTTTTTTTTGTTCTTTCCACTACACTTTCTGCAAATATACCCCGCTTACCAAACTTGACTCAAACCCTTCGCGTAACACTACTACTCCGAGTGCCTGCTTCTTGCTCTACTTCTTCTTCACTCAGCAAGTAGATGTTACTTATTTTAATGCACATTTTTGTAGGCAATTTCAAATTAGGCATGTTTGCTTACTTTTTTTGTGTATTTTGTCTTTGGTGGCAGCAGTTTGAGGGTGGCGATTTTTACCCTCTTATCTGCGCTGCGGTTATATAAAAAAGCAATTTTTTGAAAGAAAAAAAAAACAGAACGTAACGATTTTTATATTAGAAGAAATGACTTTATTTCGTTGTAAGAAAAAGCAAAAGTTTTGATGGGAGTTTTCGTTCAGTTCGTTTTTTTTCACTCTCTGTGTTACGGCGGCAAAAAGTAGTAAGAAAGTGCCAACACAGTGCGGAGTAGAACTGGTCATAAATAAACTGTGCAAATTAGAAATTATGTCTAAATACAAATGGATGCAACTCGTTTGAGTTGAGGTTGTATATAATAGGTTTTTGGTTAGAAAGTTTGTTGGTACTTCGTTATTGGCTTATAATAAGAAGAGTTGGTAATTCTTTTTGTGGTTGGAGATAACGAGATGGGATAAGAGAGGCAAATAAGTTGGAAGATGTTACTGTGAGGAGTTCTACCTAACATTAGCCAATATTAAGAATTAGGAAATTCTGTTTCAGTGGAATCATTCGGGGACATTGTATATTAAAGCAGATATTTTAAGAGTTTACTCTCAAATTTTTTGTTTTCCTTTAACACCAAAATTACTGTGTCGATTTGATGGAATAAATTTTACATAACACTTTTGTACTAGAAAAAATTAAGGCGTATGTAATATTTTAATACTTTCCTTATAATATTTTTATAAGTAATAAGAAGACTGCATATTTTTATGCATATAAATTGTTTTTCAATATAAATGTTTCAACGGGTCTGACAATTATATTTAGAGTAATTATATTAAGTACCAATATATAAGAGTATCCTACAGATTCTTTCAATATGCACTTTATATGCAAGTTATATGCATGTTATATGCAACTTGAAAAGGTGATTTCTCATTGTAATCAAGATAATATGAATGTATTTTAATCCTTTGGTCCCCCTTGTAGCATTGAAAGCAGGGACCGTACCGGTTATGGTTTTTATCAAAAAAGTCAAATATTAACTGTTATATTTTAACTTTTATGTTTTCCGTGAAAAATAAAAGTTATTTTGTGCCTTATATTTTTTCGGGCAAACATAACAGTTACTTTTGACTTTTTTTTTATCGGTCAAAAATAACAGTTATTTTCTGCCTTTTATTTTTTCGGTCAAAAATATCAGGCAATTTGTGTTTTTTCAAAGGCCATTTTAAAAACAAAAAAACTATCGATACCATTATTTTGGTCTCATCGGTGATCACGTTTTACATATGGTATCAAAAGTTTTTTAATCGGACAAGCGGCCTTCAAAAAAACACAGATTGCCTGATATTTTTGACCGAAAAAATAAAAGTCACAAAATAACTGTTATTTTTGACCGATAAAATAAAAGTCAAAGATAACCGTTATTTTTGTCTGAAAAAATAAAAGACAAAAAATAACAGTTAATTTTTAACTTTTATAGAATCAGTCGAAAATTTAAAAGGCTCTAAATATTCGTGAAGCTGAGGCCATTTGTATCATAATGGTATATTTGAAAATGTCCTTCGACAATTTGTTCATTGTGTCTTTTTCATTCGAAAATTATAAAATAACAGTTATTTTCGGTCCCTGATTGAAAGCGACATATGCAAGTTGTATGCAACATATGCAAGTTGTATGCAACATATGCAAGTTGTATGCAACATATGACAGACATATGTAACATATAAAATTTGTATGCAACGTATGCAAGATATATGCAACTTGTATGCAACACATGTATGCATGTATGCACTTGTATGCAATTTGTATGCAACATATTCAAGATATATGCAATAAGCAAAATATGTAACATTTATGCAATTGCATTTAATCCGCAGCCTAGTCAATCTAATTAAACTGTAAAAATGTTAAAGAAGTCATGCGAGATTAATAAGATAAACGTTTTCTTGTTAATGGTTTCGTTAAGACATAGACAAGCTTCCATAAGTATCACCTTTTACAGAGCTTACGACATCAAGTACACTCTCTCACGAAATCATAATTGATATAAAAACTGCTATAAGGCCTCTCCGAAGAAAAATTTAAAGCTTTATATAAAGGAAGAAATGACAAAACAAAGTAGGATTGGAAATTGCAGCCTCTTGAACTCAAATGGCATGTCAGTTAGTATTATGAAATTGAGAGTCAGAAAAAGTAATTTCCTTATAAAAATATTGGACTCAATAACATTTAAAAATAATTTTTTAATCGACAGCCTGTTGCAATTCCTGGTGAATTTAAATTTCTTAATATAGTTATAGGTGCTCCAGCTTTTATGCTTAGGCTATGAGGGTGGGCTCTAACGAATTCAAAACTCGAGGGGTTATTAATTGCCTCCTTAAGATCAGTAACGCTATTCACTAATTTATAAGTGCAAATATCTCCCTGTAGCTGTTTTAAAATTTGCAAGTTGATTTCATTGACCGTGATTTTTTCAGCGCCAAAATTGCTCTCTCGCATAACCAGCATAGCTTTTTAAAGTTCTGGAGCTCTTTTCAGATCTTAACATGATAGGAATTGAATTTAAATTATCTTTACCCTTTCGCCTTTTTTTCAATTGTTATTTCCTAGTTTAAACATGTTGTTTGCAGAGATACCACATAATTGGTCTTCATTGAAGTTATTGTTCTTATATTTTTCCATAAGTTCTACATGCTTTTATTTCATCCGCAAAAATATAACTCTCCGAATAATAGGCAAACGCAAAAACAAATATTTACCAGGAACATAATGGGAGAAGAAAGTATTATGTTTAAAAACTTATTTAACTTTTTAGATCAAACAAGCTCTAAATTTTTACTATAAACATGTTTCTATTTTTCGGTTACCATAAATAGTTGGCACTAGCAAAATAACTTTGTTACGATTAATATATTATGTTCACTATCAACTATGTTAATTTAATGCAATAAATATATTATGTTTACTGGGACCAGTTTTAAGGCAACTAAGTTCATGGTAAGCTAAGTATACAATTAGAGCGCGAGCAAAATTCTTATTTCGTGGTTCAATTGGTTAAGCGCTTTTGAATTTGATTTGAGTATCCCAGGTTCTATTCTCAGCTAAACCGAGCTCAAATTTTATTTTTTTTTATATTTACAGTAAAACGAAATATCTGTGTCGACAAGGAATAACAGCTAAACTCATTTTAAAAATTTCAGTAGAGTATTTTTCAGATGAAAATTGCTCCCTAATATCAGGGTATCCTGACTTTTGTTGTTTAGATTTGATGGCCTCAAATATTTAATTTTCAAGGTACAACTATAAAACTTTGCGTACTATTGTATTTCGTTGCGAAAAAACGCAATGAAAATCATAATCTTATTTTGTTCTAACTCGACTTTAGCGGTTATTCCTTGTCGACGCAGTAAGTACCGCACTGGACGGGCGTTTGGCAATGTAACGATATTTTTTTATTTCTTAATTTTCTTTTATCTTTTTACAATAATAACTAAACTGACTTTTTCGCAAGTAATTTATTGAAGCAAAATCAGTTTTGGTAGGAGAACATATTTTATTCCATTGACAACTAAATAGAAACGATTTGTTAACATTAAAGTTTTCAAACTTTTTATGCATAATTTCTGAATATTTCGATAAAACTTTATTATCTGAACTGTTTACACATAATTTAAAAAAAAAACTGTATAAGTAAAATTTAAGAAAATGGAAAAAGCCAAGAGATGCACGACAGGTACCCGCAAGGCAATTATTGAATTGAACAGCGGTGGGCTATTGGATCAATTCAAATGCTTAAAAATTATGGTTTTCAATGCTATTGCTCATCTTCTACGATATAAAACCACGGAAAATGTACCACCCCCAAAAATACCGCGCAAAACTTCAGTACATATTGATCAAAAGATTGTCAGACTGTCAAAACTTGTGCTGGAAAAGCACAGCAGTCATCCATTGTGAAATAGTGAATAAAATTGGCGTCAGTGTATCAAAAAGAACCGTTACAGGACTTTTAGTGGAAGCTGCCCTTCATGGAAGACTTGCGATAAACCAGTGCAAATACTTGTTGTATGGAGTGTTAAAACAAGGATCAATCGCATTAATACTGATGGTAGAAAGAGTGTCCGACGCCCAAAAGGCAATGAACTTGATCTAAAGTACACTTCTTTGGTTTTTAAGCATGGGTGTGGATCGATCTTTGTTTGGGGGAAATTTTCTTGTAATGACATTGGTCTAATTCACTGTATTTCTGGTACAATGAACAAAGAAGAATACGTTTATATTTAAGAATTGTTATGCTGCTTTGAGATGAATACAATATCCCAGTTATTTGGTCATTTCAGCAGGATAATGACCCCAAGCATACGGCAAAACTGACCAACAATTTTTTTGATTAAATTGCTACGACTGTTTTTGACTGGCCATCGTTAAGTCCTGATGTAAATCCCATCGAGCATTCATTGAACGATTTAAAAAATGCTGTAAGCACAGTAAACACAAAAAAAATGTGCATGATTTTTTAGCAAAAGTCAAGGAAGCTTGGTGCACTATTTGGTAAAACGATGCCAAGAAATTATCCTTAATGCAATGACAATGTGTTTTAAAGCAAAACGTTTTTCCAACAAAATATTATACCTTAAACATTACTTTTGTTGAATTTTCAATTATTTTACTACTTTTTTTACCTGAATTTAATGTATTTTGCAAGCGTTTCTAATAAGTTGTCACAGATATATTTAAAGTTTTAGAATTAAAGTTTCTTTTAAACCAACTGTACCATTAAAAACTTTTCAAATAGTTTTTTGTTTTTAAGATATATTCGTGTAGTTGCAGAAATTAGCAAGTTAATATGGATAGTTGAAAAGTTAAAGAAGAAATAGGAAGATGTCTTATAAAAAAAATATCGTTTCTAATAAGTTGTCAATGGTGTAACTGCCTTAACAGTCCGACCGTATAATTTTTTATAGTGATCAATAATTTTTTTGACATTGCAGAGCACCACTTTATGAAAATTTCACCAAGATTACCAAAATACTTATGTTTTGAATTAAATTATTAAATTTTTCGGGTTAAACAATATGTTTCGGAGCTCATAAATGAACCATTTTAAGCAGTTACCCAATTACATGCCTCTCAAAAACAATGCTATTATTTGTTGAGAAATGAGTTACCAAAAGGATAAAACCGCTTACTTTCTGTTTATGAAGGTGGAAATACTCTAACAATTTATTTTATGTATATTTAAATATGTTTTTTTATTGTATCAGATGTATTAAAATAAACATTTTGTATGTTTTATGTTTGAACTCATTTACATAAAAAAAAAAACTCGCGTGTAGCAAGGTACAAGGAGCAGAAGTGAAACTTCTTTAACAGTAAAAAATAAGAGAGATTTTAGTGTGAATAGTTTAGTGTGAGAGAAAGTATCTGAAAAGAAATTCAATCAATACGAAATGGAATAATAATCTGTTACCGTCTATGGGTTTTGTCGAAAGTGTCACATATTTACTTTTATCTCTTAATTTTATTTTTTCCGACAAAAATAAAAGTTATTTTGTGCCTTATAGCTTTTTGGTCAAAAATAACAGTAACTTTTGACTCTTATGTTATCGGTCAAAAATAATAGTTATTTTCTGTCGTTTATTTTTTCGGTCAAAAATATCAGGTAATTTATATTTTTTCAAAGCCAATTACTTCAAATATTTTTTTCATTTAACCGACTAAAAAACTTTCGATACCATTATTTTCATCTCATCGGTGAGACATTTTACACATGGTGTCAACAGTTCAATCTGTCAAGTGGCCTTTAAAAAACACAACTTGCTTGATATTTTTGAACGAAAAAATTAAAGTCACAAAATAACTGCTATTTTTGACCGATAAAATATAAGTCAAAAGTAACTTTAATTTTTCCTCGAAAAAATGCAAGGCAAAAATAACAGTTAAATTTTAACCTTTAAAGAATCAGTTTCAAATTTAAAAGCGACTTAATATTCGTGAGGATGAGGACATTTGTAACATAAAAGTATATTTGAAAAAGTCTTCCGATAATTTTTTTCATTTGAAACTTGTAAAATAACAGTTATTTTCGGTACTTGTTTTAGTTCAGTTGGTGTTTTAGTTGCTTTCGAATGTCTTCTCAACATTGTTACTTTTTGAATGCTGGATTGCATTTGTATAGTACTCTTTGAAGGAGCCTCCGAAAGCAGATGCAAATCTTGTTCATTATTAAATCCTGCTTCCTGATCATAATAATTGCTTTGTTGATAGAGGGCCTCATAACGCAGAGAACGTTGATTGTTGAGTGCATCAACTTGGTTGGCTTTAAAATTTTGTTGAGATGCATCAGTGTGTTTTTTGGGGATTGGTTCTTTGTAGATTCACCAAAATACACTGATGTTTCGTAAAAATGCATTTTGAAACTTAGCCGTTGTTGCAATCATTTTACCTTCATCATTAGTTGCAGACCCAGCTGCGGCTGCATTCTTTAGAGCTCAAATGCGCTCTTTATATTCACGAACAGAACGCGTTCCTGCTTTAGCTATTTTTCTTAGCTTTGAGATGTTTTTTGGCTGGCAGAAAAAAACTATTCTCGGCAGTCTTAAATATTGCACTTTTAACACTTTTTGCTTTTATTATTATATTGAATTAACTGTTTTTTGCATGTTGTCAATCATCTGTCAAGTTTTTGATCACAACGAACCAAATTAAGCTTTAAGCTCATTATGCGGCGAACAGGCAGTAGAATATTTTCCCGCTGTATGCATCTGTATGCCTAAATATTTTCGTTTGCAGCTTAAATAAATAACCTTCCGTGCATACACTGAGAAAAAAAACATACTTTAAAATTAAACAAAAAATTTTAAAATAGAAATTAAAAGCATTTGCGTTTCTACAAAACAAAATTTAAAACAAACGTGTTTAAATTTAAACTATCAACTCCTTCCTTTTTTATAATTTTTCTTATGTCTTTGAAAAAACAAAATAATAACTATCTGAAAATATGACAGTTTTTGAAATTTTGGTTTTGCAAGTAACGAACATGAACGATAAAATAATCACTAATTAATTTTTTCAGTATTTAGAAGTCAAACTTCATCGAGTGGAGTTGAAATTCGGTATTCGGAGGGTCCCAGGGGTCGCTGAATACGAATCTCGTGTCGAAAACGCAGAAAAAATGAAAAGCTGGCATCGAAGACATCAAGCTTAAAACATTTGTTTTAAATATTAAAATTTTTGTTTTAAATTTATTTTTACATTTAAAAACAATGTTTTAAAAACAAAAACTTTTGTTTTAAATTAAACTTTAAAAACATTTGTGTTTAGCTTTAATGAAATTGTTTCAAGCTCTATTTCAAACACAAATGCGTTTGATATTAACACAATTTCATTTAGTTTTAACACATATTTCCCTCAGTGTACTTTTCGGATGAAAATTAATGTTACGGACAGAATGTTACGCGTTCAGTTTTAATTACATTTTGTTTGCTTGTTTACCATTTGCCAACGTGGCGTGAAGGTATAGATTCCCACTCTTGAGCAAGGATGGTCCAGGTTCAATTCTTGCTAGCGGCAATCATTTTTTGAAAATTTTCATATGAATTGAAAACGTTAGCCTAGCGTCGCGAATTAGAGACCTTGAAATTTCACTCGCCGCCGACGTGGCGTGAAGGTATAGATTCCCACTCTTGAGCAAGGATGGTCTGGGTTCAATTCTTGCTAGCGGCAATCATTTTTTGGAAATTTTCATATGAATTGAAAACGTTAGCCTAGCGTCACGAATTAGAGACCTTGAAATTTCACTCGCCGCCAACGTGACGTGAAGGTATAGATTCCCACTCTTGAGCAAGGATGGTCTGGGTTCAATTCTTGCTAGCGGCAATCATTTTTTGAAAATTTTCATATGAATTGAAAACGTTAGCCTAGCGTAACGAATTAGAGACCTTGAAATTTCACTCGCCGCAAAAGAAGTTTCACTTCAAAAAAAGGATTACAAGAAAGGCGATTTTGAAAGACGAACTTAAGTTTCTTTCCGATTCAAAATAAATTTATAATTAATGTTAAAAAATAACTTGAAGTGTTTGTTAATGCACAACTACAATTGCTCTGACATTAATTAACAACTGAAACTGAAAGAAGAGAACATTAAAAAAAAAAGTTTAACCGAAAATATCAAAAACTGGCAGTTATCGGTTTTTGGTTAAGTGTGGGTTGGTATAAGTTTTTGGAAAATTTCAGGTTTAACTTAAACAAGGTAAAGGTTTCATTATGCATGAAATTTTGAATAATTCAAAACATTTTGACAAAAAACTTTATTATATTTTTTTTTTTTTTTTTGTTTTTTTCAACTGTAAATTCCAAAAATACCAGCAACGTATTTTTCATTTCGATACAGTGCAATTAAAACAACAATATATAAGACCAACACGTGTACGCAATGCATTAAAATAAAGCGAGCTACACACATAATATTTGTTTCAACTAATTTTTATTTGGTTTGGTTGCGCAGATATAAATATAGAAATATCATCAAAACAACAACAACAACAATAAGGAAAAACTATTTGGCTATAATGACATTAGAGTGCGACAATGTAAACAAGTCATTAAGACACACTCTGAAGAGCAGCCAGAAAGCAACAACATTGTAGCAGATAGTATGTCGTCTTCATGCCCACCAGTAGTTTTGCTTTTGTTTGTCTGTCGCTTATTTCTGTTTTAATTTTAGTATCATTCCCCAGGTATTTCCCCCCATATAAAAAAAAAAAAAAAAAAAACACAAAAAATAAACAAAAACAACCGCAACACCTTTCAACGATTGTCCTGCAATTGTTGTCACTCATTCACTCACAGTTACGTGCGTGATGCATACGAGTGCTGAAAAATTTTAATGAAAATGAATTATATTATGAACTGGATGGACGGGGTAACAGACCCAAGGCGCTAGCTCTGTACTGTATAGCCTGGTAGGGAGTGTGTGGTAAAAAAAAAACACCTAATTCGAAGGCAGCAGAAGGGAACTTTTAATAATTATCATTATTTTTACTATTATTATGAGTGTAGTTATTGTTGTTGTTGCAGTTTATTTGCTTTTAATGCTACAAATAAACAATTAATTTGTTTAGTTTTTTTGTTTGCTGTGACTGTTGTTGAAATGCATGTTGGTGACATGTTTGTCGAGTTGTTGCTTTTCAGTAGAGTTGGTTGAGTGCTGCATTTTTTGTATTTTTTTTTCTTCTTTTTATGAAGGGTCTTTTTTATAGCGAAGAGAAGTACTTTCTTTCGGCATATGTTAGGCGTTAATGACCACAAAATAAAGTGATTCTTCATGAAATTGTTAGAAATACATGAAGTTGGACAGCAGAAAGTTGGTGTTAATTTTACGGCAGAAGAAGTGAAAAGCTGAATTTTGAAAATTTTTGTATAAAAGTGTAAAGAGCGAATATGTTTAAATATAGTCTCAAAAATAAAATTTTTATTTTAATTTTTGCTTTGTGTGTTAAAATTTTTAAACTAAACTATAGTGAAGCTCTTTTGAAAAAAAAAAATTCAAATTGTTCTGGCATGACGTAAAAAAAGACAAGAACAAAAACGAATACATTTAAATCTTAATTCTTGATTCAGCGAATTATGTTATTGTGACCTACCTACTTATACTGGGTGCTGCATATGTGCTCGAAACCGGTAAGCTTATCAATTTTAATTAGAAATTGAAAAAAAAAAAAACAACAAATAATGCAAATAAATAACCAGCTCAATTTAAAAACGTGTCTATTTTGGAACTGATTATGGATTAATTGCGGGTTATGGCTTTATAGTTTTAGAGATTCTAGAGGTGGTGTGTGTTTAAATAAATAATTATCTCAATAATAAGTTGACGTTGATATTTTTACAATAATTAATCTTGTTTTTTTCTGTGTTTTATTTTTTTTTTTTTTTTGGTTTTTGTGTATTTTGCTCAGCTACAAAATGCCGCAAATAATTAAAGATTAACATTGAAGATTAGAATTAATAACAACAACAGCAAACAAAATATATATAAAATAATTATAGCAACAACAATAATATTAAAATTAATATGGCAACACCGCTGCAATACAATTGGTCGTGATGTTGTAATTAAAAATAACAACAACAGCAGCAGCAAAAAAAAATGTTTAAAACACGATAAGCTCTTTTATAACAACAGCAGCAACAACAACAATTAAATAATTATGAAAAACATGCAATTTTGCATAATACTTGGTGGCTGCTGCCATTGTTGTTGTTGTTTTTGCAAATATAGATAAACAGCATTTATTGCCATATTTGACAGTGATAAATAAAACTTGCTAGTTGCGTGTTTTTGTTTTTTTTTTTTAAGAACACCTCAAATGCTCAGATGTTGCTCATGACAAGCTGTGATAATGTCACGTTTTAACGCCATTTTTGTTAATTTACAAGCAAGCCATGTGTTGCAGGGTTGCCAGGTTTGAGCTGCTGCATTAAATGTCACACAAGTAAATAAGAAATATACACACATATAAACAAAAGCTATATAAAGCTTAACATCATTGTTGTATATAACAACAACAAACATGTTGTTGCAGTTGTTTTTAGTTATGATTTTTTTTTCATGCACAATATTTTTTTTTTTCATTTTAAAATGTTATCAATAATTTATATGCAATTTTAATTGCAAATTCATGTTCATTTTTATTTTGTTGTTGTGCTCATTGTCACAAACAACCGCAAATAAAAATCATTTGTTGTATATTTTTAATTTAATTTAAATAAAAATTTCATAAATATAGCATTAATAAAAAATATATCGAAAAAAAACCACAACAAAAAATACAACTACAAGCAAACAAATGCAATTATATGCAGCTGAGCAGCAACAATAAAAACTTGCTTTAGTTTATTTTTTTTTTTTTTGGTTTTATTTTTAATGAATTTCATTAAAAATTAACAAATAACTCGAGCAGCACACGCTGATAAATTAACAAATTTTATGCATTATTAAATGTACTTATAAAAAACACAAAAATTCTGTGTTGGTAAGCAAACTACAAATGAAACAAGGAAATAAAATATATCACACAAAAACAAAAAAAAAATAAAACTGTCATACCACAACACTGAAATATAAAGCAACAAAAAAAAAAAAAAAAAAAATAGGCAGCAGCTAGGTATTAAATTCAATTACTTTTTGATTTTAATTTATTATGCAACAGCAACAGCAGCAGCAGAATTTTTTTGTTATTGCGCATTTTTGCACAGTTGGATTTTAATTAAATTATAAAACTGGCCACAAATAATTTTTTTTTTTTTTTATTATAGTGTTCTTTGTTTGAAGCTGCTTGAAAAAAATGTCTTTATATTTTAAACAATTGTGAGTAGTTTTAATTTAGTTGTTGCAACAGCAACATTACTTAAATTTAATTTTAAAAATCTAGCAAGAGCTGTTTTCTTTATGCTGAAAGTTTACTTTTACTCTACTTTATATACTTGAATTCTGAAAATCTTGTACTAATATTAAAGCTAAACTATAACAAAAATCATAAGAGACTGGAAAATGAGCTCAGAAACTTATTTTTTTATATGATAAACTAGTGTTTTCTAGACCTTGAATTGATCTCATCTATTCAATCCATAGCCATATTTTGACGTATTGAATTTTTTTTTTAAAAATCTAAAAACAAATTTTTTTAAAAAAATTGTAAATGAAAGAAAACTGCCCATCAAGCAACACCTATTTACCAAAAAATCTTTTGAAATTTGTAAGTTTGGCAAGAGTTATAGGACTATATTATGAGAAAATATTTGCTGGAATGATCCATATGTAAGAACAATAGAGAATAAATTTAATGCTTACTTAAATAAACACAGGTTTTGTGTTACTTACACTGAGAAAAATATGTGTAAAAATTAAATGAAATTGTGTTCTAATTAAACGATTTTTTTTTTTTAAATAGGTTTTGAAACAATTTCATTTCAGTAAAATACAAATGTTTTTAAAGTTAAATTTAAAACAAAAGATTTGGTTTTTTTAAGCAATGTTTTTAAATATAAAAATAAATTTTAAACAAAAATTTTAATATTTAAACAAATATTTTAAAGCATGACGATAGGCGTAAAAGATTTTTTCAATGCAACTTTTTAAGTCTTTCTGAGTTTTTGATGGCAGATTCGTAATCAGGGACCGTTGGTACACTCCGAATACCAAATCTTAACTCCATTCGATGAAGTTTGTATTAGAAATATTTTCAATATTGAAAAAATTAATTACTTTTTATTTTATTTAATGTTCTATATTTTTCAAACCAATTCTAAATATTAAAAAAGTGTCAAAGAACGTTTCAAAGAAATAATGAGAGAAAAGCAAAAGGAAGGGAGTGCATAGTTGAAATTTGAACACTTTTGTTTTAAATTTTGTTTTGTAAAAACTAAAATGCATTAAACTCAAGAACTACTCAACCAATTTTTCCACTTATATAAAGCTACATGTTGAATGTAAAAGCATGTCTTCTTCATTTTTTAAAAACTTATTCAAAACATTTAAAAAGTAGCCAACAAAACTAAAAAAAAAAAAACTCGCATGTAGCAACGTACACGTGGCAGAAGTGAAACTTCTTTAACAGTAAGAAATAAGAGAGATTTTAGTGTGAATAGTTTAGTGTGAGAGAAAGTATCTGAAAAAAATTCAATCAATACGAAATGGAATAATAATTTGTTGATTCAATATTTGCATCCAGGGACCGTACCGAATATGGTTTTTGTCGAAAGTGTCACATATTAACTTTTATCTCTTATTTTTTTATTTTTTCCGACAAAAATAACAGTTTGTTGTGCCTTATAGTTTTTTTTTTTGGGCAAAAATAACAGTTTTTTTCTGCCGTTTATTTTTCGGTCAAAAATATCAGGTAATTTATATTTGTTCAAGTCATTTTACCGATAAAAAAATTTTAATATTACTATTTTCATCTCATCGGTGAGACATTTTACACATGGTGTCAACAGTTCAATCTGTCAAGCGGCCTGTAACAAAACACAAATTGCTTGATATTTTTGACCGAAAAAATTAAAGTCACAAAATAACTGCTATTTTTGACGATAAAATAAAAGGCAAAAATAATCTTTATTTTTCCTCAAAATATACTAGGCAAGAAATTAACTTTTAAAGAATCAGTTTCAAATTTAAAAGCGACTTAATATTCGTCAGGCTGAGAACATTTGTAACATAATGGTTTATTTGATAAAAGTCTTTCGACAATTTTTTGCATTTGAAAATTGTAAAATAACAGTTATTTTCGGTACTTGTTTTAGTTCAGTTGGTGTTTTAGTTGCTTTCGAATGTCTTCTCAACATTGTTACTTTTTGAATGCTGGATTGCATTTGTATAGTACTCTTTGAAGGAGCCTTCGAAAGCAGACAAATCTTGTTCATTATTAAATCCTGCTTCCTGATCATAATAATTGCTATGTTGATAGAGGGCCTCATAAAGCAGAGAACGTTGATTGTTGAGTGCATCAACTTGGTTGGCTTTAAAATTTTGTTGAGATGCATCAGTGTGTTTTTTGGGGATTGGTTCTTTGTAGATTCACCAAAATACACTGATGTTTCGCAAAAATGCATTTTGAAACTCAGCCGTTGTTGCAATCACCTACCTTCATCATTAGTTGCAGACCCAGCTGCGGCTGTATTCTTAAGAGCTCTAATTAGCTCTCTATATCTACGAACGCGTTCTGCTCCTGCTTTAGCTTTTTTTCTATTTTTTTTTTCCGTGCATACTTGTAGGATGAAAATTAATGTTACGGTTATGTTAATAATGTAATGTTAATGTTAATCTAATGTCAATGTTAATTATGTTATTTTCAGTATGTTACGCGTTCAGTTTTAATTACATTTTGTTTGGCTATTTATCATGTGTCTACACGGAGAAAACTGTTTGCTAAATTTGTATGGAGATTAAGCAAAACTTGAGCATAATTCTCAGCCACTTCAAAATATTGCTTATTTTCAGCAAAAATCAAGCAAATTTTGCTATTTAAATTTATAATAACTTAGCAAATTTTCGCTTGAACTAAATCAAAATTTGCTTTTTCGATTTATAATAACTGAGCGAGTGTTTGCTCGAATCAAATCAAAATTTGCTATTTCTATTTATAAAAAATAAAATAAAAAAAAAAAAAACAAATTGGCCATTTCGACTGGGAATCGAACTCGGGCTCCGAGCATGCTAAGCCACACTCTTAACCTGCATGCCACGGTATTTCTATTTATAGTTCGAATTTTGTTTTATATTTCAATAACCTAGCAACTTTTTGCTTGAATCAATTCAAAATTTGCTTTATCAATTTATAATAACTGAGCAAATTTTTGCTTAAATTGAGTCAAATCTTGCTTTTGCCTGAACAAAATTACCTTATAATAACTTAGCAAAGTTTGGCTTGAATCAAATCAAAATTTGCTATTTGAATTTATAATAAGTAAGCAAATTATTGCTTAAATTTATCTTTATTTTGCTTTTTTCAAATTATATGAGAAGTAATTTCAATTTAGAAAACGTTTTCTAAAATCAAACCGCTATTGAGCAAAATTTTGCTTATTTGCGGTTAGGCAAAGTAATGGCTTGATTCAAGCAAAATAATTTTCTCCGTGTACGTGGCGTAAACGTATAGATTCTTGCGGCTCATAAGCAACGATGTTCGGGGTTCAATTCTCGGCAGCGGCAATAATTTTTGTTTTAATTTTCATATTTTTGAAAACTTTAGCCTAGCGTCACGAAAAAGGACCATGAAATTTCACTCGCCGCCAAAGAAGTTTCACTTCAAAAAATTTATTTATATAAATGGTGCGGAAATAAAAAAAAAAACAGTTTGTGAGACACTTTAGAAAATTCTTCGTAAAGGTTTGGACGAAGGTCATAATTAAACCTAAGACAGTTTTAAAATTTTTAATTAACTATGAGACCGAAACTGTTGTGAGCGTATCTCCGTTGTGGCGCTTCTGAAAGCAACAAAAACGTACCTTGTCGAAGCCTAGTTCAAAACCTTCTATATTACTTGATAGAGTAGCAATATTGCGGCTTTTTTATATGAGAGCGATCTTCTAAGGTACTCCAAATGCGCATCGTAGAAGCTTTGTTTTAGTGCTAAGGAAAGAGCGGAGATGTTGCACGTATTAGGTTCCTGAAATTTCAATTATTAGTTAGGAACTTTGCTGTGAAGTGCGTTTACGTTGAAGTTTACTAAAATATTTTGTTACTTTTATAGGTACTTTTTTAATATAACTTAATATAGAAAATTGCTTACAATGGCAGGAATCCAACGCTAGATGCATTTTGGGCTGAAGTTTCTGAGAACTAGACAAGCAAGAATATACATAAATAACGATATGATTATAGGCGAAAACATCTAGTAGTTTTGTAAAATTAAACTTATATAGCTAGATGAGACAGAAATAGATTTTAGGATAAAAAATTTGCTAAAACACACTGAGAAAAAAACACATACCTTGCTCCGGTAAAAAATTTCTCTATTTACGATAATAGCAATTTTCTCTTTTTCAAATAAAATTTTTTTCAATTAGAATAAATTTTCACATTTTCGAAGAAATATTTCTTTACTTCAAGGAAATAGAAATATTTCAATGTCTCTAATAATGATAAGTATTTTTCTCGCACAAAAAATTTCTCATTTATAGAGACAAATTTATTGAAAATGAAAAACTTTTCTTATATTTTGATAAAAAATTCACTATGAGAAGTATTTTCTTCAATAAAAACAAATCTTTTCTCAAAAATAAAAAGTTTTTTCTCAAAAATCGATATATTTTTCTTTTTCATGAGAGCTTTTTATCATTTTAAGAGAATGTTTAGTATCGAAATTAGAGAATAGCATTCTCTGGAGCAAAGTCTATACCATTTTTCTCTAAATATGATGCCTTTTTTATCATATTCCGATAAGCTTTTTTCTGAGTGCAGTTGAATAGTTTACATACAAAACCAGATAAGTCACACAGATCGAATTGCTAGGAAATCGCAAAAAAATCGTTTTAATTTTGACAGACTTTTTTTAAAAACAAATTAATTATGCAAAATTATACTCCACAGGAATAAATATATCATGAAAAAAAAAATATCTCATAGTGCAAAAAAAATTCGTATTTTCAATTTCAAATATGGACTTGTCAGGTTTAGAAAGTTGCAAATGTATAAAAATTTAGATGCCGCCATTCGGGATCTCAAAAGTTAGAGGAACGCGTTAAAATGATTTCTGCATACTTTTTTTTCAAATCGGAGTAAATCCGCCGAAGCAATTTTGAATCTCCGGAAGGTCCTTTTTTGTTAAAAAAAAAATTTTTGCTTTTAACTTTTTTTATTTTTTACGCATTTTTAACGCATGCCCACATCCGCTAAAATGTTAAATTTATTACTTCTAACAACGTTTCGACATAAAAAAAGTTTTTAAAATTTGAATGAAAACTATACAAATGAAAACATGCTTGGACTTAACTGGTTTTGATTGAAAATTTACAGTGGACATGTCTGCTTTTGATTGAAAAGTAGATTTTTTAATGCATTTTTCTCTATGATTTTTTTAATTTTATCAAAGAGGATTTTATGGATCGATGGATTGTAACATTAGCTTTACAATGGCATTTATAACTAAAAATTTTTTTCCTGTGACTTATCAGGATTTGTATGTAAACTCTTCAGTTTTGGATTTCGTTTCAGATTGTTCATAATATGATTAGCATAGATATGTAAGTTTCAATTCTCAAGGATGAACATTTTTTATCTCAACTATGAATGTAAATTAAAAAGTTGAATACGAAGCAATGCTTTTGAATATAAGCCAATTTAACTTGTGACTAATGGTTTTTTTTTAAAAAAATTTTGTTTTAAATTTCTAAATTTCAAATACTGAAATAAAGATACATGACATGTCTTCCAGTTTATTGTGAAATGCATTCATTTATTGTCTCTATATATTTGTACCTCTGTTATATTATCTCGTTGTTGACTATTTCATTAAAAAGTTGATATATGAATCTTACTGCAAAGTTTCGTTCATTTCGTTCTTAATTTCTGGGTTGTTTTTAAAGAATCGACTTCTTAAAATAACTGTATAAACTGTTAAGTCTTAACTTTTATAGGCAGACGCATTTTTGCAAATGATTAAAAAATGTCGTTAGTAATTCTGTCAGCTCGCATATCTCCACCGTCCTTTAACTCCATCAACCTAACGCTTTGTACTTATTTAACAAACAACTAAATATGACAAAATTGTCGGTATTTCGATCTGGCTGTCTGTCTTTTTATATGTCCGTCTCTTAGGCTGCTTGTCCTTTAAAGCTAATTTTGTCTCAACTTGCACAAAATATGTTTGTGTGTAGCTGTACAGCTTACAAATTCATTTTGTTCGACTTAGGAAAAGGAAGCCCAAGAACTTGGCTGAAACTTCTGCAGCCATGGCTGTGGCTGTGGCTGTAGCTGATCCTTCACCTGCCGCTTCGCCAAGTTTGCTGCAATGCAGCTGCCTTCAGCTATGCCCGGTTTTTGCATGTAACTCACTCACTTTGCATACCACTTAAAAACAATTTAAATTATCTGCAAACTATATAAAAATTGCTGTTTTTTCTTATTTTTTTATATAAATTTTTATTTTTTTTTTACTTACTGGCATTTTTTGTTCCTGCTTGACTGGACGGGATGACTGCTTCTTTGGCTTGGATGGCCAGACAAAGCATTGCTTATAATCTACCAGTCAGTCGAACAGACGTTGGAGGAAAACACTCTGGACGTGTTCCGAACTAGCATTGAAAACGTTATCAAGTTGAGCTAAATTTCGTGCTAAAACAATTCAAATTGTTTTCTGCAAGCCATGCGCGGCGTACAATTTTTTTTTCAAACAATTTTATTTTTTTTTTATTTTGTCTGTTGGTCTTAGCTTGAGTGCATGAGATGCATTCAATCATTTAATCTCAGTTTTACTAGCATTTCTGTGTGATTTTTTTACAATATTTTTGCCATGATTTTCAGCCTTTTTTTGTTTGCACTGTAGAGTACACACTGAAAGCGCATTAAATGCAAGCGGGTTAAAAACAGAAAAAAAACCATCAGGAAGCGCAACAAAAAAATATGCAAAGAAATTTCATGCTCGTGTTAACCATTTGTAGACAATTTTGTAGCAACAACATTTGCCTGGTTGTCGCGTATAATTTTTCAATCTATCTAATGCAGGCGCTGCTCGGAGTAGCATTAAGTTCCAGGATGAGCTTGTTTCTTGTGGATAACAGAAGAGGAAACTGACTGAAGACCATGAGGAGGCAAACTAATGACTTTGTTCAGTTATAATCAATGGCAGAAGATGCAGCACGTCAGTCAGCAGGACAGACGGACAGACGGACGGACAGCATGACTGAACTATCTTGCTATTGGACTGTGAAAAAGTACGTCTACTTAAGCCAGCGCGCAAAAGTAAGGAAGTTAAAGAAAAACGATCTACAATTAAATGAGATATTCAAAAAGCAACAGCAACTGAAAATTATTGCCAGCAGCAAATGAAATTATTTAAAAAAAAATGTAGCTATTTGCAGATAATGCATAAAAAACACTAGCCCGAACTTAAGTTGACTTAATTATTCATGCATTACCCAAATGCTTACAAAGGAATGTCATACAAGAGCGCAAAAAAAGCAAAGCCTGTTGTTGCCAGCTCAAAGAAAAAAAAAAAAAAAAACAACAAAAATGTACTCGCTATCAGTTGAGTGAACATGAAAACCGGATCAATTTATAAGTAAATTTCAGTGTTTTCTCTGCGCAGCCATTGATAAGGATGCCACATTAACGAAAAATACAAGAAAAAAAAAAAAAAAATTAAAAATAAATTAAGAACTATCAATAAGACGAAAAACGGCGAAATGTAACCTTTAGCGGTGACGCATGCGCAGACAAAGCAAGGCATGTTTATTGAAGGAGGACAAGCCAGATAAGCGCGATAATGGCGAGCATTGATAATGATAAAGTGCAAAAGCAAATAAATAAGGAAAATTGCGCAAAAAACAAATACACTGCGATAGAAAATAGAAAAACCTATTTAGAGAAAAATTAATTTATATTAAAACTTCTGTACCATCGAAAGTCTAAATTAGCTTGATATTTGCTAAAAAAACTAACAAAGAATTTTTGAGTAAATAACAAAAAAAAAAAAACACTCACACCAACTCCAGTAAAACCATCAACATAATTTATACGCTCAAGGCGATAATGAGCTATAATGGAGTTCGACAGTCGTCTACTTTTTATCAAAAAACTACTTGAGTGCGAGCAGACTGCAGCGTAAGATACTCAAACAACAACAACAACAACAGCACAAACTACAAGAGGAATTTACAAATTTGCATATTGAAAGAAAAAAAATAAAACAAAGAAAACAAAAAGATCCTCCATCGATATGGCTGAACGACACGGTAAAACCTTGAAAGCTGAACAACGCCGACACCAAAGAAACAACAACAAAACATGGCATGTCATGCGTTGAGGTGATCACCTAATCAACAACAACAACAACAACAACAACATCAACAAAACCGGCTAAAAGTCTTCAAAATGAGCTGCAATGCAGATCAACCTAAAACCAAAACAAGTAAAAGAAAAACGTGGTCATAGAAACGAAAAAAAAAGAATCTTAAGACAGACAAAAGTAAAGAGTTGAAAAAATGTTTAAAGAAACCTGCATGTGTCGCTAAGGCCAGAATGTGTTCGAACGTTTTGCCGCTCGACGACGGTGTTAACCAATTCTCTGAGTGCGTCTTCGTTGTCCAGGCGTAAAATTCAGACGCCGCTGTCGCTTGTGTTGATGATGTTGCTGATGATGCTGATGATGAACAAACAACTTTTGCATAAAATTCCTTTAAACGTGCGCTAATTGAATTGAAAATGAAAGATCGCTAAAGATCGTTGAAGATCGACGGATATTTTGTATAAGAACACAAGCTCAACAACAAGGATATGCTTGCTTTGGCTGCGAATGAGCAGCTAGATTCGCTAGTGAAAAGTTTTCATTGTGACGACAGCGTAAGAGTAGTTGGGAGTGAGTATCAAAAGTGTTGAAGGCTAATTTTAGTTACGTACTTAGAATATCGACTATAATTTAGCTATTATTTCCAAGAATGTAACATTATTTAAATTTATACTGTTAAAAAAACTGAACTTTCAGTGATTAAAATGTAACTTTCGGATTATTTTTCAACTCATTTTTTTAATACTAACTCACTCATCTACTCCATTCTGCACTCAATAAACTGCAACCGTGGGTCTGAGAACATGCGCCGCGTGGGTCTGAGAACTTGGTGCTCTATTAATTCTCTTATAAAAATAATGCACAAAGAATAATTCCGTTGACTGTGGCAAGCAGGTTAAGTGTGCAGCTTGGCATGCTCGGAGCTCGAGTTCGATTGCCACTCGCGGCGAAAAGTTTTTTCAATAAAAAAAAAATATTTTCTGATCGGTCATCACCACTCTGCAGACAATGGCAAACCTCAGAGAGTAAGTAATGCCATGTAAAGCTTTTTGAGAACATGAAGTTTAGCCGTTCGGAGTCGGCATTAAACATGTACACTGAAAAAAAAACACATACCTTGCTCCGGTAAAAAATTTCTCCATTTTTGATAATAGCAATTTTCTCTTTTTCAACTAAAATTTTCTTCAATTAGAATAAATTTTCACATTTTCGAAGAAATATTTCTTTACTTCTAGGAAATGGAAATATTTCAATGTCTCTAATAATGATAAGTATTTTTCTCGCACAAAAAATTTCTCATTTATAGAAAAATTTTATTGAAAATGAAAAACTTTTCTTATATTTTGATAAAAAATTCACTTTGAGAAGTATTTTCTTCAATAAAAACAAATATTTTCTCAAAAAAAAAAGTATTTTTCTCTAAAAACGATATATTTTTCTATTTCATGGAACCTTTTTATCATTTTTAGAGAATTTCAAGTATCGTAATTAGAGAATAGCATTCTCTGGAGCAAAGTCTTTACCATTTTTCTCTAAATATGATGCCTTTTTTATCATATTCCGAGACAATTTTTTCTGAGTGTAGGTACAGTTCTTGGTCAATTGTGTGCAAACATTTAATAACACACACACAACACAATTGATCATAGGAAGCTTGGTCAAAGTCCTTTCAAGGGCTGAAATGGGCAATTTGTTTTTATTTTTGTTTTTACAAAGAATAATTTAATCTTTGCCTCTGCGGCAGCTTCAAAACCTTCTTCAAAAAATTAAACAGTCGAAAATTTTTTTTTTCAGTTAAAATTTTTGTTGTTCAGTCAGCCATTCCTATTTAATTTTCGGCAGGTAAAATACCATTGTTGCCATCATGTTGAAAAATTAATTTTTTTTCAAAATAGACAATCATCATCATAAATCGAGAAAATGGCCTCTAAAATGTTCACGTAGTCCTTTTCCTTTATTTTTACACTGATTTTTACTCCCCACTGTGCTTGACAAGCTTTTATGTAACTTTAGCAACATCTAGAGTAGACATTAAAACTTTTATGGGTTTCAAAATTTCTTCAGTTATAGAAAAATTAATGCTTTCACGAACATTTTGCAGCAATGTCTCATTTCAAAGTAGTCAAAATCTAACAAAAGTGCACATTTTTCATGAAGTTGCAGCCAAAAATAACATTTACAAGGATCTCAAAAAAATGTTGATGACAACAATACAAAAATTAAACGTTTAACCTTTGAACTTAAACCTTTAACATAACTTATATCTCGCAATATATATTTTTGGTACAGGAATAACTGATTGCTCAGTACTTATTAGAGTAATAATATTTACTAGCAGTACCCAGTAATACCCAGTACCGTTGCTTCATTGGGCAAATATATTGATTTAGAAAATTATAACTTTATTTACTTTGATTAATTTTATACTTTAAATTTAATAGACCTTTAATGGACCCTTTAACACCACTCTCATTGCCAAATCACATTTCTAGTGGTACCAAAAACTTCCATAGCTGTGTATTTGATATCAAAAAATTTTGCTGCAGATATACTTCCTTGTCCAATGCCTGTCTGAGTTTTCTTGCATAAGATCATCAAGATCATCAAGTGGTGGTGACTTCATTCTGAGTTTCAATGTTATGCTCCACATAGTTTATACCTCTATAGTTTTTAAGAAAAATGCTAGTATTCGTATTCTTCCTTAGTTTTGGCTTCCTAAAAGTAATTTGCAAAAAAAAAATTACTTTATTGAAAAAAAAATAGTGATGTTAAGTAAAAAATTATCATGAATATTAATGAATAACTGAAAACATGCAATTAATTTAAATCCATTTAATGCATGCCTGGTTGTTATGATGTCATAGTGTTAAAATAAAAATTAAAAAATAAAAAACACCTAACCTTTTTAATGCTGTTATATTAAGTATGTAAATTTTAAAATAAATCCAATAAAATGCAAAATAAAAAACTCAACATTTTTGCAGCTTAAAAATGTTTGCAAAATTATCAAAAAAAAAAAAAACGTTATCAATTAAATATGCAAAAAATAACATTTGCATAATATCTGCATTAATAATGAGATTTTGTATGCTTAAATGTAGTTTTTTAACGCTTTGTGTATTGTGTTTTTTTTTTTTTTTGTTTTTTTTTTTTTGTTGGTGACCAAAAGCTATTAAATTAATATGCAATGATAATAATATAATTATTTTAAATTCGCTATGACAGCGGTTATTTTTTTTGTTTGTTTTTGTCACGCGCTACAAAAATTAAGTAAACGCATGCATGCTATTTGGATGACATGAACTGTGATGAGCAGGGTGAGAGTGTTGTTTGTAGAAAGGTAAAAAAAATTATAAACAAATATTGAATAGGTATTGGAAAGCATAGAGTTCCAAAATAGGCGTGGTCAGCTGCAGCACTATTGCCAGCTAGTCATTTTTAAGTTAGCATTAAAAATAGTGTGAAAATCATTTAATTCCATTTGTAGCGCATTTGATATGAATTAATAGTCAAAAAAGTTTAATTGTAAATTATAACTGAATAAAAAAATTAGCTTAACAGGGCGCTTAAAATTCAACCAATGACTAGCAAGTTCACATTTTGTACAATATTAAATTCAACCAATGGAAATTCATTGCAAATGTGGCACTTTAAAGAAACCGTCGCTTTATAAATTGCAGTTGGCCAACAGCATAAGTTGTTGACGTTGCAGAATCACATGCATGAATCATTGATAATTCCGATGAATACTATTAAAAAATTCTTCATACAAATAAAGTACATAATAAACTAAGCCGGCGCATTTGTTCTGCTTTGAACTCTAAAATATGCAAGGCTGCTATTTTAAGCTTTTGCTTTGCTATCTGCCCGGCTGCAAACAATTAATTTGCTCAAAAATTTCATTCATTTTTTTGCCTTGCTTGCTTTGACTTCCTTGATTTTTGAAAATTCATTCAAGAAGTTGTTGAAATTCATGTTCAAAACGAGAACTATATAAGTCATGCGCTGATTTTGCCACACTGCATGTCATCATGGCTTGTGGCAACTCTATAATATATGCTTAGTCTCTTGCATGAATTAAAAAACAAACCTTGCCAGCCAGCAAAATTTGTCAATTAGCACATTTTTAAGTCTAGCCAAGGATGTGACAACAAGACAGGCGGCAGTTGTAACAAATCCAAAAGAGAGTAGTCAAAGGAAAAAGCAAATTTTTCAAAGAAATACTGTCTTAACTAGGTACAACATATTGCCTGACAGCTGGCTGAATGCGCTCAACACTCAGCTAAAAATATTAACAAAAATTTAAAAAGCTGTTGTCGTAAGAAATATTTGCAAGTTTTTTTTTAATTTTTAGTAAAAGAATTTTTATAAAAAAAAAAAACAAAAACAAATTGGCCATTTCAGCCCTTGAAAGGACTTTGACCGAGCTTCTAATGATCAATTGTATTGTGTGTGTTATTAAATGTTTGCACACCTACATGTTTTATGCCGACTCCGAACGGCTAACGTTTATGTTCTCAAGAAGCTTTACATGGCATTATTTACTCTCTGAGGTTTGCCATTATCTGCAGAGAGGTGGTGACCGATCAGAAAAATTTTTTATTGAAAAAACTTTTCGCCGCGTCTGGGGACAATTTTTATCCTCAATGATAAACATAACCCATAGCCTGTACAAAAAGAATAGATGTTCCTACAGTGATTGAAAAAATTGAAAAAAATGCACAAAGGATAGAAGGGGTTATAAAGATCAAAACTTTTCGAAGTTGCACAAATGTTAAGATTAGCAAAAATTTTTTCTACATTCTACTTTTGTAGAAAAACTAATTATTTTTGGTGGTTTTTTTTTGGTGGCAGGCAGGGTCGTTCGAAGTACCATTAAAGAGAAGCAAATGTTGGAACATCACGGAGTAGCATAAGAGATACAGAATTAAAAAAGAGAATCAATGCAGACTGCATTGAAACTATTTCGTTTCCGAAACTTCAACGTCAGGGTCGTTTCTTAGAAAGTGTGACCACTGTTGAGCATTTTAATAAAATCCTGTGAACATCTTTGCCATCTCAATAAGAAATGTTGACTTAAAAAATCAAGATTTTTCAATTATAAACTACCAAAAATTGTACCAGAAGTTTTGTAAAGGTGCCTTGCAACGAGTCTGTAAAAATTATGGAACAACTTCTTTTAGTGTTAAATTAAAATCAATGAAACTATTTTTATTTTTGTGATTAAATGTGCAGTAAAAATTTTTGAACATTTGACTTTTGTGGATTAATCCTCAGGACAATTTTACAACATTTTTTTATAAAATAGTATTAATATTTTTCACTGTCTACAACAATTGCTCATATCAAACAAGGCATATCAATATATATTAGAGCGCCTAAAAATATGCTGCTCACACACACACACACACCGTTCTGCTTAAACAAGTTGCAGCAGCTTAGTTCCTTAGATGAAATGAAAAATTAAAATTCATTGAAAAATTGGCTCATTTCACAGCTCAACTGGCAGCAACAACAAATTAATAATTAGTCTGCAATGTCTATGAGTAGCAGCAAATTGCAGTGACAACAGCAGCAATAACAACAACAACAACAACAACAACAACAACAACAATAACGACAGCAAGAAACGTCAAGTGCTGCTTGACAAGCAACACATTCAGTTGTTGGAAAAACTCAAGCAACTCAAGCAACAACAAGTCAACAACAATTGCAAACAATTTTCCATTTATAATTTTCTTCAATTTGTTTGTTGTTGTTTGTTGTTGTTGTTATTGTTGTTTGTTGTTGTTTGTTGTTGTTGTTGTTGTTGTTTTTTTTCAGCAAACATTATGGCATGATTTTAAACATCTGCACGACATACAGCAGCAACAAATTGTCTTAAAACAAAAAACACAAAAATTAAACAGCAACAACAACAGCATTAAATTGTTTATTAGTGCTACAAAAACAAGAGCAACTCAATATAAATAATGTGTGTAGCATAGAAATTTGAAGCTTAATTAAAACAAAACTTAATTTTGTCCGTCTGTCACTTGTAGCAAAGGTCTGTTCAAAGCGTGTTGAGCTGTCTGTGTGTCTGTCTGTCCATTCAGCTGTCAGTTGCAGCAATAATTAGCGTTATACACACACTAACATATAAATAAATACAAATAAATTTATAAACATATTTATATACATTTATGGCATGCATGTTACTTGTTGTTGTTGTTGTTTTTGTCTAAATGCACGCCATCTGTATTAGCTTTATTTTGAAGAAAACTGTTTTTTTTTTTTTAGTTTTTTCTTTTTTATCATTTAAAGTTTCTGAATGTTTTATCACCAAAATGTTGCACAGCTTTTAAATCAGCTTTTATGATTTTTAAGGTTTTCTTTTTATTTTTTTTTTCTTTTTTTTTTTCCTGAAGTTCTATTGCTTAGCTTAAATTTGCATAATTTTTTCCAACACAATCAAACATTGACGACAACAGCTGCTGTTAATTAAAAATGTTAATTAAAATGATGCTGTTTTATTTTTAATTATTTTGCTGTATCTTCAAAACATTATAAACCAATTTATATTAATTAACATGGTTCAGAATTTTGGTTTTTATTTATTTATGGTTTCGTAGTTAGTTAATTTTGGAAATGTGAAAAAAATAATATATTGATTGTAGCTCATATTTGATATGCAAATTAGTAGCCGCTAAAAATCAAAAATTATCTTAATATTAATGAGCTTTTAGGGATTTGATGATTTTTTTTCTTTTTTTTTTATTTAATAATTAGCGCACAGCATGAGGAAATTTAGCTGAAGCAAGCGCAGCGTAGCGAACTATTCTCTTCAGCAGTTTTATGCTACCGTATGATGGAGTTTTTTTTATTGATTTAGTTTAGCATTTAGTTTATATGTCTTTTATATGGCCAAAGTTAAGACTGTCCAATAAAGTTAATTGGTTATCTTAAGACTAGTTCTTCTCATCAAGTTTGTAGAAATTTTGTAGATTTTATGGCTGTCACTGAACTTAGATTTATTTTTTTTTTAAACTATTTAAATCTGCGTCGGGCAAACATGAGAAAATACTACGTGTTCGACACTGATTTTAAGTCATGCAAGTTGACTTAGAAGAAAACATCGTCATTTGCAAGTTCTTGCTTAAGAAAATTTATCAAAAAATTTAAAGAATAAAAAATGTACACTAGACCGAACCACCTACTAAGCAAAAAAAAATAAAAAAGTGGGCCGTATGGTAGTGAATATGAAGCATTTTTGCAAGATAATTACAAAAAAAAAACAATTTTGTTTTTTTTTTTGACCGACCATAGGGGTCGCGCATTGACATATTTCTTTATATCTCTGGTGTTGACAGCCGGATTTAAATTTTGGTATATCAATGTTTTTGTCTCGAAGAGACCAATAAGACCTATATAAAGCTCATTGGCCTCAGGTGCACCGTTCTAGTACTTACCCTCCAGATCTCAGTTTCTACCATCCTAATGTAGCACCCTTATATCAAATAAATAAAGCTTTTAAAATATCATGGTGGTGACCGTGGCATGCAGGTTAAGTGTGTGGCTTGGCATGCTCGGAGCCCGGGTTCGATCCCCAGCCGCGGCGAAAAAGTTTTTTCAATAAAAAAATTTTTCTGATCGGTCACCACCTCTCTGCAGACAATGGCAAACCTCAGAGAGTAAATAATGCCATGTAAAGCTTCTTGAGAACATGAACTTTAGCCGTTCGGAGTCGGCATAAAACATGTAGGTCCAGTTCTCGATCAATTGTGTGCAAACATTTAATAACACACACAACACAATTGATCATAAGAAGCTCGGTCAAAGTCCTTTCAAGGGTTGAAATGGCCAATTTGTTTTTTTTTTTTTTTTTAAAATATCATTAATCTTTTGCTCAGGAATTATATTGATATGTCCAGCAAAACTATTTTTAAAAACTTTTTGAACATATTTTGCCGAACGTAGGTCTCTCTTTTTTCATTTTCATCATATCTTCGGTATTAAAAGTCTGATCATATTGTATGATATATCGATGTTTTGGTTTAAAAGAGACCAATTATTTTTTTTTCCAAAATAAAAAAAAATTTTTTTTTCCAAAATAAAAAAAAAATATTCCTACAAGTCCTTAAATTGATTTTGAGAAATTTTAAAGCTTGTAAAAGAATAAAAGTTCCAGATTTTTAAAACATATCGAAATTTTAAACAATTTGTTAAGACTGGTATACGGCGCACTTTTTTTTGAGGTACGGTCTAATGTACATCCTATAAAGTTGAAAACCTACACATTTTTTTGACACACTGAGAAAAAAACACATACCTTGCTCCGGTAAAAAATTTCTCTATTTTTGATAATAACAATTTTCTCTTTTTCAAATAAAATTTTCTTCAATTAGAATAAATTTACACATTTTCGAAGAAATATTTCTTTACTTCTAGGAAATGGAAATATTTCAATGTCTCTAATAATGATAAGTATTTTGCTCGCACAAAAATTTTTCATTTATAGAGAAAAATTTATTGAAAATGAAAAAATTTTCTCATATTTTGATAAAAAATTCACTAAGAGAAGTATTTTCTTCAATAAAAACAAATCTTTTCTCAAAAATAAGAAACTTTTTCTCAAAAAACGATATATTTTTCTTTTTCATGGAAGTTTTTTACCATTTTTAGAGAATTTTTAGTATCGCATTTAGAGAATAGCATTCTCTGGAGCAAAGTCTATACCATTTTTCTCTAAATATGATGCCTTTTTTATCATATTCCGAGACACTTTTTTTTGAGTGTATAAAGTTGAAAACCTACACATTTTTTTGACATAGTGTTTCCAACTTCTAAGGGTACTGTTCTGAGTGTTATATAAGGCCTAAGTTTTGGAATTTTCGCCCGAGGTTTTGTCGGCATCGGTAGTCGAGTGACAAGCGTGCTTGACTGCCAACTCAGAGGTTCATGGTTCGAATCCAGGTCAGGCCATAGTCCTAAGCTTTTACCTCTCTTGAATTTTTTCTTCATTTCTAATTAACTCAAATTAAAATTTACTCAGATTCAAATTCGCATGTTGGCTAGCACTCTGCCACACTTACAACATTCTACACTCGGTTCACTGGATTTCTCTTTCTCTCCATCATATATATTTCCCCATTTCTGAAACAAGACAAGCTTGACTGAACAGGTTTGTTACCTTAAATCCCTAGTTCAAAGCCAAAAAAAATGTCATGGACCTCTTAAGGTTGGACATAACACTCGCGGCAGAGAAAACAGACCTTTTTATAAAAATTCATATCTCAGTCAAAAACAAACATTTTAGTGAACAGATTACAAGAAAAAAAATTCAAAAAATATATTTTTCACTCCAACATGGTTTTATAGAGCTCCAAACTGGCGGCAGAGAAAAAAACGGAGCTACGTGGTTGCAGCGCTGGGAGTCGCAAAAACTGTCCGATCTGCAAAAAAAATGACTTGTTTAAATCTTAACAAAATTGGTTATCGTATGACAGGAGATTTTTTTAAAATTTTTTTTTTCAATTTTTGGTGATGTTCCAAATTTGAAAGTGTGTTTTTTCGAAAAAAAATATTGACTTAAAAAATTCATAAAAAATCGAAAAAAATTTAAAAAAAGCTCGTCTCATACGAAAGCGAATCAAGTTTAAAAAATTACAAAAAAAACAAAATTTGTCAAAAAATGAACCCGCTAGTGCCGCAACCAGTACGAAAAATATGGTTTCGAGATAAACGCGTTCAAAGTTTGTGAACAAAGAAGAATGCATAGAAAAATAAAAATGCGCTCTCACTTATCCGGATGTAACTTTTGAACACGTATTAATTTTTCCATGAATTCAGAAATGAGATATTCTTAGAATCTTAAGAATATTTGCTTAAATACAAAATTATAAAAAAAAAATTTTAAAAACGGCTATAAAAATGTCAAATCATCCCTTAAGGTACCTTTTATTGAACAAAGATTAGCAATACTTGATATGCATCATATCGCATCTCATATCACTAAAAACATGCTTAAAGTGCTTCGTATAAAAGTTTATATATCAGATTTAAGTTAAGAATAAGTTGCCTGATATATCTCAAAAGAAAAACTTAAGAAACTTTTTGAAAAAATTAGTTTTCAAGAAAGGTTTAAGCTTTGCGACAGAAGATAGACAGCCACGTATATTTCAATCTTAATTTTAAATTAAACATTTACAATTTGAATTTTAGTATTTCTAATAATGAGCTCTACACTCTTTAAGTTTTTCTTACCGAAAAAAAAAACTCTTGGATTAAATGCAGTAACATATGGGCATTTCCAAACTGGCGTTATGTACGTTTTGTACGAAAAAAATAAAAAAAAAATACAAGAATGAAGAAGTCTAAGTTTTAAAAACTTTTTTATATTTGCGTAGTAATTAAGTAGCACTATATAAAGAAAAAAAATTATAACAATCGACTCTAAGAATTAAAAGATATAAGCAAAAATATGCACTGGCGTGACGTTACAAACAACAGAAGTGGTTTTCGACTTAGATTAGAAAATTTGCAAAGCTCTGCCAGTCTGCGGGCAAGACTTTTTATACAAAACTTTATGTGGAAGAATTTTAAATAATATAAGTTTATCATATTAAAAAAAATCTTTTCTCGCTTTTTTTTTATTACGCTTTGTCATCTGGCGTGACGTTACTGGCGTTACGTTACTTAAATTTCCATTGGAACATTTTTGAATTTGGAATTTTGACTTAAATTTGTTTAAAAAAATATTTGACGATAACAAAACATAAAGTTTAGCTATCATATATTATATTTTTTTAACTCCTACCCCATCGACGATGAGAAGTTGGAAAAAAATTCCACTAAAATACCTGCAAACAAATTCAGTAACGAAATCAGGCAAACTTCGAGCAATGTGGCGTGACGTTACTCACTTTTCAAATTCAATATAAAATTAACGGTTTTTCTTCTTCACGATGTTTCTATAAAATTTACTCAACTTCATTAAAATTTATTAAAATGCAAAATTTCACGCACTTTTGAACTTCAGAGTTGAAATATAGAACTAAATGCTTTTTTGTCTGGCGTGACGTTACCTCAGAATATCATTAAAAGCAAATCAAAATTTTACCATTAAATGATATTTGTTTGCACTTATTTGCATTTATTTTTCGGTTAGTTGTTGTTGTAGCAAAAGTTTTGCATAAGAGTGCAATTGCACAATTACTCTTAGAAATGAAAATTGTAAAGAGAAAATGCTCATAGAAATAAATAAAACTGACCAAAACATTAGGGGTATTCTCACAGTATAGCAAAGATGCAAAATTTGTAAAAATGCAACCTTGCAATACTGAAATATGCAACACTGCGGGAGCGCACATAATCACAAATATTGTGAACATCAAAAGAAATGCCGCGAACAGGCGAAAACAAAAAATTTAAATACTTACACGAACTAAAATTAATAAATTTGTCTCAATCAGAGTGCAAGGTTGCACGTCTACTCAAAACATGGGTATCACTGTTGCACAGATTGCACGAATTGCAAGACTTTTATCGCTTGTATTTTGTTATTGTGTCGTTGCACGGTTTGCAAGATTCTGCAACTTTTGCAATTCTTACACCATGCAAGGGTTTTCCAAGACAGTGAAAATATCCCTATTAACTTTAACTTGGTAGCCCGATATCTTGCCAACGCAACATGGGAAAAATTTTAACTTTTTAATTAAATTAATTTTAAATATTTCTCTTGAATAATACAAGTTAACAAAAAATGTTGGTTAACTTTTTTAGTTTTTTGTCATGGCAGACTTTTCTGTGGAAATGGCCATATATTGACCTATAACGCTACAATGTATTCTTACCTTAACCATTGCAAGAGAGAGACAGAATCATATATGAAATTTGCTCTGAACGATGGACTAAATTAAATAATACCACATTTTTGCCTTGTTTTTGCGGTCTAAATCACGGTTGATTCAACACAATCCTTTAATATATTATACTAGTACACCACGGAATTTTCTCTTAATCAGAAGGAGGATCCTTAACCCTTATTCAGTACACTCATTAACGAACTAATCGTCTTTAAAGTTTTTAATGAATATATTTCGTTTCAAAAATTGGAGGCTTAAACAGGAACTTGTATGATTGGGTCCAAAAGTTATTCAAAAGTCAATATTGTTAATTTTGAAATACAACGCTTCTTAATTAAATTATTTTGCAATAAGTCTTCTTTCATATAAATACACAGTATTGTTGAAAGCATACACAAGCAAATTTTTTAAATTCTTATTAAAATAAAAATAGTACGTAAATCACAATCATTTTTTTTGTACTTACATGTATTCAAAATTTAAGTCAATAAATTAGTTTTGTAGCATTAATCATGAACTTGATCAGTACCTCTGCAAAACTGTCAAACGTACAGCTGTCAGTGGCAACTAAATCATCATACATCATTCGGACAGCATTTAAAGCGTTAAATCAGAAACCAAGCCAAGCAACAAAAAAGCCACAGAAACTTTTGCAAAAGTTAATTACAGCAAAGTTGATTGAAATAAAAATTTTATAAATAAAAATACCAATTCACACTTGCACAATAATATATAAAAAAACATAATTTCAAGAAAATCTCATAAACACCTGAACGCAGAAAAATGCACGTATAGCTCAACAAGTAGCAACTCGCGCTGCTAATGATGATGCTCAATCAGCGCATCATGATCTCTGCGGCGGAGCAAAAATTAAGTAACAACTAGTGCTTTTGTTTTTGTATAAATTTTTTGTTTTTGCTTGCAATGTTGGCAACCCTTGGCAAGCTATACTTTGTGCAACACCATAAAAGGAATTCGATTTATTTATCACCTGTCGAGAATGACGACGAAATTGAAATTGTTGCAAGTAGCATGTTTAAGGATGAATGATATATCAAAAATAAAAATTAAAAAAATTGATAATAAAAAAAAGAAAGATCAAGTGCCTGGCTTTTTTGTTTTGTTGGTTAAACAAAATAATGTCAATTTTGTGAGAGCAATTAACAAATTATACAAGAACGTTTTTTTGATAAAAAAGAATGCGAAACAAATAAACAGGTACAGAAACTGCAGGCAACAGTGATCTGGTTTGCACTGAGAGAACATAAAAGCAAGCTTGAGAATGTTTTATATATGTCTTTATGTTATATATATTTAATTAATGTTTCTCTCTTTTTAAAAAATAAATTTAAATAATAATCATATTGTTTTCTTTCTCTTTCTTTGCAGATGGTAAGTTCTTATCATCACTAAATCCTTCAGAACTAACATATGATGGTAAGTCACATTTCATCGCATCATTTATTAACACACACACGCTCTCTTTTATATTCGTTTGACTATCGTAGTGTTTAGTTATTTTAAGTTTTGGAGTTATAAGCAGTATTTTGAACAAATTTAAGCATTTTTTTCATCAGAGCATCAAGATCGATTTGACTTTAATAGGCTTTTAAGTATAATTAAAATAAATGCTCATATATTATCGTTGATCTTTATAACAGTAGCCTATATTAAGGCGCATAATTATTGCTCCAAAAAAAGCACAAGCAGCAGTTTTGACAACTTGTCAATATTATTAACCCAGTGAACCACAAATACAGGTTTGAAGAAAAGTGCGAATGTGTTTGGATAGAAATTTTAATTGAATAAAAGTTTATGTTTTTATTTTTGTACTTAATTTGCTTTCTAATTATTATATAACATAATTCCGTAAAATGTGAGTGCGGAACGTTTGATTTTTTTGAAAAATTTCAGAGCATATTTTTAGGCATTTTATGTTTTGTGATTTATTGAAACTTCAAAAATTTTAATTTTGAAAGTTTCAGTTTTACAAAAAATTTTTAAACATATTTTGTCGTACCTACTATGGTTTCCGTTTAAATTTTTGAGATATTTTTTTAGGTATGTGGAACTAAAAATTATTATTTTAAATAATTTAAAATCGAAACGGGCCCGTCAGTTTTTACGGGAAAGAACTAGTTCTAAAATAAAATTCTAAGATAAAATTTCGACTTGGATATTGAATCGTTTTCATATAATTTTTGTTCGAAGATCAACTAGAAATTTAATCCACTAACGGATAACTCCTTTTGCTCTCAAGTGAGTTTGAAACTGAATGATATAATTTTACATTTTCTAGTCGTAAATGAGTTCACACAATATTAATAAGTGATGATTTTTTGATCGTAACTGAGTTACAAAATGAATAACTAATAGAACTAAAAGAAATTTAATTCAACGAATAATCATATCACGTAAGCAATGCTTCAACAATTAAAACGGTCGCATGGATAAGCAAGAGAATTTGTAAAACACATGACTCGGGTTTAATTTTTTTATGTGGAATTTGTTTTTTGTTTTTATACTAACCCTAGAACTGTATCGCTATGTTTTTTTACCTATTCCTGTATTGCGGGGTGAAAAAACACGCCCAATTTTCAAGGGCCCGTATCTCGAGCACAGTATGACTTTGATAGTTCCATGGGGGCTCATTTTTTTGTCTTTTGACCTAGAATTACGTGAACTAAAATGATTCCAAATTTTATTTTTCGTTAAAATTATTATATCTCAGTGAGTTTTTGAGTGAATCGAGTTATTCCAACGGGGTTCTTAGGGGAAGATACTATCTTTAAGGGATATAATTAGGGTTTTGGTCAATTTTCCAAAAATGTTTTTTATTGTGAAAAATCAAAGTGCTCAAATAGCAAGAATTTGAAAAAACGATTTTTGCCGCATAGATCATTACAATGAATAAGAGTTTCGTTGAAATTGGGAAAAAAACATCTTTATTTGAAATTATAAAATACAATTATTTTGAAGAATATTAAATTTATCATTAAACATTTTTCAACTTGATTTTTATCTCTCATTCTTGCTCACCACACTCCTGACATATAATAGCTCTTTGGTCTGCACAAACGAAGGCCTGACACTTGAACCATTTGTCTCCATATTTTCTGACGATGATTCGGGGACAATGAACTCATCTTTCCTGTCTTTTTGTTTCACCTATGTTTCGTCGTATTGTCTCTTCATCCAATACCTCTTGAATGCAAAATACTGTTTGGCGTGGTCGATTTGTCAACTCTTTCCTCCTCTGGATATGAGGAATTGTCAGATCTTGGATTGAACTTTTAAAAAATCTCTCCTGCATTAATTCCAACTAGTTGTTGTTGTTATTTTTTTTAACCAATATTGAGAGCAGAGCATTTTTTGTTATTAAAACAAATGCGAATAATCAAATGGAAGGGAGTTTATATATGTAAATATATGTGAAGTGGGGCCATTATACACACGGTTAAAAATCTTGGACTAAATTTTAAACTTTTTTGTATTACATATAGGACACGACCAAAAAAAAAAATTATTTTTTAATCCAATGAAAAGTTTTAAATGTTTCAATCCAAAAAGGATTCATTTTTAATCCGCAAAAAGTTTAAAATTTCTTAATCCAAAAAGGAATAATTGTTAATCCACAGAAAGTTTAAAATATTATAATCCAAAAAGGATTAGATTTTAGTCCAAAAAAGTTTAAAATAATGTAATCCGTAAAGGATTACTATTTAATCCACAAAAGTAATTACACTGTTTACTGTTATAATGTATATAATAATATTTTGGTTCAGATTTTAATAAACAATTTGTTTCATTTAATTAAAAATAAATTTTGGATGCTTAAACAACATTTAGAATTATAAAAAAAAAACAAAAAACTAATTGGCCATTTCAGCCCTTGAAAGGACTTTGACCGAGCTTCTTATGATCAATTGTGTTGTGTGTGTTATTAAATGTTTGCACTCAATTGACCGAGAACTGGACCTACATGTTTTATGCCGACTCCGAACGGCTCATGTTCTCAAGAAGCTTTACATGGCATTATTTACTCTCTGAGGTTTGCCATTGTCTGCAGAGAGGTGGTGACCGATCAGAAAAATTTTTATTGAAAAAACTTTTCGCCGCAGCTGGGGATCGAACCCGGGCTCCGAGCATGCTAAGCCACACACTTAACCTGCATGCCACGGTCACCACTTAGAATTATATTTAGCTTAAATTTCGTAGCAGTAGTAGTTTTCAATCTTATACCTGAATACAATGCGGCAGTGTCAGCGTCAGTGGCAGTTGCATTGATCAGCTGTTATTTTAGGAATACTGTTGTTCAATGGTGAAACTTACATAGCAGCAGTGGCAGTAAGCAATACTGCCGAGGTTAGCCCTATTTCTAAATTCACTGCCAACATGCAAATTATTAAACTACTAAGAAAAATTCCACATTCAATGCTTTTCAAGCTGACGCTAGATTGTAATTTGCAGGCAGTAAAATACTAAACAGCTGATCACTGCCGCTGCCACTGACACAACTGCTGCCACTGCCACTGCTGCATTGTAATTCAGCTATTAAATAACATAAATACTTTTTTCTGAAAAAACTACAAAAATAGTCTTAAACTTTAACTTTTTCGGATTAAAAAAAATTAAACTAAAATAAAGAATAAAAAATAGTACTTTTAGGATTAAACATTCCTTTAAACCAAAGTTTGGATTAAAAACTAGTCCAAAATTTTTAACCGTGCACTCATTACTTGTCCAAAAAGTTTAAATAACACGAAAATAAAAAAAAACTTTAAGATGACGAGAAATATACACAAACTGTATTGCGGGGTGAAAAAACACCACAGACGCACTTCTAATGTTCACTGCTTGAGCTACCACGTGTTGTGGATGCCGCAAGCCTGCTCCCTCTACTCTCAGACGTTGAAACAGAATTATGGTAACGGTCCCGTACCGTAAACATAAGACGTTTGTGTCTGGCGCGAAATTTAAACCAGCCGGGGGTGTTTTTTCACCCCGCGATACAGTTCTAGGGTTAATGTTATCCAAACAATGTTTCGTTGTAAATATTTATATAAAAAGTTTACAAGAGTCATGCCAAAGAGACTTAAAAATTCACTTTTAACAACGTTAAGTTTGAGACGGCCTTGCGAGCTTAAGTGCTAAAGAGAACTTACCACGATAGGCACGGGTTTTAATATTCCAACTTGGACAGGAAGTATTTTCCACAGAAATAAATTTTTGTAAATTTATGGCGAGAACTTTAGATCTAAGAGAGTAAACAATGCCATGTTAAACTTTTGAGGAACATGAACAGTAGTCGTAGGGAGTCGCCATAAAACATGTAGGTTCAGTTCTCAATCAAAGTCCTTTCAATTTCTTGAATTTCGTTCAAAAAGATTTTAAAAATTCCATTTAAAAAACAAAGTTTGTAAAAGTTCAATGTCAGAATAGTTAAATAATAGAAAAAAAATTTATTTTTGATGGTTCCTTCTGCTTAAACTTAACAAAAAAGTATTAAGCGTCCTATAAAGAGGCATTTCATTTTGACAATTAAGCAAAAGTAGCGTGCGAAATGAAAATCTCTGCACGAAAAGCTTCGTTAATGATTGCGAAAAACCTACTTTTGTTTCACTGGGAAGTGTTATTTTCTTTAGCACATCCTTCCCTTCTGATATACAGTTGACAATGTGTTCAAGTTTTAAAGTAAAATTCAGTTAACTAACTGACTTGAAAAAAAAGTAGCCTAGCGTCTTGTATCTGATGGTACGTGCTGAACGATAGCGCATCTACCGCTTAAATATTTTTGTTTTCTGTTTTTTTTTTTTTATTTTTTATTGTACTTCAACAAACTTCATCAAAATGAAAAATTTCTTTTTAATTTCATAGGCAGCTGATAAAAATTCATTATAATTTATAAAATATGAAAGCAGCCAGAGCCAAGGCAAAAAAAAAGCAAAAAGGGAACCTTGAGTAGGTCCTTGCGACTTGTCTGCACCTTCGCGCTGATGTGCGCTCATAAATTGGATTTTTGTCTGACGGCTCCCGCACTGCCGCTGATCGATCACGTTCGATGTATGTTCAAAATGAACGCCTCTTACGATCACCCGTGTTGAGATGAGGTATCTACGGGGCGTAACTTAAGACTCAAGAACCACTTCTTGCATTATATAATATTATAAATATTAAACGATCGCATTATAATGAATGTGGGGACAGTCACAGCAGCGGAACTACCTGTCTGTCGCAGCTCGCTCACTCTCGTCAGTTGATATCAGTCAGTTGATCAGTCAGTCAGTCAGTCAGTCAGTCAGGTTTTCAATCAAAGCGGCTGCGTAGCTCAGACTGTAGCTCAAATCGATCGTTGATCGTTGAAAGCTACCGCAGTATACGTGCACAACAACGCCCCGTTTGCGCTCTAGCGTTGACTGATCATATTCATACTATACTATACACGTTCTATTGCTCTCTGCGATATTTTTTAATGAATTTATAAGTTTTTTAATGATAGATAAGGTAAATAACAAATTAGGTGATTTTGTTTGGCACAAAAAAAAAAAAAAAAGAAACAAAAAATGCCTCGATTTCATTCAGTAGCTGAGCGATTTGAAGGTTTAACCTTAGTGATGATGAAGAAGTAGTGGAAGCAGCAGCAGCAGCAGCTTTTGTGATGTTGGCACGTGATCCGTTTTCAGTAACTGTTGCACTTTTTTCTGCGTTTAGCAACGCGCCATAAAAAAGTAGGCACAACATTTGATTTATTGCAAAACTTGGCCAAGGCGTTGTTTTCATGATTTTTATGAGGCACATTAATACAGCGCAACAACAACAACAACAATAAAAACAAAAAAAATAGTATTAAAAACACCAACTTTGCAGCAAACATTTCATTCATACAGCATCGAAGACAGACAGACAGACATACAGTTGGACAGAAAAACAGACCGGTAGCGCTTCTTTATGACAGTCAACATAAAACTTTATAATTGTAGTAAGCTTGTGTAGCTTGCTACAAGTTGAAGTTGTCATTGCAGTACGAGATACTTGTACTTTACTAAAATTGTTGGTCATAAAAACAGTTGGTTCGCTTTGCATGGTCTAAATAAAATGTGCAGAAGTCGAATTTTATGGCCAGAACAAATCAATGAAAGGTAGTCGGCTTCAGCGCGCATGCGCGCCCAAACTTACTGACGACGGCTTGCTTTTTGGGCTGAACTTATTATTAAAGCATAGCTAGCTAGCCAGCTAGTTGTGTGCTTTGTTTATAACTATCTTTAAAACACGGCCAAAGCGCTTCATTCATGCATTCATTCGTTCATTCATTCATTCATTACATGCGGAAATTGTATGCAGCAATGCATCTTGGTCGAAAAGTTGGACCAACTCAGACCAGACAAGAGCACCAAGGGGCACTCTATCTTCTTGTGGCAGCTTTGCGCATTCGCATAATTAGCATATAGATTGTTCCATTCCTTCGTTGCTGCCTTTTGGCTTAATTTTTTTTTTTGTTTTTTTTTGTTTTGCTTGTATGGGGCACATTTTAAAACGCTTGGCCAGCAGTAGATGGGCGTGTTGCGCATGCGCATTCATAAAATGCAATTTGCCATGCTCAGCAAGTTGCTACCAACAACAACAATAACAACAAGAACTATACCGCGCACAACTCTGTCTGCCTTTTGTTAAAATGCAAAATTAAAGCATTTTTAAATGTTCGCCTGCTTGTTATTGCTGTTGTTGTTGGTGTTGTTGTTGTTGTTGTTGTTGTTGTTGTTGCATCTGTGTTGCTCACTCAGCACTTTGCCCCTTGCAATGATATAATTTAATTTCATGTTTTTTAATGGCGGTAAAGTTCAGAGAATCTTTAATTTTCTTCTGACATGTTAGTGTTTTTTCGCAATTTTAGTTGCACTTCTTTTAACTTGGCTAAGCCAGAGACTTTGGCTTATTTGTCAGAGGCGGTTAATTAATATATATAGCCACTGAAAATCGATGATATTTATAGAGTTGCCATCATTGAGCATGACTCAACAGAAGCATTCAGTTTAAAAATGCCAGTAATAAAGCATTTGCATGGACATTTAACTCTAGAGAATCGAATTTGTAACAAAAAAAAAAAAAAATATATATATATGTATTTATTTTGCCATGTTACTTGGTTGTCTTGAGACAAAACATTAGTGTAACTGATGCAATTGTTTTTAAGCGAAGTTTAGCGATATTTGTATGGGTTAAAATAATAAATCCAATTATATAAAAAAGAGTTTATGGCCAAAACTATTGAAATAATTTAATAATTTTTATTTTTTTTAATGTTTTTTGCCATGTTATTTTCTGACCCGTTAAGGCGTTAAGGCCCTTGAGAAAACTATACGATATTAGTTCTCAAAACCTATAGAAATGAGGACAAAACAATTTTAAACAAAATTATATTTTTATTTTAGTCTGAGGCTGAGAACCAAATAAAAACAGTAAATATTATTAAATTAATCTTGATCCATACTGAGACCTGAATCTTCTAGTTAGTCTGAACATATAGATAGGTGTTGATTGTTTGTGCATTCGCGATAACGTGAAATCTGCATTACGTGAACAATGCTTAACGTCAACACTGTTTTCTTCCCATTTACTACTCTTTAACGTGATCAAAGTTAGAAAGCGATCAAAGTTACAGACTGTTTCAATATGAAGTTTTTACATATCTCTTTTTTTGGTTTCTTCAGAAAAGTCATTTTTCTACAGACATATTGCAAAAGTAGGTCAAAACAAGTAAAGAAAGTCTAAAGTCGGTCTAGGCCAGTGGTCGGCAAAATTAAAAATGAGACTGTAAGTGAAAGTGAGACAAAAAAATTGCATATCAATCAAAACAATGCTACTTCGGCACTAGTTATTTGTCGAGTGAGTGAAAGAGCATGAAAATACGTGAGAGTTTTGGCAAAGCATGTGCTTAATGGGTGCACTCAGAAAAAAGTGTCTCGGAATATGATAAAAAAGGCATCATATTTGGAGAAAAATGGTATAGACTTTGCTCCACAGAATGCTATTCTCTAATTGCGATACTAAAAATTCTCTAAAAATGATAAAAAACTACCATGAAATAGAAAAATATATCATTTTTAGAGAAAAATACTTTTTTTTTTGAGAAAATATTTGTTTTTATTGAAGAAAATACTTCTCATAGTGAATTTTTTATCAAAATATAAGAAAAGTTTTTCATTTTCAATAAAATTTCTCGAGAAAAATACTTATCATTATTAGAGACATTGAAATGTTTCCATTTCCTAGAAGTAAAGAAATATTTCTACGAAAATGTGAAAATTTATTCTAATTGAAGAAAATTTTATTTGAAAAAGAGAAAATTGCTATTATCAAAAATAGAGAAATTTTTTACCGGAGCAAGGTATGTGTTTTTTTCTCAGTGTGCCGACCAGCCGACTATGAAATACCCTAAACCCACTTTTCAAAAAAAAAAAAAATTTTATTCTAAATGGGTGTGTTCGTGGGCGCATAAAGCCTATATTTTATATGCATTTACATGTTGATGAAAAATTTACACATACCTTTCTCCGGTAAAAAATTTCTCTATTTTCGATAATAGCAATTTTCTCTTTTTCAAATAAAATTTTCTTCAATTCGAATAAATTTTCACATTTTCGAAGAAATATTTCATTACTTCTAAGAAATGGAAACATTTCAATGTCTCTAATAATGATAAGTATTTTTCTCGCACAAAAAATTTCTCATTTAAAGAGAAATTTTATTGAAAATGAAAAACTTTTCTTATATTTTAATAAAAAATTCACTTTGAGAAGTATTTTCTTCAATAAAAACAAATATTTTCTCAAAAAAAAAGTATTTTTCTCTAAAAACGATATATTTTTCTATTTCATGGAAGCTTTTAATCATTTTTAGAGAATTTTAAGTATCGTAATTAGAGAATAGCATTCTCTGGAGCAAAGTCTATACCATTTTTCTCTAAATATGATGCCTTTTTTATCATATTCCGAGACAATTTTTTCTGAGTGTACCAAGTTTTATTCCTGTAGCTCACAGTTAATGCCTTTATTGTGCTTTCGCTATAGAAGGTAGGCGTGTTCATGCACGGACTACTTCCAATTTTTGAACACACCTTAGTTTTGGCATGAAATACATACATACCAAGTTTAATTTCTCTATGACAAAAATAACCTTATTTATTGAGTTTTAAAATTTATTGGGTTGTATGAGAGGTAGTCGTGTCCGTAGGAGGATGACGTCCATTTTTCAAAACCATCTTTGTCTTGTCATAAAAAACATACGTGCCAAATTTTAGCTCTGTAGGTTGAATAGAGGCTTATTTATTGCGTTTTCAATTTTTGGGTTGTATGGGAGGTAGGCGTGTCCGTGAGCGAATAACGTTCATTTTCCGAAGACATATTTGTGTTGGTATAAAACGCATACATATTAAATTTTATTGATGTAGGCTAATTAGGAGCTGAGTTATGCAGTTTTCAATTTTCGCGTTGTATGGGAGGTAGACGTGTGCGTGGGAGGACGATGTCCATTTTTCAAAACCATATTTTTTTTGTTATAAAAAACATACTTGCCAAATTTTAGCTCTGTAGGTTAAACACAGGCTTATTTATTGCGTTTTCAATTTTTGGGTTGTATGGGAGGTAGGCGTGTCCGTGAACGAATGATGTCAATTTTTCGAAGACATCTTTGTGTTGATATAAAACACATACACACCAAATTATATTGTTGTAGGCTTACTATGAGCTGAATTATGCAGTTTTAAATTTTTGCGTTGTATGGGAGGTAGGCGTGTCCGTGAGCGGATTCCAAAAATAATCAATAGTGCAGATTATTGGGCTTATGTGACCATGTGTACCAAGTTTCATCCATTTATCTGAACTCCTTCTTCTTATCCTGTGTACGGACAGCACACAGACATGAATATCTCGACTCACGTGGTGACGCTGATCAAGAATATATATTCTTTTCTATACCGGACTTGCTTCGATCTATGCGTTACAAACGTTTGCACAAAGTTAATATACACTGACCTTTCAGGTTTAGGGTATAATAATGATAAAAGGTATACTTTTGGGATTCGCAAACGTGAATTCTCTTAGTTTTAATTAAAGACTGTCCCATAAATAGTCCCATAAGTGTCCTTTTGTTTTTTTTTTTTTTGTTATTGTAAAAAAACCAAAGATGCTTTTTTTTAAATTTTTTCAGTTTATTATTGAGTGAACATTACAAAATAAATGAAAATTTTATTTACACAGAAAAAATACACTTAAGAAAAAAAATTATGCACTCTTTGATTAAGATTCTCTATTAGGTTTTTACCGACCTTTCGTTGACCCTTCGAGCATGCCCGACGCCATTAACGTCGAAATATTTCGATGTTTTTCGCAGTTTGTTTGGTTTTCTTAAGATTTATTTTCATTAAATCCCAATATCTTTCGATTGGACGAAGTTCGGAGGATTGCCTTCTCTTGGTAGCACAGTGACATTATTGGCTTGATACCAATCCATCGTTCTCTGGGCCTATGTTGCTAGGTCATGCCAAAATAGTACTGAACCTTGGTGCTGACGTATAAGAGGCAGCAAATGCCGCTCCAGACACTCGCTGATGTAAATTTCGGTGTTGATTGTGCGATTTGTCACAAATTCCTTACTTCGAAGGCCACATTTGCAAATGGCCTGACACACCATGAATTTCTTTGGAAATTTGGTATGTTTTTTGGTGGTAAAATTAGAGGATGCTCCACACCTTCTAATCGCAGTATAAAATCCGCGTACACGTAAATGCTTGAAATCCGCTTTGCAGTACGTATCATCGTCCATAATCACGCAATCAAATTTGAGCAGCTAATCGCGATACAGTTTTCAAGCCCTTCTCTTGGCTTGGGAGTCCTTTTCTTCTGACCTATCAAGTACTTATGGTACTTTCTAGCTCCTTAGATTGTACAATTTTTTAATCCGTTGAACACTTGACTTTGATGTTCCAGCTTTTGCAGCCATATCACTAACCGAAGTGCCTGGATTCTGAGTAAACAGTCGCTTAACGTTCTGTGCCACCACTTGGTTCACTGGACCACTTTTTCTCCCTGAGCCTGGCGTTTTTGATAAAGGGGTAAGCTGTTTGTATCGTTTTATGATCCTTTCGACAGGTTTTACGCACACGCCAATTTCTTTAGCGATCTTTTTGTACGTGGTGTTTGGATTTTCCAGTTATTTGCAAATAATTGCTTTCCGCTTTTCTTCTTGTTGAGAAGATATCTTTTCAGTAACTCTTTTATTTTACTAATGAGTATTTTTTTTTTAATCTGCACTATTTACACTTTATTTAGCTATCAAATATGTTGCTATAGAGGTAACACTTTCTTATAAATAACCTAAAAATAAAAGGATATTTATTTCTGGCACAGTCTTTAGGTCACGTTAGCTCGTGTGCACTGCATAAAATATTACAGAGGCTCACGTAAGAGTTCACGTCAAAAATTGTATGATGCTGTAAATATTGTAGAAAAACTATTACTTTATTAAATGATTATTTTGATATTTGCTAGCGCTCAATAAGACTGTTGAAGTAGAGGTCTTAATTTTATCGGGCGAAAAAAATTTCATTATTTTGTTAAGAAACAGTTAAGAAATCAAATCGTCAACTCAGCATCTGCGTTAGTTGACTACAAATGGTAAATTTTATTGTCTTTAACATTACACTCGAATGCATTTTTTTGCAAATATTTCGAAAATATTCCATGATACCATTTTTATGTTTATTAGAAACAGGTTTCAAAACTTTATGTGAATAAACTTTAACTTATATTTGTTGTTGTGAAGATAAAACTGTTTATATCTTCACAACAACAAATATAATCTATCTTTTAATTTTCATTGCCAACTTCGATAATTTGTAAACATGCAGGCCTTGCAACTCATTTCTACAAAATGAAACGTTAAAGACAACATAAAACTGTTTATATGTTGTCTTTAACGTTACATTTTGTGGAAATGAGTTGCAAGGCCTGCATGTTTACAAATTATCGAAGTTGGCAATGAAAATTAAAAGAAGTATATCGAAGAAGAGGCACTTAAATCGAAATAATGATTGAATAATTTTTAGGCGACAACATGTTTCGTCTTTAACGTTACACGTTCTTAACTTTTTGCTCCGATTTTATTTTTTTCGTGTGTGACACAAGCCAAATGTACTTAAGCATGAATTGAAGAGCAACAAGAACTGACCGCTTTGATATTTATGTTATAAGATGGTATGTAATATAAATGAACGGATTATACTTGAGTAGAGCGGAATAAATAAAAACAAATTTTTTCGCCAACCGAAAAACTTTTCTTAAAACTTCCAATTAAATGGTGAAGAATAGTTTGTATTATGAAAAGTGCCAGCTGAGCACAAAAAGAGAGAAGAAAGGTGACATCGGGGTTAATTTCTTGAAAACTTAATAATCTCGTGCTGAACTGTTGCACAAATATAATATTTTTTAAAAATGTATTTCATAAAAATCAACTCAGTTGTTTTGGAGCTAATCTTCAACATACAATTTGCACTTCAACTTTATATAATAGTATTAATAATTAATTAATGATAGTTCTATGCACATAAATATTAAATATATCTACCCACAATATAGACTTGTATATAGAAAAAAGGAAAACTATATAAATATTTCCTTTTCATTTACTTAAGAACTTTTCTAAGACTTCCCGTAGCATACCATTCAGCGAAAAACATCGCTGTACCTCAACAGTTGAGTACGGCGAATGCAGACATAGAAAATAAACTTTAGATTTATGCAAAACAGAAGAACAAACATTTCATGTTAGAACTTTAAATGTCATCGTTAAAAAATGTATCGTTTTTCAAAACTTTGAATTCGAAAGTAACAAAGAAGTAACATACTTACATCACTCAGTGACATACTTGGTGTCCCAAACAAAAACACTATTTCATCAAACATTACTCAAAAGCTCTAAATCTGTCAGCAGCAAATTCAACAATTTGCAAAAATATCAGCTGTTTTAGTTGTTGTTGCGTTTTGAAACTTGTCTAACAACAACCAAACCAAAAACATCCGCAACAAGTGCGAACCCGACAGCAGAATTCATTGAACTTTAGTCCATAGAATTAAATAATTTCACAAAAGATCAATAACAACAGCAACACGACAACAACTACAACAACAACAACAACAACAGCGGATAAACGTACATGCGTTAAAATTTCAACACTCGACTTGACAGTTAAGCGCCCGCCACAGCGCGTTGATAATCTGTCAAAAAGCTGTCAGAAACTTTGAGCGCGCGCAGTCAGTAACAATAACAACAACAACAACAACGAAAACAACAACATACAGTATAGAAACAAAACTTTTCATTTCATGCGGCTAACAAAGTCCGGCTGACCTTTAAAAAAAAATCCGCGTCAACTATAGGCAAAAATTAAAAATGGCCTGTTGACAGCGTAAGCGAGATAGCAATAACAATAGTATGCTTATGTGTTGTCACCAGAGTGATAGAGATAGCTTGATATCGGTGTGTGCAGACGCATTGCATGTGAGTGACACAAAGTGTCACTCTCGATTTTAAAATAATAAATTGAGAGCTGTCAAAAAAGCGAGACGCTGAGTCTCATGCTATTGCCGTTGTCTCGCTAACTGTCTGGCTGTTGTCTGTCCAATAAACGTTCATCCGTCTCGCTAAGGCTGAGGCTGTCATCCGGGCATTATGTGTGTGTGTGTGTGTGTACGTTCGATGATTTTGCTCTTTTTTTTTCCTGTGTGTGATTATTGCTTATGTATAAAAATTGACATATATGGATGACAGGCGCGTTGACAGAAAATCAATAAATTTGACAATTTAGAAGGCTTTAGAAAGAGTTGCTGTTGGTGATTTACATGGGTTGGGCTTAATTTTTTTGTATTATTTGTTATTTTTTTTTTTGCATAGAAAATTGCGTATAAGCAGAATAGCGCTATAAAGTGACAAATGAGGCTTATGACCTGAACACATACGCGTAAAAAAAAAAACCAAATTGACCCCCTATGAATACCTGTGATTGACAGTGTTTTGTAGAAAAAGTTGAAAAAAAAAATGCAAAAAATTTAATAAATGTGACAGCTTGACAGCGAAAGAGAGTGAAATGGCAGAGCAAGAGCGCGCTTTGCTTGCACGCGCTCAGCTTAGCACACATAAATGTATGCAAGAAAAATGCACGCTTAAATCATTGCTGACAGGCGCACCCCCCTCAGGCAGGCAGACAAGCATAATAGCAACAACAATAACAACAGCAGCAATTCGAAAACTGTGCTATGACCTTGAACGTTGAAAATTTTATAATAATAAATTATCAGCAATATTGCCATGGTTGTTGCTGCTGTTGCTGCTGCTGTCTTGGAGCAACAGCATAAAGTTCAAAGCTCTTAGGCCGCGTTCATAGTGGAAGCTGAAGCTGGCTAAGCTTTTTCAAGCGATATGATGACGCTTTTTCTTGCTGTTGCTGTTCATAGTGCGCGCTTTTTTTCGAGCTTTTAGATACTTTTTCTTGCTGTTGCTGTTCATAGTGCGCGCTTTTTTTCGCGCTTTTAGATACTTTTCCTTGCTGTTGCTGTTCATAGTGCGCGCTTTTTGCATGCGCTTGGCTTATGTTTTGTGTAAATTATTTCTTGTATTTTGGAAAGTTAATGCATATTTTGAAGTGGAAAGAGTGTGGGAAGGAAGGAAAGAGTTTTTAGTGCAAAAAACATAGTGTTACTTGTTGTTAAATAAATTTTAAACAGAGAAGACAAATTTTTGCCATGCGCCGAAAGTCAGAATTGTCAAAAAATACCAAACAAAATACAAAACGAAAAAAGTTGGAAACCTATCCTCTACAAAGCAACAAATAAAATATTTTGTCTATATTCTACGCACAAAATAAAGATCAATAACATAAGATCATAACAACAAAACATGCATTCAAAGGAAATTGAAAACGTGCAACTCACACACATACCAAGAAATGATGCAAGAATGAAGTAAGCATCTGAAGAAGAAAAAGCGTCGAAAATTAGCGATGCCTACAAAAAATTACCAACAACAAAACGTATCTAAACAACAACACGCATTGAGGCAAAGTCGGAATAGCGCACGATTCCATATTTACGCATCGCATATGCTGAATTTACTAACAACAAAAAGACATACCAACAACAACATGCAATGCTGGCAGCGTCTGCGATCATGTTGACATTGTTAAATAGACAAAAACAACAACACGTATCAACTGATAATGCGAAAATAAAACTAAAGCGCTGGGCATTGCTGCCGAAAAGTACAAAAACAAAATCAGTGCGGAAAAACATAAACAAGAAATAAAAAAAACAGCCAAGAAAAGCGTTAAAAAGTATGAAAATAACCTACATCACAAAGCATACGTACGACATGAAACAAAAAATCAAAACTGTGTACACAAACGAGATGGAAGAAAAAGTGCCAAAAAGTATGTTCAAATAAGCTGAAACCCAAAGCATAAGTACGACATGAAACAAAAAATCAACACCGTGTGCCAAAGTGAGATAGAAGAAAAAAGTATCAAAAAGCCTCAAAACTGGCGTAACCTTGAATTTAAGCTGGCACTATGAACACTTCGCGCTTTTTCCATATGATTGTACACAAAGCGTTTTCAGCAGCTGTAAAAAGTTTCAGCTTCAGCTTCCACTATGAACGCGGCCTAAGTGTAGCTTCACAACACACACTGACACACATACCTATATAGCACTTTCGTATTTGTGTGAATTGAGTATAGTTACAATTGTTGAAAAAAGAAAAAAAACAATTCGCGCTTCGCACCGAAAACATTAATTTTCCAAAAATCCCCACAAAAGCGTCCATTTAACAACAACAAAAAGAAATAAGCGCCAGCAACATTGTAGACATTGTTTTTAACTTTCGCTCTCTATCACTAGCTTTTTTCTCTCACTCACACTGCATATGTTGTCTTGCTTGCCCAAAACACGCTCTTTCCCTTTCATTCGCCATATATATATATGTAGAAAATGGACAGCAATAATAAATCCCAGCCGAAAAACAATAATTCAACTTGGTAGAGCTCCACTACAACAACAACAACAACAACAACAACGGTAGTAACAACAACAACAGCAATAATAAATATGCCTTACTTCATATACCAGAGAGTTCAATGTTCCAAAACAATAACAACAGACGCAGCGCACTGTGCGAGCAAGAACGCTGCTACTATTGCGTATGAGCGAGTAAAAGAGATAGCCAATGTTAGTAGACAGCGGTGGCGTTATTGCAGGCAGCCATTAATTTAAACGTTTGCCGACTTCTTTGACACTTCTGACAGACGATAATTTTTTAACTTGTGTGCATTTAAAGCGCGCGAATATGTAACGCTTATTGTTTTCAACACTGCGTTACGCTTACGTTACTGTTCGCCACTGTTGCGTTTTCACTTTCTGTTGGCGAAAACGACAACGGAACAAGCCATTCTATGGATGAGTACGCTAGTGGGACTCTGCAATTATCTGCATTTTTCGATAAGTTTTATAATATTTGGTTAAAAATTTAATCCATACTTTTCTTGTATTTGCAAAAAAATGCAATTGTTTAATTTTTAAACTTTTATAAATTTTGAGCATGACGGCATGCAATGATCTTTGGGGAAAATGCTTTGATTGCTTTAGTCAGAAATTAAAAAAATTTTGCTAGAATATAAAAAAAAAAAACAAATGAATAATAGAAATGTGATTAAAAAAGTGAATTTGGTTTTCATTTCATATGAATTAAAAAAATAATTTCATAATTATTATTATTAAGAAAAAGAGCTCTTTGGCAAGGCATATTAAGCTATATTATAAAAACTTGTTCTCCCGAAATTAGAAGATTGACTTTCCGTAGAAGAAATGACTTAAGAGATTTTTAAAAATGTTTATTCAAATTTTGTCATGAACTGTCATTATTCATTAGTGAAATAAATAAATATACTAACTTGATCTGCTGTATTACGAATAACAACATTCTTTAGCAATTCCGGGCGAAAAACCACTTATAATGGAGATAAATAAATTTTTTTAATAGCTTCTATAGCACAACTCAAAATATGATACCAATCGTGGTGAAATAAATAAAAGGTGTTCTCATCCGCAATATCAGAAAAAAATAGGCTGCCTTATTTTGACAATTTCTTTTCAAACCGAAGTAGGGTTGCATATTTTTGTACTTTCCTGATAATACAGTACAACTACGATAATCCGGACACATACAGTTTTAGGGTCGTTCGGATTATCGAGGTTTTCCGGACTATAGAAGTAAACATTTTTGAAGCAATATTGATGAAATAAAACAAAGTTATCAATTCGTTTAACATATGTTTTTAAAAAAAATTCGCTGATAATTCGCTGGTAATAATTATGAGCAATATCGAAAAAATTAAGAAATAATAATTATTTTATGATTTTTATTTTTTTGCTCAGATATAAAAATCGTTTTCTGATATTTATTTTTTAAATCAAAAATAAAAATTATTTTTAAGTTTTATTTTTATACTCAAGTATAAAAATCATTTTTGATTTTTATTTGTTTTACTCAAACAAAAAAATCAATTTTGATTTTTATATTTTTTACTCAAACAAAAAAATCATTTTTGATTTTTATTTTTTTTACTCAAACAAAAAAATCATTTTTGATTTTTATTTTTTTTACTCAAACAAAAAAATCATTTTTGATTTATATTTTTTTTGCTCAAACAAAGAAATCATTTTTGATTTATATTTTTTTTCCTCAAACAAAAAAATCGTTTTTAATTTTTATTTTTGTACTCAAACAAAAAAAAATCATTTAATTTTTATTTTTGAGACAAAAAATTAAAATCGAAAAATGATTTGTATGGGTTTTTTTGATTTTTTTTTTTTTTTTTTGTCAGAAATAGAAAGAATTTTTTTGATTTTTATTATTTCGCTAAAGAACTAAAATTAGTTTTTCGTTTTTATTTTTTTGTTCAGACATTTAAATCGCTTAAGGATTTTTGTTATTTTGCTCCTAAATTAAAAATCGATTTCAAGAGCTTTCTTCTTGTTAGACATTCTTAATAGTTATGTTTTTTATCGCTTCAAAATTTGAAAAGAAACTAAGATGATATTAAATTTGATATTAATTTTATTGAGAATTTTTAAAATGACAGGCATTCATTTTTAAGAACAAAATTTTCTCCAAATTTTGAAACAACAAATTCTGTTCACACTAAATAGCGGAATAGCTAAGCTTTCAATATCTACATCGTCAAGGCCAGCTAGCATTGGAAAAGGAATTGTCCGTGCGCGGATAAGCCCATATTTTGTATAGATTTAAATTTTTATGAAAAATTTACACATGCCCAAGTTTTATTCCTTTAAAATAATCAGTTTTAATTTTGAGCTAAAAACTAAAAATCAACAAATAATTTTTTTTTTTAACAAAATAAATAAAAATCAAAAATAATTTCTATTTTTGAACATATTAAATAAAAATCAAAAATAATTCTTATTTCTGAGCCAAAAAAATAAAAATCAAAAATAATTTTTATTTCAGAGCAAAATAAATAAAAATTAAAAATAATTTTTATTTCTGAGCAAAAAAAATTTAATTCAAAAATAATTTTTATATCTGAGCAAAAAAAATAAAATTCTAAAATAATTTTTATTTCTGAGCAAAAAAAATAAAAATCAAAAATTAATTTTTATTTCTGAGCAAAAAAAATAAAAATCAAAAATAATTTTTATTCCTGAGCAAAAAAATAAAAATCATTTTATAATAATTATTTTTAATTTTTAAGCTTAACGCTTAATAAAAATCATTATTTATTCTAAGAGTCAACACAAATTCCAGCATTTCGGTATACTCAAAAGTTTTTTCCGGCACTTGGAACATACTGATTTTTTTCATTAAAATTTGAAAAATAATCATTATTTTCGGTCCCTGGTAACGACAATTCGCGCAACAACTCCACAGCATACTTGATTACTTCAAAACATACATACATTAATAAGTTTGAGAAATCAAAAACGGTAAAATAACTGCCTTTTTGCATAAGAAAAACATTTGTCCGGATTGTAGAGGTAAAAATTTGTAACGGTACGAATTATTGGAGTGTCCGAATTGACGCATGTCCGGACTGTAAAAGTTGTACTGTACTTATTTTTAAAATATTTTTGCAGTAAGCTTTAGCTCTTATCTTTCATTAGTAACTAACTGTTCTACACAAAAATATTATTTAAAAATGCAACAGAATTCAGTAAAGTTAAAATATTTATTTCCATTTCATATTGATTAATTACATTTTAATTATGATTTTGAAAGATACTTTCGGGAAGTTGGATCTTTTCTATGAAGAGTGTATTCGGTTTTACAAGAGAACCGCACGACACTTGGTCAACACAAGCCCACGAATCAGCGCTTTCTTGACAATCTTCTAAATTTAGTGTCCTCATTATATAACATGCAACGTACTCTAGCGCATCTTCATGTAAATATCAAACTTCTGGATTGTATCTGAAACGTCACAGTAATTTTTATAAGAGACCTTTGCTTGAGCTTGAGAGCGAAAGTTACTACGTCTCAAAGCAGTAAACATTTGTTTTCATTGAAATTATTTCCGAGTTTTTGGCTTTGTAAAAATGTTTTTATGTGAACACACGACATAAAATATAGATTTTAAATAATAACATTTAACTTTTGCATCTTCATATATTTTCTATTAGTATTCTTACCAAAAATAAAAAAGGTACTTATTTTGAATACTTAACATACTCAAAACAGCACCGTTAAAAAATATGTATCTGAAACCCTTCAAATTGTCAAAATAAGGCAGCATGTCAAAAAAAAATAATGAAAAATGCCATGGGATGAGAATACCTTTAAATTATTTCACACCATGATACCAATATGTTGATCTGTTTCTGTTATTACCCTTATAGCAAAAGTTTTGCTGCAAAGGGACTTTTGTAGTCAACCCCAAAAGAAATATAAGAAGAATATATAAAACAGTTATTAAAATAAACAAGTTGCTTTCTTGATTCTAAACTTGACACCAAGAAAATCTTTTGCAATTTTGTATATATTTTGCATATAAGGCTAAATCGAATTCACAGTTGCTGATTTTAATTTTTTTGTATGACCATTTTGAGTAAATGTTGATGATTTGCCCCTTTAAATGCTTCCTAATGAACCCTTTTTAAGAAACTGTATTTTTTTGGTGCTTTAAAAGGGTTCAATGAATTGTTGGAGCACAACTTTCTCTCTCTCTCTCTCTCTGTCTTTTTCTCGTAAGCTTTAATCCCAATCGTTAGTCATGATTTATTTGATGTAATTTTCAATAGGGTGGCAATGCGCTGCATGTGCTTTTGCCGACAAACCGGCATGCTGACCTTTCGTCGTATTGTTTTAAGTCCTTGTAGTTTTTTTTTTTATTAAACAAGCCAAGATTTATGATTTGTTTACATTTTAACTACAGTAACAGCAAAGGTGGTTGACTTACTTTTAAAGAGTATGCATTGAGGAACAAGTTTTCCGTGCAAATAATAGCACGATTTAAAACACAAAGCTTTAAAAATAGTTAGTAGTACACATTTTGAGCAAAAGTAGTGTACACATGTTTCAATATATTTGTTCTTTGAAGATAACCAGTCAAAATGCTGACGTTATTTTTTAAATTAACCTCGGAATTAAAAATCTATGGAAGTCAACTTAAGTCAATATCAGAATATGGAAATATTTTTTTTTTTGAAGCTAGAACTTTTGTCAAAATTTTGCCCGATCTTTTGTTGTGAGATAAGCCTCTTTGCAGATTTACTCATCCAAATATTTTTTCTGAGTATGTCTGTCATGCGCAGTGGCATAGATAGCTTTTGGTTCTGGGAGAGGTCTTTAACAAAGTAATGACCTGTCAAAATTAATTAAACTGAGAGAATTTTTTTCATTCAATCTCAAATAGCGATTTTGTTTTTTGTTATACAAAGAAAATATTACAGAAAATTATAAAAAACAGAGGAGTTTTTAGTTGAGTATAAAACACGATTGTTTTTAATATTTTTTCGAAGAAACGCAAATGCATTAAATTTCTCTTTTAGAATTTTTTGTTTAATTTTAAAGCAAGTTTTTCTTCTCAGTGTATTTTTAATTTTATTTCAGTTGAGTTCATCAAAAATATTTGCAGATGAAATGATTTCGCGTATATTTAAAGCACGGGTTTTTCTGTCCAGTTTCACCAAAATCTCCCAAGAATGTCCTTAAACTAAAAAGAGTCTCTGAAAACTCATATTTGCGAATGATTTCAATAACAAGTTTTATAAAAAATCAGTACCTTCTCTTTGAAAAATTTATCGTAAAACTATATTTTAAAAATTTTCTAATCATAAAATTCTTTCGACAATCGGAAAACAACTTTGATATATGACTCATGGCTCTGGGGGGGTCCAACCTGGTGGACCACCACCATATCTACGCCACTGGTCAGACGTCATCTGTTTTAGTACAAGCTATGCCTACTCTTTTCTAGAGTCGCTTTAAGTGACACCATAGAAGAGTTTGAACTTTCAAAAGAAGCGTCAGAAAAGTTCTCATCAAGGATTATAATAATCATCTTGCAGTCGTTGCCATGCGCCATAAGTGTATGACGTGTGAGCCAACGAACTACGTTAGTCGGAGTTCAATCCTTACATCTGACAGACAGCTTTTTTCAAATGAAATAAATTCTATTGATTGGTCTTCACTCCCTTCAGACCATGGCAAACCTCAGAGAGTAAACAGTGACAAATAAAGCTAATTGCTAACATGAACTTTAGCCATTCAGAGTCAGCAAACAATATCAGGTATAGTTCTCGATCAATTTTAAACAAGCATTTAATACCACTCGCATCAAAAAATGATCGTTAAATTTCTTTCAAGGGCTGAAATGGGCAATTCAGCAAAACAAAACTTTTCATAAAACACATAATTCAAAATATATCTCAAATTAAGACAGAAGGAACTTAACATTTTCGGCAAACTTTGCACCATTTTTGAAAACTTTTCCATTTTAAAATTATAGTCAAAGTTCAGAAATTATGATAATATAGTTTCTTTCATAGTTTCTTATGAAAAGTTTTTTATTTTTTTATGGTTTTTCAATAGTTTTGGAGGATTACAATTTTAGCTATGCTATTAAAATTTTCGAAGCTCAAATAAGATGTTTCAGGTCAAAAGCTTATATTTTGATATTGAAGGGGATCGAAAAATACTTCGTTATAGTTATTGATTTGTTAAACATATCATCAGTGAAACGTTGGTATAACGAAATTTGAAGAAATATAGTCTGTTTCAAAAGAGAAGAAAATTTTCGCGCATTTTTGAGAATAAGAAAATAATTTTGAGCGTTCTTCAGGAATATTCTCTGAGCAGAAAAATAAATGAAAAAAAAATTAATGTATATTCCTGAATATTGTTGTTCATCGCAACTGCGCTGCTGAAGTACTGAATTTTATTTTTCAAAATCAACCAATATTTCACTTCACAATTTTTTCTTAAGAAAATAATTTATTTTTTATGTAATTTGTATTTGATTTCTCTTTCAAGATGCAGGTTGCTGCAGGCCGTCGGTGCAACACCGTACTTGTGCGATCATTGTTCGATGTTCTGAATGTTTACTCATTTAAATATATAGAAAAATAGTAAAAAAGACTTTAAAAAAGCATAAAGTTCAGCGAACAGTACAAAAAGAGCAAGAAATTACGCTCTTAAAAAATTTTTTAGCTTTAAAAATGATTTCTCACTGCGCATCAAAAAATGAAACTAAAAAATGTTCTTCTCTTTTGAAACGGGCTATACGAAACAATTCATTATATCTACATTTTTTATCCAAATACTATTTATTTTACACGGAAATACTATGTCATAAAAATTCACATATCAAGAGGTAAATAAAAAATGTTACCGTAGAAGTAATTGTTTCATTAGAAGTAAACATAAAACAGCTTAAATCAATTGAAATTTAATTAAATAATTGTAGGTTATGGTTTTTTTTTAACTCCAGTGATATATTTGTAAACTATATGAAAAACATTTTGTTATCTCTTTTAAACTGAAAGCTTTGAATAAATAATTTTTTACTTCTATAACAATTTGCAGAAACTCAATAAAAAAGAATTGCTTGTAATTGAAAACGTGTTCAACGCAGCTCCATCAATATTTAAACACAAGTAATCACTTTGTAAACGGTTTTTACCTCCAACCCAAAAAACAGAAAAAAAGATGGCTTGACTCAATTTTATCCCTCACAAATAAACTAAAGCTCAACAATTTGTACAAACAGTGCAAAAACAGGCAGGAACAAAAAAAAAAAACAAAATAGAAATACTTACCGAAAGATCTGAATTAGTTTAGCCAACATGTTTAGTTATGCTGGTCACACAGCAACAACAACAACGACAACAACGACAACAACAACATTGGCAACAAGAACAACAAAAAAAAAGGGCAAAATTTGACGCAAATGTTTATCACCCCTGAGAAGAAAAGCAGCAACATTGAAATAAATAAATACAGGACGAAATAAAATACCACCCAGTTGGACTGAGCCAAAGTTCTTAGGCTCAAAACTTGGGCTCCATGCATAATGCAACAATAACAACAACAACAGCAATAGCAAATGTTGTACATTTAGATTTATTAAAGCGAATGAGCCCTGAGCTCTGCGCATTATGTTGTTGCTACTGTGTTTTTATATTTCCATTTTCGTCCCTGCTCTTTTGCCATATTAAATCTACTAGATAAAGCGCCCAAAAGTATGCTGCGGAATTATGATGAGGCCTGAGTTGCTTGAGCTGTAGGTTATTGCATATTTTCAGGCAAATAGATTACGTGAAAATGTGTCACTCAGGGAATTTCTTTTGAGTTGCATTAAAATTAAGGACAGTTGGGCGCGTGAGTTGACTGACGTAAAACAATTACGTTGTACTTTACAAAGCTAAACTAGATAATGCTGTTTCTTCGCCTGCAATAAATTCAATTGCCATAAAAACGAGCCACAAAATTTTAGATTTTTTATTGCAAGAAAATTTATTTTAATATTGCATGTGAAACAAGTTGAATTTAACAATAATTTCTTATTTTTTTTTTTATTATGCCTGCGTTCCAAATAAAACATCATTATAACGGCTATTAAAACAAATGCATTATTTATAAATAGTTTTTTTTTTTAAACAAATTCGAGTGGATTTTAAAGCTTGTTTCATTAATGGGCAGCTTTTATGACAACAAATTAAAAGCAACAAAAACAAGCTGCAGGCAAAAATAAAAATTTTGAAAAAAAAAATCCTACAAATGAGCTAAACTTTTATAGCTTTTCTTAAAAAAAAATAGAAAATAAAAAATAATAATAAAAAAACAAACAAATAAAAAATCTTACTCATCCATAAACGGTTTTTTATATTATTTTTATATTTGTTTTTTTCTATTTTAGTTGCCTTTTAACTAACTTTAATGTTTACGTTGTGGAATGGTGAAAAAAAAGCATGGAATGAACTGAGTTTTAGGTTAAAATTATTTAGTGGCGTACAAAAATGAGTAATAAAATTTTTAAGCAATGGAACTAAAGAATGAGACAGATACCGTGGAGCGTTACAGTACATAGAGAGAGAGAGAGAGTTAGAGTAAAAGCGTATGGCTAGTTGTTTTTTATTATAATTTTTATAGTATTTTAATGGATCACACTATTAAGTGTAGTCATTCAAAAATAAAAAATAAATATACATTTATAGGAAGGAGCACAAGAATACACACAGTCTGCTCCGTAAATTGAAGAAAATAGTCGGCACTAGCTTATGTTATGGAAGAAAGTATATTTTTTAAGACATGAAATATGCAGCAAGGAAGTGTCAAGATATTAAGAAAAATAGAGTTTTAGGTTTATTAGAAACGCTCAAAGTTCAAGCTAAGTTACAAGTTATGGTATTTTTATTTTATTGGCGATTGGTTGTCATCAAATTTTCAAGATAATTGCTTTTATAATTTTACAATTTTAGCGTACTTCGAACAAAGAAAAAGAGACGTGTGGTTAAAGCTAAGGTAACTATTTCTGGCTATTAAGTGTATAACGAGTAATAAACCTGGAGATTGTACTTTATCAATGAAAATTTGTTTGACGCTAGAATAATAATTTGTGATACCTGTATTAGTATTTGTATTTGTATTTATTTATTTATTTATTGGGAACAGCTAGTACAACTAGATTTATCAAAGAAAGCTTATAATTACAGCACTAGCTTCGTGTAGTTACAATTCATGAATATATTATAAAGAAAAACATGAATATAATACAAAGAATAACATGAATATAATATAAAGAATAACATAATTGACTTAATAGTAAAATATTTTATATAGAACATAACATAATAGTGACAAAAGTACAAAAATAAAAATAAAGAAAATAAATAAAAATTTAACAATATTAAAAAACTAAAAATTAAATTAAATTGTCTTAGAAACTATATATAAAATTTTTTTTTTAGTAAAGACATAATTTTTAAGAGTCGGAAAGAGTTGGAATTGATACTTCAACGTGTTATTAAGGGTCTATGACCGTACAAGAAAAATACAAGACAGAAAAATATATAAAATTAAATACGTTCTCAACGATTTAACTTGAAAAAATTCCACTTTAATAACTTAGAGTCTAAATTTAAACTACAATTGAAAAAAATTTTGACTTTTTAAATAAAATTTTTTAAAATTTAAGACTTAAGGTTAATGAATTAATTTAACATTAATTCATTTAAGGAATATTTTTTTTAAAAATTAATGAATGTTGTAAATTTCATGTATTTATCTACTGTTACTAGGTATTTTTGGTTTGTTTTTTTAATTAATGAATGAATGAATGTTGTTAATTTCATATATTTATCTACAGTTACTAGGTTTTTTTTGGTTTGTTTTTTATTTTTTTTTTTTTTGTTTGGTTTTCTGTTCATAAGTAATCAATACACTTTTGAGCTTTAAGTAAATATCCCAATTTTACAATTATGAAGGAATTAGGATAAAAATATAAAATAGAACAGTTTTTAACTTTTCTTATTTTGAAAAGGTTGACCAAGAACTAAACTTATATGTTTTATGCAGACTCCAAGCGGCTTAAGTTCATGTTCTCAAGAAGTTTCACATGACATTGCTTACTCTCTGAAATTTATCATTGTCTGCAGATAGAATAGGGCCGAGATAACTTAATTGACTTTAAGGTGGAGAAAAATATACTTCTTCTTCAGTCAACTATTCTAGTCACACAAATCTCAGATATGTAGTATTTTTGACTCAATGTGTTTTATGAAATACTAATTTTTATATTATAAATAAAACTACAATTTTTTCTGGTCATTTTTAGAGCAATATGATACTTTTCTATTTTCAAAAGTTTTTATTTATTAATTTAACATTTTTTAGATTTATATTTTATTTAATTTTTATAAAATTATAAGTTTTGTCAAACGGATTTTTAAAGCTAGTATAAAATTATTAATAAAATAACTTTTAAGCATACAAATTTTTTATCGAAAGCTAATTTAAAAAAAAATTAAGAGTTATATGCCAAAAAAAAAAAAAATTGTTTTGTCAGTAGAATTTTACCTATTTTTTTAGAAAAAGAAAATGTAAATTGTCTTCATCATATTTGAAATAAACGGATTTGTCAAAAGTTAATTGAAAAAACCTCTCGATAAGTTGAAATGTCAGACATCATAACTCTTAAACCAAATGTCCTAGATACACGCTGATAATACCAAAATAAGCGCTTGCAAAGTTGTCACATGTAACGAAGACAAAAAATTAAAATTTTTTCTATCTCGATTTAAGCTGTTTTGCCAAAAGTTCGCAGTTTTATAAATACTAGTATCGCCTGGGGTCGAAATTCGACCAATTTATTGATTGCCTATTTATAATTATACGCGACATGGTTGAAATAAGTTCGAGGCCATAACTTTTAATTGATTGGAAGTATGAAGCTATTTTCTTAAAACAAAATATTTTTTTTATTTTATCTTTTTTTTCAAAAAAAAAAGAAAAACAACATTTTAAAAAAACTAAATTTTGTCAAAGAAATCATAGGGGGTAGCCTTGATTTTTTGATGGCACGGACAGTTTATTAATTTAGTGTCAAGAGAAAATTAATTCACCTAAAATCCAAGTATAGACTTTGAAAAAAAAAATCAAAAATGCAATTTTGAGTTTTTGTTTTTTTACAACAAAAAACATTTTACCCCATATTTTAAGAATAAATCAAATTTTATGGTAATTTTTTAAAAGGAATAATTTAAATATAAAAAAACAAAAAACGGTATTATTTTCAAAAGTTTTTTTAAGTTAACTGATAAGACTTAAATACAAAAAAGAAATAAATTAAATCTATTCACAGATGGCGGAGATATTGGCTTCAGAATTTAAAACGTTCAATTTGAGACAGTTTTTTTCTCTCTCTTGGCATTTGGTTGAAACTCATGCTGAATAACTAACGACAATATTAAGAAAATTCATTAAAAATACTTTTGGTTTGAACTTTGCTGTAATTTTTATCACATTTAAAAGAAAATTTAACAGACTTTTAGAAAAAATTAGAAAAATTGGAAAACACTTAAAATTCAACCAAGATATTTACATGGAAAGTCAAATTTTTTTATTCAAAACACATTTATTGACAAATTTTACAATTGACAAATGGATAAAACTACATTTTTTTAAGAAATTGTTACTTTTAAAAAAAATTCAAATTAGCCCAACTCAAGAACTCTCCCTTAAGAAAATTTCATATAAATCAAAGAGCAGATTTTTTCTCAAAAATTTAATTTCTCTCTTAGAAGGTTGGGAACCCCCTCTATCAGATATATCATTTAAATCTACATTCTGCCCTTTCATAACCTTTCGAATGATATAAGTTTCATTTATTTTGAGTTTTAATTAATATCAAAGAAGCGTACGACAAACTTTAATGTTCGCGTATTAAAATATAAAATTCCTTATATTAATTTTTTTTTAAATTCAGAACACGAAATCCTTCTTTTATAAATCAGCAGATATAAAAATATAACTTTGCCTTGCTTTTGAAACTCTACTTGATATGTTTTACTATAGTATTAAGTAAATTATTAGATGTCAAACACGAATTGGCCATTTCAGACCTTGAAATGACTTTGACCGAGCTTCTTATGATCAATTGTGCTGGGTCAAATGTTTGTACCTAATTGATCGAGAACTGGACTAACATGTTTTTTGTCGACTCCAAACGGCTTAAGTTCATGTTTTGAAGAAGCTTTTCGTGACATTCTTTGCTCTCTGAGGTTTGCCATTGTCTTCAGAGAGAAGAGAACCGATACACTCAGATAAAAATCATGGGTTGAAATAACATATTTCACTGTTAAATACCATCCAACAAATGAAACTTTAAAATCAACAGTTAGTTGACTGTTGGCTATAGAACACGAAACCCATATAAAAACGTACTTATTGAAATTTGATCACTGCTTTGAAAGTTAATGTTTGGCCGAGTGTGCTGACGTGTGCTCGACTGTCCTATGTTCAAATACCGGCAAGGCCAACAAAAAAATTTTTTTTTATATAAAAGATTTTTTTTGTAAATAAAAATGAAATTTGCAATTTTTTTTTTGCAAGATTGTAAGCAACTTATTTTTGACCAAACTATTAATGAAACAGAATTATTATTATTTCAATTATTAAATTACAATTTTTAATAGTTACACAGCTAGGATACGAACTCATGTCTTCCGCATGACAGTCTAACACACTTCCACTGAGCTATTGGCAACGATAATATAAATATTGTAAAACACATTTAAAAACTATTGCTTAGAGAAGACAGACATTTCAACAAAAACACAAAAATATTTCAACAGATAATTTTAATAGCACAAAAATACTTTAAAAAGTTCATTTAACAAAGAAAATTGTTTACTTAAACACAAATTATTCAATCTAACAGTATTTTGAAATAACAGCGGCCGACTGTTAATATTATAGTTGATATTTTTCTGAGTGTAAGAAAAATTAATTTCTATTAAAATAACTTTCTGTGTCAGATAGTGATTCGAACCCGGGCCTGCCGAGATTCGTTGGCTGGCATGCCACAGATGACCACGGACGTCAACATGTCAACAGATGTGATTATATTTTTATTAAATTTTGCTTACATAGAGAGAATTGAAATTAATTTACGCAATCAACAGCCCAAAATTATTCTTTTCTTTCCTTCACAATTTAGGAATCTAAGCCAAAAATTAAAATTTATCTTCACTGTGTTCAATTAATTATTGATATGGCGCTTCAATATAAAATAAACTTTATTTATTTCTTAAAGCACAGCGCACATAAATCAGCAACATATCAATTATCATTAGAATATAACGAACTGTTATTAAATATTAACAGAATCTCTGCTTGTTAATTAAATTTTACGGCACAATAAAAATACTATAAAACTATTTGAATTAGTTAAAACACAAACGAGAAACTCATCAAAAGAACAAACATACTCAAGGCACACAAAAATACACATTAACATATATATTTAATTGCATCAAAACTAAGTGTTACGCTCATTAAAGCCGCTATAATAAATAAATGACAAAAATAATGAAAAACAATAAAAGACATACTTAAAACTTTTTAAGACCTCAAGTCAAGCCAAGCCAAGCCAAGAGCTAATTGCTCAAGGACAGTTTAGGTTGCTATAGATTTTAAATAGGCTGAGGTTCAGGTTCAGATACAGATACAGAGTATTTAAATGTTCAAGCCATAAAAATAACTTAAAAATAGCTTAAAAAAAATTTTCATTAATTGAATAACGATTTCGATGCTATGCTTGGCTCAAACGTGGAAAGGGCAGAGCGGCAAGATTGAAAGATTGAGAGAAAATTTAAAGTCTGTGAGAGAGAAAAAGTCATTTAATTGACGTCTATGAGCAGAAAACAGCTTAAGTAGCAACGATATTTAAGCTAGACAACATCATTAACATTTATATGTCTACAAAATTTAAGCTTTAACTGCATATAAAATAAATTAAAATAAAAAAACAAAAAAAAAAATGTATAAATTTGCATAAATATGCTAGTTATGAGCAGAGCAGAACAAATATAAAGAAATTTGACTGTTTCAGCATATGATTAATATTGTCAGAAGATTTATTTTGCGTTTGCTTGTATGTATCTCAAATGTCGGTTATGGCTATTTCGTTTACAAAAAATTTTTATTTAAAAAAAATTTTTATTTTAAAAATTGCTTGCTCAAAATTCAATGATTTGTTTTTTGTTTGCTACTTTTGTTGCTGTATAAGAAATTTTTTCGAAAGTTGACCTTTTAATTAATTCAAATTTTATTAAATTATTCTTTGATATATTTTAAATAAAATTATAATCGATTCGATTATCAGCTTATTACATGAATAAAATTATTTAAATGAATGTTATTAGAATAAATTAATATATTTTAAATATTAATATATAATAATTTATATCATAATAATATTGAGGAATTTTAATTTCGGTTCATTGACTTTATTTAGGCTTATATTTACGCTGCTGTGCAAAGTTTAAAAAAATTTCACTGCTTAGTAATTTTAGAAAGGTTAAATAGGTTTTAGTTTTGAATTCAAACAAGTACTCCGTTTTCTAACAATAGGTTTAGATATTAAGAAAAACGTTATTATGCATATTTTGTACCTTTCATGCTTGAAAGTCATTCCTTGTTAACGACTTGATGACATATTTTAAAATTAAGAAATTTCTTCAATATATTTTTTTTCAAAACAATTTTCTGCTTTTGTTGACAATTCAAGCAATATATCATTTAAGCCTGGGAATTCGTCGATAGAAAAAACATTGCTCGAATTTCCTAAGCATACAGTTTTTGCCATTAAAAAATCAAAAACAATTTTTTCAATGTATTTTTCTTGAGTAGAATATATTATTAGCATAAGTTTAATAAGGTTTTAAATTGAAAAACTTAAATTTTCCAAAACATACTATCAAAAATTCAAAAAATTCAAAAATTGTTTTATATCAAGACTTTTAATACCACATATTTTCACCATAAAAGGTTTCTATTATATTAATTTGTTATTGTTGTTTGTTGTTCTGTTTCATTAACAAAGTTATTCAACAAAATATATCTGTTTATTTAAATAAATGCAATATTTTGTTGAAAATTTTAATTCGCAAGTATTTTTTTGTAAATTAAATTTATTTATTAAAACTACCTCAACAATTTGATAATTTCTTTAATTTGTTGCTTTATAAGTACTGTAAAGTTACTTTACTTTATTAACTGTTATGATAGTTTTTTATGTTAACTTCAAAATTTAAAAATTTAAACATGCTTAACTTTCAATTCATTTGAAAGCTTTAAGTATAACTCAAACGTATTTAAATAGAAATACATAAATACACAAGCACATTATATTCCACAAAAACACACACACACTCATATTTACAAACATGTTTCATTCATACAAACTTTGCTGCTCCTGCTGCTGTGGCTGCTGGCTGCTGGCTGCTCCTTTCAATTTCAACACCCGAACTCAACATTGTTTAAACAAGGCTGCATAATGAAAATTAGGCAAATTTTTGAAATATTCATGTCTGCTTCTTGTCCAAGGATTTTCAATTTCAAAAGCCAGCAACAAAAATACAAAAAATAAAATAACAAAAAAAAAACATATACAAAAAAATATAAGAAAAACTCAAATAAACCTTACAAATGTACATATATTATATATGCATGCATTTTATACAATTTCATTTCATTTCATTCCGCATTCCTTCATTCAATTTAATTTGATTTGTTTTTTTTCTGTTTTTCATTTTGTTTTTTCTACTTGCTTCGACATGCTTGTTTTCTTTATAAGTCTTTCTTTATAATTTTTTTGTTTTCTTTTTTTATTTTTTTTTTTTTTAATATTTTGTAGCATGCTTTTAAAGCACATTATATACCAAGTCAGAGCTTTTATCAACGGCAAGGAATTTCAGAATATACACACACACACGCACACACATACATGGAGACATACACACATATATTTCAAGCTGTTGTATATTCCTTTAGAATATTTGCAGCAACAACAGCACACACACACACATACACACACACATATCTATACATAGCGCCATGCATACGACAACAACAGCTGCTTGCCTACGTATTGGTGCTAAGTTTTTGCCCCCACAACTAACCATCGGAATAAGCATTTTTTCGCTCTTATTTGTGTTCGTGGAAACTTTTAAAAAAAAAACACAAAAACAAAAAACAAAAATTCGAATAACATTCTATTTTCTTTCCACACCAATTTTTTGTTGCTTTACTTTACTTGCTGCACGGTTTTTCTTCAGTTTTCTTGTGCTACACTGGGCAACAATTTTATCTTGAGCAGCGTATTTTTTCTTTTGCACTCAAGCTGTTTCTGTTGTTGTTATTGTTGTTCCCTATATTTTGAGCTACCCCTAGCAAAACTTTTCTTGCTCAAAGTTTTTCTTGCGTTCTAAATTTTTGTTTTTTTTTTTTGTTTTGTTAAATTTTTTCTTGCTGCTACTTCCGAGTATTCCGCAATTTTTCTGTTGTCGTTGCTGTGCTGTTGTTGTTCTTGTTGTTGTTGTTGTTGTATGTGTGCTGCCGACTTTTCTTTTGAATGATTCGATGATTTTAAGCGCCTGCGTTATATGGAAACCAATCGCATCAAAGCACCCCATTAAATTTCATCGTCAGAATATATCCTCAGCTGCTGCTGCTGCTGTTGGTGCTGCTATTGTTGTTGCTTTTGCTGCTGCTGCTGCTGCTGCTACTATACTTCTTAGAGCTAGTA